>OZ035984.1:29625300-30848633 GCA_964035005.1 Erebia palarica | reverse complement strand
CAGGGCAGTCGTGTTTTTTTTTAATGACTTAAGCTACTAAATTATATGCTTTAAATAATAAAAAGAAAAAATTGTAATTTCCTTAAAAGTACCTACTTTAGTAGATTATTATAGATTGGTTTCATCGTTGTTTTCATCTTAGGGGAACGAAGGCAAGCCGCAGAGGCGTACGGCCTCGACTGCGGCTGTCACTAGCAACTCCTACCGGCCACAGATAACATCAGCAAATCCAATTCCGCGGTTTTGTTATCGCCCCAGCCCCCAACGAAAATTCAGATCATTTTTTTCTTGGCCGTAAGCTGTACCGGAATGAGCGAACAGTGGAACAGGGATTAATAACATTTTGTTATGTAATTAAAATTAAGGATTGTCACATTTCCGCCTTGTTATAGCATAACTTGTAGAGGAAACCTTTTAATTTTATTCTAATAAGACTAATTTAATTATTTTAGGTGTTTCAAACAGGGATTCCTTTAACAACATCTGAAAAGTGGTTTACCTAGTAGACGGGTGGACCACGTATTTAGGTAACTATCGGAAAACAACAAGAAACGGATCAATATTGAAAAAAATATCATACTAATATTATAAATACAAAAGTGTGTTTGCTTGTTGGTTTATTGGTTTGTTGGTTTGTCCTTTAATCACGCCGCAGCGGAGCAATGGATCGACGTGGTTTTTGGCATGGGTACAGTTGAGGCCCTGGAGAGTCACATAGGATACTTTTTATCTCGGAAAATTAAGGAGTACCCGCGGGAATCAAAAAAAAATTAAACAACGCGGATGAAGTCGTGGGCATCGGCACTAGCATAACTACTAAGTTAATAAAACCTTGACAAACCACTTCAAAGTGTATGTAATAAGTAATCAGAAATGGTTTGTGAAAATATAACGTTATCGGTTTACTCCGTATTATATGTTTGTGGTCATTGTTATTGACTATGGAGTGACGTAGCTGGCGTCGGATAGATAATGCACGTACACATACTTAAGTATTGTTAAGACTTATGTTTAACCATATTTAGCTGCATTTGAAGGAGATAGCTCATCGCCACCGCTTGCAAAAATTGCAGTTTTCTAAGTCGATAATTTGAGTACTGAAAAATGCTTTGCTTCAGAATTAGATGTGTTAGCATAACGTTAAACGGTTAAACGGTTAACGGCTAATGGTTGAAAATATTAGTAAACAATCTTTACTCGTGTGCACTAGTGAGTAAAAAGACATTGTTTATTTTACTATCGTTTGTTAAAATGTTAGCGGTTAAAGGTAGTAAACGATCTTTACTCCTGTGAAAAATCATTGTTTTTTTACTACAGTTTACCGCTGTTAACCGTTGCTAACACCTCTATTCAGAATGTCGCGGGTTTGATGTCTGAATATATTCGAGGGGTGAGGGGCGCGGGTGCTTGGCAATGATTTGCTCTATGGCTCTGATAGTTAGTTGTTAGTTAGTTAAGATGATTTGTGAGATGGTGATAATAAAAAGAAAAAACAAAACCCGGCTGAGTTTGTTGTGGGCTCTTCTCAGACCAGGGCGCGTTTGGAACCCTCGTAGCTTTAGTTTTAAGATATAGTAACCAATTATCACCATCATGTTTTATAGGTAATTTTTAACGTCAATAAGTGTACCTACAGTGTACCTATATTGAATAAATGATATTGAGTATTGACGCTGGTTCTATCATATTTCATACAAAATGTATCCCAAGGGCGGGACAACAGGTATACAGAGCGGCGTCCAAGCGGCGAGCCGCAGACGGCGCTTGGACGTTGTTTTCATACTTCCAAACCCACACCGCCGCCACACCTCCGCCGCGTCGTCGCTGTACCTCTCGTATAATATATCCTGCGTCTAAAGGGTTGTCTCGTCGTGCATCAATCTTGTGTGTTCAATTAGTTAAAGCCTTAGAACTTATATTAAACCATAATTAATATTATAAATCTCTATTGATTAAAAAAATACTTCAGTATAGATACATACTTATTGCTAATCAGGTGTAGGCATTTCGCTATTATTGATTTGTGAAATTATATTCAAACTTAAGGTCTAAATTTCGAACTATGTATCGAGTTTAATGTTATAATGTATGCTGTTATGTGTCATCCATGCAGCTATAAATTGATATACAGAATGCAATTATTAGATGTACAGTAATTCATAACCGTGAACGATGATTCAACGGTGATGCATTGGGTGCAAAATTATTTAATTTGTGATGTTTGTTACATGGGATGGGATGTTGTTGTTGTTGCTGTTGTTTGGAGTTTTCGTGAAAACAAACATAACGATGTGTCCCTTCACCGTTAAAGCAAGTGATATGTTATTAGTTTAAGCTTTTTTATACGACTGCCTGAAAAAAGGAGTATATTGTTTTCAGGGTATATGTATATATTCCTTCATAACTTCTATACGCCTGAACTGATTTTGATAAATGAGGTATCGTTAGAATCCCTAGCTTATTACGGGTGAAATAGGCTAGTAAAATTAAAAAAAAATTGATAGGGTAACCATGGTCCCGTATTAAAGAGATAAAGATTAAGAAAGTCGAAAAAAAATCGAAAATAAGATTAACTATATAATCATCGTCTAGAAAATGATGAGTAGATTCCAAAAATATATAATACTATACTTCAATATCCATTGATTCACAAAAAAAATATCATTTAATAAAAATGTGAATGAGATTCTATTTAAATATATTAATTTTTTTTTGGCAGGGTAGTCGTGTTTTAAGTTATACATAGTACGAAGGCGGAAGACCGAAACCGCAAATAACAGAGCGGACCACCGCTGTCGCTACAACTTACTTACTGATTGCAGATAACTTATGAAATACAATTTCGTGATTTTGTTATCACTAATCTCGAACATTGTGGTAACTTTCCCTTTCGATAGTCTTGCCTTTACAAATATTTTTTTAACAATCCCTTGTTCATTTGAGCTGTTAAATATTCTTAATATTGCTGATTGCTATTCTGATTTTGTGTGTGTGTGTTCGCTTGAAAATGATCGGGCTGTACTGGGTTCAAATGGACCGATTTTAACCAAAATTGGATTCGATCAAGTATATTATGTTAGAATATTTGAGTTAAGAATAATAAATGAGTAGGTAGGTTTGTATACTTTCCTGATGTGAATGTGTTATTTTAATTATTCGTCTAGTGCTTAAATATAAAATTATTCAAGTCCATTATATTAATGCTAGCTAATGCCCGCGATTTCGTCCGCGTAAATTTTTGGTTCCCTCGGATACTCTTTAATTTTCCGGTATAAAAAGTAGCCTATGTGTTATTTCATACTATGATCTATCTCTATGCCAAAATTTCATCCTGATCCATTCAGCCGTTCTGTCGTGATTGAGTTACAAATATCCATCCATCCAAACTTTCACATTAATAATCTATACTTATTAATTATACGTTTAACTTACTAATATTATAAACGCGAAAGTTTGTAAATAAGTTCGGATGGATGTATGGATGGATGAATGTTTGTTACTCAATCAAGCTCCAACGGCTGAACGCATCTGGATGAGATTTGACACAGAAATAGATTTAAGTCTGGAATAACACATAGGCTACTTTTTATCCCGGAAAATTAAACAGTTCCCGCAGGAACCAGAAAAACCTCACGTCATGCGGATGAAGTGGCGGGCATCAGCTAGTAGATAATAAAGTGAAAAAGTCACTGTCTTTACCTTTTTACAGCCCTGAAAAACGATTTTGGCGAATTTTATACAGAGATAGCTTACATCCCAGCAAAGAATCCTGGAGACGCATTTTATCCGGGAAAACCGCATTTCTTATATAAAAAGTTCACGCGCCGTAAGTCACGGATAACATTTAGTGCAAAATATTAAAATTTTGTAATACTTAGTTCAATAAATTTTTCAATGAATTCTGTCATAGTTAATTATAATTAAATATTTCTCGTCTCGTTTTTGTATGAGTATTGAGGTACCTACGTCATGTCTAAAGCTTTAATCTTGTACAGTTGCCAAGCAGAGAAATCTTTTGATAATATTGTACCGAGTAGGTAATAAGGTTTGAGAAATGAACGCTACGCCGTCGCTACGTCAGCGACACACCCGCGGCCGGTTGATGAATGATTTCGGGTATTGCAACGATCCTATCTCCATAATGAAAAACCAGCCAAGTGCGAGTCGGACTCGCGCACCGAGGGTTCTTTACAAACCTGTACTAATTTTAAAATTATTAAAAATATTTTTATGATGTAACTAAAAATTTATGCTTTTCGCAATTTTTCCTTTATCTGTGTTTTATGACGTTGCTTCGTACCAAATTTCAAGATTCTGAGTTCACGGGAAGTACCCTGTAGGTTTTGATTCCGTTACGAGTGTCGAAAATTTGCAGCATAAACGGCTGTATCTTTTGATTGCGTTGGCTTAGAAGTTCGATTTTTTCACAGCTACAAGGGCCAGTAGACTTGAGTTTTTGGTATGAATTTCAGCTTGATATCTCCATGTATTCCTGAAGAGAAGGGTTTTGAGAGACTGACAGATGGACAACAAAGTGATCCTATAAGAGTTCCGTTTTTTCGAGGTACAGAACCCTAAGAACGTTTATATCGTGCCCCGAATAAAACAATGATTATGTAAATCCATACTAATATTATAAATGCGAAACTGTGTCTGTCCGTCTGTTTGCTATCTTTTCACGGGCCTATGTCTGTACGAAACGTTAACCGAGTTTTCGTATTCTTTCTGTGTGGGTATACACCACTGGTGAATAAACTGTTTTTCTTTCTATTGATAAACCGCTATCAACTACGAACCCTTTCTCAAGTATCGGTCAATCTGACTGTAACTGTAAGACTGGTCTTAAGCATAGATTGACCGATACTTGTTCTTAACCGATGTCGGTTTATTAATACGAACCATAGGTACTTGCAATTTTATCCCAGGGTAGGGCATATGCTACTTTATATCCCGGAAAATCAAGGAGTTTTCATAAGTTATTTTTATCTCGTTTGATTTTCGGAGTAAAAATATGTCTATTTTCGTCTCTGCAATGCAAGCTACGAGGCTTATCTCTGTTCCTTGTTTCGTGATAATCTTAAAATAGGTTGAACGGGTGGGCTATGAAAACTGAAAGGGTAACAGACATACAGACAGACCGATAGGTGGACAAACGATGAAGGCTTTTAAAATCCCGGAAAATCAATGAAATTAAAACTAAATCCAAGCGGACGATGTTTCGGGCATTAACTATTAATATTATTAGTACTATAATGTTAACTTTCTATACCTACCTAATGAAATACCTAGTTCTTGAATATTCTACTGTATGAAAAATCTGCTCGTGTTCGGCGATAAGTACCGTGTAATGCTAATTAGAAGTCAGTACCGAGAGCTTAATTAGCTGCACAGCTCCAGACTGTAAAATAGCACCGCTGATACTAATGAAAAACATGATAATTATCTTCTAACGAGCGTCCTTGCTATGTTGATATAAATCACACTAAAATAATATAACTTTCAAATAACTTCTAGTGAACTGGACTCTGGAATTACTACCTACCTATCGCATGACTAGCTATGCGAGATAGAAAAGAGTGGATTTATAAGACTTGAAAATTGAACTGTTTGAACTGCAATCACCTGTTTTATAATATTGATCTGACTAAAAAAATACAAGCAATGTAGCTTTATTTTATGCCTCCAGACACAGCTGTAATTAGTGTGCTTTCTTGTCTTGATACAGATTCAAAAACAAAGCAATACTTTGAGTTTTAGGTCTACAGGAAAGAAAAACCCCATTTTTACCTAATACCTACTTTCAGGAATTCAGTATCAGAGCACAATTTCATTTGATACTTTCCTCTGTTGTACCTTTCATGTAATAAAAAAAACTCTAGACATACAAGAATGTACTCTGACATAATTTATACACAAAAATTCATTCACGTACGCTACAAGTTAAATTAGAAATTTAAGGCTAAATTTCCCATGCAATATAGCACATAGCCGCCGTTCATGAAACATTATGCGGTACAAAGGCATTACATATTTAGCCAGCTATACGCTGGGCTACAAAGCTTCTACTATTCTTGCCAGGATTACCTATAATAATTTTTTGCCTATGATTGTGTGACCTTATTTTAATTTTTTATTTCTATTGTTTTTTCGGAGATCTCATTTTTATTTACATACAAATTATTGCCTATTTTATTGTGAACTAGGCAAGTATATAGTAATTTTTGCATCAAGGAACATTATTCCTTGATTATCATGGACTTTCGCAAAGTAACACCTGCTTTCATTCAATAACTTTTGCTTGCCTATTGTTAAGGCGAAACATTGACTGCTGAGTGCTGAAGAAGTTTCTAAATGTACCTAGTACCTACCTAGAGCATATCTCAGCAAATTAATAATTTATTTGAATTTCAAAGATCATTACCGAAGGAATGATATAGCTCTGCCAAGGTTCTTAGAACAAATTAGGTAAGATAGGTGAATCCGTCAGAAGAGACAATTCTAACACTGAACTCCCAATCTCCAAACTGACCTAGAGACTATTCACGGCCGCTCTCTCCTTCTGCTTCTTTAGCTTATATGCTCTTTTTAAAAGAGTTCAGCTTCAAACTACAGTCACAGCAGTACAATAGTAGAGCGCTGTGTATTACTATATAGTTTGAAAAAACATAATATTCACTGGATCAGACCTGAACCAATTTATGAATCTCTTACCCAAATTGAATCGAAACCCTGTGAATTCAAATCACAATTTAAGAGACATGGCCATTTCATATAGGCAAACTATACCTTATACCGAAGTTTAGATCATAAATTTCCACCAAGGAGCTATGTTCGCCAACAGAAACCAGCCAAATTGTGAAGAAATTACAGAAAATTATGATCAAGATCGCAGTAATTTGATTCGGAAATTGAAGGTTAAATTGTCCACCGCCCAAGGAGCATTACGGTTCAAACTTCATGCTTCAAAGGCATTAGATATTTAGCCAGCAATACGCTGGTCTACAAAGCTACCGCCATTCTTGCCCGGATTATAATGACTTACTTTGTCGCTACCTGCATGCAACGATGTCCTTTGTATGGACTTACCTTTGTGTTCGTCTTATGAAATTTTGTGTTAAGACACACAAAATTTGTTTAGTACTGACGTGAAGGCGTGACTCTTTGGGTGGATGTAATATTTTGATCAATTTCTTGTGTATGGCATAAACATTTAGCCAATAGGCCCGAAATTATTACATCTAAATTATTTAAACTACGTTACAGAACTACGTACCTTCTTAACTCCCACCTATTACATAATTCTAAATAGAATTGTATAAAAATTATTTTTTATATTTTTAACTTGTAACTTTAATTAGATAATATTATGATATTAGTCTAGGCAATGGGGCGGTCCGTTGTATGGAGACCCCCGCATTAAATCCTCAGTCGATGAAACTTAATATTTATGACTGAATATTTTCTCGATTTCTTTTTAAAATAATAGCAGGTAGTATATTTACACTCAAAACCTGAGTGTACTGAGAAACTTTGTCAGCACTGGATGATATCAAATGAAATAATCATGCAGAATATCGATATTTAATCCGATTTTTTGATGAAATCTTAACGCGTTTACGCGATAATGTACCTTCCTGCTATATGAATTGGGTATAGCATAAAAAACCTTACTTCATTTCTGATTTTTTGGTGGATATTTATAATAATATACGTTTAATACATGATACTTTATCGTACTATAAAGTTTCGTCGCCTGAGGAATTATTGTTAGCTTTATTGCCTAGACTAATAGAGCCTTTCGTTATCAGAGGATTTGAACATACTTAGTTCGAATTTGGGACTTGTCACAGAAGTGATTACCAATTCATTAATGCAGTTCTTTAAACTAGGTACTCGTAAGAGTAAAGAGTGTACTGAGAAACTTTGTCAGCACTGGATGATATCAAACAAATTATTCCACACAGAGCTATTAAATGTTGCTCAAAGTTTTTTTTGCTCAGTAAAACAATTGTTCTGATTTACAGATTAAGTGGCAATTTACGCATTTTATATGGCAACATCCTTAATGTGAACATCTCCGTTGGAAAATGACGCCATATAGTTTTTACTGCCGACTCTGTGTGCTACAATGTAGGTGCGGAATGTCATTTAAAATTAATGCTGTAGTATTGTGCAAAGAAACATAATATGGGCAAGGAGCGTATCTCGGGACGCTTTTTTGCGCCAATCTCTCGCTTGTCTTGCCGCAAATCTTTGTGTCATATTAACACATCTTTTTATCGATTACTGGTTTCACTCTCAATCATCTCACCTGGTGAAAACTTAATAAATTATACTTTTAGGTACGAGTAGAGTCTACACTTTCCTTACCAATTTCTCTAACAGAGGATTGAAATTTTTAAATATACTCTTTGAAAGGTACGCATTGACCAGATGGCTGAGCCAATAATAACGATTTCAGACATTTTATCTTTGTAGAAATAACCGTTCAAGCTAATCATCACTAATTTGGAGATTTTCCCTAAAAATTTTCCTATCAGCTACCCTCAAGAAGTTCGAGGGTAACAGAAGTTATTTACTAAAATGACACTACGTTCATTCAATCCACGATTTAAGTATTTTATCAAATCAACCGGATGTACACAATTAACTCGTGGAGAGGAAAATATTAATAGAAATTGTATATAGCTATTATTGGAGAGGCTGATATCACATTTAGCAAAAGAATAAAAAAAGGAAATAAAGTAACTTGTATGGTGAGTCTGTTGCACGATGCAGAAATCTCTGCGAGCCATTGGCGTGGGTGAACCGGTCTAGAGGATGAACTTTAAGACACAAAACAAAATAAAGCGCAACTCCGCGACACCGACCCGGGACCTTAATGTCCAATTCTTTGCGAAGGTTGCTATCATAAATCTTTTTGCAACATATGTTACCCTATTATTATAGAAGATTGTAAAATCCACCATTATTAAAATGCAATAAAGGGTTCGCCTCTGTCTAAGGAAAAAAAAGTTCTATACATTTTGTTTCAGGTCGTTAGGATTTAATTGGGTTTTTCCAAATTGGTAGTAGATAAATTCCTACCTAATCTAGGCTTAATGGCAAACATAATTACAAGCGATTCAATTTCAGAGATATCTCATCTATCTTCACATTATGGGGTGGTAGAGTAGGTAAGTCAAAAGTGGGATTCTGTAGGTTCATGTACCAGGTCTCAAAAATAATGTTGAATTAATAAATAAATAAATAAATAGAATAGAATAAATAAATTCATTTATTCCAAAAATTTATAGTACAATTACCAATTTTTAATACATAATATTCCTAAAATAAGCATTATACAAGGCATTATATATATAGTCCTCAGTAGTACATATGATGTATAAAAATGGATTGAGCCAGCAGTTTACCTAGGATCTTACGATTCTGTATTAAAGCTGTCGGATCGTCTCTGCGCGGCTGAAGATTTAGCTACTAATTTGGACTATTACATTTTCTAAACTAAATAATTAGGAACTACATTGGAGGAAATTTGAAGTGAGATTGTAATAGAGCGTGGCAATTAACATATAACATGAACTCCCTAGGGAAAACCTTTAATTTACCTTGAGTGGACACAATTGGAAGAAAACACAAGAGAGGGCGTCGCGCCGGATTAGATTAGTCGAGATAAGATTAGTGGCGTCGCGCGCCGGCCAGCGCACCGCACAGCCACCGTCTGCCATGCGAACCTGCTAATTGCAAGCCGAGCGACCGGCGACCGACCACTCGGAATTACCCGCATAGCGGCCAACTGCGACATTTCTCTATGCGCTCCAGATTGCAATCGCTACGAAATGTGTACCGCAGGTTTATCGGCCGCGCGACGTACGGCGTTGTCGTGGCGTACCTTGGCCCTCCATGAATATTCAGGCGGGTGAGGCGCGAGTTTCGCGGGCCGGTCTCGGGCGGGGCTGCACCCTAATGCAATGATTCATATTATTCGGTTTGCGGGCGAGTTGAACGTCTTCCATTATTGTCATTCATCGGAGGAAGTGGGCGGCGAGGGGCGGCGCGGGTGCAGGCGGCGGCCCCCGCGCGGTCCGCCGGCACTCAGTCGCTCGCCGACACTCTCGCTGCCAGTACGCGAGAGCCGCGATGCCCGTAGTCTCCGCTTGACTCATTCGTTCCGTGTGTGTGTGCCCTCCGTGATCCCAGGCCGGAGCCCGATCGAGTCGTGCAGTGCACCCGGATCCGCACCCGCGCCTACAGCCAGCGAGCTGTGCAGAACAAGCTAGCGCTACCAGTGCTGTGCCGGTGACTCGTACGCCGCAGCCGACGGCTCAGCTGACCGGCGCGCCTACAGCCTTCGAGCGCACGGTGAGTGCGATCGATCACTGCATGCACGCGCTCGACATACGTTTCTATTTCGAGTCGCTCGCGAAAATCGGCACCCGATAGCCCATATGCTTCTTGGATGTCAGTGCAACACCGACGGCTGACGGATTCGAGGAAACGGCGTCGATTTTTCAACTGGCCACTTAATCGACTCTGTTGATAAACAGTGTCGGTTGACAGCTATGCGCTCGATCATCCGTGGAATATCATGTTATGAATTGGGATTCATATCGTGAACCGCTGAAAGCAAAACATGACTGTGTATGGTAGTGGTAAATGAGCTACTTAACGTCAATTTATTGTGAGCTCCCCTCCCGCACCGCTCGCATCGGATAGTGCAGCCAGCTGACTTCCCGTCGGTCGGCTGATCATACTCTTGCGCAAAACGTCAGCCCCACCGCGGCCGGCGGCGGCTCCCACCGCTGCCGGCCCTGCTCTACTATCATGACGTGACGGCTGCAAATTGTTTGAATAACATCCTTTCCAATATTGCTACGTGTCAATCAATAAATGTAAGACTCATACATCCTCATCACTTTCAAAGTATGAGCAGATTTTACAAGTCATATTTATGATATATGTTGAAATCACCCATTACATACATATCTATAAATTTAAAAATATTGAAATTTCAAGCGATACAAAAAGTATTCAACGCTGATTACGCTGGTAACGACATAAGAGATTTGTTATCTCTTATCAACCTGCTCTTGTGAAGGTCGCTCTGATAACGACGGTAACTGCTGGCCCAATGAAAGCTTTCTATGTTAGACGTCACAAACCACTTGCCAGATTACTACTAAATTAATGCACCTTGCGTGATGATGAAAGACAATTAAAACAAGTTGTGATGGATGTTGTGTTAGAACAACAAATCATTCTTTAAATTGGCCTGAATCAGACGAAAATGTCAGGTTTACGGTCAACAAAATGAGGCTTTTTATTTCTTCATAATTGATCGTAAATTATTCTGTAGCGGAAGAAGCCTCTTACTAAGTTCCGGTACAATCGCGTGCTTAAATTATTAATGCATTTTAATTCATACAGCATACGTATGGCGCAGTAAATAATGGATATTTTTGACAGTGTAAGGTTTACCATACAGCGATTTCAATGATTGGGTGTTTTGATAATAATTGTATTTCTTTTAATCATGACCGATAAATTAGTAAACTGACTGAACGTGCCTTTTCCGCTAATTTAAGTTCGACATATACTACAATGTTTTACCCAAAGACATTTAATATTATAATGAACATAAAGTTTAGCAACAGAAAAGTTCTTATTCTAAGTGGCTCTCATTTAATTATAGATTGGCATACCTACGTCCGCACGTTTATATAAGTTTTTAAAAGTTGTTCCGTTAGTTTGTGACATTCAAATCTTGCATTTCAATTTGAAACTTAGGTACATTCTTCAACTGAATTTAAATGTATGAAAAAACTTACTGAACTGACTTTGGATTCAGAAACTTGGGAAAAGCTGCCGTAAAGTATGTGCTAGGTACGATAAGAAGAGTTTTTGAATATGTAATAGACCTCTCTAGGTCCTTAATATTTCCAACTCCAAGCGTACCTACCTAAATGATTGAAGACTGTGCTACAAAATATACTCTTTAAAAGGTACATTGGCCAGATGGCATGACGAATAATAAACCAGACCTTTTATTATTGAAGAAATATTCAAAACGTTCAAATATTAAAAACATTAATTGTTATCAGCTGATTCAACGTGTTGTTGGAAATAAATTATGTGCGCAAACAACTCAAACAGACTCAAATGACAAAGGTCAAAGTTGTATTTAAATTTCATTAAAATTGCTATTGTTAGGTATTACTTTGGTATTTAATAAGCCGAACGTTATAATTAATAACTTATCGGAGTATTTATTGACACCATCCATGGATGATAATATGATTGCCCGCAATTTCAGGGAATGCACACACTGAAAAATACAATATGTATTTCATAAACAGAAACTGATGGGAAATGAAGAGTTAAGAATTTAATCACAATATGGAAATTTTAGAAAATTAATAAATATGTGGTCCAAAACGAAATGGTCACCCCTGCTCTACGCAGTTTTGTCTCATCTACTTACCCCTTCAATGTTTTTGATAAGCACGAAGCCAGAAACTCGCAAAGGAGGTCCTGAATGAAGCGAGCAAGGCTGAGAGGAATGAGGCTTCCGCAGGGAAACAAAGGACGACAGAAATTTACTGTCATTCCTTCTAATTTTTTCTTCCAAAAGAGTCCATCTGTCTGTATCATCATTCATGCATAGTTGTGAATATTTTTCAGTATCCGTGAACTATCGGTTTCTAAAGTTCCACAAACGGAATAATATGATAATTGTGTTTAAGATTTTTCTATAATTAATCTATCCTTTTCTTCATTACAAGATAAAAGATATCATTTCTATAGATGGTGTTTTAGCAGTACCTATCGATACCATAATTTGTCGACAGGAACATTTTAATGATGTCGATGCGTGAAATTGGACTTTTATAATATTGAACTCTAGATTCATTTGCATTTCAAATTGTATTAATAATTCATAAAATTTTAGTGTGAAAAATGCAAAATCAAATCGATATTCTGAACTGATTAGTTAAAATATGTACGTGGCGTGGACGGTTTTCATAAACATTTAATTAAATTTTCTATTTAGTATTTTTTATCTGTATCCAACACGTAAATTATCTTTTTATTAAATATTATTTATAAAAACCTTTCATAAACCTCGCATAAAACGTACTTATACTTACTTATCCACAATCTTGCCACATCGTTTTCCTCCCGACATTCCAAACTACGAGTAGCCTAATGGGTCAAACCATTGTATGGGCTTATTCACAGGCAAAGAATGCGTCCGGCGCATTAGGCCAAATAGACTACCATATCTCCAATACAAAAGAGTATTGACACTGGAAGATAAGCATATCTCAATGTACATACACCAATGTAGATACACTTGGTATATTATGCTTTACACTCATTGTTCCGTTATCGTTTATATACGGTTAGCGTTTATGGGTCCGATAAGCAAATAAACGCGCTCTCGTCGGCCATGTCTCAACCAGACATTTGCTATTTACATTTTTATTTATGTTTGAATGCATTAGCGGAATCGTACGATATTTTAAATGAGAAATTTAGTATTGGTGTCTCGGTTATTTGATTTGTATAAACACGTGTAAGTTTTGGCTGTGTTTCACGTCGGTATGTTTGCGTTTAGAAATTATGCAAATATGTTAAATACCTATGCAAATACAGCTAGTATTGATGGTGAATATTAATTTAAGTGGCGACCACGCACGGGAAAGCGCAGCGTTGGCAGACCCCCTACTCGCTGGACAGACGACATTAGGAGAGTCGCAGGGAGCTGCTGGTTCCAGGCGGCGCAAGACCGAGGTGTGTGGAAATCCTTGCAGGAGGCCTATGTCCAGCAGTGGACGTCTATCGGCTGAGGATGATGATGATGATTAATTTGCCGTTTTATTTTCTCCATTATAAATACTTAAGAACTAGGTAGTTCTTTACTGGTTGAAGCTAGGCTCATATATAATATATATATATATAAATATATATATATATATATATATATATAAATATTCCAGAGCAAACTTAACAATGCACGGGAATTGTCAAAGTGCATGAGATTTTATCCGTGCGGCCAGTTCGTTCACTCAAGCTATATTTAGTGGATGTCGCGTGGAATGCAGCGCAGCCGACCGCCAGCGATCGCTCGAACGTCTCTGACCTACCACAACATCATCAAGTACTGTACACACAGTTTCGCACGCGCAGCCTTCAATACAGGATCAACCTGCTCCAAATCTTTGTAGTGTCAATGATCTGGCGTCTTCACGTGTAATCATCGCCTCAGCTTTATTAAACCTTTTTTTTGTTTCACGGAACGTAACCTGTGTGGAGAAATTAAGCGAGCTGTCGCATTTAAAAAAAAGTGTTGTTTATTATAACTTTTTTGCGGATTACAAATTATTGTGAAGCCAATTTTGATCATGAACTGATAAGTTTATCAACACGTTTTTACTAAAACATTAAAACACGTTTACAAATTTATCCATATCTATTACTTAATATATAACATACAATACCAAGTACCAACGCTATGATAAGAAGCATTAAGAACGTACCAAATGTATTATTCTGCTCTAATTATGATTGTAGAATATCTTTTATATTTTCATTATCTTCTTGTTTTGAGCTGTTTGTTTACTGCACATCTTCTGGTTACATACCTACTTAATATGTTTAAATATTGCGGCAGTAACCAGCCACAGCAGAGCTGATACTTTAAAGCCAAAACTGTTTCAATACGAAGTGAAACTTTTCGTATTAGAGATAATATTCGAAGTTTATACTTCATAGGCAATCTGTCGAACCATTTGCCGGATATGATGTTTTTGATGTGCAGGGCCCTAAGTACATGACAATAAATTGACACTTCCTGATTTATGACATAACCTACCTTCCCGAAAGCCTGTAATATCCCTTTTCCCCGGGAATAATTCAATATACATCAACGAATAGAATGAAAATATAAACGGTGTCACTACCGTTTATTTCTAGTTCGCTATACCAATAAAGTCTGAAAATAAAGATAGACATTGACGCAAACTAACTAAATCTGACGGGAAATTTAGCTATTTAGGTTTCCATAGTCAACAAGGAACCCTTATAATTTCGCCATGACCGTCCCTCCGTCTGCCCGTCCGCGGACAAAGGATATTAGTACCTACTAGAAAGCTGTAATTTAGCATGGGTGTACATAACAATTTGGCAAAATAAAATTTAAAAAGTAATTTAGTGTACCTTCCCTACACGTGAAGTGGGGATGAATTTCCCTGTGTCAGCTAAACTGTTGTTTCTAGATATATAAAAAAATGCGTGGAAGTAATATATATAACGATATTAAAAGGAAAACTATCACAGACTGTACATGTTTACAAGTAATGGTCGAGACCAACGTATAAAATGTCGTATGTCTAAGTATTGTGACGGGCAACCAAGAAACTCTGGTCTGCGCGTGTCCCGACTCCGAGTCCCGACACACACTTGGCCGGTTTTTCTAAACTTGCGCGTTTTAATAAGCCGGACAATAAATCTAAACGAAATGACTCTATATTAGGTAGAGAATTAGAGATATATATGAATATTTTTTATCCACTACAAGTTAGCCCTTGACTGCGATCTCACCTGATGGTAAGTGATGATACAGTCTAAGATGGTAGCGGGCTAAACTGTAATGGACATGGCAGTTATGTCAAATCCATACCCCTATTTGGTTTCTACACGGCATCGTACCGGAACGCTAAATCGCTTGGCGGCACGGCTTTGCCGGTAGGGTGGTAACTAGCCACGGCCGAAGCCTCCCACCAGGAATCCAGCCTTTTTCATATTACTTTAAGGCACTGTGAGCTCACGAGATCAAAACACAGGGGCGCGGGGGTGAAGCGCATGTCGCAAAAAATGCAAGAAATCATTTGTAAAAAAATAAATATGTAGGTACTGTTCAATACAAATTAAACTGACAATGTGTTTGATTTAGAAATATAAATTGTATCTAATACGAGCTGATGTCCTCGTGGATTAAGGTGTTTTAGGGGTATGAAAAATTGATAGTGGCCGATTCTCAGACCTACAGAATATGCTTATAAAATTGCATAAGAATCGGTCAAGCCGTTTCGGAGGAGTATGGTAACTAACATTGTGACACAAGATTTTTATATAATGTCACCGTAAGATTGTAAAAACCGTTAGATTATAATCTATCTCGCGAAATTCTAAACTGCCGAAAGATTAGAATTTAACGAATTATTTTCCGGTAGATTGTAATCTGATAGGTATTTAAACCCGATAAAACCTAAGTAAAGTAACCTAGTAAAGTAAACCTAAAACTACTTGATTATTTATGTCGAACCCTAACCTAACCTACAAGAAAGAGACAAGAAAACGTAAATAAAATGAATATTTCAAAAATTTACACTCAGAACATTGAACAGTTTACAATCTTTCGACAGTATAGAATTTCGCGAGTTAGATTATAATCTAACGGTTTTTACAATCTTACGGTGACATATATATAAGATTTCTAGAGCAAATTACTAGTTTCAATGTGGTGAAAAATTGCTTTAAAAGGTAAACTATGAGGTATGTTTAAAAGAAATTTCAATGCAGATTTTTTTAAAATTGTGTTTTGAGATGCGTCAATGGCTGCTTAAAGGTCTTGAAAACAGCAAATTATTTTTACAAGCATACATTATGCAACCGTTTGATGGATACACTGCTTTTAAAAACTCCGTTTACACTATCACAGGGCCTTATACGAATAGTTGGGTACTAAGTAAGCACGAAGTAAAACCGTCTATACAATCGGCTTTTTGAATTTCAAGTAACACTATACCCTGATATTGTGTGGTGGTAACGGATCGTGGCTCGTGACACTTTTCGTTCCTTCCAGCCGGATGTATCACATAGTCAATAGCTACGAGGTTCCACCACTATTAACAAATGACGCGGTATGGCTTCCCTATCAATAATAGTTATTACTAGCATTATCCTATTTACTGTTGAGTTATGGTTGTTACTTTTCGTTATATGTGGTGTTAAACGATCGTGACTATTTTAGCTAGCTTCGCAAGTAACTATTTCAGCTAAACTCTTTATGGCCCTAATTTTATTGTATTAGTGGATATAAAACAAATCAGTATTTTATACTTGGACATAAAAAAGCAATAAACTTACTGAATGATCGTCTGATGAATGTTATGGCGGTTAATGGTCAGTAGGTACAGCGAATTCCTAGTATTAATTATTTCTTCAAATTGGATTTAGTTTGATATGCTTGAATAAATACCTCGAAATCATCAGTGAATACTTATTATTATAATTATACCTAGTAACCTTAAGCGTTAGGAGACATACACTACTAATAACTACCTGTGGTATAGCTATGTCGCATTAAGTAAATAAACTGGCATAGCAAGGGAATTACTTACTATAAAGACTGCTTGCACAAGCACATTTAAACTGATTTAGTTTAATTTTTGTTATTCTGTCACTTTTTAGCAAATGCATATTGTAGTGTAGTGCATAACTAAATCAGCTTCAATGTCCTCGTGCAAGTGGCCCTTATAGTATAAATAACTAACAAAAGCCTATATTTTGATTGATCTCTAGCGTATTTCATGTTCCTTATTTCGTCGCTTCCAATGATAAAATGTATACCTACTAATATTATAAATACCTACGACAGTTTAGATGGAGAGATGAATGTGATAGATTATTTTAAAATAAAAGAACTCTATTTTGTGATCATGAGGAATAATTAAATATTTCAGTGGGTAAACACTGAATTTTGTATTAGGTAAACATTATTTGATATTAAAGTGTGGTAACACTTGTATTCTCACTTGATATGTTGGTAATGATCCTTAGGTTATATTTGTGAAACTAAATATTTAAATTTATTCATAAAAGAATGTGTAGACATTATTGAAATAAATAATAACTAATTTAGCAACACAAAGTGTTGATAGTTAAGCTTCAAATAAATAATGTAATTTAGAAATAGGTCAATTGACTATCATAGCGTTTTAAGAGATATTGTAAAATAGTTACTTAATTAAATTATAATTCTGTTTTAAATGTGGAGAACTATTTGATAATTATTATTGTGATAAATGATTAATCATTACTGTATTTTGAGTAATGATTTACTATAATTAATAATTTAGCATTATGGTATGATATTCAAGAGTAAGTAATTCACCTATTTCAAAGCAAAACTAGTAACGGAAAAGAAATTAAACGAAATACAAAATTTAACACTTTTTATATTATTGAAAGATTCAAAGCATCAGTTCAAAATGAATACAAAATATTTACACAATTGAGAATATATTTTCACACTGAAATTAGTACACATATACCAATAAATACAACAATTACATATAAAGAGTTACAGCAAGAATACTTATCTTTACTCTAGGTGGCTCGTAGACAAAAACTCCCCTATCTCATAAGAACAGTGGGTTTTATAGGTTAAGATTCCCCCCATATACCCACACCTCTTTCATATTCCAAGTTTGACAACGTAACAGCATTTTGTTTAAAACAAACTGTTATTCTAAGAATCAAAAGGAAGTATCAATTGACATACATAAATTCTTAATTACAGTAAATCATTACTCAAAATACAGTAATGATTAATCATTTATCACAATAATAATTATCAAATAGTTCTCCACATTTAAAACAGAATTATAATTTAATTAAGTAACTATTTTACAATATCTCTTAAAACGCTATGATAGTCAATTGACCTATTTCTAAATTACATTATTTATTTGAAGCTTAACTATCAACACTTTGTGTTGCTAAATTAGTTATTATTTATTTCAATAATGTCTACACATTCTTTTATGAATAAATTTAAATATTTAGTTTCACAAATATAACCTAAGGATCATTACCAACATATCAAGTGAGAATACAAGTGTTACCACACTTTAATATCAAATAATGTTTACCTAATACAAAATTCAGTGTTTACCCACTGAAATATTTAATTATTCCTCATGATCACAAAATAGAGTTCTTTTATTTTCCAATAATCTATCAAATGCATGGATGGATGGATGTTTGTTACTTAATCACGCCACAACGACTGAACGGATCTGGATGAAATTTGGCACAGAGATTGATTATAGTTTGGAATAGCACATAGACTACTTCTATCCCGGAAATTTAAGGAGTTCCCGCGGGAACCAAAACACCGGGACGAAGTCACGGGAATCAGCTAGTCCTTATCATACACAAAAAAACAATTTTCAAACATCTGACTGTCATTAACAAGAAGCAAGAAAGTATTTACCTACTGTTAGTAATGAGTACGTTGTGACTCGAGAGGTAGGTAAGTTATGAACATTCCGAAATCACTTCATGTCAGATTAGATCCCGGTCACGCACATACTAAAGCGACTGCTTTAACACTTTTCATATGCGATTGTGATCAAGAACCAAGTAAGTAGTTACGTAGGGAGACGAAATATACTGCGCCTCCGTGTGCCCTCTTACTACCATTATAGTAATGTGTTCCATTACTAATGCGTTACGGGGTCGACGTCACTAACTATCGTTATTGCCTAAATCGCTTTTCTGTTTCCCTTTGAGTTGTAATTTCCACTTATTAATATTATGAATGCGAAAGCGTTTCTGTCTGTCTGTCCATCTGTCTGTCTGCTACGCTTTCACGGCCCACCTGTTCAACCGATTTTGATGAAATTTGGTACAGGGATAGTTTGTATCCCGGGGAAAGATATAGGCTACATTTTATCCCGTAAAATGAAGGAGTTGCTGCTGAAAAAACTTAATCGATTTCGCAGGCATCATCTAGTATAATATAAGTATTAAGTATATTTATTTATTTTCTTATAAAAGGAAAGCTGATGTAAATGCTAATGAAAAGTTACAATCTCAGACCTGCGAGTTATACATGAAAATTGAAAACTCGTCATCATTCATTCATTAATCATTATGCTATTTAATTCAAAAGGCATTCCCCCAATCTTCAGTTTAAGAATAAAGAATAACAGATAGGATCAAAAGCGCCGAGAAATTCTGCTCTAAAAGGTTCACAACAAAGCACAGTTTGCAAATTATTGTCCTCCGAGCACTAAACTTGTATTTGAATAAACAATGTTTGGAGCTCGAGTTTATAAATATGGAACGATCGCATACATTTTTCCTTTGATAAATATTTTCCTCAAAAATGGGAGACAAGTTCCGTGGACAAGACGTATTGGTTGACTAAAATCCTAGAATTCCGCCGCTGAACTGTGTCTGAAGCGAGGTACGTCGGCCGCAGTGGCGCCAGATCGGTCAGACTTTGCTATTAGATGCCAGATTGATCGTTGCCTCGTCGCCATTCGCCTGGCGTATCGAATAGACGTCCTATTTTATCGCCTCTAACTTTCAACTAAGGGATGTAACGTAATTTCGCATTCAACTCCAAAAAGTTCAGAGTCGTCCTCACTTCGTAGCTCCAAAACTTTTGGCAATCTCTCTTATGCAGTAGTGCAAGTACCCGTTTCGCTAACAAGGTGTCCTATTTTAGAAACTTAGGCAATGATCCTAAATTGGTTTAGTTACATCTAACCATTTTGGTGCTAGGATTTTTAGAGAACGCCAAGGGTCACTGGTAGAGATTTCTTATAGAGTTAGGTGCTTCCTTGTCCACAATGTATCTGTTTTCTTCAAATTTTATAACTATTGGGTACAAAATAAATTAAAAAAATAATTTTCCTTGTAAAGCTAATTAAATAAGCATTCTAATGTAGACGTCAGATACAAAATCTGCCATGGATAAAAATCAAATAAAGCAAAACTAACACTAAAATAATAATTATAACATGGCTTGTTGTAATAAGTGTTCTGAATAGCAACAATGTTAATTAAAAAACCTAGCAGGCTAGGACCAAATACGGATTTCCGCATCATCCTCTGTTGATAAGGAGTAAACAGTACCAGACGCCAGTTCAAACTTCATCGAATGATATTTCAATGTTAAAATTCCACTGCGGTGTAACGTCGCGGCTGGGTTCCAGTTTACATCCCTAACATCCAGCGTGACGTCACCCACGCGCGTTTATGTACAGCTCAGATTTTTATATAAGGCTTCCCGTCTGCCAAGTATAATTAAAGTCACGTTCGAGCCTTATTTGTTATGAACGCCCGTCAACCCTGGCCTATATTATGTCGAAGTGTCTGCCTATGAAGGATTCTTCAATCAAATGAAGACGATAATAATAAATGGAACCTAAACGCCAAACGGCGTCTAACGTAGTTGCCTTATCGATCTTTAAATGCTCCATAAAAACAAGTCACCCTGAAGTGATAAACGAATTTTCGGTATATCATTACATGAGGTCAAAGTGTATCTCCTCATGAAAATATTTAAAAAAAGAAATACAAACTATAATTTCAAGTTCAAGTTTCATTTTTCACACATTTTTGTTACTCTTTTCGAAACTGGCAACAAAATATTATAAAGATTCAAAACGACAGCAAAGATTATATTATAAATGCTTTTTTGGGCGCTGGGTGTTCTTAAAATCTGTGAATACTGTTTTTATTTTCTTTTGGCAAGGAAGTGTATTACTAGAATGGTATATATATAATATGTCTAATGTCACCGTAAGATTTTGAAAACCGTCAGATTGCAATCTAACGCTTTTTATCTCGATAGATTGTAAACTGTCGACATATTGTGAACCGTTCAATGTACTGAGTGTCGAATTTTGAAATATTCATTGTATTTACGTTTTGTTGTCTCTTTCTTGTAGGTGAGGTTAGGGTTCGACATAAATAATCAGGTAGGCACTTACGTTCTATCTGATTAATATACTTAACAGAATACAATCTGCCGAAAAATAATGCGTTAAATTGTAAGCAGTTGTTACGGTTCACAATCTTTCGTTAAAAAGCGTTATATAACAATCTAACAGTTTTTACAATTTTACGGTAACATATATGCAGAACTAGCTAACCAGCTACTTCGTCTGCGTGGATCGAGGTTTTTTGGTAGAACTCCTTAATTTTCCAGGATAAAAAGTATTGCCATTCCAGACTATAATATAACTCTGTGCCAAATTTCAGTCAGATCCGTTCAGCCGCTGGGGCGTGATTGAGTAAGAAACATCCATACATCAATCCAAACTTTCGCATTTATTATATTAGTAAGATACCACAGGTATTCAGAGGTAATACTCGATTATGCGATCTGCTTAAATGATTCCATTAAAACTATTATAATATATTTTGGGCGTGATAGAACCTGAAAGATCTGGACGAAGCTGACAAAGTAAAGATTTTATAGAGCAGATGATATTATTTACGTTTAAATCATTGAGGGACGAATAGCCTAGCTGTGACAAAACATATTAGTCGATTGCGATTGTTAAGCAACGTTGACCCAAGTCGGTAATTGAATGGGTGACCGAATTTGGACGTTCAAATGTGGCCTTTTTATTTCCTCCGTGCCTGGGAGAGCACGTTAAGCCGTGGGTCCCGGTTATTATTACTAACGTCTGATAATAATCGTTACAAAGAACTGAGTTTAAATACTCTTAGTCGAGTCGTATGCGGAAGTACGTGGGGGGAACCCATGGCATTAGTATCCTAACAAACTCCTACCATTATGTATTCAAAAGAAAGGGGTCACGACCCTCAGTAATGAGGAATACGACGCAGAGAGAGAAATCATAATATCTATATTTCGAATTCTCTCTGTGTCGTATTCCTTTACCTCCTTGCTTGCTTCTCTATAGAGAAAAATCCAGAGACAAGCAAGGAGGTAAAAGCTACAGCCTAAAGTGAGTAGAAAAAGATGTAATCGTTATCACTTACTTACACGTACTTATCATAGCAAAGGTTGACGTCATGATTCGTACACGAGATACTAACATTCTAAATCAATGCGTACACTGCTCTTCATTGGAAGTTGTGAACGTTATCGATATTACTTGTTGCAATTCACTATAAATTATATATAAAGAGGTTCCCCGTGACCCGTGTGATAAAATACCTTTGTTTTGGTTACTAAGGCTGCGTGTTTTATTACGTGATGTTTTTAAACACGTTTGTTTAAAATATGATTTTTGTTGGTAGGAATGATAGATATACGAGTAATTAGGAAGAAAAGATATTGATTAAGTATATAATATATGACGCAAGACCGAGGCGTGTGGAAATCCTTGCAGGAGGCCTATGTCCAGCAGTGGACGTCTATCGGTTGAGGATGATGATGATGATGATATAATATATATAAATTATTGATTAAGTATATAATAGTTTTGCAGACTGCCAAACTAAAACCCCTACTGTTATCTGGTTAATGAAGAGTGTGATGAGATGGTGTAAAGAGAGACAAAACTAAAATGTAAATAAAGATGATGCTAACAGAAATCACACCAAACGAGATCATCACCAAACGAGAATAAAAAATAATCAAATGGTGGAGGGACCTGTCTAGTCTTCTAGAACAACTTTCTGACGGCCTCCGTGGCGCACTGTTACGCTGTTGTCTTAACGTGCGGAGGTCCCGGGTTCGATCCCCGGCAGGGTCAATTTGGGAATTTATAATTTCATAATTTTCCCTCGTCTGGCCTGGTGGGACGCGTCGGCCGTGGCTAGTTACCACCCTACCGGCAAAGCCGTGCCGCCAAGCGATTTAGTGTTCCTGTACAATGCCGTGTAGAAAATGCCGAATAGGGGTAAGGGTTTAATATAACTGGCATGCCCCTAACAGGTTAACCCGCTACCATCTTAGACTGCATCCTCACTTACCATCAGGTGAGACCGCAGTCAAGGGCTAACTAGTAGTGGATAAAAAAAACAATTATTATCCATAAAAACAATGTTATGTGTAAATAAGCAGTACCTAATCATATTTACCGCATCAAGGGAGAATATTCAATAAAATATAATAATAACAAAAAGAATTTGTATTTGTACCTAATATATTTATTTCTCAGATCAAATAAATAATCCTAAATGACTCATCAAATACACGACAACTAATTATCGTATGAGTAATATTTTATTAGCTACACAAATATTGTATTGTGGGTGATAACTAATAAACTACTGCATTAATGTTTTACGTAATCTAACCAATCTTTTATTACAAAACTGAATTATAAATAACTAGCTAATGCCCGCGACTCCGTCCGCGTGGTTTAAGGTTTTTCGATGCCCTCAGAAACTTTAATTTTCCCAAAAATCACGTCCAGCCGTTGTTCCGTTGCGGCGTGATTGAAGGACAAACCAATAAACAAACACACTTTCGCATTTTAATATTAGTATGATCATAAATGAAACAGTTAGTTTGATATTACTAATATATAGCACCAGGGGCCTGTTAAACAGCAATAAATAATTAAATGACTGTTAATAAAATGTAAGCTCTTGATATATATTTTAACCACTTCAAAATAGCATTAATTAGTCAGTTCCTTACTACCTTAAAAAAAAACGATTCCTTTACCACACTTAAGTTTTTTAAAGAAATTCGCTTTGATGTAGGTAGAGTCGCATTGCGACTGACTTTATAGGTGAAGCGCGGTCGTGTGTTGCCACTTTACGGCCACTAAAATGCACTTTAATGTTCTTAGCGAGAATCGAGTCCTCCACTCAGTTCCTCTGCATTCAAATCTAGTACAATAGCACTAAACAGTTATATAACGCTGTAATGTTACCATTACGTTACTGCATTTAAATGTATAACCTCTTGATGTCTTTGTAAAAATTGCAAGAAAAGATCTTTAGTTCCCCGGGCGTTTTCTTCGTTGCAGTTTTCAGTTGGGGAGAGATTTTGTATTTCTTTCCTTTTTGAGAGGCTTTGAATAGTGCTCATTAAGCTTGAGTATAACGGATATAATCAAACTAGATGTTGGTATACTTACGTAAGTCTTTAACAATGTTCTATCATGAAATGATTTTAAATAATGTGAGTTGCGTGGCCTACTTGCGATTACGTATTGTTATTGTGTAGCATCGCTATTTTATATAGCAACTTTATGGCTCTTATAGTTTCTGAATAGCTGTCGCATTAATAGTGCAGTACTTAAATGGACAACAAAGAATCACGGAACTTTATTAAAAATGAAAACTTCGATCAGACTTTTACAAATGTCTTTCATTATGTAAATCGTCATAGCTTTCATCGGATTTTTTTTCGTTATTTCAATTTTCGACGTATCATCTCCTTTCAAAATGAGAATGATTTAGCCATTAACCACTACGCTGTTCAATGCAGACATGTTTCCTCACGACGTTTTCCTTTCCCGTTACAGTGATAGTGACCTATTAATTTTTTTAAAACGCACCTATGTTAGAAAAGGTGCGTGCTCAAGGATTTAACCCCAGACCATACGAATTCGAACAGAAAGATGAACGTTGAAACCACTGAGCAATTACCGCTTTAAATGAATTCAATTTCAAATGAGAAACGCCCATAAAATTCTGAGACGCATTAAAATTCTTTTCTAAATCTATTCACGGGCGTGTAGTAAGCTCCGTAGGTACTTAATTAATGTAAACTATTTGCACTTTTCCATCGAGAGATCATTGACACCGGACCGGTAAGATATCGAGGATAAATAATGATTATCATATTTACTCTGGAGCGTACGCGTTTGCGTTTAATCAAGCGATTTCATTGATCCAGGATTAAATTTGTATAATTTGAACTTTAATCGTCTGAATTGAATTTTAAATTCACTGATCTGATTTATCCATTTACAATGATAAAGGTGTAATTAATTTATTGACGGGCCGCTTTTTATCGAATTTGGCGTTTCCGTACGCTCTCATCTGACACTTTTATGAAGATGCATTTATGTACGATGTTAATAAAAGTATAAATTATGCATGGTCTGTTGTACGTCTCTCTCTGCGTCGTATTCCTCATTACTGAGGGTCGTGACCCCTTTCCATTAATCAGATAATGGTAGGAGTTTTCTTGGGATATCTAGTAATGCGGTGGGTACCCACGTCCTTCCGCATACGACTACTAAGAGTAGTTAAACTCTTAGGTTTTGTAACGATTATTATCATATGTCAGTAATAATAACCGGGACCGGCGGCTTAACGTGCTCTTCGAGGCACAGAGGAAACGAAAAGGCTAAATTTGAACATCCCAATTCGGTCACCCATCCAGTTACCGACTTGGGTCAACGTTGCTTAACCTTCACAATCTACTGATATGCGTTTTTACAACTATGCCACTCGTCCTTCATACAATATACGCAGCTCACGTGGCGTAATAATAGCTGCAGGTAGGATTCCATATATTCGGATAAGTCCTACTGAACGCCATTAAAATTCTAAATTGTTTTGTTTAATTGAACCTTGAACAATCACGATGCACCTACAGCTTTGCATATTTTCAGTTGATGCATGTGGATTTCCATTACAGTACCTACCTTTGTAATTTGTAAGCACAACACTCTTCCCCCAACTATCGAAGCTAAATAATATAATATTAATAATTTCATTTGGTTAAAATAGCAGCACATAAAACATACTACAAATAAGTCATTATTTTTATGAGTTTCACGAGTTATTAGTACCAAAATTATGTGATAGCTATTATCTTCGGAGCGTAGTCATTCATCAAGCCACGTGGCGCGTGTGTGTTGATAACGACCTCCGTTCCAGTGTTGCAGTGCTAAGGTAGCTCATTTCCAGCCAGATCCACAATACATTTCAGCTTTTCCGGAACCTTCCCGATTCGAGGCTTCATTATGTGAATCGGCTTCTTATATATGTCACCGTAAGATTGTAAAAACCTTTAGATTATAATCCAACTCGCGAAATTGTAAACTGCCGAAAGATTGTGAACCGTTCAATGTTCTGAGTTTCAATTTTTGAAATATTCATTGTATTTACGTTTTCTTGACTGTTTCTTGTAGGTTAGGTTAGGGTTCGACATAAATAATCAGGTAGTGCCCGGCCGCAGTTTTATCGGGTTAATATACCTAAGAGATTACAATCTACCGGAAAATAATGCGTTAAATGGTAATCTTTCGACAGTTTGCAATTTCGCGAGTTATATTATAATCTAACGGTTTTTACAATCTTACAGTGGCATATATATTATGTTGGTAAACCAAACTCATCCACCATAGTTACACCTTAGAAGATTTTATGAAACGTCGAATTAATACGGCAAGACAATAATATCAATCTAATGTCAATCTTTCCGCTCGAAGTAGCTGTTTGAATAACTAACAATAATTAACGACATAATATACCTATAATTATAACACACATAGGTAATTTAAGTGATTGATGTTTAAAACTTCCATCTTTGTTTTTAAGTTCACGTCCACTACGCGTTACAGTTTTCTTGGGATTTTCCTCATTCGATGTCATGATGCCCTACGACTTTTAATGCCTTATCTGAACTCAAAACTTAACTATAAGTAATTTCGTAAAAAATCCAAATTTTCAAAAATAGTTTCTTTCCACTTCATTATATTAGTAGCTACTTACTTAACAATTAATTATTTAATTAATTATTCAGATTATCTTATTGGTTATTATGATTTGTTTACAAAGAAAAACTGACAATCCAAAATAAACTGTTAGAAAATCAATAATTTACTCATTATAAATCATTCGCAAACTAATTTTTACTCGCTAAGTATAAACGTTTATTAGCTCAAAGACAGCTGATATGCGTATCAAGACACGCGGAAGCGTGTCCAGCCAAAGTTCAAAAAAACTGGCGAGCAGCACCGTGTGTAATATTACACGAACCATTTGGAGCCACTTTTGACCCCCTCATAACTCAAAAACTATTTCACATAAACATGTCAAATTTGGCGCATATATTGAGACCCGTGAGATACATATGTGCTCCAAATTTCATATGCACACCTCAAATGGTTATTTAGATATAAACGTACAAAAATCGTCATTTTTATGATCAAAGGATAGATCAAAACTCTGACACGAGGCATGCTACCATTGCTTAAAGCCGTATTATTTTAATATTGTTGACGTTTATGTTGTAGTGTTATAATCATTATTTTAAGGACGTCAAAGTACGTGACATTCAACCGTTAGTTTGAAACAATACTGCTTTGAGCGGTGGTAGTAACTCCTTAACTATTGAAAATGACACATAATTATTATTTTAATGTAAATAATAATGAATAATAATATAGTTGCATTAAAACCTTACCTTCGTATTCATACATTTTGTGCAACGAAACGTCATTGACAGAAAAGAAGAAGAAACGTATTTGAAGTCGTCAGTTCAAGCTGTCAGTCATTGTGATTTGTATTCATTGTTTATAGTGGTTTTAGTGATATCGACTGTTTACCGTGCTTGTTTTCAATGTTTCACAAAAAACTTTTGATTTTGAACTTTTGCAATCAAAATTGATGAGATGTAGAAATGTGCTGTAGAGGTAGTCTGACCATAGATGTAATCTGTCAATGTCAGTGTAACTCTAGGTACACTATATATTTTTCTTGAGAATTCTCGTCTTTAATTATCTTGTACAATGAGTCGTACAATAGAATTACTGGTGGGTGACACACTGACCTTACACCGAATAATAAGTACCTACTAATGTAAAACGTAAACTAAACTAATAGAAAAGTCCTATTACAGTGTAAAGGATTATTTGAATGATAGCAAGGCATGGGTATGAATTGTTACAACGGCTGATTATGTAATGTTATATTATAAGTACATATATATAATTTCAAATATTTGTGAGATGGTGATAATAAAAAAAAAGCGGAGTTTATTGCGGGCTCTTCTCAGACCAGGGCACGTTTGGAACCCTCGTAGCTTTAGTTTTAAGATATCGTAGTTAATTATCACCATCACGTCTTATGCTCTATAAGCATGACGTTCAGAAGGTGTACTTTGTAGGTACATATTTTGAATAAATATGTTTTGAGTTTGAGATTGAGTTCAATAATTTCTGTACAAAAAGTAATGATATCCCATCAAAAACATAAATGTAAAATGAGAGCCAAGTTCAAAATTGTGATACATATGCCTTGGTTGTTGACTTCAGCGACAAAAGAAGTGAGATCTAAATGGGTGCCAAGTTCAATGGTCAGTCCTGCAATTTATATATCCCATCAAAAACATAAATGTGAAATGAGAGCCAAATTCAAAATTGTGATATATATGCCTTGGTTGTTGACTTCAGCGACAAAAGAAGTGAGATCTAAATAGGTGCCAAGTTCAATGGTCAGTCCTGAAATTTATTTATAACAACATAATATTTTATAACAACTTAAAATATCATTTCTTCTTATAACTTAGTATAAAATGTTGAAGACTAAGGCTTTGGCTTGGCTAGTTTCCATATACGAATTATTATTAAGTAGGTACCTAAAAGTACAGTTTCTACCAGCTAGCCAAATTTTCGGAAGAATAAAATAAGAACTTACAGCTTTACAACTTGTGAAGGCTATAATTCGTATATGAAAACTAGCCAAGCCAAAGCCTTAGTCTTCAACATTTTATACTAAGTTATAAGAAGAAATGATATTTTAAGTTGTTATAAAATATTATATGTTGTTATAAATAAATTTCAGGACTGACCATTGAACTTGGCACCCATTTAGATCTCACTTCTTTTGTCGCTGAAGTCAACAACCAAGGCATATATATCACAATTTTGAATTTGGCTCTCATTTCACATTTATGTTTTTGATGGGATAAATAAATTGCAGGACTGACCATTGAACTTGGCACCCATTTAGATCTCACTTCTCTTGTCGCTGAAGTCAACAACCAAGGCATATATATCACAATTTTGAACTTGGCTCTCATTTTACATATTTTATGTTTTTGATGGGATTATCTTTTATCTCTGATAGTGATGAGTTGAGAATTTTCAGCTGACGACTAAGTGTGCATTTTGATAAATTTAGGTGTGTATTGCATAAAATTAAGTATGTAAATAATATGCAGTATACACCTGTACTAGTACATAATTAGTCAGATTAGTCAGGACCACTGATACAGGTACTAAACTCCTTTCAATGAGCAAAATACAATATATGTAGTGTAGGTATATTAGGATGTGACTAATACATATTATGTTTAGTACATTATCCGATGGCAGTAACATCGATCGAATAAACATACCTCTTTACTTAATTAAATCGATTTTTCATTCTCTACCACGAAAGCTGAAAAATAATCAAATCGATTATTCAATATCAGGTACTTTCCGATTTCAAGCGATAGATTGATAACTACCCAGATTAGAAGCAACCAGGAGATACATTATTATGCGAACACACTATTATATACCTACTATAATATGATATGATCAAGATGCTTGTAGCTCCGCTCCTTAGCAATTCATATGAACACCTAAATGCAACTAATTACATGGATAACAGGATAATGGAATGCATTTTCTAAATAATTAGATTGCATAAACTAAAATACCTTAATAATTGTATACTAGAAATAGGTATTCTATAATAGTGTGCAGTCATCTACTTTAAATAAAAAACATGTTATCATTAGGTAAAGTGGGAATTCCCAAAACGATTAGAATAAAATATCGATGTGATTTTCACAACACACTTAAGGTAATCACCATCATAATCCGATTAAGCTCCGAGATTTATTAAAAGCCCTTAAAAATGTGAGTAAAAAGCTAGTTATCATAATACCCCAACTGCGCTGGATAGAAATTCTGAAAATCATTTCATGAAATAAAGGGAAAAAAACACACAAGAGCGGCGGCACAAGACAGAAAAAAAAATTGGCAGTTATGGGATTATATTTTAAATATATATATTTAAGACCTTTTGTCTTCGTAACAACGGTTTCGGTCATGCGTTTCCACAATTTTTACCCCCTGCCATAAAGTGCTCTACGCGGCTAAAAAAGTTTTCACTTCAAAATGGTTCGTGCGAAACGCCCGCGTTCTATGGAAATTATGTTTCGTCGTGACGCGGTAGTCTATGCACTTCCATATAAATGCGCCCGCCCTTAGCAAATCTTATATTTATTTTATATTACTTAGCTGAAATCTGAAATATTATATATATTACTAGCTTAGCTTAGCTCATTTTAATAGGTGCCTGTTTAGCCTTTATGAAATGATTTAGAACTAAGTAATGGAAAATTCAGGAAAAAATCACATCCTCGAACGATTTGGAAAGGCTTGGTATATTTCTAGAAAAATGTGGGACTAGGAGAGCAGTGGGCGTGGAGGGGGGAGGGGGTAATGGGTCAATTCGCGGCCCCGATAATTGAGCCCATTAGAATTCGCCTGCAGGTGCCTCAACAGTGTCAACTTATTTACCATCGCGCTCCACGAGAAAATGACACTTTTCACACCTACATTCACTACCTACGTAGCCTACTTTAAAGGCTTAGTCAGGAATTTTATGGATGCTATTTTAATTTTTTTTATGACGATAAGAGAAGAGAGCTTTTCAAAGAAAGAGGGTTTAAAATTTAACAAACCAGACCAGATTTATCATGCCAGATAATTACTAGAAAGAAATATTAGCTTTATACCTTCGTTTAATAAACTCATACCTTAAGCCATCTTGACTTGATGCTTTAGGACTAGGTAAATTCTTTCATCACGTATCGTACCTACTTACCACCTTACAAATTTTCTGTACATCAACCAGGAAATAAGTACCTACCTAGGTTTAATACCTATATTATTATTATATGTACATAATTTTACTAAACTTTGTTTATTTTCTTTTCCAGGTATGTATTCGCATCTCTACCCGTTACCTCAATTATTTGTGAGTGCATGTTTCTAAATTTTTATTTCATTATATTCTCAGTAAATATCTAAACACAATTTTTATTTGATTTAATATGTTTGATCATTGATCGAGAATTACCGACAGAATCTCTCCCTCCCCTTGAATGGTATAATCAAACTTCAACTGCGACTAATAAGTATTGATTGATTCGTTGCTCCCACCGACACACGGACAATGGTGTCAGAATATAGTGGACGTCGAACGTGGAATCTTCAATTAAATCAGAGGGTTCATAACCGTTGTTAGCCACCACCCGCATCATCCTGGCATGAGAGCCAATCACGAACGACCGACCGATGTACTAAACGTAAACGGTTTAGGTGCTCTCCCACACATACTAGAGACTGTTTGATGAATTCATAGTTGGTATCATGAACTAAGTAAGTAATAAGATACTTACGCTGAGCTGCACGAAAAAATTTTAAAAAAAATTGGCAGTCAGAGGGACTGCCGATAGAAGTGAAAACCAATATTATTTTATATTTATATAAAAAATATAAACCTTAACACTAAGGCACAAAAGTTTAATTTTGAATGTAGTATATTTATAATTAAGACCTTTTGTCTTGGTAACAAGGCGAGCATGTCGGTATCTGTCAGTTTAGATGATGGTTAAAATGACAATTCTATAGGTTTGAAATAAACAAAAGAGGGTTGCATCGTCATTGAGCGGGCAAAAAACGGTCGGTTTCTGCCTGCTGAATGACGTATTCGTCAGAAATTGCTTATTAGTTTCGCGTGGCTCAACAGGCATTGAAACTCGCGCTTTCAATGCAGTTAGGTATATGAAAAGTTTATTTCAAGTAACGAAAACTCGTATAAACTAAACTACGTAGATAATACTAAGATTTTAAAATAAACCGTTACTACACCAGCTGAACCCTTGCAACAACGGTTCATATAGCAGTCAAGCTACGCTGGTCATCATGCTTTGGACTCCGTTGGTGCTGGCCCGCACCCGACTCACAGGTATAGGGAACCAGAAGAAATGGCGTTGCAAATACGAGTAGACTAACAAATGACTGCAACTGCATCCTTAGGTTGTCGGTAACGTGTAATTAGAGATTCGAATTTAAGTCCTATTTTTTATACCTGAAAAAACCGAATGTTAATTGGAGGCAGACGAGCCAGGTTTCAATCAGCAATTAGAACCTTTAAGTTCACTTTTTGTCGGAGTTTTACGGGATCGAAGTTATTCTTGGCCTTTTTGTTTCATACCCCGTGCGATTCATAGTAGGTAGGTAATAAAGCGTCATTCCTTCGATAGTATCAATTAATTTCAAACCGATCAACTGAGCGTCGGAATGTAACTTAAAAGTAATATTAGCGTTTGTTATCAGCTCGTAATGTTTTCTTTAAAAACAGCGGATTAAGTTTGTATAATAAATATGATTCACGGACTTGAAATTATTTTCGTAAGAGCGGTTATGTTTTGATTAATATTGAACGGCGATAATATCGTAGTGAGTCACTAAACTAGCGGCACGCTATGATGGCCGGTTTGACGTTTGTCCGCTCATGAAGTTCCGTATTAATTGATAACGACTGTGAAGGAAATAATTGTATTACTTTATTGACGATAGTGATGTGCAGAGATTCATAAATTTTATCGAATGTAGTTTTAGGTTTAGGACTCAAAATTTATTTATTAAATTGATTTCTTAAATGTATACAAGTGTAGAAAAATCAGTTTGCACCATTTAAGGGGTGAATGTACTTGTGAATATGAACAATTTTCACTATGTGGACAAACCTCTGAAATCGCAAAAAAATATCAATAAATTTTTAAAAATGGAATCTAATACGATCGTCACATAGGATCGCTGGCTAGCACAACTACTACCTCCGGCAAACTCGCGTCAATGCTCAATGCAAAACAAAGCAGTTTCGAATTGACGTTGCTTCGAAAAGTATAAACTGTCAGTGCAATGCGATTGTGATATAGTTTTGACCTGGCTTTGGATTTCAAATATTGATACTGCATTACTGTTGACCCTTGCTCGTTAATTTGGACTCTGTTCAAGCCCTTTGTTGTGGATTTCGTCGATATGACCGAACGTACGCAGAGAACTGTTCTAAATAGTCAGACACGTGAGTTCGTAATACGCCTTCGTAACTATTTCGATCGTGAAGCTCAAAATGGAGGGCCAATTTTACCTATAACGTCAGTGGTTGAACGCGTAGCTGATGCGCTTAATATTGGACAACGAACTGTTAGACGGATAACTAAAAAAAAATATGGCGAGACTGGCACAGAAGAAAATAAACTTCACACACCAAAAAAGAGAAAACGAGCAAAACCAGTCGTAGGCATCGATAGCTTTGATGCCGATGCTATCCGAAGACATGTTTACGGCTACTATTTACAGAAGGAGTATCCAACAAGAAAAAAGTTGGTGCATTCACTGAAGGAAGCTGGATTATTCTTCGGTGGGGAAAGTTCTTTAACGAAGATTTTGAAGACCATTGGATTTCGATACAAAAAATGTAACAAACGCAAAATATTGATGGAAAGATTTGATATAGCGATGGCAAGGTATACTTTTTTACGGCAAGTGAAAGAAATCAAAAATTGGCAAAATGTTGTGTTCTTGGATGAAACATGGCTTAATGCTAACCATACTGTAGGCCGTTCTTGGAACGATGACACAGCAGCATCTACTTCCAAAGTTCCTGTAGGAAAAGGATCGCGACTTATAATTTGTCACGCCGGAACCATCAACGGGTTTGTCGAAGGTTCTCTCATGGCTTTTGCGTCAAAAACCACTGGAGACTATCATGAAGACATGAATGGAGAAAAGTTTACTGAATGGTTTACCTCAATGTTGTGTAGCCTCCCTGAACCATCTATTATAATTATGGACAACGCCCCATACCACTCGATGCAAATTGACAAGCCACCTGCCCAATCCCAAAAGAAAGCTGATATCGTCGCATGGCTTCGTAAAAATGGCGTAGATGCAAACATGAATATGTTAAAAGCGGAATTAGTACGTCTTTTAAAAGAAAACAAACCAACCAAGATCCGATACGTCATTGACGAAATAGCATTAGAACATGGGCACAGAGTTATACGGTTACCGCCTTACCATTGTGAGTATAATGCGATTGAGTTGGTGTGGGCTCAAATTAAGGGATATGCTGCAAGACACAATACAGAACCCCCATTTACCACAAAAAAAATGCTAAAATTATTAGAAGAAGCTTGTGAACATGTGACTAAAGGAGACTGGGAAAAGGTTGTGAATAGAACTGTTAAATTAATAAGGGAAGATTATGAAAGAGATGTGAAAATAGATAATATTATAGAAAACGAACATATAATTATTAATGTATGTGATGATAGCAGTGACGACAGTGAAAATAGTAGTATGGACGAATCTGATTAATTATGGCCTTTTGTGGCACCTTTTTTGGTATCTTTTGTATTCATATGTTTCTTGTGTGCATATAAAGTATGTATATTCATTTTCGTTCAAATATTCAGTTCGTTCAAATAAATTAAATAAACATATACATTTTTGTTTTATTAAACCTATTTAATCAGGTACAAAAACAAAACTTAATTGTTTTTTGTTCGAGAATAAATTGACATTCCACATCACTATTGTAATGTGTCAAACCGGCCATCATAGCGTGCCGCTAGTGTAGAGCTATTTCTCCGTAACAGAATTTTCCCCTGCAATAAACATAAAAGGACCATAATGTGCCTGCTAATAAAAATAGTACTTATTAGTCTTATTAAGTACCTATAGGAATAATCCTCATCTTTTGCAAATATTCCTGTATATAAATCCTTTTGATCTGTGTTTGGATTATCTTTAGTGGACAAGCTGTACCTACCTAAGTACTTACCTAGTGAGAGTAGCAAGTTAGAAGAACTTTCTTCTCGACTTCTAATGTGTTTATTCTATCAATGTACTTAATTAACATATTACCTACCTGAAACTTGCTGAAACGCTGAAATTCAAAATTACAATAACTCTAATAAGATTATTTAGTACAACGTGAAAAGTTTTTAACAACAGCTCAAAAGATCATAGGATAAATATTTGAAAACGTTTGTGAAATCCATCAAGTAAAAACAGTTTGGTCCCTCTGTTCAGTTTGCAAAGGTAAGTGATACTCGTCCCCTCCTGAATTTCCACTGGCGCGGGACGGAGTAGAGAAAGAGAAGTGTTCAATAGATCAATCAAGTTATTATTAGATGAACCTTTGAATGATTTTTTTATTAGTCAGGTTGGAGCGCTCACACGTCTGCACTTCAGTAAAACGAACCTTTATTCCGACTATTACAATCTTCTTCGTAATATCGATGTTGGTCGGCCATCTCGATCTCATGGATCGTATTTATATTGACCACAATACACTACGCTCCATCTTTGTCGTAAATATTTGCCAAGCAACCGATCACGGATCTTTATTGACAGCTATGAGATATTCTCCTATGAGTATAAAATAAAAGAAGGTACGCGATACGTACTCTAACACCGTGTAGACGAATGTACATAATTCTTTGATCCCTGAAAATCAATAGGCACGTGCCGACACGGATGGTTGAGTCAAACTTCAGCCTATTTTCAAATATATATTTTTCATCACTACCGTTAGGTTGCACATTTTTATACGACTGCCTGAAAAAAGGAGTATATTGTTTTCAGGGTTCATGTATGTATGTATGTATGTGAGTTTGTGTATTCCACCATAACTTCTATACGCCTGAACCGATATTGATAAATGAGGTATCGTTAGAATCCCTAGCTTATTCCGGGTGACATAGGTTAGTAAAATTTAAAACAAAATTGATGTGGTGACCATGGTCCCGCATTAAAGACTAAATTTGAAAAAAATAACGCAAATAAGATTAACTATATAATCGTCATCTGGAAAATGATGAGTAGATTCCAAAAATATATAACACCATAGTTCAATATCCAGTGATTCACAAAAAAATATCATTTAACAAAAATGTGAATAAGATTCTACTTTAACTAGATTAATTTAGATTTTTAACTTTTTAGTTCGTTTTTGGCAGGGCAGTCGTGTTTTTTAAATTCTGACTCGTTGCTAACGTCATCGTCATTTTCTAAGAATGAAAATGGTTTAGGTCTAAGTCCGCCACACTAACTAACATTATCTAAGAGAACTGACAGAATATTACTCTCTGGGATGCAGTTTCCTCACGATGTTTTTCTTCGCTATTAAGGCAAAGAGAGGTATGTGCTGTATACCCTGGACTCAATTAACCGACCCGTATAAGAGGGCAAAGAGCTTCGTAGTAATCTGTGATAGCTATGCAGGCGAATCAACCACCAGGTTATTATCGCATTTGGCATTATATGCATAATGTATAGTTCGCGCGCAAGTTGAATGCAGAGTAAATTTATGGTGACACATAATTTACTCTGCATTCAACTCGCGCGCGTACTGTACATACCTCGTATTTCAGTGCATTGTTGTATAATAAATATGCGATCGAAATAGACTAGGCTCAACTTATAATATAATTCACAACATAAACAGGTGTTAGGTAGGATCACAGGTCCTATACTAAATAACAATATTTAAAATTCTGCTATGGAAAATAAAAAGAAAACGCATGAAATCAGAATAAATGATTTAGTCTTGAAAACACGAATATTAGCGGGGTATCTACCTAACATATTATAGGTTTTATACTCGTAAATTGTTTGCACTAAAAGGTGTAGTGTAGTGAAGAATAGTACAGTCGAAAAGAGGAAAACACTGCGTCACGTGTCGTGGGGAGAACTGTCACTCGTGTGTGGTACCCGCGCCCGTGAACCCAGAGCCCCTAAGCCTAGGGGTGTCAATTTACAAAAATACATTTCTCGCAGTAACATTTTAAGTTCAAAATGTGATTCAAATACTATATGATGCTCACGACTTCGTCCACGTGAAATGTTTTTTTTATTTCCACGGGAATCCTTCAATTTTCCGGGATAAATGTAGCCTATGTCCTTCCCGGGGATATCACTATAGATTTCAAATTTCATAAAAATCGGTTGAAAGTTGGGTGGGGAGCGTAGCAGACAGATAGACATACTTTCGCATTTGTAATATTAATATGGACACTATGGATATACAGTGACCATGGATATGGATTTTAAGTTAATAATAAATGAAAATATACTAATGAACTTCCTTCGGTAGCTAACCAGCTTTCTATGAAACAAGGAAGAGAATCTTTATTTAGGTGTTTTACTGACTGAACTTAAACTATTTAATATAAAAAATCACAACTCACTTATTTCCTTTTCTATAATTTATTTTTAATTAAATAACTGGAAGCTGTGACATTTGAATGGTTCCAGTTTCCGTTATTTATACGTTTTAACACCAGTCCCAAGTGATGCTGGTAGGTACAATAACCTATTCAATTTCATAATTTTGCCAGCCCTACCTAAAACTCTCGACTGACTCCTCTAATTAAGAACTTCGTAGCCTGACGTAAATTAAAATGTCAGCAGATAAATTCCCGTCGTGGAATTGCAAGAACCATTTGTAATGATAATTTTCGAGCGCGATTGTACTTATTTATTTCCCTATAAATCCTTGGGTAGACAGGTATTCGGTCTTATAAAGGTTCATCGGTTCTTATTACATTTAAAGATTTGTGGCCGTACTTTTAAAACCCTACCTATAGTACTACCTATAGTACTACCTACAGTACGGAGTTATAGGTAAACTCCAATTTGGAAAGTTCAAGAAGATATAAAAAACAACAATAGAAAAACCAGTAATTGAATAATCTTATTTTTTTAGCTTAGCATTTTACTAAGCGGGCCATACATCTATATATCTTTAAGAAAAAGGACAATAAAAAGACATAAAAGACTTATTCATAACATAGCAATTACCGACCCCGATAGAACGATGAAGATTAGTTCCAATGATTAACTGCGAGTGATTGAAAAAAAGATAATATCTGTATGTTTTTAAAGAGCTAATGTTTATTAATGGATTTATGTGAATGAATCAGCATATAAGGAACGGTTCTTAGACAGTCCGTGATCGATTCTTACAATATTCTTACAATACTATGCATTGGAAAGCAGACGCCTTCTCATGCACGAATGGAGCTAAGGGATACGATTGCATGGAAAGTAGAGTTACAACAGATAAATAAAAACAACAAAGATTTCATAATCATAACCATAAGTTACAGAAATACAATGATACAAAAAATACAATAAATGGCTATGACGGAGGGACATTTTTATCCACTAAGTACAAGTTAGCCCTTGACGTCTGCGATCTTATGGTGTGGTAGAGTCTTAACGTTTCATAAGTGACACAAGTTGTCCTACATGAAATAAATAAATCATTTATAATTTATCATTTTTTCTTTTACATACGTACCCCAATGGGTTTCTAAATAGCATCGTACCGGAACGCTGAATCTTAGAACGTCTTGACGCATGGACGGATTGAAGAGTTCTGACCAGTCAGACGAGAAAGGAGTTCTTGTTTTACTCCAGAAAAGTGACCGGGTCATGCCTAGAAGAAGAATAACGAAGGAGAGTCCAAATACGAAAGCGTGTTCGTCAATAAAAGTAATCAACTTATACCTACTAAGGTAGCATCAAAATTTACTAGGTATTTCGTTATCGCTTTTTTATCCGTCAAAGCGCATTAGTAATCAGATTCCCCGCTGTGGTATTATCGGATCGGGGCCGCCGCCACGGGGGAGGCAATATTAAAGTAGGCTATGTTCAACGGACGATAAAAAGTTACTAACTGCCTGTTGATTGGACTAAAGCCTAATATTGTTTTCGCTAAATCTACCTATAACGTTGATATAACATCATTTCATCATGAAGCGGTCATCATTTCATCATCATGAAGCGGTTAAGCCTAGTGGTTAAGACACCCGATCTCCTGTACGGGGTCACGGGTTCGATTCCCGGGCTCCAACCTTCAACTTTTCAAAGCTATGCTCGTTTTAAGAAATATTTCGCTTATTGTAAAAATGGTATAACATTGGAAATATTACATTTGTAAACTTCACCAGGAAACCTACACGCCTGAGAATTCTTTATAATGTTCTAGAAGCTGTGTGAAGTCTGCCAATCCTCAATTGTTCAGCGTGGTTGATTATAGTCAAACCCTTCTCATTCCGAGAGAAGGCTCATGTTCATTAGTGAGCCGGCAACAGATTGATAAGAGACAGATAGGTCATCATTTGGATCCCTACTGAATTTAAAACCCAACCGATCGATCTAATAACAAATCCATCGAAAATTAAAGAAAATTATCAGAAAAATGAGTAAGCTTAATTAAAATAATCCGCTGTTCCTGAACAAGGATATCAAGGGTAAAGTTGAATCTCTTCCTGCAAATCTTATTGATAACACCCATTTACATCTAGTTATATACAATTACTAGCGAATGCCTGCGACTTCGTCTGCGTGGTTTGAGGTTTTTTGGTTCCCGCGGGAACTCTTTAATTTTCCGGGATAAAAATTGGCCTTTGTACTATTCCAGACTATAATCTATCCCTGTGCCAAATTTCAGCCAGATCCGTTCAGCCGTTGGGGCGTGATTGAGTAACAATTAACATCCATACATCCATACATCCATCCAAACTTACGCATTTAAAATATTAGTAAGACTAAGATAAGATTTTCATCTGAGTACGCCCTTCAAGTTCTACGTTGATAGATCAATCAATAGTCCAACGATAAAGTCATATCTCCTACTAATATGTTTAATCTATTATTATCTATTACGTCTACAGTTACATTCTTTAGCTATTCCAAAGTTCAAAGAAAAGGTAAGGAGGTATAAGCAACAGTAATTGTACATTTATTTATGACTAGATGATTCCCGCGACTTTTTCTGCGTGGATTAAGATTTTTTTTATTCCCACGGGAACTCTTTAATTTTTCGGCATAAAAAGTACCCTATATCATTCCTCGGGATACAATTTACCCCTGTACCAAATTTCATCAAAATCGGTTGAGCGGATGGGCCTTGAAAGCGTAGCAGACAGACAGACCCACTTTCGCATTTATAATACTAGTACTAGTATGGATTAATTGGCATGGGACAAAGTGTTTGGCAATTTATGCATATGTGGCATTTCCCATTAACTATGCGGTTGGAGGAATGCAAGGCGCCGGTGATTCACCGAGGGCGTTGCGGAGGTCACGCTGTTTGGTGGTGTCGTCATACAATCATCGCCTTGTGAAAACGTAGTCAGACGCCGATTTAGAAGGTACGCTTCAATAGTTCACTGTTCATTTTGAACGAAAAGGACGTAAGATCGATTATAATTAATCATAAATCAATCCAAAGTATTCAGATGGTTTTATCTGAAAGTTCCTGGTTTTGAAATTCTTATCGTACCGGATATTTATCTCAACGGGGATAGGGTACATAATATAATCTTAATCATCCAGAATTGTCGCTACAAAGTGAAAGAATCCTTATTTATTATGAAAATAATAAATGGCTCCAAATCTGAGAGTTGAGAGCACTAGAACGAAAAAGGAACGTCTCAAAAGTAATACGGAAATAAATTGCTCCTTTATTTCATGCGAAATGCTATGGTGGGAATACCAGTGAAATAGCTTTTGTTCTAAAACTTTTGAAAATAAACGATAAAAATACAACCCTCATACTACAAAGACTACAAAGTAACTATTTCAGCGAACTCGCAACGAAAACTTTTCCGCGAGTTAAAAAACTATTTCAGTGATAGTTTTGTTTTTGCCCAACTTTACAATGCTGTGTGAGTAGTCCTAAAACGTGTAACACGGTACGACAAAGACTTTGCGGCACTATTATGCCAGTGGATGGTAACCCATTCTGTTATTCAGCAGCGTGTCTACGCTGCCGAATAACAGAATGGGTTACCATCCACTGGCATAATACCATCCATACCATCTACTAGCTTGATTTTGTTCGGAAAGCTTACCTACTATTTGGAATAGTTAGCTTTCCGAACACCTCGGGAAATTCAGATATTTTTTCAGATGGAAGAAATGATTATGCGTCATTCGTAGTTTATAAAAGATTGTCCCACTTGGGCAAGGTCGTTAAACATGTATACGAGTAATTTATGATTTTCTATACGTGCCCTTTGCATGTCATCAACCCCGGAATAAACTTAACAAAATCAGTTTACGCAGTGTTGTGCAAGTCGGCCGAAAGCTTTATTTTATACTTACTACTACAAGCTACTCTTTAAATATGATAAAAGCTTAATATCATTACTACATTATCAATAATACATCATACTTCATACTTATATTATAAGTAGGTACATAGTGTGTTTGTTTGCCCATCAATCACTTCGCAACATAGCAACGGATCGATATCGGATAATATCGATGTGATATTTTGCATGGATATGGTTGAAGACCTGGAGAGTAACATGGGTTGCCTGGAAAATGAAGGAGTTCCCGTGGGAATTAAAAATCTTGTTCCACGCGGATGAAGTCGCGGGCATTCGCTTGTTATCAATAACCTTTTAACCGGCTGATTTTCAGTAAAAAAATAGCTTTAATTTTATTTCAGTTGCGTGTACACTGAACAGGCTACCTGCACAATTTATTTCCTTTTCTTGGTAACTAGACAATGCCTGCGACTTCGTCCGCGTGTAAAGTTTTCTTTAATTCCCGCGGGAACACCCTAATTTTCCGAAATAAAACGTAGCCTTTCCCGGGGAACAACCTGTCTCCGTACCAAATTTAATCAAAATTAGACAGAATGATAGACTTTCGCATTAATAATATTTATGTATGGATTTTAAATCAGAACTCTTTTTATTTGTCTTTGGAATTATGATTTTCCTTTACAGATCTCCCGCCAATTTTACGATGCTTTCTGTGTAAAATTCTTGGTTTTGCTGAAACAAGTAGCACGCTATTTAGAACAAAAATGTTCTAAATAGCTAATCCGTAGTCCAATATCAAACTTAAACCTAGACGCGCTAAACAATTATGCACACAAAACTGGTGGTTGAGCCAGACGCTATATTTCATTTTCCGACATTTATCCAACTTTGCCCTCTACGCAACATGGCATAGAGGTGTTGATGGCCTGACAAACCCTATAAGGTCGATATGTCGGGGTCGTTTATTGGCGTGAATTGGGCGCATCCCGGTTGTACGACCAAATCGCTATCCGTCCTACACGTTGGTATTCGGAAGAAATGAATCAAAAATTTGTGGGTTCCATTGTACAGTATCCTTGTCAAACAAAATGTTAGTGATGGTCTGGTGATTCAAGGAGACTTTAGAGGATCAGAATTTGCATGAAAAGTCAACACCTCTGTTTCAATTTTACGCAATAAAATTCACTATATAGTAGTAAAGTGATATAAACGCAATGCATAATAGGAATAATTATAAGACAAGATAACAACAGTGTATTTTTATTCTAGTCTCAAGAGCTATCTCGGTTTCTTGTTATATGTTTGAAACCAAAGAAACAAAACAAAACACAAAAATTATAATCAAAAGACAAAAATGTACAGTAGTTAACTTCACTCATAATAAATAATAATGCTTGGGCACATTATTTCTGAAACTTTTCAACGTGGTCTGACGACTCATTCATCGCCGGCCATCTGGTAATGAACAGCCGTACACTCACACGTTCCTGTATAGCCTTTATGCGTCGAAAGAACCGTCTGTGGCAAAGTAATAAATTAGAAATTCAATTTACGATCACTGTTTGTTTTCTTTTTTCTTTTCACACAGATTCTATCCAATTTGTCACTGTAGTTTGTTGAACGTTTGGAGCTTATTGTCCTGAATATACTTCTAGTTGGATTTTTCTCTTTTTACTAGAAATATTTCAGGTGCACTTCAAATACTTATCATTTCTCTTTTGAGATCGTCGAGTATTATGGGTCGTGGAACGCAAAGAATCGAAGAAAATAAATGTTTTTCTGCACTGCGTCGACTTATCTATACCTACCCCTATAATTTTGGACGGATGGTTGGATGGATGAATCAACCACGCCAGGACGGCTGAACGTATCTGGCTGAAATTTGGCACACAGATGGATTATAGTCTGGAATAGCACATAGGCTTTTATCCCGGAAAATTAAGAGAATTAAAGAGTTACCACGGGAACCAAAAAAACCTCAATCCATGCAGACGATGTCGCGGGCATCACCTAGTGTGGTATATTGCCTTTGTGAGAGATATTACAAATGTTCGAGTGCAAATGTTTCAAGGAACGTTTCATTTGCTCATAAGTAGTTAATTCAATAAGCAATTGTCGGATGCTGTGCTGGTGTTCACTGTCACGTATTGCGTAGATATTATTTATGTTTGCTTGATCTAAGGGCACGTCAGCATTACCACTTACAAGCCGGCCTCAATTGCTTCTTTGTGCTCTGCCGCGATCGGCTCATCACTTCCTTACAACATCTTTAAATAGCTTCACAGTAAATCTAAATGGATCGATTCGTTTGTACAGAATGTCTTCTTAAATTTAACATGACATTTTGCTCGTAGTTCAAGACAAAGTTCAGTTCCAAACAACAGTATTTCATAACTCGAATTCAACTTTTCAAGTTACGGTGGCGTGCTCTAACTTTTGCGTACCTGAATTTTGAATATTTATATTTTATGTTGTGTTATGATTTTCGGATAAACAAAACAATTTGATTTGTGTTATTTCAGTTCTCCCCATTAGGTAATCCTCAAAAGGTAAGACGAGGTCAACGTCTTTTTTTTAAAAGTCATGATAGATTTAATTATATGAATCTAACAGATTAGTACGGATTTAATTTAATAATTTATTTATTTCTAAAATTACATTGGAGCAATTACAAAATAAATAAGATTCTGTATACTGTATAGCATTAATATTTTGATACATTCGAAGTTGAATTTTTCTATGTACATAGAAGTTAATCGTCGATAGATTGATTGGTATAGTAATCTAGATAGACTCGACATTTTTTTCTTAGAAATGGTTAAGTCTAATCAAATTTTTCCCCAATTTACAAATATGTACTGTGGTAATAATTTACTAGACGGGGAAAAGTAGAACTCTATGCTAAAGATATTCAATTTTGTGGGAAAACCTCCTCTTGTATCGCATGCCTGACAAAACATCGAATACAATAGCATGCGCTTTATGTAAATCAATAGAAACAGAGTGTTTCGCACTGTGTTTTGTACTACGTACCTCTATAGAATAAATTTTTCATGCAACTTCAGTTCAAACGCTTCAGTGTAATCCTTTCTACGGAGCGATTGAGTGCAAATCGGATCGGTAGAATCGATATCTGCCTAGTGCCTCGCACTACAATATGTAAATGTTTATCGGTTGTACCGAACGCTTCCTAGATTAGTCGAATCGGATGCGCGGGCCGGATATATCGGTCCCAACTCGGAACTATTGTGTTAATCGGGTAATCAATGCCTTCTTTGATCTGAAGAATGAGCGATTAAGGTTTGCAAATATATTTTTAATTCTCTAGTCTAGTCTAAAAGTTTGTCTAATCCCAGAAGCTAAATTCTAGGGTAGATATTTAAAATCAGTTATATTTAATAAGGCAGTCTGCAACAAAAACAGTTTAAGTAATATCCATTGCGGATAATTCACAATATATTATTGCCACAGTCGAGAAATTATCGGATCTGTAGCATCGATGGTTGCATGTTACTTCGCAAACACAATATGTAAATGTTTATCGGTTGTACCGACCGCTTCGCAGATTAATTCAATCGGATGCGCTTGGCGGATATATCGGCCCCAACTCGGACCTTTTGGGAAATGGTGTAATCATTGCTTCCCTTTCGGATGGCGATTGCTAACTACCTGATTTATGAGATTTGGATTTCTCCTGTTTATTTTCGACTTGGAGCAAGAGTTTTAACAGAATTTGAAGGAGTTGAGTTGAAGATATTTATTTTTCCGTCACAATGTTAGTGAAATCAAATTTTTAAATATGTACGGGTAACTAAAATTATAGCAAGTTTACAAAATAGTTACCGTCGCCGGTAATCAAAATTTGTAGTAGGTGTGAGGGTATGCTTAAAATTTATAGATATTGAATATCATGCCTAACGCCCGTCTTTAATTGACACGTCCCTAATACTTTACATGACACAGCCGGTACTTTAAAAATAGGTAATATGGAACCTACCTACCAAACTACCTAGGGAACCGCCTTATATAGCTGCCTATGAGTTAACGATTACAGGCAATCAGATAGTTAGAGACATCCTAAAAGTTCGGTATTCTACGTAAACTGTGTAATAGTTAGATGCTTTTGTTTTATTTCATTTATCAGTACTTTACATAGATCATGCAAACATCAGAAAAGTATACGCCTGTGAAATTCACAATCACACTCATTTCATTTCGCAAGATCAATGAGGAGATTTGTGTCAGCAAATTTCATGTATTACACTGACTTATAAAGATTCGCCAGCATTTTTAAAGTCTTTCGTTTCAAAGCAAGGAGATTTACTCGGCGTTATGATTCGGAGGAGCATTTTCCCGGCGGGGCAGAGAGTCTCATTTCCTGGGTTCACGAGCCGGGCCAATGCGACGCTCCGAAATATTATTTTAAGCTTCCGCTAACATCTCTCAACGCACGACACCCGGTTGAGCTTTGTCCCTATTCAAATTTCCATCTCGCTTTGTGTTCTCCAATAACACGTCTTTACTGTTACAATGCCATAAGTTTAACAGACTTTTAATATGTTTTTTGTTGTTTCTGTTTATATCGTTTGTAGCAGCATCCATCTTCTTTACCACTTAGACCTGTAATTCTGTTTTACCGTATCTACTTACCGACTTATTCATCAACGCTGAGCTAGCAACATGCTGAACTCGGATCAAATCTTTAAAAAGGGTTTAGTTTGTAAAGTGTGTAGCAGTAACAGCCAAATGTGGTGAAAGTGAAAGATTACTGACTACACATAAAAAGTTTCACTGTAGGAAAAGGATTCTACCCGTGATACTTCTGAAATGAAAGTACCTTATACCGTATTTATGTAGCTATCTCGGCACTATAGCTAGGTGCCGAGATATGGCAGCAGTTCAATTAAGGTTGGTATTTAAGGTTGCCATCGGTGAGCTCTGATTGCGGCACCCCCCTCCTCACTCTTGGGACTCCCCCTGCCGCCTTTTAATTTTCAAATACAACAAATACTTTCGTTTCCCGAAGACGCCTTTACTTTCATTACGGAATCGCGAAGGTGCGCGCTACAGTCTATGTCTACCATTTTTATTTACGGAGCTAATTTTTATAGTTACTTTGTTCCCTTTAATTATGGTTATTACTTTCTTTCCCTTTGCTTTTAGCTAGCTGTGAATTTTTTCACGTTCTTTTACGAATTTAGGCCGAGCTACTTTTTTTAAAGACGGAATTATGACTGGTTATTTTTTATAATAACGTTTTATAATTATAAATTCTTTTAGAAAGCTACCGTGACATTGTTAAAAGATTTGTCATTTTATTATATCAATATTATGTTAATGACTCTACGAAATTAATTAGTCTACATAATTATGCGGGTGATTTAATTATTGACTTGGTTTTGATGGAATACTATAGTAAAAGGAATACTAATAAAAAATAGAATAAAAAATACTATAATTTTATTTTTTAAATTATAAGTAGTTGTTTTATTATTACGTATTAACAAACAGTCTACTAAATTATCATCTACTTTTGCAAGTAAGCTATTTACTTTACTGTCAATAGATAGAAGGTATTTACTCTTTTTTATTTTACTCTACTCAAACTAAAACTCTACTACTCGATCGTTTTAGTGAAATGGATTCAATGAGCGCATGTATATAGTTTCACTTAACGGTCTACTCTTAAAGAAGTGTATTCAATGCAAACATAACACACCACGTTTCTCGATTGGAATTATTATTTATATCTATTTGGATAGGCGTTTCCGTAACCTATATGATGTAACAGATTTCATAAATGTGTTATATGAAGCAGATAGATTTTGAATTTTACATTATATATCTGTTTCAGGATAACACTTGACGCACATGTGGAATTCATTTAAAAGCCATTTGTCAAATATCCATGTAGAATTGTAGTACTTACCTGTTTCGATGCAAATATCAGTGTCAAAACTAATATCCTTAATTTCCTCGGCATAATAATCGGGCCGCGGATTCAGAGGCGGATTAGAGCGGAGCCATCCGTGGATTAAAGTCACAGAATATACTTAGTCTCATAAGTATCTTTTAAGTACGTATCAGATAGGTAAATGGTACTTGAACATGAGACAAACACCATTCTCTTACGGAAAATCATTTAATTAAAAACGGTTCAAAATTACACAACTCAGCAATACTCAAACACACTTGCTAAGTGATTTCGAAGTGTTTTTGAAAAAGTTTCGTTTTATGCAAAATAATGATAAGTTACTGTCCCATTATCATGATCATTATTTTCGCGGGTACTTACAGCTGTGATGACAAAATGGCGGACGAGACGGATGGCGGACGGCGTGATATTCGAAACGTACTCGTATAATACGATCGCTGTAGGGAAGTCTCATCTCCGGTTGTTTTACTAAGCGCGATATTCAACGGACACACTTCAATACCCACCCACAGCTAGGAGAGCGACGACAATATAACTGGAAATGCCATTTGAATTTACATCTGCTAAGGACATCATCCAAGGAAATGAGCTATGATTGAATCACCTCTAGTTCAAAAATGAATGAGATTTACAACCTTACCACAATTCCCAATACCTTTATATCTCTGAATGACTGATTTTATATTATATCGATACAGCATTGCAACTTTTAATTTCTAAGTGTGGTTGATTGATGAAATGAAACAGTAACATGTTATATTTTATTATATTTATTTAATATTAATCAATATAAATGATGATAAAAACAAATCTACAAAACCAGACTGTATAAAAATAAAATACAGTGCGTTATAAAAAAAATGTTAAGTGGAAGCTCCTTTTACAAGTAATCATCGTTGGAAGAAAGCAAGTACGTCTGTCATCGGATAAATGAAAAAGTGGAAAAGCAGTGCGATGAAACTTTTCGCAGAATTACTCGACAGATTACATTAAATAGAGTTCCCAACGGGAACTCTCTACATAGAACAGACAAAACAGAATATTACATTTTTATACATTAACGGTTTTCATTTTCTTCTTGTATTCTGAATGTATTATGATACTTCAATAAGAAATAAGACTACATAGAATCTTGATTTATCATATATACTTTATGAGTAGGCCTGCGTGGCATAAATACTGTACTAATTTTACTTTGCTTCAAACTAGCCAGTACCCATTACAATTAATTGCAATGCACGCCGGGTATGAACGATTTAGGCGTCACTTATTGTACGTTGATGGTAGATACTGTATTAAAATCTACCCTCCAGCTCCAACAATAACAGTACAAAATTCAATTTTTTATGGAATTTATAGTATAAAATACATTCATTTTAATAGATATTTAAAGAAGAAATGCAAGCTCTAAATATTGGAACTAGATGAACACACTAAAATAAACGGACCTAATAGTGTGTTTCTTCCTGAAAAATATTTTTATCTCCGAAGGCTTAAGAGAAATACGCAAACCTCAACCTTCATTACAATTAAATTGCATGTACCTCAATTGTTCTCAATCCGCCACTTCCAGACAATCTGTAACTTTGCACTCAACGCTTGGCGCTCTCGGCAAATCTAAACACACGCCACCGCCGCCATTGCAGCTTACCCAGTCTCACTAAATCTTGTTATTAAGGCTGCACGTTCCGTATCACACAAGAATTGTGCCACATTTTGCAAGAACTTCAACACACTCAATAAATTGAGTTTAACTTTTAAAAGATTCTGTATATTTGCAAGTAGTTTAATGATAGGTATAAATTCTAGCAAGTTATTAATAGACGGAAGGTAGTAGCTACCTAAGGTTAGATTTAATTTTATTCGTTGACTATTAGTAAGGCGAATGTTAATTATTATTAATTATGTAAATAGTGACGCATATTCGCACTTCAGAAAACTTCAGTTCAGCTGAATATTGTAAGGAACATGGTTCGAACTCAAATATGTTGTATAAATAATGTAAAATAATATACTTATTGGTTAATCGTGAACTTGTATCACATCATACATGATATTTTTTTATAAAATTTATACAGACCGAGACCGACGCACGCGGCATTCAAATTAGGATCCAACCGACCGTTAGCTACATCTGGTAGAGACGTAGAGTACCAATCTTCCTACCGACAATCGAGAGTTAAAGTCAAGAGGGTAAATTACCTATGCATTGAAAAAACCTCTGACATACACGTCATGAACAAAATATTTGTTAGTATATAAACGTTTTTATATTATATGACACACTACACTTGCATTGTATTGTACCTATTCGTAAAGTGCGCAAAAAAATACTCTCTTCTTTCCTTTTTTCTTATGAAAAAATGTGTTTTAAGTAAGTACGTTATATTTTAAAATAATGACGTGAAACACATAAAACGAACAACAATTCGGAATCTTCATTCACAGTTTAATTTACGATTGTCAAAATGTTTACATCGCACGATCGCGTTATATAACACGGTGCTAGTGATTCGCTGGTATGTTATTGCTTGCTCGACAGTTCATTTCAGCTGTTAGAGGATTAAGGCTCCTTTTACTTGGAATATATTGCGTAGTAAATTCGCCTGCCTCGCGACGCTCGCGTAGCTCCGATGACTTGCAGTATGGGCTGGCTTTCAAACATTTCAGTACTTCAGTAGGGGGACATTAATTAATTTCGCCGCACAACTCGTGCGTTCAATTTGAGTGACTCTGTTCTTTAGCCCTTTTTTTGTTTGAAAGCACGACGTAAGCTCTTTTTGCGAGCCGATTACACTTTTGTGTAAACTGTTAGGGGATGAGAAGAATAGTTGTTTTTCAGGTTTGTGGAAAAAATATATTTACTTCAAAGGGATTTCTTCTTTTATTATACTCGCCCTTTTCAAGGTTTCATTATTGCATTTTACTTACTATGAATCTTATAGGAGGATTTCTGTTTATTAATATAGCACAAAGGATAATCTTTTTGTAATTTAGTGGTGGATAATTCACAACAGTTCAGTATTGCTTTTTCATTTCCTTTTTACTTTTATTTATAATGAAACAATGCGTTACTCTCTAGTGCGCAAATGGTAGCTGACTTTCCCTCCTCAATTTTCACATTATGCTTACTCATACATTGGTGCTTTGTCCTCTAATATACCCTTCTCTAGTCTATTGTGCTGAAATCCGAGACGTACCTACGATTGAGCGTGACTTGCACTTCACTTTACCAAGTTAATTGTGTCCGTCCACGACCCAAGAACACAAATACTTGTTCTACAAAACTTAAATGAAGCATCCGGAGTCCGGACCTGTTTATTTCTGCTAAAAATTACATAGCGCAATTTGTCTCTTCAGTTAATTTTATTACATATAATTTGATCGTATCACGGGTGTAAATGTCTACTTACAATTTTTTGATGTTTTGAGAACCGTTATCATTGGGCCAGTCGGCAATCTGGGACGCATTAAAATACGGCGAACGGTGAAGCTCGAGTGCAGTCATATAATAATTTATTATTATTTACTCGCGTATAATGCGATAGCGCAGGCTGAAGGAGGCAGCAGCTGCGTTTAAGTCTAAAAAAGATGAGTGAAATCGTAAGATATGTTTTATTAATTCTCGGTACACACAGCGCTACGGCAAAATGAAGCCGACCGCCATTTTTCTGCGGACGAGATTTAAATATGGAATTCCGGTGTGCGAGCGGGAGAGGCGCGTGCCATTGACCTTGCGCCAGGGCCGCGCACGCGCCGCCCGCCTGCTCCCGCGCCCTCGAGTCGCGTCGCCCCGCGCTGCTGCAACTTTACGCTGCACTAAGCACGCCGATTTCAATACCAATATGGCCGATTAATATTAATGTTTCATGATGTTTTTTTTTTAAATTAATCAATAAATAACTGAGAAATTAATTATTTAATCTACACCGATTGCTGTATCTTACTCGAGTGAGAAGTTTTGTGAATGAGTTTTAATACCTAGCCGAGTTTTAATACTTCAAAATTATCTTCACGCACAAATTAAGTGCTTTTAATTCAATTAAGTCACGTTAAGTCCATTTATTTCTTTTATTCGGCTTTATAAAGTCGGTTGATGGTTGATAGGGTGGTGTGACGTCACGCCACCCGTCTTGCAAGCGCAACTTTAAAGTTCCATAACTTTTTCATTTGTTGAAATATTTTAATGATTCTTTTATATTTTTGTTTCATTTTGTCTTAATTTTCATAATAAATTAAACAAATGGAAACTTCTCCATAATTTTTTACTGGATGTTCATTTATTACATTTACCCTTTTATATGTAAGTATACTAATGAGTAGGTAGTAGGTATACCATCTTAAGAGATAGGGGCCTCATTGATGCACTTTTTATTCATCATCAATCTTCCTTATCTACAGAATGTATTAGAATTTAGAATGAAAGGCGCTTTTTTCAGTAAACGTAAATAGTCATGATTAGTTATTGTAACTACTTATGTAATTAATTATTCAGTTTAATAGTCATACCTATTCGTTTAAAAATGAGTTTTTCTTAATTATTTTCAGCTGGTAGGTAACATTAATGACATGAAATACTACTGCTGTAATGTATGAAAAACGCAAATGGTTTTAAATTTGCGGAGTTAGTATTGTAAACAAATCTCGCGTTCGCCAAAACCAACGACCGTGTCGAAAACGTGTAAGCACAAAGTCAAAGACAAAAAATGACGTACGCGCGTTTCGTACGTAAATAATAGGCCTAAACGGCACCGCAAAGCTACGTTTACATCTGAAGGACACTACACATTTCACCGTTAGAGGCGCGCGTGACGCTACAGCGGCGAAAGCGCTCATTAGACTTCGACCTAACTGTACGACTGCCACACGCTTTGGCGTAACTGGGACTTTAAGAATAAGAAAAAATATTCGAATAATAGTATTACTGCTACGGCGGAAATAACGACTATAACCTAACTTGCCGTTTAAACTTTAAGGCTTACGGGTTCAAGGCAGTAAGGATCAGCCCCGGATCTAGGGGGGGGGCAAGCCGGGGCCCATGCCCCGGGCGGCACCCATACCTCGGGCGGCACCCATACCTTGAGCGGCAATTTCAAATTTGGCAGCTCAACACACACACACAAATCATCATTAACTTTGACCACTGAGACGTCCAGTACTTTATGGACAATAAGATGTATAAAATAAATTATTTTTCGCTTTCGCGGAGCTATAAAGAGGAAAGATTTGTTTGTTTGTTTGTAATGGATAAACTCAAAAACTACTCAACCGATTTTAAAATTCTTTCACTTATAGATAGCTACTTTATCAGCGAGTAACATAGGCTATCTTCTATTTACAAAAAATTGGAGATCCTTACGAAAATTGCAATAATGTGAATGAAGTCGGAAAAAAACAATGTAAGTTATCAAATCAAATTAGTATATACAAACTGAAGCAAACTAGAAGTTTCGATCACTAATAGAAACAGAAAAAAAATTAAGAAAAGGGCTGACGTGAGCATTTCGGCCGCGCGCTGATAAACAAAAGGCAGCTGTAACTCGGCAAAAATCAATATTTTGATATACCCTACAAGGAGAAAAACTGGCCAGATAGAAAAAAAAAATTTGAATTTTAATTAAAAATAAACTGAAAATCGGTTTTTTAAATTAAAAAATAGCAAATATAAAAAATTTTTAAACATGAGAATCAAAGGTAAAATATAGGCGGGCGGGGGCGGCATCTTTCAGTTTTTGCCCCGCTTCGAAAAAATTGAAGATCCGGGGCTGGTAAGGATTTTCTAAAAAAAAACTTATACGTTACAACTAGGTATAGGTATTACAATATAATTAAAATGTGCTATTTTAATAGTCCACAAAACTGACTGCAATTATAAAACCAACCTTAAAAAATTGGATATAATTCACAGAGGTATTTATAATTGAGGCTTCTCGATGTAGACATGGCATGCATATTTTTAGAGTACTAAAAACTAAAACCTTAATAACTACAAGATTAATTATTAATAATAAACAAAATAAATTAAGAATTAAAATATTTTTGATGGTTTGGTTACTATCAACGATGACTATCGCAGATACATTTGCTTTGCTTACATTTTCAGTTCATAAAATGAGGGCTGATTAGGTTATCGCATTTCTTCGGCGAAAGTAAGTTTTGGATAAGTGCAATCGGTATTAGTTTGACCGACGGAAACACCTTTACATATTTTATAGAAATCCTGAACTGCAAACTACGTTTAATTAAAATTTACTCGCACTGTACCTAATTACACTCACAATCATTGCCATTACAGATGAGTCACTACATTAAATAAATAAAAAAACAAAATAACGTATTGAATGTTCAGTACATCCTGTCGCAAAAAGTATCAACCTAAAATATATTCAAAATAAATAAATTCCAGTTTTTTCAAATTGTGGCAAACCTAATTAGACTCGTTCACATCACAAACAGTTCATGTACACAACGGGTAGGCACTCAATTAGGGGAATTGCTCACTGTTTTCATATCTGCCTAAACCACTGGTACCTAATGAACTACAGTGAATTGGGCAGACGGATGCACCGAACTGTGGAATAATTGATAGAGATTTTAGTTGCTCCAAACAGTGTTGCCATATTATGACTAGAGACAGTGATGTTCCGCAAATTAGCCACAGCTAGCAACCTGACTGGCGTGGTTAGATACGACAGGACCAGTCGTGCTTTTTCATTCAGTGAAAGGGCGCCAAATTTATTTTACTCTGATTGTCGCTTTCTTTAATTTATAGCTCAATAATTATTGCCCCAACGTATCAAATAAAAAGAGATATGTTATAGTATATGTTTTCTTAAATGTTAATTGCTAATTAACGCTGGTTTTTGAGCTTACTCTCCTGGTTTATTTAACTCAATAGTGCCCAAACAACTTTCAAAGCTACCAAAAAGTATTCTTTTTGGTAGCTTTGAAATGTTAATATGATATTATAGTTACACCAATCAAGTGAATTCAGCAGTTGGTCGGTTTTACCACCAATTTTGTTAAGGCATGTATGATAAAGGCGATTGAATCGACGAGACACCTCGAGAGTCTCGCATTTTTCTGTGTTTTTAACTTTCTAGTAAGTAATAAGACTAGGATAAAAACCCAAACTTGAAACCCACGAACAACTCATATATACGCGCAGTTATTCCATTACAGCACACACGAAGAGAATAAAACAAGTTAAAGTTCGCCTCGTCCGCGTTATACCTAATATTTCAGCTATCACGTCTAGACAGTATAAATTGTGCTTTCAAAGGGGCTAACAATTCGACTAACCACTAGTAAGTCTACCGGCGTACCGAGTACCTACCAACTCGCTTCAGAAAATAAATCATTGAACTGATTGAGGCTATTCTCTTTTCCCTACCTAGTAGTGCTACGCTTAGTACTTAGATAGTAGATAGCGAAACTTATTATGGGAATACCTTATATAAACCCTTGTAACTGTGGTTTATTGTATGAATTTATTTTACCTTCTTTGTAATTGCTTATAGAGCGAAAACACACTACGGACAATAAAAATTGACTTTTTTTTACACCACTACAAGTTAGTCCTTGACTGCAATCTCACCTGATGGTAAGTGATGATGCAGTCTAAGATGGTAGCGGGCTAACCTGTTAGGGGCATGGTAGTTATATTAAACCCACCCCCCTATTCGGTTTCTACACGGCATCGTACCGGAACGCTAAATCGCTTGACGGTACGTCTTTGCCGGTAGGGTGGTAACTAGCCTCCCACCAGGCCAGACCAGGGAAAATTCAGAAATTATAAATTCCCAAATTGATCCTGCCGGGGATCGAACTCGGGACCTCCGCACGTTAAGACAACAGCGCTCAACACTGCGCCACGGAGGTCGTCACACCAACGGCAATGTCTGACGGCCAAAAAGTCGGAAAAACTTAATTTTATATCGACGTTTCCCTACGTTTCTCGCAGAAACGTTTTGCCCTGTCGGGTCCTTAGTGTGTTTTATGTATCCGAGGGCATGTCACTTTCAAACAATATCACGTCATCATAATTCACAAAATTCAGTAGGAAATACCTAGAAATTTAATTCGCTAAAATCCGCCACAGTAGGTAAAAAATCTATATGATCACAGTCTGTCTATCTTATACTTGTAGCTTGCGATATTCACCACACCACACAAATACTGTGGCGGATTATAGCGAATGAAATTTCTAGTTCTTTCATTATCATCAGAGTAACGCCTGCTTCTATCCAAATTCAGTAGGTACCTACAAAATCTAATTATCCCATTACTTTGTCGATAGGCATGACTGTAATAAAATGATGTGGATGAAAATGACGTGAAATACTTAATTTTTTTAAACAAAAACAACTTTTGTTATTCAAAGTGTTCTCTCGTTTTCAATGTATCAATCAATGTAGTACCTGCTTGGCAGTGCTTTCCCATACACGGCTGCTGTACTTCAAGTTACAAAACCTCAGCCCGATACAAAATCAGAATTTGTTCCGGCGTGAAATACCAATGAACTTTATTGAGAATGCCAAGTTTCTTGGCAGCTGTTTTGGCTTTAGTCTCAGTGCATTTTTACTGCAAAAGGAATATCATAACGTATCAGATACTTTAACTTATCTGCCGATACCTATAAAATAATGTCAGTCGTAAATCCAGACTACCTGATTTATTGTAGGAATAAAACTTCGAATATTATTGCTATCGTAGTGGAATTCGTAACGCCTTTCTGAGAAGCGGACCACCACAAAGAGCCCCATATTTGGTGTTCTCCCGCATATTTTGATATCTGAGATGGCGTCTAAATGGAATCCAATTGCACTCAAAATGCCGATGAAATCAGAAATGTCAGGATCATTATTGTCATAATTATTAACATCTAAAAGAAAGTGCGCCTCATTGCAAATTTGTATGATATAGGTTGTGCCTATGGGATCGCTTGTCTGTATCCATTTATCACAGAAGAAAAATGCGTATTGCCTCGAATTGCCTTGTTTTTCTTTTTTATCAATGGACTACAAAATTTTCTTTACCTCTTATATATTCAGCATATACCTAGTCTACAATCTACATTAAGTATACGTGGTTATTACAGATAATGTACTTAAATTACTAATATAGATACTTAATCACATTTATGTTGCAGCAGCTAATTTAAACTTTAGTAATTAATAGTAGGTATAACTCCTTTATAACTTTGGACATAAACTATGTGCCTAATATTGTAAACGGTTATTGAATTATTAGACGCAAGCAATCTTGTAGAAAATATTAATTAGGCCTAAGAATGTGTTCATATAACATTTTTAATTAAGATTAATAATGTTATAGACTTGTTGAAGCTAAGAGTTTGGTATTTTCCATCAGTAAATACTGAATCGCTGATAGTGTTTAAAATTTTAATATACGAGTACATACTTAATATAAAGATTATAATAACCCAAGAGTATAAATCTGAGAAACTATACTTAAAGTTATTTATAATGTTGTTGTGGTTACGTAAACAGTACTTTTTTATAAATAAGAACAAGAGCTAAAAAAATAAAATCGACACAGATGAAAGCAATAACAGGGCAAAGGTAACGTAAAACGACAATTATCATGAAATCCGAAGAAACAAACATGAAACATTATTTTGATTTTTCAACTTTCAACTTTCTCGTAGTTGGCGGCTAATGTTCATTTATTCTTTACCTATTTCACGCTTTTATTTATCTAGTAACTTATCTATAAAGTTCCCGTCCACTCTTCGCCACACAATCCATAAACGGGCGTCTTTACTTAATTAAAAAAGCTCTTTGGGTAAACCCATTGTCGGGACAGAGTGATAAGAATTATTTAGTCCTTTTACGACTATGTACCATACCCTTATGGGCAGTAAATTCGTGAGTTTCTTCCTAATTATTTCCTTGGCTAGACTTTCTTTCAGTTTATACTAAAATACCTTATGAGCTCCATAGAATAACCAAAAAGGAGTGTTTTCTTTTATTAACGACTTCAAAAAGAGTAAAAAAAACAGTTTTATCTTTGTAATTTTTCACTCCTTTGACATCTGAATGTTACAATTTACAATTATTGTGGAATGTAGAGTCAAAAAACTGCCTCGCTGGTCTAGTGGTTAGCATATTCGACTGCGGCCGACGAGGTCCCGGGTTCGAGTCCTGGGTCGGGCCATAATTAAGTATTGGGTTTTTCTAACTAGAAATTCTCAGTACTAGCCCGAAGTTGGCGGCGTTTCACCCCCGTGCCTCGGAGAGCACGTTAAGCCGTCGGTCCCGGTTATTATCACTAACATGATAATAGTCGTTAAAGCCCGCCAACCCGCATTGAAGCAGCGTGGTGGGTCTAAGCTCTAATACCCTCTCTCCTATGAGAGTGGAGGCCTGTGCCCAGCAGTGGGACGTTAATGGGCTGTAGTGGTAGAGTCAAATTCAAAATTCAGTCAAATTTTATGTTCAATAAAATCACGTTGAACAATTGCCATGCCGTTACGATTTCAGTGTAATACATTATTAAGTAAAACAACATTAGGTACCATACGACATGGCATGATTCACCAAACCAATAAAGCTTATGAATATCCCAGAGATGTTTTCGATCGACATTCCACGTATCGTTACCACCAATTATGGCCACTTACGATTTATCAAGACTTTTGTTGAAAAATCGTTAATGGACAATGATTTTTCATCCAGGGTGCACGGGGCATATGTACGTCTTGTGCAGAACATGCTACTTTTATGCAGATTATAACTAGCAGTTGAACTCTAAGACCTAAGTAATTCAATCACGTTAAAGTAGTACTGGACTTAATTTGCTTAGTTCTAGTAGATCAATCATATACATAGGCATGCAACTTAATTATACAAATAAACAAAACAGAGAAAAACTTGTGTTTTGGGAAATCAAAACGAGCTGAATAGATGGGTATTTTAAAAACACAGACAGACTACAATTTATATACTTGTAGAGTTCTGTGATTCTGTCCCCTTGTATTATTTTGTAGCCAGCCGCATCAATTCACTCGCGCCCTGCTATACGGGCTCTATTATGGAGGAAGTGTGGCAATTAATAACACTGATTGAACATACCATTGTTGTCATATTCCCTCAATTACTCAAAGTGTCTTATAATTCTATAACGTTATGATTATGAGATTTCATTTGTTATTATAAACGTATCCATAAGTTTTATGAGGGTTACTTGAGTCCTAATATCTACTCATCTGTACTTCTATACTAATCTTATTATTATAAATTCGAAAGTTTGGATGGATCGAGGGATGTATGGATGAATGGATGGATGTTTGTTACTCAATCACACCAGAACAGCTGAAGATATTTGGCATAGAGATAGATTATAATATTCTGAAATAACACATAGGCTACTTTTTATCCCGGAAAATTAAAGAGTTAATAATCCACGTGGACGAAATCACGGACATCAGTTTGTATATAATAGCGCATTAAAGTATGAGTAACAGTGTTAAATTATAATTCAAAACAGTAATTGTAATTCAAAATTGTCTCACACCAAAAGATCTAGTGCCCCTAAACTCAGTGAACTTGTGTTCTTTAACTTAGATATTTACAGTTTGCTCTTTAAAGTAGTGGATAAATACAATAATAATATTTGACCGTCGCAGTTACGATCAAGTATTATTATGTTTTCCCAAATGTCTGAAAAGTCTGGTGGATGCATTTCATTTAATATTTCAAATCAAAAATGTACGACTACAGCAAATATGTTATTCAAATTGTAGCGTTCCGTGTTTGTAGGAGTCATTAATATGCAGACCGACACAGTGCACAAACATAGAACACAATAATATATAGACATGTACCTGTAGTGTGTGCGGGTGCGGGTGCTAGTCTTTGTCTGAGTCATCTAACAGAAAAAACAATGGTGAGGGATTACAAGGGATACACTATTTGACGGATAAACTTTTAACAATACCCGTAACATGTGAATTCTGAACTCTTGAATATGCAGTTTTTCTTTAGTTTAACGCTTTCAAAATTACTGGTGCAATGTGTTTTAGTATTTCTTTTGTTTATATTATAATATGCACCGAAAGATATTATTTCTGATGTCACACGTATACTGATGCCAAAAGATCATTGGCATTTCAAATGTCAAACTAAACTGAGAGCACGCCTTCGTCATTTGACACGTGTGGATAAAAAACGCGAGTATCAACCTCTCAAAATGTTAGCATGATTAGCATGAATTGATACTTTACCGGTGTAATAGCTATAAAAAACAATGCTGTTAAGTTTTTATTATCCGCACGTTCAACAATTATGATCGGTATCTCATTAATAAATTATTATAATACGCTTCTTAGAATTGTTTTGCATCGTGATGTGTTTGTATAAGTCTGACGTGCTGGTAATAAAGCGGAAAAGCACATTACCACTTTTAGTGTCGTGCAACGAGTTGTTCTATTCCAATGGGCGATGCAGGATAGGAGCGACAAGGTATAACGTTACCGTATTAGGACAAGCGCGCCTAATGTGCGACTCGAGTTACGCCACGCGTCGTGCGGACGTGTGCCGTATACGACAGTTCCGGTGGATCGCCTCCGGGCCCGCAACCCGTTCAGAGACTGATGACCGTAAGATAACGGAACGCAATGCCACCTAAAGCTCGCCCTACACGCACCTTGGGAACCACCATTCATATTTGCAATCACACAACGCAAGTAAACACAAAACAGAGTCGATAAACATATAAAAAGTCACTTCTTACACAGTAAAGTGCTTCTTATTACAAACTCGTAAGTATACAATAACTCTCAAAGAAATATTATAGGTGTATATGATGCTATTAGGTCCAGGTAATAAATTATACGTATGTCTGTACCTACAATTGGAATCATGGTGCATATTTCAGGTGGTTGTGTTGTGTTTACGGCCCGTGGTTCTTTGTATCCGTTGCTGGTACTTGGTTACGTCAAGGCCGCTGGCCGAGTCCAATTCCACAAATCATGAGATCATTGAATTCGCATATTAGCGGAGGTTATTATGTATGGGAAGGATGTTATGAAAAAAGTACAAAACAAACAACGGATTCGAGGTAAGGTCGAAGACTATTCAGAAAAAAACGACAGCCCGGTCGAATCTCGTACGACAAGACACCTGCGAACCAGACGGGCAAAAAACGCGTAAACTCATCACATGCACGGGCGAATTGCGTTTCAAACAGGAAAAAGATACAAACTTTCATTACAGCGGCAACTGTGTAGCTCGCGTCTCGAGTAATACCATACAATCGAGTTTTACGACGCGCAACCTGAAGGTTAAACCCAGTAATGTCATTATAACATTATTTTTCTGCGCGTCTGTACAACTCTGAATGAAAAAGATCTAAACTTCAGTCACTTTTAGATCGTGGCATATATCTACAACTCAATATCTTCCGAAGTAATTTTTTATCTGAAAAGCTTCTTAGTTAGACCACAGGAGCTTCTACTGTATTGTATTCACCACAATATTCATTATTAAAAATCTGCAATTTGAATACCTGCAAGCACCTGATGTATGTTGCAACATACCCGGTACAGGTACCCGTTTTCTGCGCCAAAGTGTAAGACTATTCACGAGCAAATTGAAAACCGCCTGTAGAACTCGTATTTACTTTCTTTTGTACAACGAAAAGGGTGATGAATTAAACATTATCGTTTCAGATGCCACGTTTGCAACTCCATATATCGACTTCAGTATGTCGAAAGTTGAATAATTTTTAATCGGACGATTGTTATGCTTGCGATGAAATTGATCATGACCAAACGGAGTTGGTATTTATTTTTTCCTACACGAAGTCGCCGATGTTTATCGTACGTAACTCGTATTATCGTGTTTTTTTTAGAGTACCACCTATCATGATCATGACATCGATTGACGAAATAATTTGCGATACATACAAGTACGTCTGTGTGGGTACGGGTTCATTAGCAATAGGTGAATTTGAATACTGAATGACGTTGGAATTTTTTATTGATAAAGATTATGTTTAGCCATAAATAAGTATTGAAGAGTATAATATGTAATCCACACTTCCACACCTACTAATAATGTAAATGTTAAAAGGTTTCTATTTGTCCGGTTGTCTTTCTGTTTGTCTATCTGCTATGTTTTCACGGCTCATGTGTTCATCTGATATTGTCGAAATTCGGTATAAAGATAAATTGCATCCTGGGGAAGGACATAGACTATTTTTTATCTCGGAAAATCACAGCTTTCCCAAAGGATTCACAAAAGACAAATCATCATCTTCATCAGCCTCATCTATTTCGCAATAAGTAAAAATCGATACGAAGCCTGCCATCCTATCAAATCCATAATAATTACATTAGTGGTAAATTAAAAAATCATTCGTGTGTCACCAATAGTATTTAAAAAATTTAGGTAAAATCACAGGTATACATTTTGGTCCGTTCAGTCCAGTCGGCTTTAGTTTCACATGATTAGTAAAGTATTCTTCTACGAATTTGAATTAAGTTTAATTTACGGCACAAAATTTGACTTTTAGAACCACAGGTTGTCCCACCCCGGCAGTGATCTGTGGTAATTAAACAACAGTTTAATGTTATAATCATTAACCCTAAATTGAAGTTTGGCGGTCAGTAGGTATAAAGTATTCTATGCATCTTGTGCAGTGTGGTGAGCCCAGGCTCTGTCTATCCACATGGAATAAACTCCTCTAGGTCCACTCCTTTATATTACGATAGGCCGCCAAAGTATATTTCTTCGTCTTCCAGGTCCTCTGTTCTCTTGATATCTGATCTTATGATTAACCTTGGACACTGGAAAAATGCATTCTTTTTTCTTTCAATTTTAAAATCATTGCGAATAGTGTAAAGACAGAGTGAAATGGTAATTTTTCGCAGCCGGATACCGTGTTACTTTCAACTAGTAGGAATGCGGCCAGTGACCAGCTTCTCATGCGCCCGCGCCGCGCCCGTCTGCCTCGTGTCTGCCCCTCCCCCCACACCTCCCCCCCCCCCCCCACCGATCAAACAATGCATTAGCACTGTCAATACGACAATGACATTAAAATTTTAGTGCAAACACACAGATACGATACCTCTGTTTGTACAATAATACTGGAACCGAAGCTATCGGTAGTTAATTAGCTGTCATTTACTCATTTTCATATTTTTTTTGTTGAAAATGTGCTCTAATTAGTAACTTAAAATTATAATTTTTTTTTTATATATTTGACATCTAATCAGAACGATAATGCCACTTACACTAACTAGGTGATTATTAACAATTAACAAGGGAATACAAATAAAATTAAAAAAATATGCAAATATGCAATGGAATCTACAAAATATTTAAATTAAGTATTATACTGTACTGTACTTATTTAAATGTGTTATATAATAAAGTACACCTATGTTATTATCTTCATGCATAATATTAAGAATCTTGTTTGTGGAAAGTATTGTATTGTAATATTATAGTTCAATGATTCCAAACGGTGTCACAGACGATGACTATGAACGACTGGCACTAGAGGAGAAAAAACTGGGCTTAAATTGCAGTCAGATGATATCATAGCCTTAATAAACGTGTTAAGGCTATGAGGCATTAAATCTACTCAGTTATTGGGAAAAGCTTCAGCCTGCAGCAATCTACTTTCTATACATCGATGCTTCCGCCTGATTATAGATATCATGGCATCGTGTTGATTGCTGATGATGGATGATTTGAAATCATCCAAACACTAATGTTAACTTGATTTTTTCTTAAGAATTATGCTTTTCAATAGGTCTCGTTAACTCTAATTTCATTCGATTGTAACTAGCTTCACATAGTCGTTGTAACATCTTGTAAGTGTCTTTAGGTACGTCTTAAATTGACATTGTAACGATTCGTTTAAGCTTTTCCATGACCCCAAATATGGATAGCAAACTCAATAATATTCATTTCTTATTTAATTAGTGAGGATTTTTCGATCCCAAGATTTGTTTTTGCTTGCTTGACAAAATTTCTTTTAGATTTCCTGAAATGATTTCTTGGTTGCTAAAATTATTTGTAGGTACGAGTATTATATGTGCCGGAAAAGATTCTAAAAAGAGCCAAAGTCCATCGCAAGGACGTCCATCCGATCTTATCTCGTCCGCCTACGTTCCTGTTATAATTATGCTTGCGAAGTAAACCTAATATCGCGGTGTGTTGACACGCCTGGCGCTACGAGTATGTCTATTTGAATAAAACATGTTATATTCGTTAAATGTTAAATACCTATCAGTATAGTTACGTTATACTTTAATATGAAACCTATTTTAATAAGCAATACTGCACAGAAAGACGTTGCTTTTAGTAGAAAGGAAATCCAGGAATGGTCAATATTGGCTGAGGTTTAGATTAATTACAATTGTAATGGCATATTCCTTAACATAGCATAGCATAGCATAGCTACTAAAGCAATTTACCCATAGATCAAAGGAAGTATCTTAAGGATGGAATGGTCCGTTGAATTTTTCATTGGTAACGATTTGTGTAGATTTACCACAGATTTTAGCCGCAGATGGGGACAGAAGTAAATCTTGTGACCTTTTCTTCATCGTCGTCGTCCTTTTTTTACTGCATTAAAATAAAACTACTAAAATTTGAGGCCCAATAATTGTCTAAGCAAATCGTAATCATTTGACAGCTTAAAACGTATTAATCTAACTGTTGATGGAGTTAATACATGCTTTTTGATGCTCAGTCATCTATGAACTCCTTAAACAGGTCGGATAATCTGTTTGACAAACGATTACGATTACGACTTCCTTACACAATCTATGTTTGTTGGGGGGGCTTGTATTGTTTCTGACCGATCGCCGAAATGACACTATTTCTGCTTTTCCGAGACTAAAAAGGGTGCAAGCTAAAACAGCTTCATTCAGGTAAGTCCGTGACGTGAAATTCGCGTGGTCCTCGATCGTTTGTAGGCTACGACATCGTGCGGATAACTTTCGACAGTCATTGAATGGGAGGTTCGATGACCGAGCACAGAAACGTTCCAATTTGCATGTGTCAATGACACGGTGCAGCAGCACTGTTGTACGCGGCCGCCTATACTTTTCCTTTCAATCCTGAGAAGCACTTTTCATGCCGGACTGTCGACCTCGTAACATAGCACGCCATTTTTTTGATGCAAGTGAAACCGTTTGACCTTCTGCGACATTTTGCGAAATAGTGCAATTTTATTGGAAATATCATACTAATATAATAAATGCGAAAGTGTATTTGTTTGTTGGTTTATTGGCTTGTTGGTTTGTCCTTCAATCACGTCGCAACAAAGCAATGGATCAACTTGATTTTTTGCATGGGTGTTGTCGAGGGCCGGAAGAGTGACACTGGCTGGTGGCTACTTTTCCAGAAGTTCCCTAGGTAAATAAAAAACTTATACCACGCTTACGAAGTCGTGGGCATCACCTAGTTATAAAATTATTAATAATCCGTACTTATAATGCGAAAGTTTGTTTGTTTGTTGGTCTATAATTGAAGGCCTGGAGAGTAACTTAGGCTACTTTTTTGCGGGTAATCGAAGAGTTCCTCTTGGATTTTAATCTAAATCCACGCGGACATCAATTCGTAAGAAAATATTTTAGTATGGGGCTTACAACATATAAATGATGCTACTAATATGAAATTAATAGGACAATTTTGAAATGAATTATATTCCAATATCTCTTTTTAACTTATCAACTAACTGTCAATATCTTTGGTGCCAAGATATTCGAAATGAACTTTAAAAACGCCATCGGTTTCACATTAGCCAGCCATTCTGGAGATCGGTTAAAAATCGTTCTAGCATAGAATGGCTAACAAAGACAAGAACCTTCCGGCCATCAGACACGTCGCCTTGGATCGTGCGAAATCCAATAAAGAACTTGCAGCACCTGTAAGTTATTACATTCTTCTGGCGATTCCCGCCCTCTCCCTTCAAATTTATCATAACTTTCTATGCCCAAGTTGTTCAACTTTTACTTTGAAAATTCCTTCAATTAATATCAAGGAATGAAAGTTTGGTAGCGAAATGTTTTATAATCAGAATTCGATGTCGATTGGTATTCAAATGTGCTTGAATTCAATACCATTATGACTTTTAATGAACTTTCCATGATCAAATTTCAAATATTACCTATCATAAATTTTAATTCAGTAACTTTTAATTTTACAAATTGTTAATTTATTAAATTAAATTAAAAGCCTTACAAAACTCCCAATAAAATAACTAAATCCAAACAGATGCTGTTGCAATTAATTGGCTTTGACAATCGTAACAAAACTTACAATCATCATTGTGTTAAAATTACGTACGTTGAGAGTAGTTTGGAAGATTTTTGTGGTGTGATGAATACCGTGGGCACATAAGTGCGGGGTGCACACTGTACCACATAGATTTACCTAATGTCGCGGATTATAGCGAATTAAACTTCTAGTTCCTTCATTAACTTAAAACTATACAATTCCTCTAAAAACGTATTTTCAGTTCCGCGAGCTCCGCGTTACATATTTAGCAGATGGCGTAGCATTAGCGAATGTTACGTGATAAAATTTTAGGTCAGCTGCCACCTTCACACCTACAAATGGAAAGTCATAGCTGAAACAGCAACAATATATCTCATAGTTTCGCACGAGACAATAGCGTCCCCTGTGGGCGTCAATCTTAATTGCAAATGCGATATTAGCATAATATACGCTTTGTGTTCTTCAATGTTGCGAGTCCAAGGCGACGAGTGATGTCCTTTGCAATTGACAGAAGATTCAATTATAACGACAACTGAGCATTACAGCATTTATATTTTATTTGCTTAAAACAAGCCGTTGCACTGATCTAACTAAAGCTGATAATTTGATGGCTGAATAATTTCCAAATATCCTGGAACACTTATTTGTTCATGTCTCCATGATGAAATACGAATTTTAAAATGATAGACCATCCTAGAAACTTCCATCTCCTATTTGACCACTTGACAGTGGAATGTCCAAAAATTGTTGAACGTATATTTCTTAATTTTAAATCGGAAGCCTCCACAGACTATTGGATCCGACAAGACGTGTCGCCTTTGGAGTAAAAAGACGTTCAGTCCCCTCAAACTTGTGCGTACGGCTTGATATAAAGTGATATAGGCTTTATTTTTCTTAGACTTAGAATTTCCAAGAATTCTTTCTCAGTAGTAATGAAAGGATTCTACTGTTAAATATTCAAGTTTTCCCGGTGGTGGGTGATGGACTGTGTCTTGATAGATCAGTCAGGACCAAGGACAAGTCTCTATAATATAGTATATCTACAGGAAATTAAGCTAGCAGAAGGCTATACAGTCGAATTTCAGTATGGTTTCTAGTTTATCTATTTTTTAAACTCGTCCTTTTCTTTTTTAACTATATATTCACTTGAGAAACGTAAAATAAAATATAATGCATATAATGAACCATGCTTTCTAATCACTAGAAAGTAACGCCCGAAGAAAAAATAAAAAATAGGTATCTACTAGTAAATTGCTTATTGGATAAACAACAAAGAAGATAGATATTTACAAGCTAAGTACAGACGCTCGTCCTTACATAAACATGTCGATGTCGATAGGCCACGATCGTGTATTTCATTGTTTCGCAAAAATTATTCATGACAGATTTTTATGCTAATGTAGAGACATCGTGACGTCCCACAGAGTGAATTGTAAGTTTATCTCGTTGGAATAATAGTTACAGTTACTTTTTTTGTCTTACGAGGCCACGTATTGTAGCCGATGCCACGAATTCAGATCAAAATTGGATATAATCAAGACACGCGGAAGCGTGTCCAGCCAAAGTTCAAAAAAACTGGCGAGCAGCACCGTGTGTAATATTACACGAACCATTTGGAGCCACTTTTGACCCCCTCATAACTCAAAAACTATTTCACATAAACATGTCAAATTTGGCGCATATATTGAGACCCGTGAGATACATATGTGCTCCAAATTTCATAAGCACACCTCAAATGGTTATTTAGATATAAACGTACAAAAATCGTCATTTTTATGATCAAAGGATAGATCAAAACTCTGACACGAGGCATGCTACCATTGCTTAAAGCCGTATTATTTTAATATTGTTGACGTTTATGTTGTAGTGTTATAATCATTATTTTAAGGACGTCAAAGTACGTGACATTCAACCGTTAGTTTGAAACAATACTGCTTTGAGCGGTGGTAGTAACTCCTTAACTATTGAAAATGACACATAATTATTATTTTAATGTAAATAATAATGAATAATAATATAGTTGCATTAAAACCTTACCTTCGTATTCATACATTTTGTGCAACGAAACGTCATTGACAGAAAAGAAGAAGAAACGTATTTGAAGTCGTCAGTTCAAGCTGTCAGTCATTGTGATTTGTATTCATTGTTTATAGTGGTTTTAGTGATATCGACTGTTTACCGTGCTTGTTTTCAATGTTTCACAAAAAACTTTTGATTTTGAACTTTTGCAATCAAAATTGATGAGATGTAGAAATGTGCTGTAGAGGTAGTCTGACCATAGATGTAATCTGTCAATGTCAGTGTAACTCTAGGTACACTATATATTTTTCTTGAGAATTCTCGTCTTTAATTATCTTGTACAATGAGTCGTACAATAGAATTACTGGTGGGTGACACACTGACCTTACACCAAATAATAAGTACCTAAGTTATAAGAAGAAATGATATTTTAAGTTGTTATAAAATATTATATGTTGTTATAAATAAATTTCAGGACTGACCATTGAACTTGGCACCCATTTAGATCTCACTTCTTTTGTCGCTGAAGTCAACAACCAAGGCATATATATCACAATTTTGAATTTGGCTCTCATTTCACATTTATGTTTTTGATGGGATATATAAATTGCAGGACTGACCATTGAACTTGGCACCCATTTAGATCTCACTCCTTTTGTCGCTGAAGTCAACAACCAAGGCATATATATCACAATTTTGAACTTGGCTCTCATTTTACATTTATGTTTTTGATGGGATCCCATTTTCAGCATTAAAAACATATTTTTATACTAGCTGATGCCCACGACTACGTCCGCATGGATTGAGGTTATCGGTTCCTGCAGAAACTCTTTAATTTTCCGGGACAAAAGTAGCATATTTGTTATTCCAGATTATAATCTATCTCTGTGCCAAATTTCATCCAGATCCGTTCAGCTGTTCTGGCGTGATTGAGTAACAAATATCCATTAATCCATCCATCAACTTTCACATTTATAATATAAGTATAGATATAGATTATTTTGACTAATTTATTAGGTTCTATTACCTTTTAATGAAAAAGTATCGGTTATAAACAACGAAGTTATTTTTAGCTACAATTCAATGCCAAAAATATCAAAAATTTCGGATTTGCAGAATTCTAATCTTGCATCTCTCTTGCGACATAGAAGGCGTTTTGTAGACTCTTAGAATTTAGACGGTACAGACTGCGCTGCTCAATCAATCTCTTCTTCATAATAACAACTTTGTTAAGTTCAGTGTGAAACCACTCCCATGCCGACTCGTCGCACGTTTCTGCTGCATTTGCATCGCACTTGTGAGTACTTAAGCCTTTACTTCATATACCTACTGTCTGACCGGTCTGACCAACCAATTTATTTTTGCTTCATCTGTTTGAAAGATAGATAGGGTAGTAGGGATAGTAGGGATAGGGTAGTATTTTATACTAAAATCTACCTACTAGGCTAATGTACGTGAAAAAGATTTTGCTTATGAAAAGATAATAATTATTTTTCGTTTAAATTACACACAATACAAAACACAAACGTAAGATATTATTACGAGTATGAAGACACTTGATATCACTAACCAAACTGCCCCCGACTGTGTAAGCATATTGTAATCGTAATCGTTTGTCAAACGTATAATTCGACCTGTATATGGAGTTTATAGATGCCTGCACGTCAAAAAGCTTGTATGAACTCCTTAAATAGTTCGAGTAATACGTTTTAAGCTGTCAAATGATTACGATTTGCTTAGGCAATTGTGCCTCTTTAAAGGACACGCACAAGCGGCGCATAAGAATGCTGAATGCGCCAGTCAATTAAGAATGATTGCAGGTGCATGAGAAAAATATAGACGTATGTTGAAGATAATACTGACAATGCTACTGATCTCAGCAGTATGAGGCGTGCCATAAAAGCTGTAGTTCCGTCATCGCTGATCACTGCTGCGTTAATGTGTCGGCTCGCAGTTTGCGCGTCTACAAAGTCGTCTATTCTATTAAAGTTAAAACCTTTGTAAGGTTTGACGGTGACTACGACTTGAGGTGACCTAATAACAAAACATCGTGATGTTAAACAATATTTTTTTCCGAGGCCCTGATTACATTGACTCTTGATTATCCACCCTAATAACTTCGTGAGGATTACCTGAGGTTGGGAATATTCTTCGTATTTTCAGCTCAAGTATAATCATTCATTTTTTTTTATCCACTGCAGGTTAGCCCTTGACTGCAATCTCACCGATGGTAAGTGATGATGCAGTGTAAGATGGTAGCGGTCTAACCTGTTAGGGGCATGGCAGTTATATTAAACCCATACCCCTATTCGGTTTCTACGCGGCATCGTACCGGAACGCTAAATCGCTTGGCGGCACGTCTTTGCTGGTAGGGTGGTAAAACAAAGCAATGCCTTATCTATTCATTAGGTACTTCTGTTCATTACTCATGAAACTGTTCATTAAAATTTATGAAAAACTGCATATTTTACCTAAAAATCTTGTTTCAAACTAAACTTGCGCATAACTACTGCACTTATGGAATTTAAACAGAATTCCACACCCAGATTCAGTAGTATAATTTCCTATATTTACTCAAAAAACATAAATAGTGCACGTACCAATTAATAAAACACTTCCATCAGCACGAAGTTTTAATTAATTGTTCCGGTTGTAATTTTAGCACTAATACACGAATTCAGTTTGAGTATAAATGTAAAACACCTACATGAGTAAAATGCGTATCATAATCTATACTTAATATTATAAATACGAAAATTTGCATGGATGGATGTTTGGATGTATGGATGGATGTTTGTTACTCAATCACGCCCGAACAGCTGAACGGATGTGAATGAAATTTGGCACAGAGATAGATGGAATAACGCATAGGCTACTTTCTATCCAGAAAAATTAAGGAGTCCCCGCGGGAACCAAAAAACCTCAATCCACGCGGACGTAGTCGCGGGCATCAGCTAGTATTAATCTAAATCTTTATCATATCAGTCTTGCTGTGTTTATATTATTTTTTTAAACTTAGGTATCCTTTGATATCCCGGGTTAATAAAGGCTAACTACTCACCACTGTCACACGGATGCAAGCTTCCTCTGTGCTACATTTTGTCAAGATCGATTCAGGGTTCAAAATTAGTTCAAACTTATATATCACACACGCACAGCCTAAGCCGCTGCTCCTAGAGACATGAAATTTGTAGGGTGACTAAGAAAGGATTTTTCGAAATTATAGGGGTTGAAAGTTTGTACGAAAGTCCGTCGTTTTTCAAATTATAGCCATGAAACTTGGTATTTAGACTTCCGTTTTAAAATTATGAAATGCGTATTTCACAATTTTTGTAATTTCTATCCCCAAGGACGTGAAATAGAGAGTTTGCCCTTCACTCACGCCGCAGCAGAGCAACGGATCGACCATAGATTTAGGATTGGTTTCCGTTGCGCGCAGCGGAGACCAATTCTAAATCTATGGGATCGAGGTCATTTTTGCAATGGTATAGAGAGTTTGTCCTTCAATCACGCCGCAACAGAGCAACGGATGAACGTGTTTTTTTTTGCATGGGTATAGATGAGGACCTGAAGAGAGACATAGGTTTATTTTTATCCTGGAAAATTAAGGAGTGCCTGTGGGAATTAAAAACTTATGCCACGCGAAGTCGCGGGCGTTTGCTATTAATCGTATAATTTAGCACACATGAAATACCAACCACCGTGGTGATAAACCATGCTTAATAATAAACCGAGATTTTAAACTCTGAAATGTTACAAAACTTGTACCAAAATGTCACGGAGATGAAAATAGTTGCATGTTCCAGAACTTCGCAGTGACAAAGAAAATCCATTAGAAGATTTCCAACTTTCCTAGCTGTTGGAAGTTCTATTCCTAAGTAAGGTTTACGGCTATGGAATATCTAAAAAGTTATTTTAATAAGAAGGTTTTGCCGGAAAATGAATCATAATTGCAGATATTCAATTATGGCTTTAAATGAGGAAACTGAAGATTTTTAGACATCTATCGTATTATTTCCTAGTATTCAAGGTGTCTTAGATCGCGTATAAGGTGTTTATACACGACCTCACTTATTATTATTAGATACAAACATTTAGCTTACATGAGTATGACTTTATTTAATAAATTTGTTTTGTTTCAGGTAAGCAGTGATCTCACATTAAATTGTCGCCTGGGTGAACACATGTAATGATCCAATACAACTACTGCGTTTTCGAGAAAAAATCAGTGGTGAGTAGGTATTTAAAATTTTCTTGAAAATAGAAGCTGTTTATGGGATTATTGTAATTCTATGTACCTAAGCATTACTATATGCTCTGTGACTTGATTTCCAGGTAAAAAAAGTAGCCAAGTCCTCTTTCGAAATGATTAACCAAATTTCCTCAATATCGGGAGCGATGTGTCCGTAAAAGGTAACACACAGACAAACACACTTTTACGTTTGAAATATTAGTAGAATTAATGTAGAAATATGGATTTTCTGCTTGGAAGAAAGGCCCCTGACTAGTCACCATCCTATCCGTAAAGCTGTATACTTAGTTATATGCCCCAATTAGTTTAGTAATTTTATTAATCCAAAAGCGCAGGCAAACCTTTCTAGTTGTGAGATGAAAATGATAAAAAAATGTCGGACATTCTGCAAGTACTTTTGTCCATCGTCTGCGTTAGCACTTAGAGAGGAACTTTAACCATAAAAACTTTAACCACTATTCTATCGCCAACCGCAATCGGTGAGCAGATAATTTTCACGGAATCATGAACGTGATGTCTTGCGAGATTGAATCGGCGAGGTCGATTTTGCAACAGGTAATGATCGTTTAGACCGTTTTGCGGATAGGCCAGAGATAGGGCTGACACCAAAATATTTTAAAACGAATTTATGTAATCATGTTGCATTCTTATCTTGCTAATTTAAAGTGTACATAGAAATGATTCTGTACAACTTGCGAGTGCGCACGATAGAAATGAAGCGCTAAAAGGCTTGTTAAAATCTACAAGCTCTGCAAGACTATGGCGCGACAAAGGAGCGACTATAGTATAGGAATAGTGATTTATAAATTAAATCAATTTTCAACACGACGACCTACCAAAGCAAATTACCAAGAATTCTTTAAAATTCCGCTTAAGCCTTTAGCCTAACAATTTCAGAACTTTGATTGAGCTTGCCAATCGTGAGAATGGCGTCGCTTATTCTGTGAAATAACACTGCATAATTATTCTAGTGAACGCAAATGGTCCGAGATAATTATGGGAGTTGAGAGAACTTTCGTAAGACACGGAAAATAATTAATTGCCGCCGTTTAGAGCTCAAATTTTTCATGTTTTTGATAGAATAATGTCAAAATTCACATGTTTGCCATTTCAGCCAGATTCGTTCAGCCGTTGGGGCGTGATTGAGTAACAAACATCCATACATCCATACATCCATCCAAACTTTCACATTTATAATAATTTCATTCATTCAAATAAACTTAAATTAGCACAAGTGATTTTGAATGCATTTACAGTTTACATATCAGTTAATCTATGCTTTTGCATAGAATACGATAGTATCGTGTCAAAAATAAACTTGGTTTATCTTTTGTTAAGTAGGTACTTAATCATCGCAAAAATGTTCTTATATTCGAGTAAGTATGTTAAAGCAAACTTTATTACTTGCATGTCTATTGTCTAATAATTCGTGAGCCATATCATATAATACGCTGCTGTTACTTCCGCAGTTTTCAGAAGATTTATGATCATACCAACACTGCCTTAATTGAAGGCAGCCGTGCGTACTCTCATTTCAGCGCATCAAACTAGACATAAATTTAAACACAGCATTATGCAGGCTACATACGCTATATTATAACTTTAGGGTTTGCCTGCATAGTTGAAGTGTGCAGGCAAAAAATTAACGTGTGTGTGACACACCTATACCTACAGTTTGCCTTCTTGCCTGTGCAAGCGAAATTTAAAATATATTTTTTTTGCCACTCGGTTATGCTGTCTGTCTGCTAGGCTTTAACGGCCCACCTGAGAAACCGATTTCGACGAAACTTGGTACACAACTTGTAACCTGGTCATAGATTGCATCCCGGAGAAGGACATAGGGACATTTTATCCCAAAAATCAAAGAGTTCCCATGCAATTTTTCGAAAGCTAAGTAATATTGATAATTATTATCTGTGTACTACTTCAATTTAAGGTACGAGTAATCAGACCAAATACGTTCCTGCGCTTTTCCACATACCGTTTTCCCCGTATATTTTGCACACACCGTTGAACGTTGAAAAAATTGTTCTGCCAAGACCTTAAGTCGTGTAGCGACTGTAAAATATTTCTTTTAAATCCGAAAGAAAAACAACGGGATTTAGAATTATTGCAACATTTTATAGCGCCATTGTGAACAAACATTAAATTTATAGGTGCTAACGTCTCCGGGCCCTGTAATAAACAGTTAACTTAGCTAGCGGGCTGGGCGGTGGGAGTCATGAGACGTTTAATATTTTTCTCAGGGGCCCTTTGAATTTGGTAGACGCAGACGCATCATATCGCAATTATGAGATACGCTTCATCAAATATTAAACTTGGTCTACGGTATACCATTAACTAAGGCATTTTCGGGATTGTCCTGAAATTCATTACTGCCGGCAGGTTATTTTGTTACCCAAGGAAATAGAATGTAGGAGTGGAATGTGGAAGCATAATATTGGCTGATGAAGATGATTATATTCCTTTCAACCTCTGATATACTGTACTATCATCTTTTTATTATCCGACTTCCGAGGAGGTTCTCAATTCGCGCGTTTTTTTTTTAATATATGTCGGTGCATATCTCCGTGGTTTCTGAACCGATTTGAAAAATTCAAATTCAATCCTGACACTAATAAGTTAAAAATAAAAATGATTTCCAAAAAACCGACTTCCAAAGCCTTTTTGGAAAGAATTTTTGTCTTTTTACGGCTCAACCGCTGAATCGATAGTGACGCAATTCGGTATAGAGATAACTAACATCCTGGAGGCGGGCAGAGAATAATTATTATACCGAAAAATCAGAGAGTTCATACGGGATTTCAGAGAAATCCACACGCATGAAGTTGCGAGCATCATCTATAATATCACTACATTATTTTGAGCAAATATCTAGGTAGTCAAGGTACATTACCTAGGGTTTCCCAAAGAAAGTTTTCTGTGGTCACCGTAGGATATGGGAGCAAATCCCACGACTCATTTAATATTTTACCCAAGATAGTCTGTGGTTTGTGTAGACGGAGTTTTCCCTGAGCCGGTGGCGATTTCAGTTTTGTTTCAGTGGATATTCGTGAGGCAAAGCGTCGGTGTAAACTGATCCGTTTGGTAAATATTTGATGCCATGACTGTTTAAGTGAACCCCGAGATTTAGAGCCCCCTAATATTTTATTCAATACTAGATGATGCCCGCGACTTCGTCGGCATGTTTTTTAATTCCCGCGGGAACTCTTCAATCTTTCGGGATAAAGGTATCCTTCCCCGGGATGTCCTGTACCAAATTTCACCAAAATCGGTTGAGAAGTTGAGCCGCGAAAGCGTAGCAGACAGACATACTCTTCCATTTACAATATTATAGTATGGACTAATTCATTACTGCCGCACTCAGAGTCGCTTAATCATTAGGTACTAAAGAAACTCCTTAGAATAGATTTAATACAAAATCTATTACTAAGGAGCTTCTTAAGTAATGATTAGCGACTCTGAGTGCAGCAGTTAGTTAACATTTTCTTTATAATGTTGAGATTATATAATCCATTGCATATCACTTTTCAAGCTATCCACTAAGCAGATGTAAAAATTATTGTCACTACCGACTGGCGGAAATGTATTCACGTAGGAAGCCAGGTTATTTATTCGGCACTCTGAATTATGTAGATGGCGCTTAAAATTAATTTAGACGGTCGTACAAAGGAGGCATTCTAAACACAAACGAGACGCAAAATGTAGAGCAGAACAGAGAATATTCGCTAGTGTGTGCGTACGTTGAAATGAATTGCAGAGTGTTCTCTCGCGTAAAGAGAATTTTATAACGGCTAAACATTTTATCACGATTCCCTATGCGCCGTGTTTTGTGACACCTATAGGCATGCTGAGATGTAAAAGACATAATATTATATTCTTTTTGGGTTTTCTTTAATCGCATACAGTAAAAAGAGAAATCCTGATTTGAGATTTATTTATTTCATGTAGGACAACTTGTGTCACTTAAGATATGTTGAGACTACAACCGGTTCGGAAAGGTGTTTCTACTGAGAATAGCCAGCAAGAAACTCAGCAGTGGCTCATTTCTTAGAAAAGAATAAGGTTACTATAAGTAAACAATACAACAAATATATTACGTTATGAGTATTACACTGACTTGTGGGTCACTGGATGCGAGGCCGGTTGCTTCCATGCAACATTGTCACTCAGAAAATCATCGATAGTGTAATTACCTCGACTTAATAGAGAACATTATATTGCTAATAAGTAATTTTAAAAATTAAAATACACAATTGATCTGCCAAAAAACGAACTAAAAACGAATTAAAAACAATAAATGAAATATTTTTGAGAATCACTGGATATTGAACTATAGTGTTATATATTTTTGGAATCTACTCATCATTTTCTAGATGATGATTATATTATAGTTAATCTTATTTTCAATTAGTTTTTTCAACTTTAGTCTTTAATGCGGGACCATGGTCACCCCATAATTTTTTTTTAATTTGACTAGCCATGTCACCCGGAATAAGCTAGGGACTCTAACGTTACCTCATTTATCAAAATCGGTTCAGGCGTATAGAAGTTATGGTAGAATATACAAACTCACATACATACATACATACGTACATACATACATGAACCCCGAAAACAATATACTCCTTTTTTCAGGCAGCCGTATAAAAAACACTCATTGACTGACTCTAAATCGCCTTACACAAATCCTTGAGAAAGCTGAAATTTTGCACAGAGGTTTTCTTTTATAATGTTGACAAGGAAATAAATATTATATTATGTCCATGGAATCGGACGTTTCTTTTTAATTCGCGAATCGGGCGGACATATTGACATGCATGTTGACATATTATAATCCACGAGATGATGACTGTCCGAATTTTCACAAAACAGACGTACTTACACAATAAAAAGTTTTCGCGCAGGCTGTGTACTTTATTTTGTTGTATAATGATTTATATATTAGATGGTGTTTATAATTATTATTAATTTAAACGAACCTACTACACAAAGGAAGCATTCCAAACACAAAACGAGATGCATAATGTGGAGCGGTACACGCGTTAATGTGTGCTCAGGTATGTTGAAATTATTAATTGTCGAGTGCTCCCGCCTTGTTTGGAACCAGGGTTGCCAGATGGTCGGGATTCGTCTGGATTTTCCCGACAATACTCAAAATCTTCAGACAAACAACTTTTTGGAAAGATTTAAACTAAATACTAAAAGATCCAAATTAGTGGACTGAGCAAAGTCTGATGCCAAACATGTGGCTACCTAAAAATGAAGTAAGGTACTTAAGTACCAACACTTAATTAGTAGCCTATTCATTTACAAAATAAACTTTTTATTTTACATTTTTATTTTTCATATTTATTTCTCCCGACAACAAACCCAAAATCTCGATTTTTTTCAAATGCTGTCCAGATAGTTTAGTCTTCTGATCTGGCAACCCTGTTTGAGACAGACCAAGGGGTTACATGTTGATGGTTTTTGTAATGCTGATGAAATAAACAAATTTGATATATAATGTACCTAACAACTCAATGATTCACGGCACTATAAAAGTTACTTTACACTTACATAGGTACATATCTAGGAACTTCTACTTTATCAATTATCATATTGTAGATCATAGGTACAACCTCATTTTCTTATATTTCTTCATGTGCATCTACCTAACATAAGTACTGAAGGTCAGCAGTCAGTGTTCTCATCTGCAGACTTTCAATGGTTAGACGGTTTATTCTAGTAGGTATACTTACTCAAACTGAATGAATCTTCTTTTAAAGTCCAAGTTTCGTACTGATATTTTTTCGCTTCGGTATTGCTAGTTATAAGCCATCCAATGTATCCTTGAATATAGCTGCTAATGTTTATTATAATAGCGATATAAATTCACCAGGAATCTTCAGCAAAATCGGTTAGTGTAAGTTAATGAATATTCATTTATAAACTGACACTGATCGTCTTAAAGCGAGAATTTAACAAAAAGCCCCGGGAGACATAAATCTTCCGATGGGCGGTGTCTCCAGACATTATTAACATATTTACCGATTTGATCGCCTTTTTCATTATTTACAAAATATACAACATTATTTTAACCACGCGTATGTCAAATAAATTATATCAGAGTGGACAAAATCTCTTTTTCCTCGGGACAAATAAGTACTTTTAGTTTTTTCTGGGGAAAAATTAAAGAATGTTTTACTTCCTTGTTGCACACATATTTTTATTTTTTTAATAATAAAGATAATGATAAATAATAAATGATTTATTTAATTCACGTAGGACAACTTGTGTCATTTATGATACGTCAAGACTAACACCGATTCGGTAAGATGAAAGCATAATTAAGGTAAGTATAACTTTTACAAAGAAGTATTATGAGATAAAGAGGCATATCGAAACACCTAATACTAGACCTCTTATTTCTAAATAAACTAGACGTTGCCTGGGATTTTGTCCACGTGGAATGTGAATTTAAGTTTTCGAAAAATTTCCGTGTCGAATTTCGCCAAAATTCGTTAACGTACCGTGAAAGCAAAATAGACTGACAGACAGATGGACACTCCTAAGCTTTTATAATACTTACATGGATACTCCAAGACAAAACCATACATTATCAAAGTACACCGGTGACATATAATATATAGTACTAGCTGATGTCCGCGACTTCTTCCGCGTCGATTGAAGTTTTTAGTTGCCGCGGGGGCTCTTAAATTTTTCGGAATAAAAAGTAGCCCATGTGCTATTCCAGACTATAATCTATCTCTGTGACGAATTTCGTACAGATCCGTTCAGCCGTTCCGGCGTAATTGAATAACAAACATACATCCACACATCCATCCAAACTTTCGCATTTATATAAGATGATTAACAAAATACGCAGACACCCTTACATTATGGAAGCGCTAAGTATATCTTGTAACAATTTCAATACAAATAGAATTTTCTCGCAAAATTTCCCGTCAAAGACCAACCACATGGGCAATAACGCGACTTTTCCTTTAAGCACTGTTTGGAATTCTTGTGTCAATTAAATGCCTGTTTGTAAATATCGATGACAGGCGACGATCGATTTCACGGAATAGGTACGCCTACCGACCTTTGGTCCCAATGGTTGTTCAAAGTTTTTTGAAATGAAACGGACTCTCTTTCAAACGCTCATTTCATACGTTCAAAACCCTACGAAGCCTATGAGTAGGTATTTAAAATGACATGCGATTGCCCTATTCAGTATGAATACGGCTTTATCGAAAGGAGTAAACAAAGGACATTGACCATCGCCCGTACAAAGTTCGCCTAAAAACCAACAGTCATGAAACATACATTATCCGATTCAAAGTAACACATAAATACCATTCAAAGTAAATTTAAACAACGGACACTTCAGAGAATTTATTTATTAGTGATAATATTTTTGATTTTGAATGTTAGTTAATTTAGAGTTGACACAAGATTTAGGTTATTTGACTAGCTCCCAGGTGGTATATAATTATATGGGAATATAAACCACCTGGATGGCCGTTTTTTATACGGAGCTCAGCTTTCTCGAACTACACTTTTTATTTTCAAGAATAGTAACCACACAATTGTCACGAAAAGTAAACCAGGTACAGCCATACTATAAAGTCGATAAATAAAGATCGGTACTGCTTAAAATATCGATTTTTTATCGTTTTTACCTATAAAATAATGTCTTTGTCAATCTGAACACTAACAAAATGGAAAAGATGGCATTTTATCTCACTCGCACACTAAGACAAAATATATTTGTTTCCTGCTCGTATCGTTAAGAGAGCCATTTTCAATATTATTCTTCCTTCTCGTGTCATCTAAACGCTTTAAACTGTTTTAGTTCTTACTCTTACTTGACGTTTCCAGATGGAAAAGATGGAAAATCGATTAAATTCCCATTATTATTATTTAGAAGTGTCCGTTAAATTCTAGTTATTAAAATTGAAGATACAAAATAAACTAAGATTTACTGTATGTTTCAATTCCGTGTTGATTCTTAGGCGAATTTGGACAATGTCCTTTATGGTTCTTGAAACTTTCAAACAATTTTGTTAGATCATAATCTTCATGATGATAATCTATACTAATATTATTATAAATGCGAAAGTTTCGATGGATGGATGTATGATGTATGGATGTATGGATGGATGCATGGATGTATATTTTTTACTTAATCACGCCCCAACGGCTGAACGGTTCTGGATGAAATTTGGCACAGAGATAGATTATAGTCTGGAAAAGCACAAAGGCTACTTTTTACTCTGTAAAATTTAAGAGTTCCCGCGGGAACCACAAAACCTCGATCCACGCGGAAGAAGTCGCTGGCATCAGCTAGTAATTTTTAATATTAGAAGATGCTCGCGATTTTATCCGTTTTAAAATTCCATTAGAACCACCTTGATCTTTCGTTATGAAAAGTATAGCCTATGTCAATTCGCGGGATACAACCGATCTCTTTACCAAATATCGGTAAAATCGGTTGAGCAGATGGGTCGGGTATAATATTAGTATGGATGTATTAAACTTTGCATTCTCTGAGCGTAACTCCTAAGGTACGAGCTCTAGGTACCTATGGCACGTATTATGTTATTAAAACGCACTCTGCGGTGCCTGTGGTTGCGTATAGGATTATGCACCGCTGAGGCCTGATACTTACTCACTTCCGTGTTTGTCTTATTTAGAAGCTGGAAATGATATCTTTATACAGCAATATCGCTTAATTGGTAGGACACAAACAAATATACAAATAAAAGAATGTTTTCACCTCTTATGCTCTAAAAATATGTCATTATAGCTTAGCGTATGCGGACTAAAGTTAGCATTTAGCCTCTAGGGATTAAATTTTTTTTTTGGATCTACTATCCTAATGTCGGTATGCGTGATATCCTCATTCAGTTATCCAAAATTGTTACTCAATTGTTACTGTCAACAGCCAAAAAATGTATGTCACTTAGTTGAATCTCAATGTTACCCATCGTATCCTAACATTATCCTACAGATCTATGTCTATGGTACTACTGTATTTTTTTAAATCCTTCTTTGATAACGATACGGAGAAAAACAAAGATGGTATTGCGGTTTGCCGCGAAATCATAGACTTTTTTGTTATAATTATTTTACATTTATTTAAATGGATGTTTTATGGATGATAATTAATCCATTTCAAATTTCGATGTACAATACGTAACAATACAAGGTGAAGGCAGGTAAAGTAAATATGACTAATTATTTGTTAATATCATCAAGTAAAATAAAGATCTTACTTCTAATATGAAAATGTAACAGAAAGGCAAATAAATAATTAAAAATCGTTATTCATTTTATTTTCTCGCAATCGAAGTGAAAAGTAGAGTTTTTACCACTGAAAGCCATTCTACTCGATTCTATAGCATAACCTCGCTAAGCTCGGTAAGTTAAACATCTCGTATGAAATGGCTCAATTTAGTCCCTTGATGAACAATCTACTATTGCACTAAACAGTCTCTCATTGAAATCAAAGTTGTCTGTTTTTTAATGTTTCAGAGAAAAATATACCTAAATCTTATTTACTTATTATAATCTCTATTGGCATTTTGTTTAGACTTGCCTAAACCTATTGCTAATATTTGTAACCTTCCCGTATATTTTAGCACAAATTATTATAAACGAAAATCGTGTACAATAATGTCAGTATTTACCGAAAATTTAAACATATTCGCGGATTATTAATTAGGTGCAGTAAACTGACGTTTAATAAGCCTATTTATTAAGATGAAAGTTAAACAACGCTGACCCGGGTCGGTGACTGGATGGGTGACCGAACTTGGAGTTGAAAAACTCTTAGTTGAGTCGTATGCGGAAGGACGAATGTATGAGGAATACGACGCAGAGATTTAACGACCCCGATGACCAAATCACTACCGACAATGCTCCCTACATAGGGCTACACTCAAACACCAACCAAACAGAGCGTCTTCGCCGGCGACCTCGATACCTTACGTCACGTCTTGACCCACGGCCTCGGGGGCGCATGGACTAATCTAGTCCAACCGACCTCCCATTCGTCCCAACGTCATCCTCATCCGAGGTCGAGGTCCCTTAGGAAGACGTTGACCCAGGCCTCTTTTCTCGGCGACACGAGCGTACCTATTTTTGTTTTTAAAATTGGTAAGAGGTGTTGTTATAAAGAAAGGACGGAAGCATTCGCGTTACGTAACCCTGTAGGGAAAACCCAGTTTCCGGTTTCCGGACACTACCAATATACCGCGGATGCTTGAGTAATTTGCGCCTGTCCCTCGTTAATTGGGGGAAATGGGCAGATTAATTGTTTTCCTTCCAACTGATTTGTTCTTTTTCAATCAAACAAACTTTATCTCTCATAGAGAAAAGGAGCTCTTTAGCGGTAAGAGTATACCTATACATAGATAATACTTCATTACATCTATAGAGATGTAATTTTAATTTGTGTGCACTGGGTGCAACAAACACTAGTTTGTTCAATTTATTACTAATTAATGAAATTGCGAGTCCCACTTTAGTAGGCCAGGGTAGTAGTTCTCTGTTTTTTTTTACCGGGACAAAAAGTTGCCTTTAAGGCTACTGAAATGACACACTTTAATGACACAGATATCCAATGAAGGCCCTCAAAATATAGACTCATACTAAAATCAAGTCGATCCATTGCTCTGCAGTGAAGGACAAACAAACACACGAAAATTTTATTATTTTATAAGACGTATAGTACCTATACTTTTAATACTATCAATGCAAAAGTTTGGATGGATGTTTGTTTCTCTAAATGTCTGTTTGACTAAATGAATCTGGATGAAATTTTGTACAGAGATAGATTATAGTCTGAAATAGCCCATAGAAGAAAGAAAGAAAAACAGTTTATTCGACAATGGTGTCACAGGCAAAACACAGATTACAGATGTAAAAATTTTGTCTGTGACACCACCCAGAATGGGCAGCGTTAAGCTCTACATTATTTAGCATAGACTACTTGTTATCCCAGAAAATTAAAGAGTTTCCGCGGGAACCATAAAAACCTCAATCCAAGGATACGAAGTCGCTGTCATCAGCTAGTATAAGTACCTATATAGTATCTATACAAAAACGGTAAAACGAACAAATTATTTTGAAATCACAATTTATATTAAAAAAACTAATATAAATAATCAGTACTGGGCCTGAAAGTTGTCGGATGTCAACGTCAATTTATCGCAGCGATTAGGGAAAGCCATGTTCCGCCAAAAGATAACAAACTGTTATGTAATTGAATGTCCCTTGATAATTACAGGAAATGGTGGTGAAATTGTTGTTTCCTTATAGTTCACCGTTATTTTTATTCTAATACATATACTTAGGTATCTACCACTATAGCCCATGAATGACCCACTGCTGGGCACAGCCCTCAACTCTCCTTGGAGAGTGAAAATTCGAGCTTAGACCCGCCACGCTGCTCCAATACAGCTTGGCGGGTTTTAACGACTATTATCATGTTAGTGATAATAACCAGGATCGACGGCTTAACGTGCTCAAGAAAGCACGGGGTTGAAACACCACCAACTTCACACTACTGAGAATTTCTAGTCAGAAAAACCTAATACTTAATTATGGCCCGACCAGGGTCTCGAACCAGGGACCTCGTCGGCAATAAAAATGTGAATAAGATTCTAATTTAACTAGATTAATTTAGATTTTTAACTTTTTAGCTCGTTTTTTGGCAGGGCATGTTTTTTATTTTTTTTAATTGTTATTCTAGTAAGTAGTCTAGTAGTTACAGTATTATAAAGCCATTATTGGTAAAGGAGCTTTTCTATATATATTGTGATTTTACTATTCAAATTGTAATTATTAATAAAATAATTATTGTCAATAAAATTAAAAAAAATATTAAAAGCAATGCGCTAACGTTTAAATATAAATTATGTTAATAATAAGCTAAATATTTCCGACGCCATCGCTTTCCACGCGTGTAGAATAAGATAATAATATGGTCCTTGTAAACAACACCTAATTGACGTCCATGAATTAATTACTTATGTAGCGTCATTACAGCGTTTGTTTTATTAAAGGACTAGCGAATGCCCGTGACTTCGTCCGCGTGGATTGAGGTTTTCCGAGATAAAAAGTAGCCTATGTGTTATTCCAGACAATAATCTATCTCTGTGCCAAATTTCATCCAGATCCGTTCAGCCGTTGGGGCGTCATTGAGAAACAAACATCCATCCACACATCCATACCTCCATACAAACTTTCGCATTTATAATATTAGTATAGATGTACGTACCTACCTACCGTACAAAGTACAAAGACATTATGGTAGACCGATAGGTATATCTTTATTTACTTAATGTTTGCGTCATACTTGATTGAACAATAAAGTAATTATTTTTAGATATCAATAGCTAAGAAATTAAATTATTAAAATAAACCTATGCAGCAACAAAAAGATCGTGATTTATGTAGGTTGAAGATAGATTTAAAGTCCTCGTTCCGCTTCTGTGAACAGCGCCTAATTCTTTGTGCGTTTTCTTAATGTGTTTACACAATGACACATTAATTCCTTTCTGTACATAATAAAGCGTAAAATAAATAAGTTACTTGTTAAAAAGGGCTTTAGATACACGCAAATAAAGGGGTTTACATGCAAATACGCTCACGCAAAAGGACATCCTGATCAAAGAAGGTTGGCAAGGGCATAAATATATCCCCTTAAACGTCCCGCCCACGAGTTTTCCACATTTCGCGCCGCTGCCGTCTTTTGTACGGCTTTTTTTCGGAGGCGAATGCCAGGCGTACAATTGTACGGCTCGGCTAACATTGAAAGTCGCGGTGGAATAGATATCCACCACGTTCCCTCACTTCGTACCGCCAAATATGAAGGTACTTCTATAAATGATCTATTCTGATTACTGTGCGGGACAGTTAAATAAACAGTTATTAAATATTATAGTGCTCGGACGCGTAAACATAGTTATAGTAAAGTAAGGTAATAATTGTAATAGGATAAGTTTTATAATTGTATATACTAGTTGTATAAAATAAATTGTTAGAGTAGTACAGGGTAGAGAGGGATAGCAGACAAGCGCTCCCCGCGCCTTCACACCCGCGCGACCAGCACCTCCCGCGCTCTCACCCCCTCTATCCTGATTGGACATTTAATAAGCGTTCTGATTGGTCGAGTGCCAATAACCAATCAGAGGGCCTTTATTTTCCGGGCTAAATTTGTATATAAGCGGGGCCGAATCTGTGGTCGGACACAGTTCGCCGGCAACAGGCCTCGGGAGAGGTAGCAACAGAAATAAAGAGGAAGAAAGGAAAAAGAAGTGTTTTCTTCGGAAGAACCCCAACCAATCCAGCGACAGCTAATGTACCATCGAGTACATTGAATGGTCCTTCGAGCCGGATACGTTGGGAAATTCTGAAGAACAGGCGGGCCAGCTTCGGGACAGCACCGAGCCAGCTTCGGGACAGCACCGGGCCAGCTTCGGGACAGCACCGGGCCAGCTTCGGGACAGCACCGGGCCAGCTTCGGGACAGCACCGGGCCAGCTTCGGGACAGCACCGAGCCAGCTTCGGGACAGCACCGGGCCAGCTTCGGGACAGCACCGGGCCAGCTTCGGGACAGCACCGGGCCAGCTTCGGGACAGCACCGAGCCAGCTTCGGGACAGCACCGAGCCAGCTTCGGGACAGCACCGAGCCAGCTTCGGGACAGCACCGGGCCAGCTTCGGGACAGCACCGGGCCAGCTTCGGGACAGCACCGGGCCAGCTTCGGGACAGCACCGGGCCAGCTTCGGGACAGCTTCGGGACAGCACCGGGCCAGCTTCGGGCCAGCTTCGGGACAGCACCGAGCCAGCTTCGGAAAACCTGAACCCAGCCAGGATGCCAGTCACACGTCAAGAAATCAAGAGCCGCAAGGCATCCTCCGAACAGACGCCTTCCACATCGGAAGGCACCGCTACCACCTCACCGAGCACAACTGAAACAAGCACGGAAACAGGCACAACTTCTACAGCCACGGGAACTGTCGCCACGGAGACTACAGAACAGACTACAGACACCTCTGCGACGTCAGCGCCCTCTACAGTGCCATCCGCTGCAACAGCAAGAACGAAAGTTTCAGTTGCCGCTGCCTCGACTACACCCTCCATCGCGCCGACACTGCCGGCCGGCGCGAAACAGATGGGGCCCCCTGCAACAAGGGGGGTACCTACTACAGTACAGGGGCGTAGCCAGGACACAGAAATTTCAACAGGCAAGATAAGGCGAACTGTCAACCCACAAGAGCTGAGGCTACCACAAGACCTCCGACCTCCTAGCAAAAAGGGGGGAGGGGGTGGATCAACCTATAGCAAAGCCAAAGCTCATAGAATATTGAAAGCAAAAGAAGAATTACTGCGACTTCAGGTCGAGCTAGCTGCCGCACGCATCGCCGCCCTTGAAGCTGAAGATACAGAAGATGAATTATTAACAGAAGAACAAATAGAAGAAAGTGTTCCCGTTCAAGAAGCTAACGAGCATATGGACAACTGGTTCAACAGTCAGCCACCGCCCCCTTTGTTGGCAATCACTGAGGCACCACACTACCCTATAGAAGACCCGGTGGTCATCAACGTGGAGCAACAGAAACAGCCAGACGAACACCCTCACACCGAGTCACAGCTTCAAGCACCGACGGGAGAGCAAACAGAGATATCGAAGCTAGCTACAGCCATCACACTTGCAGTCAAAGCAGCTCAACGCCCGAAGTTCATCGAGCTGCCCAACTTTAGTGGATCACATCAAGAGTGGTTACCTTTCCGCGCCGCTTTCTTTGAAACAGAAAGCATGTTCACAGCAATAGAAAATACAAACCGCCTACGAAGAAACCTCAAGGGCAGAGCGAAAGAAGCAGTGGAGGGGCTACTAATCACCAGTGCACATCCTACAGAAATTATGAAGGCCCTGGAATCAAGATTTGGAAGACCAGAATCCATTGCCATGATGGAAATGGAAACTCTTCGAGCACTGCCACGCCTCACCGATTCAGCGCGTGACATCTGCATATTCGCAACAAAGGTCTCCAACGTAGTAGCAACATTGAAGACTCTCAGCTGCATGAACTACATGTACAACCCTGAAGTCTCGAAGACCATCGTGGACAAGCTCACACCCACGCTGCGTTACAGATACTACGACTTCACAGCAACACAACCAAAGGAAGATCCAGATCTAGTGAAGATGGAGAGGTTCCTCAAGAGAGAAGCGGAGCTATGCGGACCATACGCGCTACCTGAACAGGTAGCCTCACATCCGTCAACCCCTCAACAGAAGAGAACACAGAAGATTCACAACGTAACAGAGAAGACGACGTACACACCCAGATGCCCGGTGTGTGACGAAGAAGGACATAGCGCGGTGGATTGTGAAAGATTCAAGAGTTTAGATTCCAATGGAAGATGGGATACAGCGAAATCCAAGCGCCTATGCTTCCGATGTCTTCGATACAGAAACAGAACACATAGCTGCAAAGCCAAGGTGTGCGGTCTCGACAGCTGCAAGAATTACCACAACAAGATGCTGCACTACACCAAGGCAACAGGGAAAAAAGAAGACAAGGAAGCTGCAGAAGTAATCAATTCCACATGGACTATTAAGAAAAAGCAATCCTACTTGAAGATTATTCCAATACAAGTTGGAGGTCCCAAAGGAGTAATCAACACCTTCGCCTTGCTGGACGACGGGTCAACAGTAACATTGGTCGACGACGATGTAGCCGAACACGTCGGAGCAACAGGACCCGTCGATCCGCTGAAGATAGAAACCATCAACGACATGAAGACTTCAGAAGCAGCCTCAAGAAGAGTGACCATCAGACTAAGGGGTCTCAACAATAAGGAAGAGCACGTACAAGCGCGAACAGTGAGAAACCTGCAAGTATCGTCGCAGCGGGTTTCAAAAGAAGTGGTGGATGGGTGCAGACATCTGGCAGACATCCGGGATTACCTCATTTACGCAAACGTGAAGCCGCGAGTGCTGGTCGGTCAAGACAATTGGCATCTTCTGCTGACTACAGAAGTGAGAAGAGGAGACAGAGATCAACCAATAGCCTCTCTCACACCACTGGGGTGGGTGCTGCATGGTACAGAAAGTCGCAACTTTGGGCGCAGCATCGACTTCGTATCACACGTCACAGAAGAGACCGAAGATAGCCTGGACAGCCTAGTCAAGCAGTACTTCGAGATGGACGCACTTTGCATACAGCCCAAGAGACCGAAGACGGATCCAGAGGAACGGGCCTTACGCATCCTCGAGAAAACCACCAAGAAAACGCCAGAGGGAAGATACGAAACTGGTCTGCTTTGGCGCAAAGAAGAGGTCACGTTTCCCGACAACTACCACAATTCGCTGAAACGGCTCTTAAACATAGAAAAGAAGATCGACCGAGACCCCGAGCTGAACCTAAAGTACACTCAACAGATGGAAGCTCTTATCACAAAGGGATATGCCGAACTCGCACCAAAACAGAAGACTGCAGGCAAGACGTGGTACTTGCCGCATTTCGCAGTCTTCAACCCAATGAAGCCCGACAAGCTACGAGTGGTGCATGATGCAGCAGCCAAAACGAAGGGAGTAGCTCTCAACGACATGCTACTCAAGGGGCCTGATCTCTTACAATCCCTACCTGGCGTAGTAATGCGATTCCGGCAGCATGAGATTGCAGTCACAGCAGACATCAAGGAAATGTTCATGCAAGTCAAGCTACGACCTGAAGACCGGGATGCACTCCGATATCTGTGGCGCGGGAAACGACGAGATGATCAACCGCCCGAAGAATACAGAATGACGTCGTTGATCTTCGGCGCGTCGAGCTCTCCGTCAACAGCGATCTACATCAAAGACCTGAACGCCAAACAGCACGAGGAGGAGCATCCTGAAGCCGCGGCTGCCATCGTACAGAAACACTACGTCGATGACTACTTAGACAGCTTCAGAAGTTTAGAGGACGCGGTACGCATCACGAAGAGCGTGCGTGAAGTGCACTCTCATGGCCATTTTGAACTAAAACAGTGGAAATCGAATTCATCATCTTTACTGGAAGCATTGGATGAAAACGAACAAGCAGAAGACCGGGAACTCTACAAATCAGAAGATAAAACAGAACGAGTACTGGGCGTGATCTGGAAGCTCAACACAGATGAACTCACCTTCAACCTCAACTTGGCACGAATTGCACCGACAGTCGTCAATGGGAAAACACCGACGAAGAGAGAAGCGCTGCGAATAGTCATGTCACTATTCGACCCCCTCGGTTTCGCATCACCCGTAACCATAAGGGCGAAACAGCTGCTACAAGAAGTATGGCGAAGAGGTACGCCGTGGGACGACGAACTTGATCAAGACCTGGCTGAACAATGGCAGGACTGGATGACCCATCTGAAGAATCTCAGCAACGTGACGATCCCAAGGCGGTATCTCCACTACAGCGACGCCACATCATTGCAGTTGCACGTGTTCACTGACGCCAGTGAAGCAGCCTATTCAGCGGTCCTTTTCTGGAGAGCAGTAGCACCGAACGGTGAAGTCAGCCTATCTCTCATCATGGCTAAGGCGAAGGTTACGCCGTTGAAGTTGACGTCCATTCCGAGGTTGGAGCTACAAGCGGCAGTCATGGGAGCTAAGCTCGCCGAAACAGTTATAGAACAACACGAAAAGAAGCCTGACTGCAAAATATTCCGACCGATAGCAAGACTACACTCGCTTGGATTCGGACAGGGTCGCGCACGTTCAAACCGTACGTAGCGCATCGCCTGGCCGCGATCGAAGAAACTTCTACAGTCTCCGAGTGGCGGTGGGTTCCGACGAAGTTGAACGTTGCGGACGACGCGACGCGAGATGTGCCAGTGGCTTTCGACAAAAATCACCGCTGGTACAAGGGGCCCGACTTCCTCTGCGAGGCAGAAGACCAATGGCCGATAGAAGTCTCCAACAGAAGAGCCAGAACCCACTGGGGAAGAAAAGACGAACCACGTTACAGACAGAATGAGGCCGAAGCTTACAGAGGCGCTTCCTGAGGTCTCTCGCTTCTCCAGTTGGGACAGGTTACGATACGCGACAGCGAGGGTCCTACAATTCATCCAACTCTGTAGGCCCACAGCACAGAAGGTGAATTACAGAAGAACCCAGAAAGGCAAAGAGGCGGATCCGAACTGGAAAAGAACAACTAAGTCTGCGACGAAACAGCGAAACACGGTACAGAAAACGTCGTCATCAAACAGAAGGTTCATCCCAGTCTCGGCCGAACACCTTAGAAGGGCGGAAGAGCTCCTAATGCGTTCCTCACAGGAGGCCTCCTTTGCAGCCGAAATAGAAAACTTGAAGAAAGGCGAAGCCCTAAGCAAGGAGAGTCGTCTATACCAGCTCAGCGTCGAACATATCCACGGTGCGGTCAGGCTCAGAAGTCGTATCCAAGCGACAACAGATGTAACAGAAAACTTCAAGAGCCCTCTGGTACTAGACGGCGATCATCCCATAGTCAAGCTCTGGGTGAAGGCCGTGCACCAACAGCTGCATCACGCCGGTGTCGAAGCCACGATTAACGAATGCAGGCAGCAGTACTGGGTGCTACGCGTGCGTCCCGTCACAAGGACAATACTACGGAGCTGCCTGTTCTGCAGGATGAAGACGCAAACGCCACCGTACCCCAGGACGGGGGATCTGCCAGCATGTCGCTTAGCGCACCATAAGCGGCCGTTCACCTTCACCGGTGTGGACTACTTCGGGCCGCTATCAGTGACCGTCGGTCGGACGCGACAGAAAAGATACGTGGCCGTGTTCACTTGCCTAACGATGAGAGCCATTCATTTAGAAATTGCCGGCTCACTCAGCGCCGACTCGGCGGTGATGGCGCTGCGACGGATGATGGCTCGCCGAGGCTGTCCTACTGAAATTTGGTCGGACAACGGGACGAATTTAAAGGCGGCGGACAAAGAACTTCGACAGGCGATGGACAGCGCCGCGTCAGAAGAAGCAGCGAAGAAGACGATCTCCTGGCGGTACATACCACCAGGGGCCCCGTTCATGGGCGGGGCCTGGGAGCGCATGGTCCGCTCTGTTAAAACAGCCCTCGCTGCCACTCTTCATGAGCGCCACCCGACGGAAGAGGTCCTCTCCACTCTGCTGACGGAGGTGGAGTATACAGTAAATAGTCGGCCACTGACACACGTCTCAGTCAGCGCCGATGACCCAGAAGCATTGACGCCAAACCACTTCCTGTTGGGCGGGCCAGGACGAGTACCACAACCGGGTTCCTTCAGCGAGCAAGATACTGTTTCGCGATCAAGTTGGCGAGCAGCACAACGGCTGGCAGACGTTTTCTGGACGCGCTGGGTGAAGGAGTACCTTCCCGAGCTTCAACACCGGCGGGAGCCGCGAGGGCGAGGGCTAGCCATCAAGAACGACGATCTAGTACAAGTCGTCGACGCCAACCTGCCACGCAACGTGTGGATCCGAGGCAGAGTCATCGCGACGTACCCGGGACCAGACGGCGTCGTACGCGCAGTGGATATCAAGACAAAGGGAGGAGTGCTGCGGCGGCCTGTGCGGAAATTGGTGGTGCTACCCCTTGCAGACAACGTGCCCGCACCGTCAGAAGATGCGACGCAGTCGCACGGCGGGAGAGATGTGCGGGACAGTTAAATAAACAGTTATTAAATATTATAGTGCTCGGACGCGTAAACATAGTTATAGTAAAGTAAGGTAATAATTGTAATAGGATAAGTTTTATAATTGTATATACTAGTTGTATAAAATAAATTGTTAGAGTAGTACAGGGTAGAGAGGGATAGCAGACAAGCGCTCCCCGCGCCTTCACACCCGCGCGACCAGCACCTCCCGCGCTCTCACCCCCTCTATCCTGATTGGACATTTAATAAGCGTTCTGATTGGTCGAGTGCCAATAACCAATCAGAGGGCCTTTATTTTCCGGGCTAAATTTGTATATAAGCGGGGCCGAATCTGTGGTCGGACACAGTTCGCCGGCAACAGGCCTCGGGAGAGGTAGCAACAGAAATAAAGAGGAAGAAAGGAAAAAGAAGTGTTTTCTTCGGAAGAACCCCAACCAATCCAGCGACAGCTAATGTACCATCGAGTACAGATTACCGTCTTATCGAAATATTAGATATTATTTCAAAATCGCAGTTTTAAGTCATGTACTTGACGGATTATAATCTTCTATATATATAAAAATCAATTGTTGTTCGTTTGTCTCGCTAAAACTCGAGAACGACTGGGCCGATTTAGCTGTTTTGGTTTTGAAATGTTTATCGTAGTCCAGGGAAAGTTTAAACGGTGAGAAAATGTGGAAAAATTAAAGAGTTCCCGCGGGAACCAAAAAACCTCAATCCACGCGGACGAAGTCGCGGGCATCAGCTATTTCTGAAATAAGAACGTCAGCAATATTGAAATAATACTGCTTTAAGCGATAGAAGTAAGACCCTAAACTTTGCCGCCGCGATGTGGCCGAAATTCACTTAGGTTCCCCGTAACCAATTCAGGTTCACCGTTCTTAGTCAGAGGTCAATTGCCGTGACAATGTCTATTTGCTCCTCGTAATTTGCCGCTCGCCGCAACGGACAGATCTTGTGGATAAGCAGTAGGTAAGTCAAAGCTTTAAAAATAGGTATACGTTTCAGAGTGCATTTGTCCCGTGAATTTATTTATAGGGGGCGGCCGGGGGCGGCACGGCCGACGACCGGCGCCGGCGCAAGGCCGCAAGCCCCGAACTGAGATACGTTTATTTGCATTTTATAAATGCATTTGTGCGAAGGGTAATGGAACGTGCTTGTAGACTTTTTTACTATCTTATTGCTACGATGTATTCGTGCGAATTATTAAACTGTCTGTAGGTAGGCACAGTTTATATTGATATCGCTACACGTAACTTTCGTCGCATCTCGGTTGGTATAAGTTACAAAACTGGGTATAATTATATATATGACACCGTAAAATTTGCGAAAACCGTTAGTTTGTAATCTAACTAGTGTTAAACTAACTCAAGAAGGGAGGATCAAAGGAGACACGGCTTTACACGTATTTTGTTTAATTAGCACCCTAATCACATATAACACAATATAATAGGATAAACATTTTAATCATACCTTAAATACACGTTCACACTTTTAACACTTCACTGACTTCACTTTTTTAACACTTATAAATTGAACACTAACTTAACGCACAATACATTTATAACAAAGCTGTTAGCAACTGTTGATATTTCGAGATGCAGAGCTTCCGCAAGAATCGCGATGTTAAAGAATGTCCATTCGTACCTTCAATTCCCTTTTATAGAATATCATTGTAGTGGGAGAAATTAACGGACAACAAGGGCCACCAATCGCATAACTTCCAACGGATCGACCAATCACGTTCGAGCACAATATTTTTACCGGATACACTAATTAATGAATTTGGCGGTGAGCGGAAATGGCATCTCAAATAATCATAAGTTGCAAAATTAACATTATTTTAATTGATAAATGAGTTAACTATAATTTTACAAACATTAAACAATATTAAGCTTAACTATAAAATCGATGGGAGCCGAGTGTCAATATATTTAATTATACCACAGAAATAAATTTACGGAAGTCGAAGTATATGCTTTGAATATATTTCACGACGGAAGTTAAATTCATAATACTTTTCAATCTTAATTTAAATCTTGTTTTACTTTATTAATTAATTTACACCAATTTTGGTTTTAGCTTTATTAAATATCTGACACTAGCGAATTTGTAAACTGTCGACAGATCACAATTTAATGCATTATTTTTCGGTATCTTTTAGTTATATTAACCCGATAAAACCTACATGATTATTTAAGTCGAACCCTGACCTAACCTACAAGTAACCTAACTTAACCTACTAACAAGAAAGAGACAAGAAAACATAAATACAATGAATTTTTCAAAAATTGACACGGAACACTCAACGGTTCACAATCTGTGGACAGTTTACAATTTTGCTAGTTAAGATTACATCCTACGGTTTTTGCAATCTTACGGTAACATATATATGTATTTTTAAGAATTAATTTATTGTCACTTCATTCCATATATACCTCCCAAAGTTTATTATATAGTCCAAAACCGAAATGCCGGCACATCGCATTTGGCCCAGACAATAAAAATTCGGATATGACCGGAGTGCTTGTTCGATGAGTTGCTTGAAGAATTTTCAGTGCAATCTAGAAGTCGAATTGGTAAAATCTCGGTAGTTCGCCCTAGGGTCAGCTTAAATCTTGCTTTATGACATTGAGACTAAAAACTAAAAAACAATTCTCTTGCTAGTCTAAAAAAATAAAATTTTGCATTTAAGTACATGATAGAGCTTTGGAAGGAGCTAATGGAAATTTATGGGCTAATTAAAACTATACCTTGCTTTTAACTGTCTACGGCGCATAAAACTTTTTTAAAGAGAAAATATATCATTAATGTCTCTGTTGTCGCTGAGTAAATCAAATTTAAAATGAATATCGCATTTTCCAAGTCTTTTAATATTAAAGTAAGCTACGATATGTTTTGTCACTTCATTAAGCTATGGTTTTTAAAACAGTTTTAAAGCTAATACTTACAGACAAAATAATACAAGAGAACGGAAGTTTCTTGGTAATTGATCTACGCTTTAGTTAAAAAGGTGTTGAAACGTGTACAATAGGTACCACCTGTGATAGTGTACCTATACCTAACAGAATATACCTAATTTTGGTGAGCGTAGACGCGGTTTAAGTTTAAAATATACTCTTAACTTAGTACTCCTATATGACCCACTGAATAGGACGCTGCCTCAGCTTAAAATGAACTATAGGGCTGATTTTTAGACATGAACTTATAGTGACGTCACAGGCTTAGCTCAGCTGCCCATTAGTATATGTGGGATATTAGGCATGTTTTAAAAACAAGTTCAAAAACGAAAGCTCACCATTATCCGCTTTTCTATATTCCAAGCCTCCCTACACCGACACTTGTGTTCAGTTAAACCAAAGAGATTAGTGAATCATATCTCGAAACCAACGGGGAACGTAACAGGATTATTTGCGTGTTACAAGTGTTCATGTGGTGGTGTTTTGGTCTAATTATAACCTAGTTTACGCATACGTTTATACGTTAAAGGAATTTGTTAGTTTAACAATCTTTTTTCATACCTCAGAACGAATGACTAACTACTGACAGGTAACGCACCGAAACCGGTTGACAGAGATTTGAAACTCTGAGGATAACATAAGTAAGTAGGTATTAAAGGATTTTGAGAAATTTCAGCGGTATCCTTTAAAACCACGCGAACGAAAACTAGAGTCCTAACCACTGTCCACTATCAGAGTAAAATTATGATGTTGCCTACATAAATAATCGCACTGCTCTGTACTTTGGCAAACCTGCGAAACCTTACGTAGTCTAGCGTGCTGTGTGCCACGTTTTAGTGTAACTTTAGGGTTGAAAAGTTACACTGCGGCCATTGCTGAATAACGTAGGATTAAAATTTATAATCTGCTGAAAATACTTGCAACAAATGAACTAAGAGTAGGTCCAAGTAATGAACAACAGCGCCTGGCTTTATTTATAAAAGTACTTTTAGCTTATTAGCCTGTTTCCCTCCGCTGTGATTCTAATTAAATGACAGACGGTTAACAGGCGGGGTATATTGAGCTGAGAAATTAAATTCAACGCGAAATAATGTTATTTATTACGTATATTTTGAGCGAATATTAAATATAAACCCATCTTCGCCATACGCATAGATAGAAATATTTTCTTGCTATATGATGCACGTGACTTCATCCGCGTGAAGTTAGTTTTATAAAAGTCTTCTGATTTCTGCGATAAATTCCGTTTCAAGGGATAAAAAGTAGTCTTCCGTTCCAAGGATGCTACCTATCTCTATACAAAATTGCCTCAATATCTGAGAGATGATATGAGCCAACTTGTTACCCCATACAAATTTACACAGACTATACAACCAATAGGTTTAATAATCGGTGCTAATTTACTATAGGAAGGTTAACTACAATCCCCTCGTCAGTTACCATAGAAATACTAAAATTATACATCAATGTCCGCTACCCTAAATCAATAGTTGATATAAAATTGACGCTAATGAAAAAAAAAACCTCCATCAAGTTTATTAATTCGTACCGCAATTTATATATCACAACGATAAAATACTAACCCGAGACTTTATATAACGTTACAAAAATTGATGTTTAAATATAGTCAACAAAATAAGTACCGAATTCAGTAGTCTTAAATATACTTTGTTAAGTTCATTAAATTAAAACCACATCTGAGCGGAACAGGCTTAAAATCTTCATGCTACGTACGCTCTATAAACCAACTTTACCTTAATCTCAAGCAGTGCTAACCCGCACTGCTTGCTGCTGCTATATTTAATATAGGCTTAAATTAAATTACAGAGCAATTAATTCATACCCGACATGACAGGTTATGTGTTTAACGGTCCATGTGTATGTTTGTGTGTTTGTTATATCAACGGTTCTCCCATACCTACCAATCCACTCGTTTATTACATTTCGTAAAATATAAGGTTTTATTATCTTCGTCTTAATCCAATAAGACTGACCCATTACATTTAGGTATATCGCTAGGTTGACCCAATATATTTGTCATGTGTGTGACGTGTTTGTCATCGTGCATGTACGTGTTATTCTAAATTTTATTCCTAACAAAATAATACATTTGACAGATATTTTATGCTTTAGATTAAAATTAATGGCTGCATAAGGTAAACATTTTTTTCTTTTTATTGCAGGTGCGAACATCACAACTTTTTGCGGTAAACTCTTCACTTTCTGTATTCCCAGCAATCAGATTACCGGTAAAGCAACATAAGCTATATTAGAGTGAAAATAATTCCTAAGTTCGTAGGAACATAGAATTTCTTTAAAGTTTAAGTTTTGAAGAGACTGCAAACTAAAATAATTAAGGAACGAAAAAGGTAACTGACTGGCTGATTTATTAATTAAACAACTGTATGGATCGGGCTGAAATTTGGCATACAAATTCTACCCTGAAGGGATAAAATAGGTGTTTGAAATTTTTATGAAAATTGCATCTTACGGTAGCAAAGTCGCGGGCAAAAGTTGGGTAGTCTTTTTATATAAATGTACTAGCTGATGCCCGCGACTTCTTTCGCGCGGGTCAACGTTTTTTGGTTCCTGCGGATACTCTTTAATTTTCCGGGATAGAAATTAACCTATTTATTCCAGACAATCCTATAATCTCATATCATTTTATCTATATCTGTGCCAAATTTAATCCAGATCCGTTCAGCCGTTCTGGCGTGATTGAGTAACAAAACATCCATCCACCGTCCATTTAAACTTTCGCATTTATAATATTATAGTATCTATAGATATAAACGCAAAAGAGCGACGTGAGCATTTTGAGGCCATCGACGTAATTACTTTAGAATGAGTGGATCGCGTTAGTGCTACTGATGATTATACTTGAAAGATGCTCAGCCTCTTATTTAAAACAACTTTGTCTAGAATTAACAATTTTTATGAACTTTATCGTTCGAGGAGAACGGTGACTGACGTTATATCAACGGACAGCTATGAACTGCAGGATCTTGAAACTTGAGATTTAGTATCAATGTTTACTCGAAAATTTCAATTCTGTTCTCTTCTTTCATCTACATCTTACGAGGTAGCCAGAGCGGGTCAGCTAAGTCTAAAAAACTATCGTCGTCATAACTTTCAAAAAAACTGGTTCATATTTGCTGTTACTTGGCTTTTCCGAAATGTCTACAATTATTTAATATCGTGGATGTAGGATTGGTCTCGAGCGAGACCAATTCTATATCTATGTTCTATGTATTAATATCTGCACCTTCGATCTACTTTGGAACGTTTAGAACATGTAAAAAAACAATACTTACAAAAGTGTTTATTTTATCTTAATTACCAATACTTGCAGTGTCTTTAGATATTTTGTAAATGTCTATAATTCATACGTACATCAATATTTAACAATACTCCTACGCAAAAAGAAGGATAATAAGGAACATCGACGTCATAATATCCGATGATGAGAGGAGGGCCGTTTTTGCTCAGATTTCGACGTAGGTGTACTTGTAACATATAATCTTTTCTCATCAAGATTATATGTATAGAACAGAAAGAATTATATTTGGAAAGAAAAGTGATATGCCTCAGTGAGCTGGATAAATTATATCCATATCACATCCACATTGGTTTTATATTAAGTTATTTTCAGACTTGATTATTATCTATGTTTTTGTTATTTTGCTTTTAATTATCGATTTGCTGAATTGCAATAAAGCAACGCGAATTATTCGGATGCAATAAATTAACAACAGATTAATTAGAACAATCTTGTTGGATGCGAGGAGAAACACAATATTGCGATCTATTTGTATACTAGATCTACGAATTGAGATATTAGAATTGCAAATTTAGTCTAGCGATCGTAGTAAACGATTAGATTATGGATAACGGAATATATTGAAGGAGCTTATCCCTAACAAAATAAGTTTATCTACTTTGAAAATGACATGTTATGAATTCATTGTAAAAAAAAGTTCGACGACGACACGACGAGAAATATAAGAGTTCAAATTTCTAACTTCCTCAAAGATCTTAACGCCAACTCGAAATAGCAAGTTTTATTCAATAGACACCGTATGTATGTGTCCTTTAACCGATTCTTTCATTTTGATTTAAAACTCGTCTAGAGGTTAAACGTACCGCGTAAAACGATTAAGAGACTCCATCCCGTACTCCGTTTTTGCTTTATTTGCGTTCAGTTGGGTTTCCTCCGCTTATAGTCGCTTGGTAAACGAACTCCAAAATTCTGAATCAGACTTGATTGAATCGCAGCCATGCCCGCCGGGAGCGGAGTTATTTTCCAACCTATTTCATGCCACGTCTACGGGCGACACATCGTATACCCCGCTGCCGCTCGTCGTATTTGTGCCCTCGAGAAATTCTTTCCACTTCATTTATTTGTTTGGATACTGTTGTTTTCTTTCAGCTCATAATTGTGCTTGTTTCGGGTTCGATCGTTTCTTTTTTATTTGTTTTATTAGTAATATTTGTTGGGACTAAAGTTTCGGTCACTTGACGAATGAATTTTATTTTTAAAGAACTGTATTTGTAGCTTATTTTCTGTACAAAATTTGAGTAGGTATCACGTTTTTCTTTTTTCGGCAAATTATTTTGTTTTCTTTTTTTAAGTGACGAGTTGAACCCAAATTTTCATTGCTTGTCTGAGCTGATACCATTATTTAGCAGATCTTTTAAATATCTTACTAATATTATAAATGAGAAAATTTGGATGGATGTATGTATATGTATGGATGTATGGATCAATGGATGTATGGATGTTTGTTACTCAAACACGCTCCAGCAGGTGAACGGATCTGGCTGAAATTTGGCACAGAGATAGATTATAGTCTGGAATAGCACATTTATTCAGGAGTTCTTTTATTTTAACAAAGATGTGAGCGTATTTTAAATAGTACAAAATTTCAAAAGTAAATAAAACCGACTTCAATAACCACAAACACTAACAAAATGTGTTTAAATTTATTACCGGATATATTATATTTAGAAAAGTGAATGTAGGTCTATATTATTATATTTTGGAGCCGGTTCGTTTATTATAAGTGTGAAAATTTGTCTGTCTGTCTGCTACGCTTTCACGGCCCAACTACTCAACCGATTTTGATGAAATTTGCTACAGTGATAGGTCTTATACCGGGGAAGGACATAGAATACTTTTTATCCCGGAAAATTAAGGAGTTCCCGCGGGAATCAAAAACCCTCGATCCACGCAGTCGCGGGCATTCGCTAGTATCATCATAAATTTTAAGGATAACCGGAAGTGTTTAAAGTGGATATTATTATCCACTTTAAACACTGAAAGCTAGGTTCACATAGCACGCTAATATTTTAAAAAAATTGTCGGCCTGCAAATAGGGACTGCAGATAGAAGTGAAAACGAACATTTAATTTTTTTTTTGATTAAAATTATTAAAATATAAACCTTAACACTAATGCATTAAAGTTTAATTTCATATGTGGTATATTTATATTTAAGGCCTTTTGTCTTCGTAACCACGCGAGCATGTCGGTTTTCGCGAGCATATCGGTCACGCGAAACTACATTTTTACCCCCTACCAAAAAGTGCTCAACGCGGCTAAAGAAGTTTTCACTTCAAAAAACTAGTAAATTTGGGAATTGTAAGCATACAATAGCTTGGGGATTGAACATTTCTTGTAACCTATTTCATGATTTTTTGTGCTTATTGCACAAAAATTTATTATTAAATGAATAGATAGAGATAAGTATTAGTAAATGAATAAATAAACAGTTTCCTTAGAAAATCGTTAGCCTGCTTGTATGCTCTTATTGCGCGTGCGAAGGATGGCGCCATTGAATTATATATCAGTTAAAGGTCGATAAATTGCGTGGACACTGGACCGAGGAAACCGAGCCTCGTGGTCGTATCGTGTGATTCCATATACCTATGTATTTTCTATCGCATAATTTAAAGTAATACTGGATGATGCCCGCGACTTCGTCCGCGTGGACTAAGCTTTTTCAATTCCCGTGGGTACTCCACAATTTTCTGGGATAAAAAGTACCCTATGTCCTTCCCCGGTATAAGAACAATCCCTGTAGCAAATTTCATCAAAATCGGTTGAGTAGTTGGGCCGTGAAAGCGTAGCAGATAGACAGACAAACTTTCACAATTATAATAAACGAACCGGCTCCAAAATATAATAATATAGAACTACATTCCACTTTTCTAAATATAATATATTCGGTAATAAATTTAAACAAATTTTGCTAATGTTTGTGGTTATTGAAATCGGTTTTTATTTATTTTTGAAATTAAATACTATTTAAAATACGCTCACATCTTTGTTAAAATAAAAGAACTCATTGATCCGCGAGCTTTCGACTTGCCTGTCTGGGTGCTTAAATCAAAACATGTGCCGTACACGTATCCAGGAAATGTTAATCCAGGAATCCCTTGTGAGATAATCATCATAATAAAAGAGCTCGTTCTGTCCGTCCAGTTGTTTCGTTTGTCGGACAATGGCGAGTCCGCACAAAGCTCCCCACATCATCAATCAAACCACCTCCACCCTCAGTCCCTAGCCGTCTATACCCCTGAAGGTAGTTGTACTGCATTCAGAATATAGCGTTTTGCATTAGCGTTGCAGACTTGTAGGGTTATAAATGCATTACTAAGTTTTAGTCTTAGGGTTAAAATGGGTAGGTACATTAATATTACCAGCGGTATAGGTGATGGTTTAGTAACTAGGGTGCATCGATCGCTAGGAACCGTTGCCGTTATCGAATAAGTAGGGAAAAACTACTAGGTTATCGTATTTCAAATAGGGCTTAATACTAGTGCATTTAACATAAATCGGAAGAGCATTTTTTAAAGATACTAACTATTAAGTATATTAGATATCAACTCCAATCATTTTATTTAGCTGACCTTTGACCAGAGTGGTGAATAGTGAACACTGACAGGTGAGTAACGTTTGCTCAACGGATCTCAAATGCTTGCTTGAATTTTGTCTTACGTTTTTTAAAGCTGCTGAGGGGGCCGCTATTCTTAGTAGAGTTTGCTTTCCGAACCTGTCTCTAGTCTACCACTGGGTCTCACCTTATCTATCATATAAGTGTCACAAGGTTTCCTACATGTAATAAAACTTTTCAATTAATTTAATCCCATGTTGGTATCAGTTATTCGAATTATACCTTCCATACCTTCGCAACGCACATCAGTGTAGGAAGAATTTAGGCCGTTCCCTCTCACAAAAAGAAAAGGTCGTTTCCCTAGAGGAATATTTCCGTACTTATAATATTAATGTTTTTAGTTATATAATTTGACAAATTAGACTCATATTTTACGGAATTATTGCAACCGTTTTCAACTCTCTGGGCGCCTTATCATAATGAAGTTAGTACGGCCCTTCTAATAGTTTACTTAAATAACTAATTATTATGAATAATACTACCTGATATCCGCGACTTTGTTGGCGGGAACTTCTTAATTTCCCGGGATAAAAAGTAGCTTAAATAACTCTCTGGTTTTCTACTATGCCAATGCAAAAATAACGTCTAGGTAATAATAAATGTCGTAATAAATGTCTAGATATGAGTAAATTTATCCTATTTGAATGATAAGCAAAAATAATTTCAATTGTTGTATCTAACAGCTTTTAATTTTATCAGAATCTGCTTTGTACCAGTGTTTCTTCTTTTCTTTAGATGTGTAGCTGTTGACATTACTCTCCGACGAATTTTTGAATCAATGAATATCCTAGTCTAGACAGCAGATTATTGAGTACGTAAGTAAATGGCTTTGAAGAAAAACTCTACTCTTTTCCTTATGCCGAGAATTAAACAGAAAATGTTGCTTGGTTATAATAAAACATAAATCCGAACAATTGATACAAGCATTTCTGAAAACCTTTATGTAATTAAGATGTATTTGTTTATGGTAATAAGGAAATGTTCGGAATTGTAAGCATTCCCAATTCTGTGATATTTATTACAGCTTTATAAAATTTGTGCTTATTATCTATTAGTAGACGATGCCCGCGACATTGTCTGCGAAGATTAAGGTTTCTTTTATTCCCGCGGGAACTCTGATAAAAGTAGCCTAAGGTTGTCCTTCACCTCGATCTCTTTACGAAATTTCATCAAAAACAGATGGGTCTTGAAAGCGTAGCAGACAAACAGACAGGCACATTTCGCATATAAAATATTAATTGTATGGATTTAAAACGTATTTTTTTGTACGTGTAATTGAGAAGAAGTAAAGTCAGTACGTATCAAGTTAAAAATATCACATACAAAAGATCATTCCATAATAATAGATATTGGAAGCTACGCCTAGGTACTACGTAGACATTTAAACTTAAAATGCCGTTGTGATATGAATAATTACTTATCACTTATAAAATTTGTCGACTCGCTATTATTTCAACGGAAACTGTTATTTATCAAAGTCCATTCCGAGCTATTGTTGTTATAACAAAAACTATTGATAAAGGTCCGTGACAAGGAGGAAGCGTTGTAATCCCCAGCAATTGGGATTACTGGCAAACCGAATGTAAAATGCTACAAAAGATAAGGGTCACATCACAATAGATGGAGTAACAATACTTCGGCGTGAGCTACTAGGACTCGCAACGGTCCCGTTTTTCTAGGACACGTCCTTATTTTCATGGCGCAATGAGAAAATTTTGACTTTGATTATTTAGCTGCATATTTCATACTAGCGAATCCCCGCGATTTCGTACGCGTGGATGGAGGTTTTTCGGTTCCCGCGGGAACTCTTTAATTTTCCGGGATAAATGAAGAAATTAGAAATGTGTTATTCCAGACTGTAATCTATCTCTGTGCCAAATTTCATCCAGATCCGTTCAGCCTTTAGGGCTTGATTGAGTAACAAACATCCATATATCCATACATCCATCCAAAATTTCGCATTTATAACATTAGTATAGATATAGATTTCCTGAACCGTTAACCTGAATAGTAAGTATTTTTTCGGTTAAATTTATATCACTCGATTTATGAGTGATAGGATAGGGTGTTCCCGATCAAATGCTATAGTTGTATTGGTACCTTTGCCAAGCAGCTTGTCGTAAACAGTTTTAAAACGTAAAACGCAAAATGAAGTCAAAAATCCATGTTGGAATCTTCTACTATCTTCTCCAGCAAGCATAGTATATAGAGCTGTAGCACTATTGATAATGTTGCTTGTACTTAGGGTCTACGCGGTACATTGAAAGAAAATACAAGCCTGGCCAATATCTATTGGAACAGAAGATTTTAATCAGATACAAAATATTTTGAACTTATCGGTATACCTACTACAACTTAAGGTTATTTACCAAGGGACAGGTATTATGGTACTTATTATTTACCATAATACCTGTCCTGTTATAATATATTAACTAGTATATTAATATATAAGTGAATGGCAACCCTAACGTAAGCTGTAATGACGCATATGTTATCGATTTCTAATCATACGCCCCCGCGTTAAACGTCCGACGATTCTCGTGTCATATTTTCTAACTATTTTATTTTTACATGTGTAAGCGACAATGCAGAAGTAGGTATTTATGAGACACTTTTAATATTATACTCTTATTTGAAACTTGCACGAGTGAATGTTCACAACGTGTAGCGGTTCCACGAGAGATTTAATGTAATAAGATAAAAGTTAGCTAAACTTAAAGACAATATTCATTTGATCTGGCCACGATTGCTATCGCTAAGTTCTAAACCAAACTGCGATCTAAACACAAAAGTATTCAATAATCGCTGAGTCTGCCTGCAGGAGACTGACTTACCATCGTGTAACTTTTCAATGGACTAAGGTGCTTTGCTGCGTCTGTCACGCACAGTTAAGTTTTATTATTTGACTAGCAGACACAGAAATCATTTCCATCCTCACAGCTTGGATGCTTAATTTTAATCCAAGCATTGTCTGCTATCTACCTGCAAAAGGCAGTTAGGTACTATCTGCGGTAAAAAATAAAAAATGACATAATGCTATTCAAGGGGTTAAACACCCATAGTTATACTATTTTCAATATGGCGTCCGTAGATTAAATTGAATGACATGAAACGAGTCAAATTGACAGATATTATACTTCCTGTTTCATAAGATATAATGACAAACAGTAACAATGCTAACACATGGTTCACCGACGAGTATGTATGTAACATGATTTGGAATTTGAACATGCAGTTGAATTGTGTTCATAGAATTAATACTTGTTAAACATTAAACACGAAAGTGTCATTCTTTAATAATATTTACTTATCATATCAATGGGACACAAACTCCATGGGTTTGATGTTTGCTACGTAAGCATACGTAAGCTATGTCTAGAAATGAGATAGAGATAAGCGACGAGTGGATGTTAATCCTTGATCAATCGATTTCTCATAATCACTATAATATTTTTATTCAAATAAGACTTCTGCAAGTTCTTATATTCTTTCGATTTAATATTCTTTAATTGTTTTTTATTGCAGTGACATTTATTATGTAATATGTATTAAGAGTACTTAAAAACAATTTTCGTCTACAGTTAGCTAGGATGGTAAAAACCCGGTCTGGCGTGAGATGGTTACAACAAAATTTGCCGGATATCTACTAGTCCCATTATGACCATTGAGCTTTTTTCGATTTAATTTGGCAAGACAAGCTAGACAACCGTATAAATATATTCGTTTTAATTCAGAGAAGGCAATAAAGAATGATAATATGCCATTTTTATCCGCCTAAGTACACTGCAGACATTTGCAGAACGAAAACATTTTTGGCTGCGGTTGCAGGCGACGTCTTTATTGCATGTAGAAAATACATGGCCTCTGTGAAATTACTTCTCATACAGTTAATAACTACGGAACTTCTTTTATGTTATATTTGTAATAGATCGTCCTAACATAAATCTTGGCTGTTTGTCGAAGTTTAATGGCTTCTACGCCAATTTTTCTATGCAAGACTTTCAATTACATTTAAACCTGGATAAGTAAAATATAGAGGCTTTGTGGGTTCGGGGAGTTCAAATTCTTATCAATATTAGTGGACTAATCTGGAAGTGAGCGTTCAAATAAAGGTTATATCAACCATAATTACCTACGCTTGGCACGTTGATTGATGGTTACCTCAAGGCTAGACAGATTACAGCGGGGTCATTTCTGCCTTATCGGCATGTGCTATATGCCATAACGGGCTGCGTGCTGTCGTATTTACTTATCCACCTAATTTGTGATTTGCTGCTAGACAGTCCGCCAGAGCTCACGGTGATTCAGCAGGCGTCATCTTTGGCTGCCAAGCTGGAGTTGGAATGCTAACGTGGAGGTCTACTCACTTATAACCCACTCAAACTCTACCTACTCAAGTAAGCTGACCATACACTAGACCGTGTTCAGTGGAAACCCATGTGAGATACCCATGTTTAGAAGATGATATTGTCTATCAGTTGAAAAGGCGACGATAAATACGGAGGATCAATTCAAATTTTCGTACAAAAACTTTTGACATTGTTGTAACTGGTTTATGTAGTTAGCAAGTACATAATTTTTCCTTTCGTAGATAATTTATTTTTTCGGTTTGACAGGCAATTTGTTTAGCAATGTTTGTTAAACAGACCAATGGCTGCCGGCTGCCGCTGATGTAGGTAGGTAGGTACTTAGCATTTCCTTTTTTTTTCTTACAAAAATTTTCAGCTAAATAAGTAAGTTACACAGTGCGTGAAGAGAATTGTTTTCTCAACAAACACCCTGTAAGTTATTGCATATTGAAGAAGGTAACCGTTAAGATTCTGCACCTTGGTTTAAAAGGACCTAAACTAAACACTTTTGAAATTAGATAAAGCTCGTCTTGAAGCCGCTCTATTTTCAATTTTGCAGTTTCTTATATTATTACACTCAAAATTGCCCTTAAATAAATATATTTCAAGGGTCATAAATTTAATTAAGCAGGTAAGTATAACTTTTATTTAAAATAAATATACATATTTGTAATTTTACTAAATTTATTGCTGTCGGCAGTGGCGTGCACAGTATTCGGAGCCAGGGTAGGCATTGGTTAGGTAGATACCTATTTTCAGGCAGGGCGTGATGAAAAATAAGCATTGAGTTTTTAAACTAGGGTAAGCAGCGTTTTTATGCCTCTTTGTCATGCATGCCACTGGCTTTCGGGCATGTAATGAAGCTTTAATCTAGATCTAGTTACAACTAGTAGTAAGTGAAACTAAAATAATATTAAGATCAATATCTATTTCAATAATGCCTACCTAATAAGGTAGGTACAATGTATATAGGTACAGTAAATCCAGTTGGAAGTATATTATTAAATCCGATAATTCGTAATTATTACCTACCATAAAATCACGTCGCTTCAACCTTATCTAAATAGGAATCAGCTGAGTGAAAATAAAGTGAAAATGAATATCAATAAGAATATACCTATGTATAATAGTTGTATAATGCTTTGTTGATTTCTTATTGGCAGGGTTGAGGTCCCGCTTAACGTGTCACGCGATGCACAGCCCTTTTGAAAGCATAAGTACCTACTGTAAATAAAATGTCTACCTAGAGTCATTGAGTTATCTAGCAATGATAGAGCTGCAGACCTCGGGCATGTAATTCATCAACGTCGTCATCAAGTCCTCACACCTTCACACTTCGCCTCATTCACAACAAAGACGTTATTAATAAATATTTAAAAATAAACACTAGCAACTGCCCTCTGCTTCGCTCTCGAGGAAATAAAAAAATCTGGCCGTATTCCTTGTCTTCATTATGAAGGGAATCTCTGTGCAAAATATTTACTTTCTTGATCCAAGGGTTGGGCATTAATGAGCCAGTCAGATAATAAGTTTGTGAGTCAGGTTTTCTTTCCATTGTAGGAGAGAATGTATGATTGATCTATTATACTTTTGTTAAGTAAAACATTATAAAAGATGTGTTATGTGCGTTTTGGGATTCTTTAATCAGTTTATTAATCCTACCTTTTATTACGCTCTTACTGACAAAGTGATATAATAGATCTTTATCATTTCCTATCCTATATTGAACACATAAAGTTATGAAGAATGACTAATAAATTAAAAGTTATAACTTGGCGTAATTAAAGAGTAGGTAGCGATGTAGGCATAAGGAGGGATTGATTGGATAAAATTGTTATAAGAACCTTCGCTTTGCATTTACGCTTTAAATAAATTGATCTAAAGGAAAAATTGTGAGCAACAAGCTCATATCATAATATATAACACTCATAAATATTATCAGATGTTACTAATTGCTAGCTGAAACATCAGACGGGGGCGTGTATTAGATTAGCTGTAACAAAAAATAATTTTTTTAATAAAATCGTTAAGTTATAGTTGGGAAGTAAAAATGTAATATTAATTATTATTACTCATTCTTAAAATTTTGAAGCTTACCTACTTTCAATTAATTATTAGACATTTCCCTTATTTCCTATCATCTCCTTATTAGGTAGAGGTACCTTAAACAAATACCTATTAGTCATTTGAAGTTCTTCAGAAATGCTTGTACTTATAAATTTTTGATTCATGTTTTATTATCTTATCTTACTAATATTATAAATGCGAAAGTTTGGATGGATGTATGGATGTATGGATATATGGATGTATGTATGTATAGATGTATGGATGTTTGTTACCGAAACATGCCCCAACGGCTGAACGTATCTGGCTGAAATTTGGCACAGAGATAGATTATAGTCTGGAATAGCACATAGACTAATTTTTATCCTGGAAAATTAAGGAGTTCCCGCGGGAACCAAAAATCCTCGATCCACGCAGCGAAGTCGCGGACATTAGCTAGTTTTATAATATAACCAAGAAACATTTGCTGTTTTATTCTCGGCATAAAGAAAATAGTAGTTTTACTACAAAGGTCTCCGCCGTACTCCAATAATCTACCGTCTAGACTAGGTTTACAATATTCATCGATTCAAAAATTCGTCGGAGAGAAGTACGGTCAACGGCGACATAATAGAGAAAAAAGAAAATCTGATAGAAAATAACCTTTTATTCTAATTTATTGTTTATTTAACATACCTGAATAATAAAACTTACTTTAAGTAATTCTTATCATTGCAAAGTTTGCTTTGACTTATGATAAAGGTACACCTATCAGTATGTCCTTTAAAATTATTATTACATGTAAATTCTCTTAATATTTATGTAATTTATCAAAAACATATACGTCATGCTTCTTAATTGCATGTAATTATGTGCATTATGTAAGATTATAAATAAATATATATCTGACAACACAAAAAAGTGTGGTCGACGTATTATTTTAACTTTTTAAAGTAAGTAAACATATTTGAAACTAAACTTCGGACAATCTAAACATCATTAGAAGTCTGGCGTCTAGACTAAGACGCACTTGACACTGCAGTCTACTATATAATATTAGTTCGGAAATTAACCTGAACGTACGGTAAACAACGAAAGATTTTTAATCTTAGGAAATTGGAAAAATGTTAGGATATTAAAATTATTTCAACGTGTTTTATCTCAAAATCATCTTTTTTTTAAGTTTTATCTTTCACAAGTATTTTAGATCTTTACAAAAACCTGTCCCAAAAATAACTATAACAATTATTAATTCAAACATTATTTTTAAAAAGTTGTCGCTTTGAATAACCAATTGTGAGTAATATTAGATTGAAAATCGAAATGGAAATTGTTATTTTTTTGTTGATGTAAATTCTTCGCTTTACCTACTCTTTGTGCCTTTGTATTGGGCACATTCACCTGTAGAGTATACACCCTTAACAAGCGTTTATCGATAATAAAAGTATTTTACAAACAAACTGACTAATGTATGACTCACGATGCACATGCACTTGTGCGAAACGCATAATAAAAAAATAATTAATATTATCTCATGTTTCTTATTATTGCATGAGTAAGTCCTGTACAGGGTTGCGCAAAAAAAAAATCGCACTGACTAGGTACCGTGTAAACAAAAATATTTATTTTGTGATTCAGTGGTGAATATCACATAATATAGTGTTTATGAGACGATTAACGAACTGTTTAATCAAGTGTCGGCTGAGTTCGCTGTGGGCTCTTCTCATACAAGGGTGCGTTTAGAACACTAGTAGCTATTGATTATTAATCATCGCCATAAGGTTATATAATATATTTTTTAAATTTAACATTAATTTATTAACGTTAAAAAATACTACCTACAGTGCTACTAACTTTGCATATACCTAATATGGCTTTCGCCTTTGACTTTGACTTTGTGGCTGAATAGTCGTGTAAAGCGGTTGCTTATCTTGGTTTTTATTTATTTATTTATTTTTTATAGGTTCACTTACAATATACATATTTAACACACAAATTATAACATTAAAAAAGTGACACATTCACTGATATGTACATCGATTAAAAGTGTACACAGCATTTACAAAATCAGCGCATGCAAACTAAACTACTGCAAACTATTGGTTAGCACCTCATTATTTAAATTCATAATAAATGGGGTCTAATCTGCTCTGCAATATGAGTAGTACGGTTTATTTATGAAACAAATCTAAAACTACAAACTAATATTTTCAATCAATATCATGAAAAAAAAAATCCCTTACTGACTGTACTACCAGTCCCCAATGCAAAATGTACAAGTTATACGTTTACTTTTACTTCAAAAACAACAGAAACACAAGAGTTATTTTGAAACTTCATGCCGCAGAGCCATAGTGTATAAATCTTTGTACCTATTCAATTTGCTGTAATACACGTATAACCACATTACTGTCTTAATAGTTCGCATGAACTGTGGTAATGACTAATAGCGTGGTAGAGCATGAAATATGCAACGCGTACATGCATTTAGCGGGTTATAACGCTGAATTATTCGTAGAATTTTACGAGATTTACGACCTCCGTGGCGCAGTGTTGAACGCGTGCGGAGGTCCCGGGTTCGATCCCCTGCAGGGTCGATTTGGGAATTTTATAATTTATGAATTATCCCTGGTCTGGCCTGGTGGGAGGCTTCGGCCGTGGCTAGTTACCGCCCTACCGTTTCCTACCTAGAGTTTCTTGCCGGCTCTTCTCAGCAGAACATTTTTCCGAACCGGTGGTAGAGTCTTAACGATTCATAAGTGACACAAGTTGTCCTACATGAAATAAATAAATCATTTATCATTTACCGGCAAAGACCGTGCCGCCAAGCGATTTAGCTTTCCGGTACGATGCCGTGTAGAAACCGACTAGGGGTATGGGTTTAATAAAACTGCCATACCCCTAACAGGTAAACCCGCTACCATCATAGACTGCATCGTCACTTACCATCAGGTGAGATCGTAGTCATTAGGGTAGGTTAGGCAGGTCTGGATTGGATCTAAATACGTCTTAGTTCTTAATCATCTGAATGGGCACTGGTAATGACGGCAATAACGTGGCAGAGCTTAAATATGCATCGCCATTACGTCCACTTAGCAGCACATAACGCGAGGTACATTGTCCGTGTAATGTCCATCAATTACGGACCGCGTCACTCAAAAATGTTATTCAGTTCTATATCCTACGAATTTGAAAATAAACTCCCTAGAATAACAGATAAAAATACTAAATATTGTGTTACAGTCTTGTTTTCAACTAACATTTATAATAATACTATCTGATGCGCGCGACTTCGTCAGCGTGGATTAAGGTTTTTCAGTTCCCGTGGGAACTCTTTAATTTTCCGGGATAAAAGTAGCCTGAGTGTTATTCCAGACTATAATCTATCTCTGTGCCAAATTACATCCAGATCCGTTCAGCCCTTGGGGCGTGATTGAATAACAAACATCCATCCATACATCCATCCATCCAAACTTTCGCATTTATAATATTTTAACTTAAGGACTAACAGAAACACAATTGGTCACAAACTCAGCCTTGTTCTGGGCATTGGCAGCAATACCAGCGCTGCCAAAATCAAAAACTTTGTTATGACAACGTTATGACTATGTTAGCACAACAGAGTTGCCGTCCATACAACGCGCTCTTTTAAATGACCTTATAGTTTACAAGAATCATTGTAATGACCCTAATAGCGTAGGCTACAGAATGCAATGTGTATAGCTCATATACATACGTGCACTAAACAGCAGTAACGCGCTACATTGTTCGTGTAATGTATCATCCGTCGCCAGACGTCACATGAGTAAAAAAAGTAAAAAAAGTTATTGGCGCACAATGTAGCTATTGTGTTGCAAAAACGGGAATGATGCCAGGAAACTCAGAAAAAAAATTAAGAAACGCCTTAAATGACGAGAGTCTGCATTGAATGTATATTTTTGGCTACACTTTGGTACGCAAAATGTTCAGCGAGAAAGACCATGCATAATCATTGCAAGTGGCTACACAATAGTGATATTTCGCTGCAGTAGCTATCAAAGGCAAATCTACGCCATTAAGAACATCGCATCATGGTTCTAAAGCTACAACGCATACCTTACACTATGTGTCTAGCTCTAGCATCATCATCAACTCACCGCTGGCTCACTAGTTACTTCTAAGCACGGGTCTCCTTTTAGAATGAGAAAATTGCTCGTAAATTGATGGACAAGCACAATGCACATATGCTTGTCCAGCAATTTACAATATTGTAAAACACTGTAATCAGTAGGTACCTAGTTCATTGAAGCAAAAACTGTAAACCGCTGCAAGACGTAACAACGCACCCTAATCTTGCACATAATAATTAAAGTCGAGCTCTAAGCTCATGCGAAGTATTTTTTAAACGCAAGTAAAAGGCGTAACATTTATATTTGCTTGAACGTCAGTCTCGTTCCCGCCATAGCCTAAGGAAGACATTGCGGCGTTCCTCATACGGTCGCATGATAAATCTCCCTCTAAAACCGCAATGAGTTTAGTATGCAAATGCGTTGCGTTTCTCTCGTAAGAGATCACGAACACAGACATTCCCATAAGCAGTCTGCGCGAGACTTCAAAGTTACTGACCCTAGCCTCGAGTTTGATCAAACAAAGCTTTGATGTTTTTCACTCAATACAATAGTTCGTGCAGTAGGTTATATTAAGTTATCATACTGAAAAGTACTTAAGTAAAGTAGCTAGGTACTTACTCATTTTGAAAAGGTCAATCATAGTAAATTCAGGTCAAATCTTTCTAGACAAAGTTTTGACCTGCTGCCTGCCTACCTGCCTTTTGTTTTGACTGCTTTTTACCACTTTTATTTCGACATTGATAACATCTAAATACTCATGACAATGCGTCGCAAAAGAAAGCGCAGCATTATGCCGCTTGAAACTCCCCTTCTGTTTACAAAACAAAAGCGAAAACCCAAGGCAATTCTGACAACGGGCCGTACACATTAAAGGAGTAACTGAACTGATCGGCTCTGCCAATGCTATAAAGCCAAACGTTGATATCTAAATGATAAATTGGGAAGCTATAAAACGTCTGTCTGCGTCTGGTCGGATAGTAGTCTCGAGCTTGTGTGCAAATGAACCGGCGCGGCGTATGCCGAAGGACGCGGCCGCATTCCGCAACTACCACTACAGCCGAGATGACACACATACCGACACGCGCCGCTTTGTGTGAGTGCAGAGTGCGACGCTAAACTCAACGTAGGTACATAAGGCATTTTTGCACTGTGCCGGAGTTAGGACGTTAGTGTACCACTATTATGAAATTCCATATTACCTACCGAGCAACACATATTCGTTGCTCTAGAGCAGTTATGTGGTTAGTGGCATGCGACTTTACCGTTAGCAGCTCTGTGCGTGTTTCAATTTAAAATTTAATCTCGCCACGATGAAACCTAAAATAAACGTAGATTGAGCGAATATTTCCGCAGACGGCGAATGGGGGTAACTGTACGTAATAACTCAAAAGCTGAAATTGTTTAATTACGCAGCGGGTAGGTGGGTACAGGCGCTAATCTCGCGGGCAGCCACCGACGAAGCGAATCGCATACAAATGTGCCGCCCGCTCGAGCAAAAACTGCTGAATAATAACCCCACTGTTCTAGCACTCGTACAGGCTTTATGCCGCACAAATGATAAAGTCATGACACGCTATGCGCTTTTCAAAGGCGAATGTAGTGTGCCTATATTATGTCCTATTGTGCGTATGTGCGTTCTTGTTTAATGAAATTAGTTTATAAGCAAATAATGTACCTAAGTAATATAAACAGTAGTCAGCAATAACTTGTATATGCAAACAACAAACAATCATAATACGAGTATGTAAGTCATGTGCCAAGTGCGTCACAGTGGCCGACTGTCGTCATATCTACATGCCGCGGCTACGAAAAGAAGTTAAAGTTGCTTTATGTGTACTAAAATTCTACATCAATGCTTTATGCACACGACTGAAGTAAAACTTAGTAAGTAAATGGCTATGAGAGAAAGAAAATGTGTGCTCGCACCTCTCTCTCTTGCCCCTACAGTAATATACGAAACGTAACTCTCTCTTTCTATCTTCACTAACTTATATCTCCCTCTCATCTTCCGTTCGCCTCGCCCGATCACACTTTTCGTAACGCTCTCGTCACGCATTCACCAGCTTACTCCCCAAGTCAAGCGTGCGTAAAGAAGTTTTACTTCAAAAAAATATTTTGTCTTTCGCAGGTATTACAGATTTGCGTTTAGTGATACCGTCATAAACCCAATAGATACCTTCCAATTCATTTCCTATTCGGAATCCTTAAAACTTCCGGGTTGAGATTTCGTCACTTTTATCTGTAGTTTTCACTCTAGTGAGGTCATAGAACAAAAGTAGAGTAATAAGCAGATTCCTTTTTCTGTGAGTGCAGGGTCGTTACACCTGGAATGAATCCAAACAATCGATACGCAAACGACACTCGACGTATCACGTATCGGGATTACGAATTTTTAAAATTGTTGTGGCGTGAAGAAAATATCAATTAAGCCCCACTGTGCACTTGTATGCAATAATTGGCTCACGTATTCGAATCGTATGAAAGTCGCGGGCCTCAGTTAATACCGATCAATTAATTGTTCACGCGTGTATCATTCGTTATAAAAACAGATACTTGCACAATTACACATGAAGAGCCTCATAATGAATTGTGCATACAACCATTTTTTGTTTTGTTTTGATATAAATATTTGTATTATAAAAACGTTGAACGGAAACTAGTCTGTATATTGCAGTTTCAGTTATACAGTAACATTCTGTTAGTAAATATATCATACATAGATTTCAGATTATATTCGTGCATTACCTACTGCTTCTCTCATATTCCGATTTCTGACAAATCCTAACTGTAGGTAGTACAGCTAATATTCGCAACTTATATGCTCTAAGTTGTTCTAGTAATACGTAACTAGATGATGTCCGTGACTTCGTCTGCGTGGACTAAGTTTTTCGATTTCCGCGGGAACTCTTTACTTTTCCGGGAAAAAAGTACCCTATGTCCTTCCCCGGGATACAATTATGCCTGTACCAAATTCGGTTGAACAGGTGGGCCGTGAAAGCGTAGTAAACAGACACACACTTTCGCATTTATAATATTAAGTAGTAGTAGGTATAGATAAGTTATTCCTACAGCGAAATAGTTACGTATGTTTTGCTCAAGCGCCTTTCTGCTACTAGTACGTGTTTGTTTAAGTCTATTGTTAGTTTACAGAAAAAACGTTGTTTTAAAACCCCAATTTCTCTTGAGATATACATACTATTTTACAATTAAAAGCGGAAAATATGATAAAACCCTCAATTCTAAGAGACCAGAGATAAAACCATTCTAAGAGTTGGCTTGAAGTGGCCCATTAACGAACAGAAACTTTATCACAAAAAGATTTCAAACTTGAGTATCATTTTAAACCGTCCTGAAATCTTCAAAACCATTGAATCTATTTCAAAGAGTTAAATGCCTAAAGAGCACTAACCAAGCAGCCATAATAAAGTGAATAGCTACTATAAGCCTAAAAGGATTCAGTTAAAATTAATTTCGGTTTTGAGAAGCTGAAATATCAGAAACTTTATTTTGAACATCCGTATAATATATAGATTAATAGATAGATAGTTCATCTGGTTTTAACTATAGTTATTGTTGTAAAAATATAAGAATAAGAAAATTCTGAAGATGGCCACAGAATTATACTTTTCTATACTTGTATTATAAATATGATAGTTTGGATGGACGGATGGATGTATGGATGGATGGATGTTTGTTACTCAATCACGTCAGAATGGCTCACCGGATCTGGATGAAATTTGGCACAGAGATAGAGTATAGTTTGAAATAACACAGGCTACTTTTTATCCCGGAAACCGATGAGTTCGCATGGGATTTAATAACCGAAATCCTATAAACTAATGAAATATATATTTGAATTAGCTAATGCTCGCGACTTCGTCTGCGTGGATCGAGGTTTTTTGGTTCCCGCGGGAACTCCTTAATTTTCCGGGATAAAAAGTAGCCTATGTGCTATTCCAGACTATAATCTATCTCTGTGCCAAATTTCAGCCAGATCCGTTCAGCCGAAGGGGTGTGATTGAGTATAAAATAAAAATAATAATAATATAATATAGAGTAAGATTAGTAAGATTCACGGAATAAACAATACAAATTAGTTGCATCGTTGACGGAGTAACAATTTGTAGGCGGTATTCGGAATTTGGGGAAGACAGCTGTGCTCATCATCTCAGCTTTGTTTGCGGCTATACTGGCAATCAATAGGGGCGGGGGTGGAGATGCCGCAAGTGAAATATCTAGGCGTCTTATAATTTGCAGAATGGCACGAATTGACCTCATCCTAAATGATCGCCATGCTAGTTAGATACGATTTCTACTTCCGAGTAAATTACGTTTCCGTAGTAACGAGCTACGAGACGTTACGACATTACTTGTTTATTATATGTGAATTTTTAGATACCCGTATTCAAGTAAAAAAAAAAGCTTAACAAAACTGTTACAGGACAAGCTTATGAAGATGTAAATTGTTATTTTGGAAAAAGTTAAAGACGATACGATCGATAGCCTTGCAAATTTTTGTCTGATGTTGTGATTTGTGATAAACTTTTAAACATATCACTTTTAAAGGACGTTAGATTGCATCGTGTTCTTTGATAACATTATCATGTTTATGAGATAAACATTATCAAGTGACCAGTGTCTGCTTAGCAGCAAGCGTAGAAACATGCAAAAGAACATAACCGAGAGTAAGCCACATGCGATTAAAGAAAAGCAAGCAAGAATACATGGGATACGGTGAGCAACTTGTTTTGCTGCCCGTTACTTCTCATTCTCGACTCTATGTACTGCATTTTAAAGACTAATAGGTGCAATAGCTCTGTGGTCATGGATACTAACTATATACGGCGCATCGTCGTCGCCTATTCATGCCTGGTTACTGTTAAGATTTAAACCCAGAACACACAATCGAAAAGTTTCTTCGTTACAGGCAGATTAAAATGGAGTATATTTAAGTTTAAAAGTGAGTTTTTATTTATCAGTCTTCACCAGTATATTTACTTGTTACTTACCTCACAAATGCGACAAGGTCTTGCCCAAACCTGCGGATATTTTAGGAAAATCTTGGTAAGTAAAAATTACTTATGTGATATAAAAAAAAAGTCATAATTATGTTATTATAATTATTACTAGCTGATGCCCCTCGACTTCGTCCGCTGGTATAAGTTTTTATACTGTAATCTATCACCGTGCCAAATTTCATACTAATCAGTTTAGCCGTCCTAGCGTGATTGAGTAACAAACATCCATTCATCTTAACTTTCACATTTATAATATTAGTATAGATAGTATACTTAAAGATAGCGCTGAAATATCGGATATATGTTTCAATATTCGGTATAGACTGCACTTAAGGTTCCCGGTATGTAGCCTTTGAGACAGTTTTTATTGCCTCTTACTGACTGGCCGTTAAAGTGTCCACTAATATTGTTAGACGGCTGGAGAGTTATTGGTTTCACTTTCTTTCATTTTATTTCACATAGCTTTTGCCTTCAATTTGCAGTTCAATATCCTGTTCTCAACGAAGTTTTGTACTAAGTATTCGACTCGTACTGAAAGAAATTTGTCTAATATACGGATGTTCTACGAACTTTTAGATCTTTTTTACCTACAAGCTCTAGTTGATTGGTCTTATTAAAATAAAGGTAGGTAAGTATTTTTTATTTATTTATAGGGTAGCGCATGGTTGCAATCAGACTTGCTTGCAGTTCAGTAAGTGGTCGTGCAGCCTAAGGTGGAGTGCACTTAATAGAAGATGCCTATTCAGTATTCACTCTCGATTCGAAGGTACCTACTATAAGTGGAGGGGAAATCGGAAGCCGGAAGGGCATTCCATATGTTAACGGTCCGAATTAGGAATGAGGAAGCAAATCGCCATAGTAAAATTTTTCCAACTGCCGAAATTTTGCCGACTTTTTCCCGCATTTTTTACTGAGGCTAAACCCCGTATACTCAGTACAAATCCTAAAGTCCTAAGTCCTTGGAAAAAGGAGCATCTTTAGGCGCGTCGTCGAGACATAGTCGCGACCCACCGACGCCAATCTTCCCACTCGACATATAAAACTAAATCTACGCCGAGAAACGCTATATTCCTTACCGCTAGATGACTAGCGCGTTTACTATCTCACTAGCTACATATATTTTTTTCCTATCACTTTCCTTGAATTATGTTACAAAAAAACTGCCGAGATAGTTCAACTTGTAAACTTATTCATACCAAGATCGTTTTCTATTACACTGAGGATTTATTCATGTTTTTCCTCATATCCAATTAATGGCGTTTCTCACTAAGTCGTTGGTTTCTCGTTTCTAGATCTATGAATATCTTTATTTTGAGGTTAGTTTATAGTTTATAATAAGTAGTTAGATAAAGTATGTGGCTAATTTTGTGTTACACAATCTCAAAACTAAACTAAACTTATATATTCTAATTTAAGTAATTTAATAACTAATTGCTAAGCCCTTTCATTGTCTCCATGCGGAAACGGAAAGCACTAGATTTTGACCTCTCATTCTACTTAGTTTAATTTAGAGATTGCAATTATTATTAGTACTTACTTACTTATTATCATGTCAAGAAAAATGCTACCGTTACAGTACCGTAGGGTGATTAATGGAAAGGAGGCACAACCCTCGGCAACGAGGTACATGACGAAGAGAGAGATCTTGTTAATAACAGAATCAGCTACAATTTTTACTTCTCCTTTCTTCATTTTAACACCTATGTTGCTATACGTAGGTACGTCAATCTGCTAAAAAAAACATTATTTTATATTATATTCGATCTTATAATGTGAAAGAATAGATTTGACGTTTTTATGCTAACATTTCATAATCTAAGAAAGTGTACTACGCTCATTAAAGTAATACGAATACATAGGTAGGTAGGTACAATTAGATATAATTGGATTTATCATCGTGACCGCGTTAGCGTATTAGTAACACCACACATTCACTTTTATATATGTTACAGTTGAAGGAGGAAAAGCGAAATATTCCAATCTAAATTATCGTTGCCTTAAGTGAATTCAAGTCTGAATAACTTGAAATGGCGGACTGATACCTGTCGACATGTAGATAATAAAAACTAAAAGGTGCTGTTTTTAACTTCCACCGAACCGCCGTTTGAAGTCAGTATGCTCGACAGTACCTAATCAGAAGTTTCAAAAGCTCAATAATAAAAAGAAAAGAATAAGTAGTTATAATATCTTAAAAGGAAGTGTGTAACTCACTTCTTTTTAAGATTAGTAGTAGAGAATTTTGACTATTCTAAGCCGGTGAAATATTCATAACAACCGAACAAAGAATTTCATAACCACGACAGTCCATAAAAATAATATTGAAGTGAAAACTTCTTTAGGCGCGTTGAGCACTTTTTGGTAGGGGGTAAAAATGTAGAAACGTGTGACCGACACCTCGCGTTGTTAAGAAGACAAAAGGTGTTAAATATAAATATAGTACATTCGTAATAAAAGTTGAATGAATTAGTTTTAAGGTTTATATTTATTCATGTATTTTAATTTATTATTTAGAAAAAAAATATAATTAAAATATATTTAAATATTCGTTTTCACTTCTATCGGCAGTCCCTATGACTGCCAATTTTTTTAGACTCTGGTGCCCGCATCTTCGTCCTCATGTACTTAAGTTTTGAAAATCTCGTTTGCACTCTCCAAGTCCTATACTCGGACTCCTAAGGTGCATATACCTTGGATGAAATAAACACTACGCATTACTTACCCATGCAAAAAAAAACGTCGATCCTGTTGTGGCGTTATTGAAGTATGTACAAATAAACCAACAAAAACACTTTCACACTTATAATATTAGTACAATTTAGGAAAACTACACCGCATCGCGCGTCGGAATCTTTTCTGATAGATTCGCTGTCACCAAAAAATAAACTAACAAAGGGTACATACCTAACTTAATTATTTGTGTTGTGTTGTATGTGTTTATTTGAATAAGACGTGAGTAAATCAGAGTAGGTATCAAGTTTCAGGATTAAAGCTACCCTTTCGATTCGTGGGGGAAAACGAAACTTTGTAGGTAACCCGTAAATAGGTAGATAAAACCAATCATGAGAATCTATATTTTACCCTAATTCCTTAGACCACACGGCCACGCACTCTAAGCGGATTGTCGGCTTATCTTCTGACAGTCAACTCACCCATTTTTTGAGCTAGCGAAAAAACAGTCGTGTGCGTGTCGGTTACCTGCTGATGTGTTCAGTAGATGGTTACCTAAATATCCGACTTAAGTTAGTTGCGAGCTCTTCTTTGACCAGCACAGGTTTGGAAACCTCGTAGTTTTAGTTTTAAGATACCGTAATTAATTACCATCACATCTTATATTTTATTGAGCTCCAAAACAGTGAACAGTGCTACTACAATAAAATCACAACTATATTATTTATTTATGAAACACGCCTCTGGGGAAATATTACAGTTGCCCAATTCGTATCCTCAGGGCCCCGATTACAATTAAAATTAAACTGGACACAAAATAAAATAAAACAAACTAAACTAACAAACTTGAAATTAATTACCTTTAGAACTTCAATAAAAAAAACATTAAAAACACTAATTTTGTCACACTGTATTTATAAATCGTTTTGAAAATATCTTGCAGGCTAAAATTATAAGGTCAGACTAAAAAAAATACTTGATAAAACTGACCTCAGTCCTCATTCCTGTTCTTTTCATTTCATACGGAACGCTAAATATACTTTGTTATAAAGAACGAGGGCGCTATTTAGGCACTCGGAAAAAATAACAAAGCTCTGATCCCTCAGGTTTCCCGGACGGTTTTTGGAATTCCGTGACTCAAATAATTAAGTCCCAAGTTGGGGGTCGCCCGGGTGAAATTATACATTGTTATTGCCACTATAAATCTCATTTTCCGTGAACGCACTCGACCGGAATAACAAACGCAACATATTATTATACAGTAGCTATTAACGCAAATCCATATTTCTCGTCTTCTCAGATTGTTAAGGCGAAAATACACTAAGACCTGTACAGCTCAAAACGCGTATGGGAATAACGTTTTATCCGGTTGCCTAGCGTGCGCGCTACACTATTTCAGTGTAAAGTTTGTTATGTAAATTTCGCATAAGTTGATAAAAACCTACACAATATGATGAAATGATAAATGAAATGACGATAAAGCCCAGACGCTTGCGAAAGTCTCACACCGCCGCATCGCTTCGTCATGGCTTTCGGTTCAAGATGCCTAGATGCCAATCTACTAGTCATGAGTCAGCGTCAGACCTGTCTGTGCATAAAGAGACATCATAATAGAACAGAGGATAAAATGCCAGAGGAAAAGAAAAAATTGTCATTACACTGAAAAATAACCCTATAAAAATATTCTACAATAATTCCAGTCTGAGGAGTTCTTAAGTCTATAGCTACTCGTAGATCAGCTTTAGGTCCATGATTTTTTGTTAAAAAAATATATTTTTAAAAGGTATTTCTAATTAAGAAGCTTTAAAATAAGCACACACAACTCAAAAAACGTATGGTAAAGAATACCTAAAATATGACGGAAGTGTAGGAAAATAATACCTACCAGCTACCTACTTTACAAAACTACTGCATTATTTACCAAGTAAATTAATTCTTAACTCTTATTTATTGACAGCAAGGATTCCAAAATGGTCAGCGGTATAGTGCTTTCTTTAGTATATGTGAAGTTAAGAGAGCCTTTAAAAACCTAGTACAAGTTTAAGCTCTTTCTGAAGATATTTTTTTTTAATCTTAACGGATACTGCGCTTCTATCTTGGGGCTCAAGTATTTAACTTTACTTACCGCAATGCTTTTGTAAAATAACATTTTAGGATGGCGTGAGACTCTCCTGCTAAAGCGTACCCTTACAAATGAATATACAAAGTTCACTTAACAATGTTAAAATCGTAAACGTTGTCCGAGGCTGTATACCTCGGTAAATACGTGAAACTTCTAATAAATAAATAATAATATGGTAAATAAAACATAAAATTGTAAATGATACGCAATTAAAAATCCACCTTGGGCAGAAAAAATCTTCGTAATTATTCATGCTAATATTATAAATGCGAAAGTGTGTCTGATTGTTGGTTTGTCCTTCAATCACGCCGCAACGGAGCAACTGATCGACATGATTTGATTGACGGCATGGGTATAGTTGAGGACCTGGAGAGTAACTACAGCTACTTTTTATCCCGGAAAATTACGGAGTTCCTGCGGGAGTAAAAAAACCTTAAACCTTTAGTTTTTGATAAGCAACAACCAGATTCTACTTTCCATCTTACTGATTTACGTTGATGCATCTCTTCATAGTATGTTTATAGAGGACAAAAAAGGAATAAGAATTTTTTAAACCTAACTGAAGCAAAAGAAAATTAAAAGTAAGCTAGCTAATTAACTCTTAAAAAGTTAAGTTGCAATTTTTCAAGTGGGTCTACAAAATATTACGTTTAATAAATTATTGTGGCTCTATATTAGTTTCACTCCAGCATCCTGGTTACGGTCTGAAAATGACAAGAGTTTTTTGTAAACAAGCGCTCATCGTGAGATAGCTCTTTCGCTGTCGTCTCGGTTTCTATTCATTTGGATTTCCAACCATGCTAAGTGCGGTTAGAATGTTTTTTTTGGAAACGACGCGAACATTTTGAGACATATTTTTTTGGATTTTTTGGATTGCTTTGATTAATGAAATTATCGTTTTCAAACAAACTACAAATATTTTCTTTTTCCAAAACAGATTTTTGAATCATCTAAATGTTTAAATATGCACTTTTTATAGGATTTTAAAGAAACTTTCATCCACGCGGACGCAGATATTTAGTATTCTGTAAAACTTAGAACGTTGTCAGACAAAGTGGGCTTATTGGGCTTATTTCTGTCTTCCACACATCTTACTCTCTACGTCTGTTCACCTAGTGGGAGGTTTGGTAACGCTGCAGTTTTCAGTGTCAGGCGTTATTTCGGCACCTCGGGGACCTAACAGTCTATTGGCGCTTTGAACTATGTGCCCATTGTCACTTCAGCTTCGCAACTAACTCAAGAATCTACAGGCAGTATTTTTTAAAAAATCTTAATCGATACTTTCAAAAGACTCAATAGTGATATAAATCTATAGCAGCTACCACCAACACTGTTTACAAAAAGTTTAAGACAAGATTACTCTTGACAAGATTACTTAAACTTTTTTTTTGATGCCTGAATGTTTTGGAGATTAACCGGATCAAAATCTATATCTAATCAGTCTTTAGCACCTTATAAGTAGAGAATAAGCACCCACGGGTGGTCTACTGTAGTAAATATAATAAATCTCTTGGTCTACCCATGGACCATGACCTATTAATTATATCCGTACCTAGATATTTGTACCCTATAAAGTACCGTGTTATTAAATGTTACTCAATAGATTTATTTTAAAGGATAGGCTTACGCTTGTCGACGAAGTGAAACGATTTTTTTTTAAATTAAACTTATTAAAATATAAACCTTAACACTAAGATTAAAGTTTAATTTCGAATGTAGTATATCTATATGTTCGCCAGCATGTCGGTCACGGTCACGCGAATCTACAATTTTACCCCCTACCAAAAAGTGCTCAACGTGCCTAAAGAAGTTTTCATTTCAAAAATGAGGTCTAGGCCGGAGCGCACTTGCCCAGAAGATGCCAATTCACTCTTGCCTGAAGGTACTCAAGTTATACGTGGCAGGAAACACACATGTGCATACAAAGATCATAGCACTAATAAGTTGTTTTGGTTGGTTGCAGAGCAGCGGCGGGTGTCGTTCAGCGGGCGGCGCGGGCGGCGCGGGCGGCGCAGTGACGGTCGCGAGCGCGGGCGCGGGCGCGTGCGCGGCGCGCATGGCGAGCGCGGGCGCGCAGTTCCGCGGCGGCACGCAGCAGTGGGCCGCGGCCTACGCGCCGCCGCCCTGCCGCTACCCGCCGCCGCAGCCGCAGCCCTACGCGGCGGCGCCGAGCCCCTACACGCCGCACCAAGTAACATATTCTATCCTATCCAATCAACAAGTAGTGGTTCGCCCCGAACTGAGGCCTCGCGGTATCCATAACAAGGTTTTAACTTTGTCCCGGGTCGGGCCATAATAAGTATTGGTTTTTCGTACTAAAAATTCTCAGCACTAAGCCGGAGTTAGAAGTTGGCGGTGATACACCCCTGTGCCTCGGAGAGCACGTTAAGCCGTCGGTCCCGGTTATTATCACTAACATGATAATAGTCGTTAAAGCCCGCCAACCCGCATTGGCGCAGCGTAGAGGGTCTAAGCTCTTATGAGAGTGGAGGCCTGTGCCCAGTAGTGGGACGTTAATGGGCTGTATTGGTGGTGGTGGTGGATTAAATAGAATAGTTAATAGTTCTTCGAATTTCGATGAAGTCATAAGCACAGTCATAATATTCCAATACAGCATCCTATACTATGCGCGCTTTGATGTGTGATAAAGAGTTTCTGTTTGAGCCTGTCGAAACTTTTCATTTATTTTGTCCAATGAAATTCCTTTATCTCATGATGATGGTGGTTTAACGTGTTTAATGCTTGACTCTCTTCTTTCATACCAGCTCTAAATAGAACATCTCTAAAGGAAAGCAGGCACTAACAAAGTGCTCAGATCCTTCAATAAGCCACCACCTGCATGACGCATTGACCCCTTATTTCCTACTTACATACTTTTAGTACTACGTACTTTTAGTAAATGAATATGCAACCATGAGTTAACGTGAGAAATGGTAAATATTCTAACACTTAATGACTAAGGGTGAAAACCTGCACTGCAATACACATACTTAATTGCTCTACGAACTGCCTACGTGACATAATCACTAGGCATTCTTTTAGTTCCACCCAGTTAGTCATTGCACGTTCACATTACGCTAAATAAATGCTAGTTTGACGGATGCAAAGGCCCGAAGTTTCTACTTAACATCCTTTCAGGCCTAACATTCCCACGCTAGATGCTTGGACAGGCAATCCGCGCAAAACCAGTGCGCAATACAAACATGAGCTACGCAGCTCCTTTCAGAAGCAATAGTACATTTTCTCTACGAAGCATGCGTAGGAGGCAGGAACCGCTTGAGGGCGAAAACCATCTAGGGACCAGACAGAAAAAAAATTGAAGTCATAGGGATTGCCGATAGAAGTGAAAACGAATATTTTAAATATTATTAATAAAAACTAAGGCATTAAAGTTTAATCACGAATGCAGTATATTTCTATTTAAGACTTTTACAAATGTGACCAACTGTGACGAGGTTAGTGGTCAAAAAATCACGAAATTTGCGCGACGTACTTTGTGGATGACTCCTTATAGAAATAAAAAGACCTACTTAATAACTAAATAGTCGGAATACATAGCTTATAAACTATTCGAGAAGCTCTATGATAGTTTATAGGCAGCCACAATGAATGCCCAGTATGGCGTGAACTCTATTGTCCGGCGTTATTATATGCAGCGATTCAGCAATATATTATGCATTAGATATTTCATATGAAACATGTAACGGTCTCATAAATGAAAATGTTATTTGTTTGCACTAAAGCTTGACTGCACAGTAATATTTGGCGACATCAATACCCAAAATACATCTTAAGACTAAAACCGCCGTGGCGTGGTAAACAATGTAGTCTTTAAACGGAATCTACGGAATTCGATTCTATTAATTAATTCTACCAGCAAAGCCGTGGCGTGGCGTTATTTTCAATCCGAAGTCGCGTAGCAATTAATAAGTTGTATGAGTTTCCTAAAACAGCCTTGCGCTTTTTAAATGAGCTACCCAGTAAATTTCCAGGTTACTGGTTAGCCCATTTAAACCTAAACTACATTGAAACTACCCACTAGAATAACTAAGAAATGGTTCCATATACTTAAATTTGTCCACCCGTACACAATTATCAGATTAATGCTAGCCCCGGTGAAGATTTAGTTAACTCACTCAAACTTGCACTCAAGTCTCTGTTATTTACATAACACGTTTCTGAACTGCAATAGCTTACACAAGTAGTTTAATTTAGTCTGAGTTAGTGTAAGGCATAATTAAGCACGAAGTTATATCATCAATTTAGCGAACCGCGTCTGGAGCACACAACACAATAACAATATAACATGATTAATGATTCTTGGTAAGCCTACCTTATCTTCAGTACAAGGATCAGTAGGTTATACTAAGGAAGTAATGAATGTACTAGAAGTTTAATTCGCTATAATCCGCCACAGTAGACAAATCTATATGGTACAGTGTGTGTCTTTCATCTACAGCATGCGACACTCACCACCCAGTAATTCGGCACAGCACCACACCACACAAATCCTCCAAATAACTCTCAACGTACGTTTCACTCCGACACCGGAGCATCATCAGGAGATGTTGACTCGACAATGCACGGTTGTGAAGTACAACACAAAGTCTAGTCTAGTAGTAAAAGAGGTCTTTACAATCGTGCATTGTCGAGTCCGTCGATACCAGGTTAGCCCACTACCATCTTAGATTGCATCATCACTTAGCATCACCATCAAGGGAGATTGCAGTCAAGGGCTAACTTGTAGTGGAAAAAAAAATTGGCAGTCATAGGGACTGCCGATAGAAGTGAAAACGATCGTTTTTTAATACATTTTTTTTTATTAAGGAAAAACATGTTTAAAATAATTAAAACATAAACCTTACAACTAAGGCATTACAGTTTAATTTCGAATATTCTACTTTTATATTTAAGACCTTTTGTCTTCGTAACAACGCGAGCATGTCGGTGACGGTCACGCGAATCCTAACAAAAAGTGATCAACGCGGCTAAAAAAGATTTCACTTTAAAAAAAAATTGGTACAAAAAGCAGCATAGTGGCCAACAAGCAGTGCGTAAGCTGTTTTGGCTAGTCTCTAACATGAATAGAATGTAATAAGGCGACTGTGACAATAAGCAAGTGCAAGAAGACAGCAATTTAATCCACTCGTATCGGCTGGTTCCTATAATAACACGTAGAAAAACAAAGCAATTAAGTAACATTGTGTCAGGCAAGTTCAAGCAACCGCGCAGCAACATTATACAGCCATTCAGTCAGTACTGTTTTGATTGATTTCTATTTCTAAGATGCCAGTTAGTTAGAAAAATAAGGCTAAAGCAACAGTTTTTCAAGTGAGTTAAATTTACAGACCACTGTTTCCTTTGGTTTTTAGTTAACATGCCATTTCGAAGTTAAGGATAAAAAGCAGCATTATTACAAGAAAATTCTATCCAAGATGAGACCACGGGTAAACGCTCAAGCATTAATACAGTCCCCTGTTTTAGTTTAGTATACAACTTAATTATAAAATACCAAATTTTACGATTATATTTTCAAATTTCACGCTTCTCATTGAAAATCAACTAGCGTGATTCGTGCCTACACTAACTAATAGGGCAAGTTAATATGTAACTTGTAATATAACATGATTAATGTTTCTGGGAGCTCTCAATGTCTTTATCGTGATTTGCATAAAACTTGTTAATGCACAAGTTTGAGCAAATAAACTCCTAATAGGAACACTTCGTGTCAACGGACAAGTTCCAGAGAACGTGTTAGGACGCAAGGGCTGAACCCAGGCAACTAAAGTTTTCCAAAAGCTTCAAGTTTATTAATCTCTATCGTAAAATTATGACTCTATGCCTCCTTAGTTGAATTTTTAGTGCGAATAATATTATAAGCAGCACCAAACTATAGGCCATAAAATTCAATTTAAAGAGAGTATCTAATTGGTTTCCATGTTATATAAAACCAATTTTCAAAAAGGTAAGCCTCCGCAATTTGTAAAGCCTTCTGCATCACGAAAATATACGAATAAGTGGTACCTATGTAGACATATTCGTTATCCATGTTAACTCGAAAAATCTTTTAAAGATGGGATGAAAACAGTTTTTTTTCATCACACCTTGTTTACATGTTATACACAACCCTATTCGGGTTAAGTGGGAACAGGAAGGCAACAAGCGTTATTACTAGCTACTTCAGTACCGGGCTCTGATGGGCAATCCCCTATAAACGGTAATGCTGGCTAGTAGCCTGCGGACCGTGAATGCTTTTAGCATTTGCGGAGCGTGATTCTACGCTTTGAATCACATCTCTGTACCTTTTTCGTGGTAGGAAATTGTTTATTATAATATACTGCAGACTTAACTATTTTATTCGTATCGCAAAGTTATAACGCTTCAGCGTTTTAGTTTAAGAGATTTCGTAAATTTTAATACTTGTAAAAGGTATTTCGAGATTGAGAATATGCATGAATATTAAGGAGGATTCCAGTTAGACTGTGCATGGGGAGGGCTCAAGGTAGGGTCAAACTAACTACCTAGATGATTCCCGTGGATTACGATTTTTTGATTCCCGCGGGAACTCTTTAATTTTCCGGGATAAAAAGTTCCTTTTCCAGGATACAACCAATCTGTACCAAATTTCATCAAAATCGGTTGAACGGACGAGCCGTGAAAGCGTAGCAGACAGACAGACGGACACACTTTCGCATTTATAATATTAGTATGGATTCCTGTAATAGGTATGAATAAAACTAAAATAAAACCATATACCGATCGGAGTATGGCCCGGCTCATCCACAACACTTAATATTGTATGGTAACTCTTGCTAAACCTCTAAAAAAACTTTTAGGAAAATTTAATCAGATATACCAATTACATACACACATCACTCAACGAATACAGATTGGAGATTATAGCTGCCATTTGGCTACAAGCAAATTACCAAGACCATCTTGACACGTGCGCATCTCATCTGGCGTAGGCACTAATAAATAAAGCGTAAACAGATAAATAACGAGACACAAGGTCGGACAGAAGGGACCGTGCATCACCCGTGATTAAAATACACAGAGCTTTCGTTAGCATAATATATCTGTGGTGAGTAATTACAGTACATTGATCATTGTCACGGTGCATCGAACGTTTTGAGCATCGAGACGGGGTCGACAGGCGCCCGCCCTCTCCCAGTTTACGAACCAACGTCGACATAAACCAGATGTCGCACGGGCCGTGTACCCCTACCTCCCCTCCGTAAGAATCTCGTAAAAGGAATTTCTCGCGTCCTTATCGCTTTCAGAAATAAAATGTAGCGCCCCGCGTCGTACGTGTTTTATTACGAACCGTCTCCTTCAGGATTTATCTCATGGCCGCGTTGCTGAACTCTTTTCTTACAGTTCCGTGCTAAGCTACTTTATCCGGAAGTTGCTTTGTGTTTTATTTTAAGGATGTGGACGGCTTTACACTTCCTCGGGCCTTAGCTCTTGTTTTTGAAACCGGCACTTGTGTATTAACGTTTAATATACTAGTTTGATCTTCCTAGATCCTACAAAAATCGAAAAGTTTCTACATTCTACATGTTCCTTATTTGTTTATTATTTAACTTGTTAAAACTAGACTAAACTCCTAGAGGCCAATGTAAGCAAACAGAGCAGAGTCCTTTTGATAACTGACCAAAATCAACTTTATGTACTTTAATTTACCGTTGGAATTGGTATACTGAAATCAAAACATGAAGAACGCGTGCCAGGCTTAGGCGCACGGCCGACGCCGGTAAACCAGAGTAAATACTTAGATGCCTTTTGTGATAAAATTTCAAAGCCGGTGTGCGTTGTGCACCTAAAGAACTTAATTAATACGCAGACCATCAAAGAGGATTAGTCGAGTACAACAATATTCCATTTATGAGTTTCCGACCTGCGTTACTTAGTTTACGAGTTGCCTGATCGAAACAGGCTATTTATTGTAATAAATAATAGCCACGAACATCCCTGATAATAAAAGCACTTTTACAGATACCTAGTAATTTTTCCGCTATAGAAACTGGTAGCTATTTTAAGAAATTTTAAGAACCAGTAACCACATTTTAGATAGCTGTTTAAATTATTATTTTAATGGGTGAGATTTAAAGCTCAATAGTCGATCATTGCTATTGTTCTATCATCAATAATTATGTAAAAAGAAATAATTTGTATGAATTTCAGTTTTAAATTTCACAGATCCGGTTGAACACATCACTTGCGATTTGCGAAATTGTCTTTAAATCACACATTTACTATAGTTTTCTTCTATACTTGTATACTGAAAAATGAAATCTTGATTGATTATGTTTGCAAGTCAATTCATCATAAAATCTGCAACAAAAATATACTCGTACTCATTGAATTATAATTCCTTTTCAACCATATGGTGGAGCAATAAAATTTGTCATAGAAAACTTCCACGATCCTAGTCGGTCGTTAAATGATAAACCGAAGAAGACTTGGAGCAATCAATTTTAGTTGTTTGTTTTATTTAGTTTTTGTGTTCGTCAGTTCATTTCAGAGTTAAGCAGCGTGAAGAGCTTTTTAGTAAACATTTTCAAACTGTTTCTTAAACGTTCGGGTGTCCTATTTTTAGTAACATATATTTTAAATTTTAATAAGCTTCTTCCGGATAAAGTAGATTAACTAACGTAAGAAAAGCATTATTATACCTAATAATATATTGCGGTTTCGGAAGCAGATGTACCTAATCACCGGCATAAATGAAATGTATCGATAAATATCCCGATAAGTATTTATGTTTTATAAGTATGTTAGACATATTAAATTACCCAACTGTAGGTATTCTAGCACATCGATGAAAAATGCAAAGTAGTCAGTAGGACAGCGTAGGTAGCGTTATACATACTAAGTTTCTTCTAATCAATTCCAATCAAAGCCTGTACACGTCGTTCTTTGAAACAATAATTCCTTTTCAAACAAGTATCACTGGCCGATTACTTAACCTAGTTTTTGTAAGTGAACCGGTAACTACTCACTTGGAAGGGCCATATCGGAAATAGAAATGAAGCTAAACACTAAGCTAAAGATTGACGTACATTCGCCGATGGGATGTGGACCAACATTTTTTCTAGGCTGTGGTTTATTTATCGTGCATACCATAAAAAATTCATGATCCACTAGTTTCTTTACTTGGAGATTTTTGACAGAAAATCGTTTGGAAATTGCGTTCCCATATTCTGCATATTTCTTGCGAACAAAGTAGGTACTTCAATCCATGGGCATTTTAGGTGCTACAGGATCTGGACAACCGTTGTCCAGACCCTGTAGCACAACGTAAAGTGCCCATGGATTGAAGTATGTACAACCGTACTTAATCTCTCTTCAAGTCAAGAATGGTATTGTTATTACACATATTTGGTTGTTTACATGTATCTTACTTTCCGACGAAAGGGAAAATCGATAAAACATCAATTACTTTAAAAAAATTAAGAGCATAGTATTCTGATTGGGACGGACAGTTTAAATAGTGGCTCAGTATCTGTTACTAGTTGATTAATGACTGCTATATGTCAACTGTCACAACTTGAAACTTGATATCCTTGGTTGTTAGATACATCGCGCCCTCTTCCGAACGTGGCAGCCTTCAATGGAGGGCGCTTTTTTTCGTGAAAGGGATCGGTGTTTTTTTTCGTAGTCAAATGCGATACGGGTGCCATCCACTCACATCCACAATAAGATGAGCATTAGGTGGACCCGAACAGTATGAAACAGATGCTACGACTCAACATTAGTTAGTGTGACGTATTTTGACTGCATTCGGTTCAATGATCGAATGTCGAAGTAAAAGTATATTTAAGTAAAGGAAAAAATATTGGAGATAATTCAAAAAATCCTTGTTTTGTTAATGAATAGGCTGTCAATTTTATTCCATGTTCAGGAGAAAATAGATGCTGGCAAAAATAGATGATGATTAATTGATTCTTATTCGCTTTAATCGTATCGCTTATATTGGAGGATTACTATTGAGACGATTACTATTACACATTACTATTGAGACAACATTTGCTGTTTCTAAAAGATTTTTGACTCTCTTCAATAATTAGATTTTAAAGAAAAAAGTACACATTCCACTTATACTTATCTATAATACAATAAACCATCTTTAACTCCATCATCACTTACACCAGTCACAAAGAGCAAACTTGTAATTAAATCAAAACTGAATTGGGGAATCCCATTATTTTTTCCATACATACCTAGTACCAAATGTAGCGATGAGGCTGAATATTTATTCTGGGAAACGGCAAGTTGTGAAAGAATTTGAGAGGAACATGACGGTCTCAAAGATCAGCGTCGTAATAATGCATTAGCTGTTCACATCACATCCGAACAATCATTTATTTCCCCGTCATCCGCTGGAATTGTCTAGCACCCAAGGCCCACACACTAAACCCTCCTCAGCTCATTTTCACGCACGCCGTATCCACAAGGAATATGCTGATATATTTAAATTAATTCGACACGCTCTCCAAATTTTTCTGAATGAAATTACCTTTATTCCCGGGACCGTTTTGAAGGATCCACTTTTTATATTAAGTATATGTAAAGGCAAAGGTAACTAAATGTTAAGCGGATGTTTCAAATATTTATATTGCACTCAGTACAGCAAATAGTTAGTGCACACAAAATAACTTATTCTTACTAGATTCTTCAGAGGACATTTCCGACATGTTTTCTTATCGACAGCAAAAGGTGTTATTGGCCGTTACACATATTCATTTTATCTTCGCATTACGGAGCTATCGTAAAACTATTTTTCGACCAGGAAATGATAGTCTAACAAGCTCGCATGCGTTTATTGGCTTAGTGGAGATAATAGTTTATTTTAGTACAATGAGGGAAGCAAGAACGTCCCATATGTGCGACCCTCCAACCGCGGGTGAAAGTATAAATAAACAAGGCTCGCTGATATCTGTCATCCAAAGAATTAGATTCATTTCCGCCATAGCGGAAGGTGAAGGACCCTAGCCCCTCGAGAGACAACTCACGAAACATTCCTTGCTTAATGTTTTGTGGGAGAATTTTACACTAAATTTAATGTGACTGTAGAATGACGCCAATTTGCCAACTTGTTTGTTTTTAGTTTAAGAAAACGCTTCGGGTTGAAAGTTAGGGTTTGTACCTGTGCAATAGATGGAACTAACTTGCTACACGAAATAGAACAAATATGGTTCCTATAATAGCAGAATATCAAGCATTAAGAATTTGTACAGAATAATGAAAGCTGAAGGGTGACAATGTTTTAGGATGGTTGGTGTGAGAACCTTGCTAGCTACCATATAAAATGGAATGGAATAGAAAGTAGGTAAACAAATAGGAAACCTTATTATTGTTAATAGTTTTTAAAAATTATTTATAACCTTAACTTAACTTATATATTAACCTTTCCAATAGGAAAGGCATAAATTTTAAAAATTTAAATTAGTTTCACTTTCCCACGGGAGTTAAAAACTTTAATCCACGCGGACAAAGTCGCGGGCATCATCTAGATAAAATATAAAAAATTTATAATACACAGCAATGATTTTAATATACTCGTATTACTTAGATGAAAAACCACGTGAGTCGTGAAGTCACAATTTGTTAACGGCATAATATTATGTACATTTTTAATATTCTATTGTGTTGCTTATTTAGAAACAGGTAGAATTTGTAATTTTCCTATATACCATAAAGATGATGTGTACTTAAGCATCTCAAAACATATTATAAAGTAGCTGATGCCCGCGACTTCATCCGCGTGGATTTAGGTTTTTTCAAAATCCCATGGAACCTGTTTTTACAAGATAAAAAGTAACTTATGTGATTCTCCAGCTCTTCAACTATGCCCGTGCAAAAGATCAGGTCAATCCGTAATTCTGTTTCAACTCAATTGAAAGACAAACCAACAAACAAACGCACTTTCGCATTAATAATACTAAATTCGGAACAGTTATATTTATTTTGTAAAAAAATCTTTCCTATTTTACAAAATATAATACACAAAAAAATAGTGAGCTTTTTAGTGACAACATTCGTCCTTCTACCCTATTATAATATTCCCTTACAAAAATGTCGTTGTACATACTGTATTGTAAGTATATGAAAAGCCAACGGCCTTCTCAAACCTTGTTCAATATTGTGGATCGCGGGTCGGGTCAGATCGCACTAAAAAAGGGGTTTTTTGTACGGAGGGCAAGTGTTTTTTGTTAAATTATGATAATGGCAGAGTGACGTAGGCTCTACCAGCTGTCGATATTTAAATTTGGAAGATCACTGATGTATGATTTTTTGAGTGGTTTCCATTTTACTCGTATTTCGTGTGTCGGAAATGAAAAAAGTTTTCATATAACCTGCATTGAAAATGCGAATTTCAATGCCTGTTGAGCCACGTGAAACTAGTCAATTTCAGACGAATACGTCATTCAGCGGGTAGATAACCTTCACTTTCTGCCCTAGGGCATGGTTGGTTTTCTACCCGCTGAGTTACGTAGCAGCCCTCCTTTCAACTCTGTCAGAGTATGTTTGGTTTATTTCAAACGTTTTTTATTTTCATTTTACCCATCAACAAAACATATTTGTAAACAACAACTTAGCAACTAAAATAAATAAGAAATACAATTTTAATAAAACTCGCACTTTTAATGCAGATTATATGAAAAATAAATGAAAAATAGTGTGTGTGCCACAAGATGAAAACACGATTTCACCCCTAAGCACACACACCCCTAAGCACAGTATACTATTCAAGCCCATTCTCTCATTGTATTTTGTCACTTCTACTTCGGTATACTTTCATAAAATAAAAACAATAGAAACCACAGTTCTATTAATCTGAAGTAAATGTCACAATAATGTGGCAAATTCCGTTTAACACAATCTTCAAACTAAACTAAAATGACAGCTCTAAATCCAGTGCTTTCCCTTTCCGAAGAGAGTATTATGAAAGGGATAGTAAAATAGATTTCTAGTCATTTCAGTTTAATTTAGAGATGGTGTCCAACAGATTTGCCCTCTCAATCATACAGTAGACAGCTATTTTCATACTCAATAATAGAGCTTATTATAAAAAAGCACGTCTAAAAATGAAAGTGGGAAAAATAAACGAGGCTTAACTCCCGAGGTAGTCAACACTGAATAGATTTACCGATACCGAGATTGAATGGACGATAAAACAAATGGAGCGCTCAATTTAAATAGATTGAATGGGATTTTTCTTTCATTTCATCAAGATCCTCACGAATCGCAGACAAAGTCTCATATTTATTCGAAAATTTCATGCATCTCGTTGAAGAGCAGCAGCTGGTTCGCTCCGATTCCGGTCTCCTAATTAAATAGAAACGAAATGGTCATTTTGAGTACAGATACGGATGGGTATAATGCATCGCGGTTTGCGTGACGGCTGTATGAGTTTGCCACTTATTTTATGTATCTTGGATTGTCCCGTTTAAATATTTTGCTCTCTCTCTCTCTACGGATTGATCGTAGAGCGTAATAACTAATATTATTATACGAGCGTATTACCAGTACGCCGTAGAGCATTATAATGCATAATTATTACGTTTTACGGGTACCATCATGCAGAGCTGTCATGTTTTTGATAGTTTATTAATAAATGATAATTAATTGGTAGAGTTGTGAAATGTATTTCTTTTTATTGTTTTAACTAGCTGATGCCCGCGACTTGGTTCCCGCGGGAACTCTTTAATTTTACGGGATAAAAAGTAGCCTATGTTATTCCAGACTATAAACTCTGTGCCAAATTTTATCTAGATCCGTTCAGCCGTTCTGGCGTGATTGAGTAACAAACATCCATCCATTAATTCAAACTTTCGCATTTATACTATTAGTATAGAAGTATGTATTGCTTTTGGTGGAATTGAATCTTATCTTTTACCTAAATATCCATAGACTAATATGAAGAAGTCTTCTAAGAAATATATATTTGGTCACACTAGTGGCGGCCATGTGACGTTGCCCGTAGCACGCACGCGCTGCGCTATCGAGCCGGGACCAACTGTTGAGTGCCGATCCCCCCCTCTACTCCCGCTTCCACCCTTGTACGTGACGTCATCAAATCTTCAACGTGTGTGCGACCACACGACGTCATCACCAGAGCTGTCGATGTGTGCGTAGTGAATGTGCATGATTGGAACGTTGATAAGGCCTATCCATGGGAAGTCATCATTGGATGTTCAGCTCATTTTATAGAGATAAATTAACATTTACATGGCACGATTGCGACCGATGTGATGATTACAATATAATCATGTTGTTGCCCATACATTGTATTTAAGTACTTAATTGTCATAAAATGCGTTGGTCTAAAGCAAAGGACTTACGCTTAACATAATTTTTTATATATCGATCACCGATCATCTGAAGTAAGATAATTATGTTATTATATTCACAAGGGTCTATTAGTTATTTTTAGGTGACTTTTCAAGATTTTTAAATATACTTACTATTTCCATGAATTTATGGTGTGGATGAGAAAAACGGATTTTGATATTTGAAAATCCTTACTAGCATGTATTATAAATACGAAGGTGTGTTTGTTTGTTGGTTTGCCGCAACGGAACAACTAGAACGTAATTTTTGGAAGATAATGTACTATACAGTATACTATATGAAAAGTCCTGAAAAGTGACTTAGACTAATTTACCCCGGGATAACAAAGTTCTCAAGGGAGGGATTAAAATCAAAACTAGGCGGTCGATGTCGTGGACAATAATAATAGGTAGTTTAATATATTATAAGACTAAGTGTAAGAAACGATGCTATTTATAAATTGTGTAATAGTGATAATATTCGCGGATGTGAGCTTATAGTTACGATTTAATTAAAACTTTTACCATCATTTTGTTACAACACTTTTATACTCCAAGTACTCCTTACCTAGTTTTGATACGGTTACACCTTAGAACAGGTGGTAAAATGAAAATAGAAATACAACCCTCTAAACAAGGTCACTTTGATAATAACTGCACTTCATTTCTGGCACTCTCCCTATGCAAACAGCGTAATGCTCTTATAAAGTGAGAAGGACTCTCCAGATAACCCTCGTCTAGCTGCAAGCCCTAGCTTTTTACACTCAACATTCAACAATTCACTACATCGGCGACAACTAGGTAGGTACCTTATCCCCTGCTTTAGTTTTTTTTTTTTTTATCCTCTACAAGTTAGCCTTTGACTGCGATTTCACTTGATGGTTAGCGTCAAATGATGATGCAGTCTAAGATCGTAGCGGGCTAACCTGTTAGGGGCATGGCAGTTATGTTAAACCCATACCCCTATTTGGTTTCTACACGGCATCGTACCGGAACGCTAAATCGCTTGGCGGCACGGCTTTGCCGGTAGGGTGGTAACTAGCCACGGCCAAAGCCTCCCACCAGGGGACAAGTAAATTAATTAAAATTTAAAAACTTTAAAGTAATTCTACTAAAAGTTTACTTATGACGCCATTTTTGGCGTCATAAGTAAACCTTGACGAGATTACTTTTACTTAAGCGTGTCTTATAACATGTTGAGAATTATTTTGCGTCTAACCATCAGTGCAAATTCTAATAAACACGTATTCCAAACGATGACAGTCTAACATTTAATTCAGGTTTCTGAACTTTAGCGACACAAAGAACTCACTTGAGTACAATTTTAATAAACAAACTCACTTGCGCTGCGAATTAATTTACATTTTGCCTGTATTCTCCCTACATAAACTGCGATAATGTCCTTGTGAAACGTCAAGGGCCCTCCAGCTAACCCTCATCTAGCTGCAAGCCCTAGCTATCCTGACGCCATGCACTCAACAATATACTACGTTTGCGACAACGACTCTCAAATTTTCACCTGTTTTCAAAGGCGTGTCAACAAGTCGCGAGTTACGTGAAACGCCGAAAAGGCCCGTTCGGGAAATTTTATCACTGTAGTCATAGAGTTATGTTAGCTGCAATACTTTTATCTTAAGGATCAAAAATCTTGTTATAGAACATTTTTACTGGTTGAAACAATAATGTATGTATATAGAATTTTGAGTTGAATGACCAATTAATGAGGCTTAAACCTGCGGGCCTAGGCTTAACATGCCTTAATGGGCGTCGCACAAGAGAAGGGCACCGGCGTAAGTTCTTTAAGAGTTCCCGGAGCCCCTCATTATGAGCTGAGGACGGTCACCGAGAGGGTTTTAGTGGGTAAAAATCCCACATAACCCGATCCTATGTGATCGGGTATCTATGGAAGATTTCCCCCCCGTAAACAAAAAAGAACGGCCTAACATACCTAAAGTCTAAAATAAAAATTATATACGCTACGATGCTATTAGGTATTCAGGCTAAGTATACATGCAATCCATGACTCTCCAAAGTTTAATTCTAACGAAGAAAATTGTCTTTAGAGAGATCCTGCAGAGAGATCAGTATTCAAATATATTTTCAATTTTCATTCTTATACATAATAAAGGTAGACAAGCAGACAACTCTTGGCTTTTCAATTAGCTTTTGTACGGGCAAACGAAACTTCATATACTTAAATTAAAATATTAATGCATTTTATGTTTTCCATATATTTAAAAAAAAATCTTTTCCTAAGGACTATTTTTTTAAATATAACACCTAGCTAGCCTATGACCTTGCCCGGGATGCATCATAGAACAAATGGGGTGTGAAAGCTTAGTAGATAGACAGACACACTTTCACATTTATAATATTATACTTACTACTTTTTGTTGGTTGTAAGTGTAGATACCGAACATTGAACGAGGCCTAAACGTGATCGCAATAGACTTGAGTTTGAACAAAAGATTATTTTTGGCAGCCGTTTTATTTTCGAATGAAATAAGAATACCTGTAAATGAATTCCAAAAGTTAGTTTAATAAAAGCATATTTTTCCCTTAAATATTTTTCGAAGACTTGTCCGCATAAGCCGAGGCGAAATAAAGAATATTTCTGAGAATCTCCGAGTACCTACACTCGTACCTACCAATATTCTTTGAATGCGACCTGTCAAAACTTTGCGACGCGTTTACGAATTAATGATTGGTTCCCATTAGGCATGACACTCCCCCCAGTTTACCAAAGCCTGTCGAGTCAAAGGTACGATATGACATCGTACTTATTTATCAATGTTAAAACAGAAAAACATCTAACATACAGTATACATTAAAATCTAAATTAAAAACTAAACGTTAAATTATCATATTAACATTATGATAATTTTTCATATTCATAAAAATACAAATAAACAATTTTTTTTTTGGGAAATATAAGCTTAGCAAATTCGAAAATCTGTTTAGGTAATTGTTTTGTAAATGGCACACAACCTACCAAAATAGTACTATCCACTATTATGTGGATAACGGATACTACCGATTCAAAACGCAATACAATTTATTAAATTTTTTCTAGCAAAGGTTGGACAAGACTGGAAATTCGAAGAAACTGTCAATTTTTACCTCTTTCCTCAGTAAGTTTAAACTTTTAAACTCAGTGCGAAACTAAATTGCGAGAAAGCAGTTTGAGTCAAACAGAAATTGTTTGTATACAACAGTAACACAAACTTATGTTAAAGTTCTAAACTAACGCAGAAGTTAACCGCAGTGTGGTGGGTGTACAATGTACATGATTCACGTAAAAACTGGTCAGGAATGTCAAGTAGTTAACAACATAAATTGACTAAATTGTGCAGCCGAACGACATAATGCGGTTTCACAGCTCGTTATTCATTAGCTATTACTCCATTTTTTTGTGATAAAAGGGGCTTTTAAGATATCCTGGGATAGAAGTCAGGTTATGTAGGATTTTTACCGACTAAAACCCCCTTTATGGCCACCCCCAGCGCATATTGGGAGGCTCCGATATCGATTTAAAAAGTAAAGTGGATTAAGATTTTTCGATTCCCGCGGGAACTCCTTAATTTTGCGAGATAAAATCGGTAGAAAAGATGCGTCGGGAAAGCGTAGCAGACAGACATACACAGTTTCGCATTTATAATATTATTATGGATAGTATGGTATAAGTGTTCATACCTATTACCTACTATCTAAAACGAAAGAAAAAAATTCATTTCACGAAACCATTGATGACCCTAGAGTTAAGAACGCAAATTAAAAAGGAGAAACTATTATTTGTATTTGAAATATCATAAAGGCAGATTTAAGGTACCTATGAACTAAACTTAATATAACTAAATTATAATAGTATTAGTTTATAAAACATAATCTCTAAATTAAACTAAAATGACTGCTTTAATGGTTTTGAAAAGACATTTGTATAAGATTTGATATTATTTTACAAGAAAACGTTCCAGCATCTTAATCGCAGGTTTAACATTTGATGAAAGAACACATCAAAGACTTCACTGACATCATGTATTCGCAATATTCCGTTACTGAAGAGGTACAAGCTAACAATGCGTAAGTTCAAAGTACTCAAAGCTATTACGAATTTGCTTCCACGCATGATCTCACGCCTCGTTGTACGGGCGACACCACATTTTATGGATTTAATATGTTAACTTAATGCAAATACCTAGAACACGTAGATTTGTCTCTATAGACAGTAATGGTACGAATAAATTTCCTTACACAATACGTCGCAGTTATCCCTTTTAGCGATCGATCGTGGCTCCTTAGCCTGAATTTTTATTAGAACATGAAATGCTATTTCTTTCTTTAAATGTAATGCTGAATATTTCTGAAATCAATTCGGAAAAATTCCTAATGCCAATAGACTTTTATAAACTCCTTTGATCAATTTGGTGTCTGTTGGTTTGACCTGAATTTTGTACGTAGGTATTAAAAAAACAATGCTGCGCTGAAGACAATCGGCGTTTTACAAATTAACTGTTACATTTTTTCGGTTTATTATTTCTGTTTTGTTTTTCCATAAATATTTATAGGATCATTACAAAGATTAGCTTGGTTTTGAAATGCCTACAGTTGGCGCAAAAAATATCCCTTGTCGTATTTTTACGATCTAAAACCTGTAGGTACGTCTCCTATATTTGAAGGATTATGACAAATTTCCCGACACCTTCATCACTCAGTCCGTCAAGCCTAGGACTTAGCAGGGGATAGGAATCTCTCGACAGTCAAAAAATCTATAATTCACACAGGAGCAGATGTATTATTACCACTGCTCGCAGTCCAATTTCAAAATTATTATTTTTAGCATTTCTGTAGGTTTATGTACCTACGTCCTACGTAGTACGAATTCCTATGTATATAGTTTCCTTCTACATTCTTCATGGTAATCAAGAACGTGACTTCTTGATTACCACAGTACCTATCGACTTCCTGCATTGCAGATAGAATGTCGACTAGTTAGGCCCGTGTAACTGTTTGCCCGTAAACGTGTTGAACCCACGTGCAATACATACTGTAAACCGTTGGCGTCGCCCGACTTGCCCGTATCGTACGGCGTGCGAGTCGATTAAGGGCGCGTGCTCGGAATCGGCATGCATTCATTACCGTCACTATTCATTACCTGCCAACTAAATAACTAACGACTTGATCCTTTGCACGTCTCTACCCTGACAGTTGCTATTTTTTAATACCCACTAACATTTCTTGACGATTTATTAACTACGCGTGAACTTCTTTACGGTCAATAGTTGCTATTTTCCTTGATAAATGATAATATATATGTAAAGGAGAACTAGAGAATGTTGTTTGACTGAAATAATGATGAAAATGCTACCCGTGAGCACTACTACTACTAATGTTACGCATGCGGTGTATTTCTGTCTGCTATGCTTTCACGGCCCATCTGTTAAACCAGTTTTGACGAAATTTGAGAAAGATATTGGTTATATCCCGAGGAAAGACATGGAAGGCAACATTTTAGCCCGGAAAATGAAACGGTTTTCGGGGTAATCAAAACCCTTAATCCACGAAAAAGTTGCGGGCATCATCTAATTTATTATAATAATTAATATATTATCACTAACATGATAATAGCCGTTAAAGCCCTCCAACCCGCATTGGAGCAGCGTGGTGGATCTAAGCTCTAATTCCCTCTCTTCTATGAGAGTGGAGGTCTGTGCCCAGCAGTGGGACGTTAATGGGCTGTACTGGAATTAATATATTGAAATTGATCCTGGCGGACACGTGACGTATAGCGTAATGTAGGCCTTAATTTTACAGTACACCGGTGCGACCATGGGCGGCGGTTGTGGCGCGACCGGAACGCGGGTCCCTACCGCTGCATCTCCAGCGAACACGGCGTCTAGTTCGTCCTCCAACTCTGCAGGCGGCACCCGGTCCACCAGCCTTAGCACTGCGCCCCCACCTCCCGCGTCCTCAGCGTCCACCACGGGCGCATCCGGGGAACAACTCAGTCGCACCAATCTATACATACGTGGCCTCAGCCAGAACACCACCGATAAGGACCTCGTCCAAATGTGCCAGATGTAAGTTTTATCTTTAGCATATTAGATTATGATGTTTTGTATATTTTTTGGCGTGAATTATTCAAAGAGTTTTATCTTTTTCAGGTATGGCAACATAATTTCAACAAAAGCAATATTGGACAAAAATACGAATAAATGTAAAGGTAATCCACATTCATAAGCATTCGTCCTTTCTACACTACCATAGATTTCTTGCAAAATCTCCAACATACTTCTAGAAATACTAGATTTACTGTGCCTAGATTTTCACGTATGTATGTAATATTACGTTATGTATTTATCTACTGAGATGTATTTATCATTGAGGAAAATATTTGTAACTGAATTTATATTAATATTTTCTAGAATACCATATACCTTCATTAAACTAATTCATCTATGGTGAGACTTTTTCCAATATATGCACGAACACTAGTTTCGAATTAAATATGATTTACAACATCTTCATATTTAAAATATTTATGTACGTATTGATTTTCTTAGTTTATCATTGTTTAATATCACCATTATTGCACTACTACGGCACGGAAGAATTTCGACTACTTATTACATTTTTTTTTTGGAAAAGAATGCACGTAAAAATATCTCACAACGTTATTCTTTTCTCACCTATCATTGCTATTTTGTGAGCTAAATCATTAGCTAAACATATCGACTTTGTCTTATGTTAGTTGTTTGGATTTTTAGATCTTTATAATAAGCATGATTCATCGATTTCGTAAGCCAATTTGAGTTTCTCTCTAGTTAGCCCCTTGACCCCCATTACTATACATCTGTTTCATTTTTGTATCCACAGGTTACGGTTTTGTAGATTTCGAAACAATCGCGTCAGCGGAGGCTGCTGTTAAAGGATTACAAGCCAAAGGTGTTCAGGCCCAGATGGCTAAAGTGGGTATCTGGTTCCTGCGTAGACTGAACCGTGTACGTTGTGCATGCAAGTAATACTATTATGACTAACCGCCTGCTCCCTATCCGCTCGTCCAATATCACTGTTAAGATCGACGGTAATTGGTCCATTATATCATGTATTGAAATCAGTAACAAGATTACTTCCTCTATCCTGTTATTACTCGTCATTTAATTTAAATTCTTTTCGAGTTCAATAACTGACTGCATATATTAGTGACTCGACTTTGAAGTCTTATATAGAACAAACAACCGTATCAGACTGATTATGTTTCTGATTATTAAGTGAATTTATTTTCAAAGAAAAAATAAATCTGTAGAAGTGTTGTACACTACTTCAATTATAAAGTTTAAATGTTTTTGTACCGGATTAGAGAGACCCTAAGACCCGTCCCGGTCCAGTCCTATAATCCGCCTACCCTTACTTATAGCTTTAGTATTTACCCCCTATTCTATTAAAGAAATGCTATAATATCTAACAGAGCATTATAAAGTAAAGTCGTGTTCTGTTAATTATATTATTGTAAATGTTTTGCTAGATTTGAACTATCTATGCATATAGTAGCATCAGCATCCTGTTCCACATTTGGAGTCCAATATTTAGATATCGAGTAAGTCACATATTGACGATAGATGTTTGGATCCTATTTAGCTTAACGTAGGTCCAGAGTTCAGATCATTGACATTAAGTGGGCGATTAATAATGACAAGGAAGTTGGTATTTAAAAAGTATATGTATAATCATTCATTTGTCAGTTTAATTTGGGGACCATCACGAGATAGTTTGGTATCTGCCTAATCCCAAACAGAACTGTGTGACAAGCGTTGTAAGTATTTACAATCCCTTTCAAAACGCCAACTCAGCGCAAATAACGCTTACTTACTTCAAATCATCCTGTTAATTCTATACTATTATCGTTTGCTTCAGCGTTATAACAATGTATTTCGCTACTGGGCTCTGGGTATTTCTATGCTTTCAATATTAAATTAGTGTGTATGCGACTTTAACAAGCTTCATAAACCTCTTATGCTGATGTATATGCCCATGTCGTTGATAACACCTACATAATAATAATATTATAGCATATTAGATTCAATCCGCTGATTTACGTCACAGCTGGCTTCAGTGTCTAGATAATCTACGCTAGCTTCAAGCTAATCTGTCTACTCTGAATTAACCTTGGGTTCCTTGAGAAATACTAATAGAATAATTGATGCAGTATGTAGTGTTTTCGATTAAACAATCAATGTAATTTCAAGATCAAATACTTTGTTTTCTGAATATCTTTATATTTTGTTTTTATTATTACACATCAAAGAATTACAAAGATATTAAAATTCTTGATTGTTTCGTATTTTTAAACTTTTTAACCGAAGTAAAATTCTTTTATTAAAATCTAAAAAAATTTTAGTCATAATTTTCTGTATTGCGAAATCTTACTAGATATTTTTCAAAAATGAAAATATATGTGGATGCATAAATAATGCGAGGTATGCTTGAACCAGTTTGTTGGGTTTACAGCAACAGGAACAAGACCCGACCAACCTGTACATGGCCAACTTGCCACCGCACTTCAAGGAGAACGATGTGGACCAATTGTTGGCCAAGTTCGGCCAGGTCGTGTCTACGAGGATCCTGCGGGATACCCATGGACACAGCAAAGGTGTTGGCTTCGCGAGAATGGAGTCTAGAGAGAAATGCGAGCAGATTATCCAGGTATGGATAGCATATCTTCTCCATAGCATGCATATATCTAGCATAACATCTTTTTATGTATCTTTTTGTTACCTACGCGTTCGCCTCTAAGCGAGCAACATGAAACAACCCGATGAAGTTTCACTTTTCTCACACATACACACAGATAATTTCATTGAACGCAAAGCTTTTGTGGGATACACATTCTTTGAAACAATTTGAATCAAAACACAACACAAAACAGGCATGACCAGACTTTCATTGCAAAACTTTCGTTTCGTTTCCAGATGTTCAATGGGAACCCTATACCGGGCGCTAAGGAGCCTCTGCTAGTGAAGTTCGCCGACGGTGGCAACAAGAAAAAGGCCCTGTATAACAAGAGCGACAACAACGGCCGAGCGTGGCGGGACAACAATGAATCCATCACTCAGGTAAAGCATCTCTCTCTCACTCCTCGGTTATGAGGAATACGACGCAGAGCGTCGTATTCCTCATAACCGAGGGTCGTAAGTAGTAACCCCTTTCTATTTATCACACACCTAACGGTACGAGTTTTCTTTGGATAATAGTGAATTCCCAGGTTTTTCCGCATACGAAAGCACTAATTCGACTCTCAGTGTGAGATCTATAGAACGAACTTTGACTTTGCTTAGACTTAATAGGCCTATTACACTGCACTTATTGCAGGGCCCTGTAGTAAGGGTGGGCGTGGCCGCTAGATTTATTACACTACACTGATTTACGTGTAAGGGTCCCTGTAAAAAGTGCAGTGTAATAGGCCTATAAGTAATAAGACATGGTAAAAACGAGACAGATTTATGTAAGTCCATCTCGTTTTAAGTCTGAGCCAAGTCAAAGTACGCTAGGTACGTACGTATTAGGTTTATAGGCCTATTACACTGCCCTTTTCACAGGGACCCATACATTTGAATCAGTGTAGTGTAATAAAATTTAGGGATAAAGGGTCCCTAATTTGATCCCTAACTCTGTGTAAAGAGACACTCAAATTAGCGGCCACGCCCACCCTACCATCAGCTTTTTATCCACTACAAGTTAGCCCTTGCCTGCGATTTCACCTGATGGTAAGTGAAGATGCAGTCTAAGATGGTAGCGGGCTAACCTGTTAGGAGCATGGCAGTTATATTTAACCCAAACCCCTATTCGGTTTCTACACGGCATCGTACCGGAACGCTAAATCGCTTGGTGGCACGTCTTTGCCGGTAGGGTGGTAACTAGCCACGGTCGAAACCTCCCATTAGGCCAAACCAGGGAAAATTCAGAAATAAGAAATTCCCAAATTGACCCCGGAACCGCCGCACGTTAAGACAACAGCGCTACACACTGCGCCACGGAGGTCGTTCAAATGTAAAGGTGTCGATGTATATGTCACCGTAAGATTGTAAAAACCGTTAGATTATAATCTAACTCGCGAAATTCTAAACTGTCGAAAGATTACAATTTAACGCATTATTTTCCGGTAGATTGTAATCTGATAGGTATTTAAACTCGATAAAACCTAAGTGCCTACTACTTGATTATTTATGTCGAACCCTAACCTAACCTACAAGAAAGAGACAAGAAAACGTAAATAAAATGAATATTTCAAAAATTGACACTCAGAACATTGAACGGTTCACAATCTTTCGACAGTTTAGAATTTCGCGAGTTAGATTACAATCTAACGGTTTTTACAATCTTACAGTGACATATACACTTTGCAGGCCATGAGCGTGACCGGCGTGTACGCGTCGGGCGTGGCGGGCGGGGGCGCGGGCGGCGAGTGCGCGGGCGTGTACCGCGGCAGCGGCGTGTACGGCGTGGCCGCGTTCCACCCGCAGCTGCACCACCACCACCACGCGGCGCACCCCGCGGCCTGGCTCGCGCCCTACGCGGCGCTGCTGCCGCCGCACCACGCGCCGCACGCCGCGCACGCCGCGCACCCCGCGCACCCCGCCACCATACCGATCGACACCGTGCCAAGCCAATATGTAAGACGCGTTCACTTTCTTCTCTTAGCGGCTGGCGACAGTCTACAGCTTTTCACAAACTATGGTGCTATAGTCCGTCTAGTAAACAGTGAGGGTGCAAAATGACGGCAAATTTCAATTTATTTTTTTTATTTACCGGAACAACGCTTTGTTCTCAAAATCAGACGACATCTTACGGGCAATATAGCCCCACAGTCTGACTAGTGAAAGCTGAAAGTGCAAATAAAATAAATCGATTCTCAAATTTCGAGGTAACAAAATTAAGTTTACGGAACGACACGCGCAGTTCGACCAGTAATAGAGTATTTTAATTCTATGGGATTTTACTTCATAGTATAATCAAAGACATTATGTCTATTCTTAAAAAATCTACGGCCAATCGAAGCCACGCGCCGCACGCCGCGCACGCCGCGCACCCCGCGCACCCCGCCACCATACCGATCGACACCGTGCCAAGCCAATATGTAAGCCGTATTCACTTTCTTCTCTTGGCAGCTGGCGACAGTTTACAGCTTTTCACTAACTATGGTGCTATAGTCCGTCTAGTAAACAGTGAGGGTACAAACTTGGAGGCTGGCGAGTGGCGACAGTTTACAGCTTTTCACAAACTATGGCACTATAGTCCGTCTAGTAAACAGTGAGGGTGCAAACTTGGAGGCTGGCGAGTGGCGACAGTTTACAGCTTTTCACAAAATATGGCGCTATAGTCCGTCTAGTAAAAAGTGAGGATGCAAACTTGGAGGCTGGCGAGTGGCGACAGTGTACAGCTTTTCACAAAATATGGTGCTATAGTCCGTCTAGTAAAAAGTGAGGGTGCAAACTTGGAGGCTGGCGAGTGGCGACAGTGTACAGCTTTTCACAAAATATGGTGCTATAGTCCGTCCAGTAAAAAGTGAGGGTGCAAACTTGGAGGCTGGCGAGTGGCGACAGTGTACAGCTTTTCACAAAATATGGTGCTATAGTCCGTCTAGTAAAAAGTGAGGGTGCAAACTTGGAGGCTGGCGAGTGGCGACAGTGTACAGCTTTTCACAAAATATGGTGCTATAGTCCGTCTAGTAAACAATGAAGGGTGCAAAATGGCGGCAATTTTTAATTAGTTTTTTAAATTTACCGGAACAACGTTTCGTTCTCAGAATCAGACGACATCTTACGGGAAATATAGCCCTACAGTCTGACTAGTGAAAGCTGAAAGTGCAAAATGAAGGCAAATAAAAAAAGGCAAACTCAAAGGACTTGACCGGTGGAACTATGGCAGCTTGCCTAGGTGTCAAAAATCAATGTTCAGCAATGATTTCTTTATTATTGTAATTGTAATATTTCACTGTTTTCAGATAAAAAAGTTTCAGGAGTCTGAAGGCTCGGAAAACTGCGAAAATGAACAAAAAAAGTTTCACCAAAAGATTGCTTTCCCACACTAGATGGCGCTATTTATTGTGTTGAGCGAGTCTAAAAAAATATTTTCAAGTATTATTTCTTTATTATTGTAATTGTTATATTTTATAGTTTTCAGATAAAAAAGTTTTAGGAATCTGAAGGCTCTGAAAACTGAGAAAATAAATAAAAAAAGTTTCACCAAAAACTGCTTTCCCACACTAGATGGCGCTATGTATTGTGGTGAGTCTAGAAAATATTTTTAAGTATTGCTCACTACATTTGTTAACAAGTTCAACTATTCGACCACAGATGGCAGCATATGCAATGTGAAAGGGCGTTCCAGTTCAACTATTCGACCATAGATGGCGGCATATGCAATGTGAAAGGGCGTTCCTTTAAACGCAGTATTTCAAAATGCTTTGTTCGATCTATTAGTTTGAGACTTGTCAAAAAATAAAAATAATTAGGGTTACAAGATTATTAATAGGCATGGATATAATGGAACGTCAAAATGGAGTAGTGCTTAAAGAGGAAAGCGGACGCTCAAGATTTAAACAATAAACGTACTGTTTTTTTTTTGTCATTTGAACCCTGACCTTATTTGGAATAATAAATCCATAATAATTTCGTTTTGAATTTTTAAACCTTACTGTAAAAACGGAAATCCTGTGCATTGTCCCGAATCGGAGGGCAATTACTGGTCATGTCCTTTCGAAGCAAAATACGGAACGACACGTGCAGTTCGACCAGATATAGAGTATTTACAAAATTGTCAGTATTAAAAGATAAAAGGTTTCATTTGACAATTTGACTGACGAGTTCAGTCCAATAAACACAAAGAGCGATGTTTCGTTTCACTCACTACGTGACGCTACTTAACAAGAATTGAACAAGAATAGATGTACCTACTCAGTTTTTATTTTAGCCCGGGTTCTATTATATTTAATTCTATGGGATTTTACTTCGTAGTATAATCATAGATATTATGTCTATTCTTAAAAAATCTACGGCCAATCGAAGCCGCAAATTCCAACGAAAGACAAAATACTCTTTTAATTGACAACTTGCGTAAAATTCCGGCCGGCCAATCCAACAACCTCAGGAAAGTTAAAACAAAAAAATAATTTAACGACGGAGGTTTTTTCTGTTTTCCAGGTAAACTGGGACAGCTTAAGGCCGGAAAATGAGCTATACGTGAGTTCAAATAAATTGGTTACCCTCGCTCTTAAAAATCACTGCTTTCGCCAATGTTACGCTCGACACTTACTGCTTTTTAAATTATTATATTCAAAATAAAAATCTTGACAATTATTTAATTATTAAATTATTGTTTTAAAATACTTAAATGCAACTCACAATGGACACCTGCTGCTTTATAGGGAGACACTCTCAATACCCTGTAGTGTACAACTGTACATGTATATGTATGTCCTGTTACTTTTATGTGGGATCGTGTGAAGAGATTTAAATTCTCGATTCGCCAAACGCGGTCAATAAATTTCCAATCTTTTTACTTAAAATATAACATACACGAAAGAAAAGATCCTCTGATCTGTTATACCGGCCCCTTCTCCATTTTCATGTGTGCACGGCATCGAACCATTTCATGTGTGAACCTAATGTGCGAATCCGCTCTTTTGAATGCACACATTTTGAGCACGCGCAAAGTAAGCTACGGGCCTGTCTTGGATTTAAATCTCTTACAAGAAGATATAATCTAGTTAGTATAGGTGTATGAGCCCAATGTTAAGCTGTTCCTCGTGTGTCGTTCCAGTACTTCACGTCGCACCCGTACCAGTACTTCACGGGGCCCACCCCGCCGATCATCCAGATGCCGATGGAGAGTGAGCACGCGTCTACGGCCGCATCGCCCGACGAAGCATACCAGCCGTACCCGCCTCCCAAGTAGACAATAAGCCACGCTACACAATTCATGCTGTACACGAGCCAAAAATCAAAGCAACTGTGACTTTTACGATGTTATTTTGTTTTAGATTTAATTTGCGGCCGTTTTAGACTTCATCGAAAGCTACGGCCCCAGTAGACGTCGAGCTTGACGTTTTTGTTGGCGCCCGTTGCCTCAACTGTTTATTTTCTCGATGGGCTTGTCTCCGATCCTCTTGGCTTTGCGCTGAACGTGCGATTCGCTGTGATGTTTTGATGAGGTCTTTTGACGGTTCGAGGAGAGGATTTGATGTATAGATTATAGCTGCAATTTTAAATGTGTTTTTACATTATAATTTTATTTTTTGTTTTATGAAAATTTTAATGTAAGATTTTAGGCGCGGTTTTTAACATGTTGACACGATTATTTAAGATAGGTAGGTATTTATTTTAGCATAGTTTAATTTCAATGAATTTTCAAATTTTATTTTTGAATAGATTTTTTTTATCACAAAATTAATTATTATTTAAATAAATTGCGAACTAAATAAATAAATATAAAATTGAACAAACGATGTGCAATCTGGATTATTCGAAACGTTCGTTGTTAGTATATTGAAAGAGTAGAGAGTATAATATAATTTCTTTGTAACGAAAACATTTTTCCTGGTTAAGATCGATTAGAGAAGGAAAGCAATATCTTCGCGGTTTAGAGTAGAAATGTAGAAAGAAGGAAATGGTCATATCATGTGGAAACAAATATATATGCTACCAAATTGTAAAGTATGTGAACGACTTATGTGTTATGATAGGAAAGGTTAATCACAATTTAAACGTCGTGCAAATAAATGATTATGGCGAAGATTGAAAATCTTTCGTGAAATTTTGTATTTTTAAAATACAAGGGATGCCGTTGCATTATATGAACGGAACAGACAGCAAATATAATATTTTAACCTTTCGATAAGACATTTAATAGTTGGAGTAGGTATTTTTGACCACCACGTGGGACTATGGTCGTGATTAATGTATGTATGTATATGTTCAAAATGTGTTTGGCATGGTGCTTTAGTCGTTTTGATTTGGAAAATGATTCTATACATATTAACTATACAGTATTATCTACATTATTCATTCATACTGGTGCAGTCTTCCAAGAACCGCAAGTACCTATTTGTAAAAGCACTTTATTAAAATATTGTATCAGGTTAGAAATTCTGTTGGATATCACATCACACATTTTTTTCATGGACTTTTCAGAGCGCATATTAACTACATCACATCACAATCTCATATCATCCTACCTGTTCTTGAGCATACATCGATAACACTGCTCGCTATCATTGTCGCGTTTCTATTGATTTTTCTTTAAAAGAAGCAGCTTAAAAATCTTTGAATACTTGTTAATTTTGAAAAACGTAATTAATGAAAACATTGTTGCCAAACCCAACTACAGACTGAATTTATGTATACCGTAAACTTCCAGATTGTTATTTCTTGATCCATGTTTTGAGTCATAATAATATGCAAAGCAACCCGAGGAGCGCAATAGAAGTGACCCGCCGTCCGACGCGTCCAACGCGTATCGTGCGCGTCGCGTACCGCGGCCGCGTGCGATGGACGGGCGCGGACGCGAGCGGCTGCGAGCCGCGTTACGGCAACATTAGCAATAAGCAGTTGTAAAGTCTATATACATTTTACGAGTCTATACAAATTTTTGTACTTTAAACTCATATATTCGAAATACGTTAATAATGATGTGATCCTTTTTTGAGAATCATGTACTGAATCAACCGTAGTTGTTATTTTTAGGCGGTCGGCACATTCCACTAGGAGACATCAAACAAAAATTCCACGATTGATTTCCACATTATAAAATGTAACGGATTCGAAATCCAAAGTATGAACGCCATTTTGGTGTAAATGAGCACATTTTGTACCAGCGCGTAGGTTTTGGGTACACTTTATGACTTTATATAAAATTTGATATTTTTATATTAAATATATATAAATTATACATGGATATGTATACATGTATATACATTGTTGACGGGTACGAGTAAAAGCCTACTATATCGCAACTGTTTGATTCTATTTTGGCACGTCGAGAGTTTCATCAGAACCAACGTATACAAATCATTAAAATCGCGTAAGTAGGGAAATATTTATACAACCCAGGGACTGAAGACTAGCTAAATGTTTGATATATTAACTGTATTTTAACTGACGACTAAGCGCTAACTTCTTTGTTCAAAACCTGTGAGCCCAACTTTAATAATAAACAAATCAATACAGGAACTGAATTAGATGAAGACAGGTTTTGAATGAACGACATAGACTTTGAACGAATTTGTAGATTTTGTCATTTGTTTCACATCAATTTTCAGGTATAGACTGAGATTTAAATCACTGACTAACAAATAATAAAACTAGGTTTGTGAATTTAAGAAACAATGTAGCTTCTGATATTCAACTATCGTAAAAGTAAATTTAATTTCTCATAGAGACGAACAATATCGGTATTTGCTGTTATCAGTGGTGTCAATGGCAAAATGAAAACAGCAAAAAATTCAACTTATTCTACCGTTCGTTTACGTTCAGGCCGATGATATTTTGTAGACTTTAAAAAAGGCCTCGTTACAAAGGGTGATGAAAGTGAGATTTTTTACTAATGTAATTTTGCACTGAAAGTATTTTAACTCCGTAGATCAGTTTTATAATTTCTGATCGAGCCAAAAGTTTGGAACTGATAAATACCGCCTTTAAATCTTGAACTTAAAAAAAGACCCATTAAGTGCGATGTATTACCGATATCGCTTGGTACTTAGGTAAGTAAATCGATTGTCTAGTGTTCGAAGTACACTGTGGCTTCCTATAAAAGCAGTCTTCCGATAGATATTTCCGCTGTGCATTTAAATAATCGAACTCAATGTTTAGATTCATTTGATTTTGTATTTTTTGGTCCCATATTGTGATTTAGACAGAAGGCTGTAAAAATGTCCCACCCATTTTGATGTCCTTTATTCAAAGACTTTTATATTAATTTCATTCCACGATGCAGATTGATGTTCCCCAAATATAATAAGGTATTGAAAATTAGAATCACAGAGTTTAATTGAATCGTAGCGTAGTTGGTACGACTGCAAAAGTCGTAGCGTGTGCGTATAGCTGAACAGCTAGACACCGTCAAAAGCAAATGAATTATTTTTCAAATGCTTTCCTTCCATATTGAGCAATAAACTTAATTTGATGGTAGTGCCTTCAGCTTCGTTTAAAGCAATGAACAGTAAACGATACAATACAGCAGTTGCATGTGCTTTACACGATATTTTTACATGTAATAAGAGGACTTACCGTATTCATAAACGTAGTAGTAATATTAAACTGAGGTTTAAAGTATTTTGTATTAACTGAGACGTAATAATGTGGCTGTCTAATCGTTGCATTTTTCACACATGATGTAGATTGCATTGGAAGGTAAAATCTTAGATGTTCCTAGTTACGCACTTCAACATTCTTGACATGTGTGATCAATATACGTTACAATGAGATTATTGAAGATTTGTTATATTGTATAGTGAGAGCTACTCAAACTAAAAGCACAAAAAATGCATACTAAGGAACCAATTCCTGAATACCAAAACTGCGATACAAGTAAATAAAATCATGTCGATGAATAGAAGTGTTAAGTAAATGTTTTTTTAAAATAAGTCATTTAGTTTAAGAGAATGTTGATAGGTTTTGCGACGGGGAAGACAAGCTGACGGAGCGAAGACGAATTGAAGGCTAGCTTTAGAGTTATAGGCTTAACTATAGATAGGTTAGAATAGCAAAAAAAAAATGTTTCGACGCTAAGATAATAGACTAGAGCCCTAGAATATTCCGGAGTGGGCGGCGCGCGGGCTCAGGCCGGCTCTAGGGTAGTTTCCTTTGTTAGTTTATTAAATAATTTAATTTGAATGGACTGAGGCCGGGACGGGGTCGCGCGCCCTCTCGCCGTAGCGTAAGACAACTAAGAGAAATTAGTGAACACATTTTGGAATAAGTTTCAGTTCAACGAGTTTGCTTTCATCTCTTTTGTTATGTAGTTGACTAAGTGTAAAGAAAGAAAACTAAATGAAAAAAACAGTCAGTGGGAAGTGTCGATACGAATGTATTTGTCCAATGTGTATTAAATATAGTGTGGTGTTCTACCCGGCAGACTAGTCTAGACAGTAGAATAGTTTAGATAAAAATTTAGTTAGGTAGCCTAGAATACGAAATGCAAAAAAATAAAACTTCATAAAATGTAAAAAAAAAGATGAAATTGTTGGTAAGAAAGAATATTTTTAAGGGACATGTTGCTTCGTTGTGTTATGGTGTGTGATTTGGCATAACTATGATAATAGTGTAAAGGCAATTCTCGCAGAGAAACACATAGAGGAAAGTTATGTATCTATTTTGTTACAAAGTGTTTGCAAGTTTCTATATTGTGCTATGAGCATTTTATGTGACGCGCATTATTTATAGTTATGCTGAATGGAGACTAAAATAATATATAAATAAAAACAAAATGGTACTAAGAAGCATGTTTTATTGTGACGAGTCATGTTCCTTTGCATTGAACATATTTTGTAAGAGCAAATGATTGAAATAAAACAAGCAAAACCAACGCTCGTAAATTATTTAAAACTAACCCTAAAACCAACGCTCTGGACACAGCAAATACCATGTAAGTATCGGTAAGTGTAAACCAGGGATTCAATAGGGTAATTAGTGTTAAAGCGAGTCACGTGACAGCACTGCACTGCAGTGGTTTGATTTGAAGACTTTCGCGGTATGTTTTGTAGCCTGCCTAGTAGCGTTAGCGCTCAAGGTCGCAAAAGTAACAGGCAGCGCCTGCGCTCAAAGCAGAAACCTTGAGAAATTTCAAGTAAAATTGACCTTAACTGCCTTGACTTAGAGCTTAAGTTTTCAAATCTACGGCCAGCGCACAAAGTAGAAACCTTACGAAATTTCAACCAATAGTAGCCACTGTATTTTTTCCATTTTTTGGTGTTCCTTACCTCAAGAGAAAAAAGGAACCCATAAAGGATCACTTCGCTGCCGTCTGTTTGTCTGTCAACCACCGATTTCTCCTGAACGCGTAACCGTATCGAGTTGAATTTAATATCAAATACTTAGCTCTAGCGTCTACGATCCCTTGGGGCTTCTAAGTCAACGCAATCAAAAGATACGGCCGTTTATGCCGCATATTTTGACACTTGCCAATAAATCGAAACCTACAGGGTACTTCCCGTTAACCTAGATCTAGAATGATGACATTTGGCAAGAAGCAAGGTCTCACAACAAAAGCATAGGAAAAAATCCGAAAATCGATAATTAATGTTCCCGTACCCATAGGGTGTCGAATTGTTTGTCAGGCGCTACCAGTTTAGCGCCATATGTAAGCCAGTTATTTATGCTGATTACGTGTTGTTATGACATCTTTCTTGTTATTTACTAAAATAATCATCGACCTCAATTTACATAAAGAATGTGAGCTCAATTTACTTACGCCATCTAGTCTGAAAAGCAGGAAGTTACTCGCAACGTATGCGTTATCTAGTATGACAGCTTGGAAACGTATGATACGGTCATAACATTAGTATAATATTAGTCTTAATATTGGCCTGCGTATCATTAATATACGTAATTATTTATTCGTTTACCAGTTTTGTAATAATTGCATACTAATCTTATATATAAAATTCTTGTGTCACAATGTTAGTTACCATACTCCTCCAAAACGGCTTGACCGATTTTTATGAAATTTTATATGCATATTCAGTATTCTGAGAATCGGCTAAGTTATCTATTTTTCATACCCCTAAAACGCCTCAATCCACGCGGAAGGAGTCGCGGGCATCAGCTCGTATTATAAATGCGAAAGTGTGTTGGTTTGGCCTTCAATCACGCCGCAACGGAACAATGGACCGACGTGATTTTTGGCATGGGTATAGTTGAAGACCTGGAGAGTGACAGAGGCTACTTTTTATCCCGGAAAATTAAAGTTCCCGCGGGAATTAAAAAAAACTTAAATCACGCGGACGAAGTCGCGGGCATTAGCTCATTTTCAATGAAGAATAAAACAGTAAACACTTTTATAATGTAGCAATTTCGTATATTTTTTCCAAATTTTGAGTCGACATTTGAACCAATATTTACAGCCAACGCAATGTATTTATTCAATAGTAAATCCTTATTACTAACCAATTCACGCGTTGGTAGTCGCGTGCTTGGCCTTGAATATCCTCAGTGTGTTGTCACAAGAGCCACTAATCAGTAGCGCGGGATTCGTCCAATCGCAACACAGCACTTTGTCTTCGTGGCCGCTTAGATCGTACAGCGGTGTTTTTGGACTAGAAACAAAACAAATCGTTTTACTTATAAGATGATCCGATATATTCATATGTTTAGGATGTAGATGTAAATCAACCGGTTTAAAACGTTTTAAATCAAATTTTGCGATTTTAAACCCTAAATAAATCCGTTTTAAACGGTTGAAAACTCGCAATGCCTTAGTTTAAGGTTTATATTTTAATTTTTTTTGTCAACCTTTTTTTTCAAATTTTAATACTAAAATTCTAAGTTTTCACTTCTATCGGTAGTCCCTATGACTGCCATTTTTTATAAAAATAATAAAATAATAATATGTACGAGGGCAAAATTATGGACATCGTGTTGCACGGTAGGAAACTGTGTTGCATAAGCATTACCTATATATTACGTTTAATAAAAAGTTTTGAATACAATTTTTCTTTAAAATTTACATCAAGGTTCCTCCAACCATCTCCAATAGTAAAACAGTTCGCCTCACTGGCCCAATAAAACGTGTATATTTTGTGGTCTTACCTTCTCGTCTCCCATAGCTTGACTTGTCCATCATATCCCGCTGAGAGGAACAGAGTATCTCGCGTTTTGGACCAACGCACGGACTGAACCCAACCGGTGTGTGACGTGTATGTTGTTTTCACGATACTATCTAAAACAAAACAAATTTAATTTTTGTAATGGTGCTTCTCACACTAGGAAAGTTTCTAAACTTACTTAAATACATATCAAAAATTGTAGAACCGGCAGGATTTGAACCTGCGTTTCTCTGGGAATATGTCATTTCTCGTTCAAAGAATTCCATCGAATATGGGCCTTGGCACCTATGGGTTTTGAAACTGCACTATATCGTTACTAGATGGCATAAACAGTCGCGTGGACTGGATTCTCGCATAGATGCATATCTCAAATTTTAGCACTGAAGTGAAGAAGTGAATTTCGGTGAACTGTGGCTTAGCAATTAGAGGCGATCTAGGAGCGATTCCCAAAGAGACTCAGGTTCAAATCCAGATAATTCCGCAATTGATTTATGTTTAGAAATTTAAGCATTTAGGCCCTAAGCACAATTATATTTCAAAAAATGGTATAAAATATATGTTTTGTTACTTTGCAAAGTGACCAATTAGACTCCATTCAGCAACAAACAAGTTATTGGGATATAGTTTACCTGTCGATCTAGGATCGTAGAGTCGTATGTGTCTATCAGCAGACGCTGTTATTAAGCTGTTGCTTAGTGGTGACCAGTCCACATCGAAAAATGCTTTATTGCCTGGAAAAAACACAATTCTTTTGAGCTCTTTAAAAAGATTTTATTGATTAGGAAGACTTGACATGAACTGGTAAAAAGTACTTGACTGCAACGTTTGGTAATATTTATCATCAAATGTGGTTTAAGTGGCGCCAATCAAATTGTCGCGTCTGAAGTTGACCGCAAGACGAGTCGCAATGGCATATTATCGCACGTAGTATGTACGGCATATACGGGGTTGTATGACTTTTGGGCAGTTTGAGTGAAAGCTGCGCCAACAAGCACTCTCACCTCTTGGTTCGGCGCTAACTATAATGCAGTATTTCTCTTCTTCATAGTTAGGGAGTATAGGATAAACTAAATTTTCTTGGACGTACTTATAAATCTGCCCGTGGCAACTGTCTCATAAAGAATTTTGTATGATATCATCAGAGCAGTTTCACATGGTCATGTAATCAGAGACATTTACTAGGTCTGTGCATGCTGAATTGCACTCTAAATGTGTTTTAAAAGAGCCTCTATTTATTTAAACGTCCTAGCAGAGTGATTATTCTGTACCTTGAAAGCTGTGCACTAATAAATAAGCATTGAGAAATTATTATAAAACTTTTTGAAGTGAAAACTTCTTTAGGCGCATTGAGCACTTTTTGGTAGGCGGTAAAAATGTGGAATGTCATGTCGAGTGTCGGTCATGCGTTAAGTATGTATAGTATAGTACATTCGTAATAAAACTTTAATGCCTTAGTTTTAAGGTCTATATTTTAAATATTTTTACTATTATATTATTTATTTATTTTTAATTAGAAAAAAATAATTAAAAATTTCTTTTCACTTCTATTGGCAGTCCCTATGACTGTAAATTTTTTTACCTGCTATCTCCTGTTTAATACCCCCAAGTTCACAATCCCAAATCTTGAGCAAATGATCCCATCCACTGGACACCACTGTGTTGTAATCCATCCACTGCACCCCAGACACAGCCTCTCTGTGGCCTTTTAGGGTTGTCAAAGGTTCCTAATAAGCACAAAAACATTATAAACTAAATTCACCTATACTCTTAACTTGAAGTAGGTTTTATTGTTTGTCAATATTGCGCAACATTTAGATTAATAGTAAATAACTTACTCTAATATTGCCCTGTTCAGGTTTACTTTTCTTTTTTACTGGTACATTATCTTCATCTGAGAGACCTGAAAATTTATCATTTTGTACAGATTTTCATCTCATATCCTTAGTTCTATGAAATGGTCTGTCGGCTCGCTTTTCACAGATCATCAGCTCTTTACCGTACTAGTAAAGACGGCTTGCTCTTATTGAAAAAATTAGGTACTTTTACCATAATAAAACTAATTTTATCATGGTAAAAATGCAGTAAAGTAGTTTACAATTAATAAAGAAGATGTCTTTCTCGAGATCTTGTTCTCTTTTGATTATACATACTAATATTGTAAATTAGAAAGTGTGTGTCTGTCTATCTGCCTGCTACGCTTTCACAGCTCAACTACTCAACCGATTTCGATGATATTTGGTAAAGAGACAATTTATATCCTGGGGAAAGATAGGCTTTTTATCCTGTAAAATTGAAGAGTTCCCGCGGGAATGAAAAAACATCAATCCACGTGGACAAAGTCACGGGCATCATCTAGTTAAAAAAATAATGTAATGGCCATTGTTTGGCAGGTGAAACCTATTATTGTATGGAACTTTTATTCAATAGGTGAAGACTTACTTGTACTCCAAAGACAGACATTATTATCCCAGCTGCCAGTGGCAAAGCGGTTAGCATCGGCTGAGACGGACAGGCACTCCACACCTTTATCATGGCTTCTGCATGTCACAACACAGTCTACAGAGTTGCCCGACACATTCCAGACCCATAGCATTGCGGATTGATCATGGGAACCACTAGAAAAAGGAATTATTAAACATAGTCACACCACTGCCACAGCCAAACACATAAATAAATAAAATTGCATAGCATTGCATAGCATATATCATAGCATTGAAATATTTAGAGATTTTTTAAACATTAAGTAACGCATCTAGCATTTTTACTTTTGTTTTACTCTTTACAAGTCAGACCTACAGGCTAAATATCCTTAGGATGTTTCACTTAAGAGTACAGAAGTAATTATTAAGAAGCTGTGCTATACAGACTTTTCCTATCTTGTGATGTTAGAATGTGCAAGAAATTCTGCATGGAACGGCCCATTAATAGAAGAATACAACTAGCTTTACTAAGTATTGGTAACACTAAGAAGAGCTGAAGTCATGTTCAAAATTAAAATGCATTTCATACCTCACAAATATTGCTTTATCACCATTAAAGGAGACCCAGGAAACAGCCTTCACTGGTGATGTATGTCCGGGTATTGCCAGTTTGTGTTGACCCTTAGTGTTCCAAATGTGAACACTGTTATCGTAGCTCCCAGAGAGAATCCTAAAGAAAAACTTTTATCAGCCTCATTATCTCACTCTAAAGCTTGCTTGGCTTAAAGCTATTGATATTTCACTCTCACAAAATCACAAATTTAACTTTATTTATTGGGGAAAACCAACAGCTTATTGTTCTAAATAGTCTTTAAATTAGGTAACTTATAGTTAATAACAGATTTTCACAACTAGACACTAAAAAAACAGGGGTACCTGTCAATACACAATAAATTTATTGAGAACTATACCAGTTGTAAATAATTAGAATTAGATGCACTTGACTGTATCAATACATTGGTTAGATTTTGACATACACTACACATATTGCCACAAAATAAGTCTATGCTAGGTCCATTGTAAACGGATTCAGAAGGCGAGATGCGCAAATAATAAATGGTTAGATCTGTACTTAGTTTTGGTTACTGGAGCATGTAATATCTTTTTAATTCTAGATGCACAGATTGATAAATGTGAGGTTACTATTATATCTAGCTTCAAAAGCAGTTGAGGGCAATCTATGGACCGATTGGCTATGTTGAGTAATAAGCAAATATCAGCTATATTTCTATGGATAGTAAGAGGTACAAGGTGTAAATTAGAACAGGCTTATGTTTTAGGAAGAAAGAAGAGATCTGATGAATTTGCATTAGATACACTGCATCAATTATACCCTAAAGAGTTTACTAGATACAGAAAACCAAACTAACCAATTTCCATGTGTATGTACAGCAGATACCCAGTCATCATGCATCAAACAATCCTGGGGACTTGGTGCAGGGAATCTTTCCAGATATTCAATATCTAATGTATCTTCAGTCGACAAACCCTTCTCCTGCAAGTGTTCTGCGATTGTCGACACTAACAGCTCTCCACATATTAGAAAATCAAATTCTACCGCCTTTTCTAGGGACACGTTACTTTCCTTCAATAATGCAATAACTAGTGTGTTTAACTCGGCTGACTGAATGTTACTTTGAATTGCGTATGGACTGTCTGAAACTGCGTATCTATAATACAATAAATATGATTAAAATAAGAGTTACTCAATAGAAGCACACCGCGTCACTTCAAATTTACATACTGTTCTTGTTTGGTTATAAATCGGACTTGTAACTGTGCTTCGCCTGCTTCACTAGCCATGTTTATGATATTTGGTTCCTATTTAGACAAAATAGATTGTTTAAAAATTAAAAATAGTAATTTCAATTTAAAGAGCATAACAAATAACCTCAGCACCCCGTAGTAAATATCTGGTAAATATGTTCCTTGCTCAGCAGTAAACTCAGTGACCTCCAGAGACAAGTAACATAAAGGATAGTGACCTCAGTCCATACCATAGATAAATATGTACAAACTATAACCCAGAGACAAGTTAGTACAATCAATACGTAGTATTCTATACTAATCTGTGGTACAACCTGTCCCTCAGGATGCCCTCAAGCAAGGAACATAATATTTCTGTCCATACAATGGAGGGTAGAGGTAAGGAGGATCATCTGTGTTTATGAAATGTGTGCGTCGAAATGCATTAAATTGGGGGCGCCACATTAGCATCAAGGTAAATACTAAATTTAAAAGGAAGCGCCAAATAAACTCGCCGGCATATTTAGCGGAACATAAAAAAAAGGTCCATAATTAAAAAAATATGGTTTTATTTTAAAATCTACTAACTACACTTCTTTTGTTATTTAAAGTTTCATTTGTTTTACTTAAAATGAGATCACATTAAGAACAGATTTCGCGAGTAAAGGCTATTTGTGAAAAATGGTACATTTTTGAACTTTTCATGTAACCGGGAAAAGTGAAATTTAATATTAAAATAACAATTAATTAAATTAGAAAAATGGTGATTAATATCGCGTATTTCCTCCACGTGCTCTTATTAAAGTTTCTACCCGTCTAGGCATACTGAGAATGATGTTATCGATGGTCTCCTGGGATAGTCTCCGCCATTCCTCAACTACGGCGATTCGCAGTTCTCCCACGTTGGCAGGAGCTGGAATTCTGGACTTAACTTTTCTTTTCAGCAAGTCCCAAACGTGCTCTATTGGGTTCATATCCGGTAATCTCGCCGCCCACTCCATAACAGTGATATTCATATCATTAAGATAAGCTTGAGTTACCCGAGCGGTATGCGGCCGAGCATTATCCTGCATAAAATCAAAATCTTCACCGATATATAGGGCAAACGGTACGACATTTTCTTCTAAAACTTCTGTGATATAGCGGTCTGCAGTCAGACTCCCTCTGTCAATCACTACCAAGTCTGTGCGAACTCCCAAACAAATGCCCGCCTAAACCATTATTGATCCACCACCGTATGCAACTGTAGTTTCAAAATTTGTCTGAATGTATCGTTCTCCTTTGCCTCTGTATATTCTTTGCCTGCCGTCAATTTGATTTAAGAGAATTCTGCACTCATCACTAAACAATACCTTACTCCATTGGTCCGCGTTCCAAAGTCGATGTTCCTGAGCAAAAGTTATACTGTTTCTACGATGATTTACCTCGAGCCTTGGAGCCTTGGCGGGCAGAATAAACCCAAACCAGCTTCTTCGAGCCTTCTTCGTACCGTACGCTCACTTACGGTTACATTCCGCACTGCTTCTATTCTTTCATTTTGTTTATAAGCAGGATAATGCTCGGCCGCATACCACTCGGGTAACTCAAGCTTATCTTAATGATATGAATATCACTGTTATGGAGTGGCCGGCGAGATCACCGGATATTAACCCAATAGAGCACGTTTGGGACTTGCTGAAAAGAAAAGTTAAGTCCAGAATTCCAGCTCCTGCCAACGTGGGAGAACTGCGAATCGCCGTAGTTGAGGAATGGCGGAGACTATCCCAGGAGACCATCGATAACATCATTCTCAGTATGCCTAGACGGGTAGAAACTTTAATAAGAGCACGTGGAGGAAATACGCGATATTAATCACCATTTTTCTAATTTAATTAATTGTTATTTTAATATTAAATTTCACTTTTCCCGGTTACATGAAAAGTTCAAAAATGTACCATTTTTCACAAATAGCCTTTACTCGCGAAATCTGTTCTTAATGTGATCTCATTTTAAGTAAAACAAATGAAACTTTAAATAACAAAAGAAGTGTAGTAAGTAGATTTTAAAATAAAACCATATTTTTTTAATTATGGGTATTTTTTATTTTCCGCTAAATATGCCGGCGAGTTTATTATTAGAGTGGGTTTGAGAAATAAACAAGGAAAGAAAACATTCACCATTATTTTGTACAGTCTATTTGATGCGGCAAAGTAAAACATGTAAACAAATATAGCGTCAGATCACATGATTATAATTGTCATTGGACATATAGTGATGGAAACATTGACGGACTAGTTGTGCCTGAACGATTGAATGAATACTTTCTAAAATCGATTACCACATACAGTCGCTTCTACGGACTGATGCTGAGATCTATAGAGCGTACTTTGACTTGGCTCAAACTTTAGTTAGAGTTAAAACGAGATGGACTTATGTGAGTAACATAAATCTATCTCGTTTTAACAATGTCTTAATTCTAAGCAAAGTCAAAGTTCTCTTTATAAATCTCACACGGAATGATAAGAGCAGGTTTAGTCGATTGTAAATCGATTTTCATATATAAGGCCGAGGTATGAAAATTTTTGGGGAGTGAATTCAAACTTTCTCCTTTACGTTATGTACATGTATTCATGGTAACACTTGATTATGTTTCCATGACTATGTAATGTATTTTGATGATTTTAACCAAATTATATAATTAAAATAAATAAATGTATCAAGCATGTTTTCAATCATATAAAAAATGCGTTCATTTACCCTCATTTATTTTATAATAGTTGATAAAGAGTAAACTCCAGTCGTACGTCGGAGCTGACACACACAATTTTTTTTATAATGTAGGTATTTAATCACTTATTACTACAGCCTATTAACGTCCCACAGCTGGGCACAGGCCTCCACTCTCATAGGAGAGAGGGAATTAGAACTTAGACCCACTACGCTGCTCCAATGCGGGTTGGCGGACTTTAACGACTACATAGAATGTGGTAATCGATTTTCGATTTTTACAATCGACTAAACCCGCTCCTATCATTCAGTCTATGGTTCACTTTTCATGTCACATCTCTATGGAATCATTCTATTTCCTTTAAGTCAAACACCCATTAGGTCATTAGTCTTTGTTTTTATTTTGGGATTCTTGCTAGATAATTGATAAATTATTAGCTTCATAATGCTTGAATTGAATTACTTTTGAGTATATTATGAACTTTAAATGTTTTACTTGAGAAAATAAGACGTTTGTGAGTGTTTTGTAAAATACAACAGTTACAATATTGATAGCAAAGTTGAAATGTCGTGACTGGTATGTTTTATTTACATTTTTTACTCTGCCCCTTCAAATAGACTGTAGTTGCTGAAATTTTTATTCAATAACTACTCGACAATATAATTTAATTTAATTTTTTTAACTCGGCATACTTCACTTCATCTACAATTGCTACATTCTTATCATACCCCTTGCCTACACCAGCGCCACTGTGTAAGGTTTTTGAACCTTATATGCATAATACAGGGCCCTGAGTGTCGCTTATTACATAGCAATATGGACCAATATAGGGACCCTTAATTACTAAATGATAAACACTATATTGATTTTAATGTTAGGGTCCCTGTAAAAGTGCAGCGTAACAACATAGATAGTAACAACAGCATAGTCCCTACTTATACCTTTGATTATTTACAGAGTATGGGGGGTACGGAGGGTAGACGTTGTATTTTACACGTGATCTGACGCCATATTTGTTTACATGTTTTACTTTGCCTCGTCAAATAGACTGTATATTTACTTGCTATAATCATAGAGTAAGTGCTCTTGACAGGTATTCCTTTGATTATAATATATTTCAAGATCTCTGGTTAACTTGTCGGTGGTTTTCTGGTCGGTGTTCAAGATATAATATTTATCTATGGATATAACCTGTATTTTGAGGATTTTGAGGTTATGTCGTGTTTTTTGATTGTAAGTTTATGCAAAATCAAGCCAATATAATTGGTAAAAATGGGTGTCAAAACATTAAATAGTGATACAACAACCACCAAATACGTGTTTAATAGGAAAGCTGGCAGAAGTATAATAGAACGCAGACCCGTATTTTCGCCCGATGGAGAGTATGTTTCCAAGATATTTTATTCATTTAATATCCCATAATTTGTCCCTTCTATAAAGATGCTTATTAAAACTGCTAAACCTAACTGCAAGTGGGAGCTGCAAAATTCCGATTTTGATTGTACAATCGTGGAATATTTGAATCATTATTGCTCAGTTTCATAGAACAGGTGTGATTATTTGTAAACTAAGTAATTCTATGCTAAGGACAATGCTGTGTTTGATTCCCTGGTCGAGGCAATAGGCTATAGTTATGTATTCAGGTATTTCCTGTCTAGAAATTCTCAGTACCCAAATCCCAGGAGTTAGTCACTGGTGCATATCCAGCAGACTTTGAGATTAAGAGAATAAAATTCAAGCTGTGTGGTGTAGTTGGACACCTCTTAGTAACAGTTATATTTTAGAAAAAGTGAGTGAAGTTTGAATCTGCAACATTTACTTATGACAATGGACATGTTCATAATTTGTGAAACTAACTATAATAAATTAATATATACTTTATCCTTCTCCATCTACACATGAGGGAGATGGAGTTCAATTCTTTTTGTCCCTGACCATTTTTCAGCCCAGCTACCCTTGTTTCATATTCCTGTAAAGAACTATATTCTAATTATAATTATATTTTTCAGTTCTATTGTTATAATTGTTGAGAATGTAGCAAGAGTATACAACATTCAAACAGGGGATTGCATACGTACACTCGAAACTGAGGCACCAATTCATGAGCTAGTAGCAGTTCAGTTTCCGGAGGATGAAGATTATAATTTATATGGTTGCTCTGACTCTGGACTAATGACAACATGGACTTGGGAGCATGGAGCTGTGCTTCGAGAAGTTGTAAGTTATTAGTATGTTTTCAAATACACATTTCTTAATAAATATATTTTTAGTAAGTATGTTGATATATGAACAGATAAATTATTGATATTTGAAGAATTATCAGCCTATTTATATCTATTTACTAGGGTTGTAACGGAACCTCGCCTCCACCTCCGTTAGTGCAGAAATTTCTCAAGAAATTGTACCTCCGCTTCCGCATCCGCCTCCGCAGTTTTCTTGCTGAGTTGTAACGGAGGTTTAATGATGTTGACCTACAATGCGAGATGTACAAATCGAAGCAGGTGACATCAGTTACACCATTACAACAAACAAAAAGGCAACTGTCCTTGGAAGATTCCTCAAAAAAAAATGTGGAATTCATAGCATCCTAAAGCACAGAAAATGGACGATGTGATTGGAGAAATCCACTTCCATGGAGAAGTACGCCTCCGTTACAACCCTACTATTTACACTAACTAAAATAAGTATGTACATAAAATAACCCTCTACAAAAACGATATTTATGTTTACGAAAAATATACAAGGTCCAAATGATCATTCATGGGCATGGTTCCCAAGGGTTCCCAAGATACTGGCGCTATGGCCTCATTGAATTGCCGGTATAAGCCATTGGACTAATAAAGTGCCTAGCTCTTAAGTCACCAGTAGTGTGGATCAATTTCTGGGAAAAAATAAAATAAGCCTTGCCAGCTGCAGATGACATTGGTTATTTTGTTATTATTTATGTATTTTTAAAAATATATACTTCTTTATTTCAGCCACTCCACATACCAAATTTTGTAAGAGTCTGCACATTCAACTTAATAAATAGTGAAGAATGTTTTGTCACTAGCCTCAACATGTCAACACTTCAAGTTTACCTTGCAAAACATTCTATCAAAAATGGTAGCTTACTTTGCCACTACATTCACACTAATGTGCCATACTTTGAGATTATGTGTGTGGCCATTGGTTGGTGCTTTGGCGATAGATTTGCGGCTATCACGAATGGGACAAAAACACTTTATATACAGAATCTATATCAACCACATTTGAGAGCAGAGTAAGTTTTTTCATTTTGAATCTTTTTGTAATTTATTTAAATACGAATTAAATACTTGGGTACCTATTTAAGTAGATAAAATATTTTTGTAATCCCACTAATATAAGAATCCCGAAAGTTTGTTTGTTGTGATATGGTGTGAAAAAAATGGATTGACATGTTTTTAGGGTTCAGCACTCAAAGGGTTCAAAGTGCTAATGAGCTTAAAAAAGTAAATACACACAAAGTTGGGGGTAACTATCATATGGTATTTAATATGGTAATCAAAGAATGCGATATAAAGAAATAATGTTTGCACCTAGAGACTTATTATTTTTGATTTAGAATCTTGGTTAGAAACAGCCGTTACGTTGCAGAACTCCATGATAATTAAAGAACTAGAAGTTTAATTTGCTATAATCCACCAAGATATGTAAATCTACGTGGTACAGTGTAGATCTTGCACTTGTAGCTTGCGATATTCACCACACCACACAAATCTAACAAATTATTCTCAATGTACATTTCACTCCGACACCGGAGCATCTTCAGGAGATGTTGACTCGACAATGCACGATTGTAAAGTGACGATTGTGTCTGTACCACATAGACACATAGAATTATATAATATTGTGGTGGATAATAGCGAAATAAACTTCTAGTTCTTTCTTTGCTTTAGAATCAATTTTCACTATTATTCTAGAAAGTATCAATATTTATCACTGCTACATGTACAAAAATGGAAATATTTGGTTTTTTTTTCTTGTAGAATACACAATTACAATGACTTTAGAATAATATCAGTAGCAGCCCATCACAGAGAAAATATGATTGTCATAACTGACACGTTAGGTAGGGTGACAATCCTCCGAGGGAACCTGTACGATGCCAAACAAATAGGAAGAGAAGTACTACATTGGCATGCCTTACCCCCACTTGCTTCGTGTTTCTCTACACAAGGTAATTCTTACTTAATATTATAAATTTGCAATCTACGAGATACAAGCACACCAGTTTGTTTTCAAGGATTTTTCAGCCCCAAATAAACGGTAAAGGAAAACACAATGAGGAAACCCGCATGGCTGAGAGTTCTCATCATTTTTTCAAAGATTGAAGTCTGCCAATCCGTATTTTCTCCTGTTATAAACATTCTCATTTTTAGAGGAGATCCATGCTCAGTAGTGTTAATGATGATGACTGATGCCCATGACAAAATAGGAGTTTGCCTAGTTATTAACTCTGCTGTTTGTGTGACATATTTAAGCTATCAAAGCTGTATTGGTGGTGCCATCATCGAGTAGATTATAACTCTGATAGTTTATATCTCGGAAACCTGAAGCTTTAGAAGATTTTGTCTCATATAATACTTGCTTGTATTGAGTGACTTTTTTTTAGTTGGCTGGTAATTTTGAAAAAAAATTTAGAGATGGCGGAACGTTAGTTAGGCCAAAAGATTCAAACCCTCTTTTAATTCCCAAAATGCCCCTCGATTGGACTTGTTTGGAAACCTAATTGGTATCATATTTCATTCATTCATTCAATCAATTTGATCAACAGGCAACTATCTGATTACTGGTGGTATAGAAAAGGTATTGGTGAAATGGACATTGGGAAACTTGGCGAACAGACCCAATGAGAAGACATTCATTCCACGGCTGCCGGGATTCATCAGATATATTGCAGTCAATAATACCCACATTGCTGTAACTCTTTCTAATAACTGTAAGTACCTTTGCACAAAACAAGTTTTATTTGCGTGTCTGTCATCTGACGCGATTTTACTGCACATGAAAACGTGTTCTAAGTGATCCCTAAGGCACGGGATATTACGAGAGGCGTGCGGGGGCACGGCGACATTGTGGCGGCGGAAGTAAGAAAGCAACCCTCCGTATATCTGGCGTCCCGTCACTTGAATATGTCACCGTAAGATTGTGAAAACCGTTAGATTGTAATCTAACGCTTTTTATCTCGATAGATTGGAAACTTTCGAAAGATTGTGACCCGTAACAACTGCTTACAATAGGCATGATGACAGTAACCAAGAATCAATGAAATTATGAATTTATCTAATGAAATAGTATTCATGGATTCTAAACAACGTATTTATTTTTCTATTTCGAGCTATTTATTTTGATAAAATAAAACTATAAAATAAAGCAATCCGCCATAATGGATTAAACACCAAGAAGCGAATGACATCACAATTGTTTGTTTTCGAGCTTTGACAATCACACTGCTGCACAGAGTACATTGGTAAAAACAATAGTAACGTCACAAACGACGCCATGACACCGGCTAGCGTTTTGGCGTGAATTTTAAAATTTAAATTTCAAATGCCAATTTTATCTACAAAAGCTTTTTCTGCTGAAATAAGATATTTTTTCGAAATAGTAGATACTTCCGAACATAATCTGACCATTCTTCAAAATCAGTCATCATGCCTATTTAACGCATTATTGTTCGGTAGATTGTAATCTGTTAGTTATATTAACCCGATAGAACCTAAGTGCCCTGCCTGCGGCCGGCTGCTGGGCACTACCTGATTATTTATGTCGAACCCTAACATAACCTACAAGAAAGAGGCAAGAAAACGTAAATATATTGAATATTTTAAAAATTTACACTCGGAACATTGAACGGTTCACAAACTGTCGAAAGTTTACAATCTATCGAGATAAAAAGCGTTAGATTGCAATCTGACGGTTTTCACAATCTTACGGTGACATATACATTTTGTATGCAATCTGACGGTTTTCACAATCTTACGGTGACATATACATTTTGTATGAAGTATAAAAGCAGCGGCACCTAGCTCGCGACCGTCGCCTAAGACTAAGTATTTGATACCGGCAACTTCTTTAAAATTCCCGTACTAATCTTCCGTGATAAACTGTATCCTATGTTCTGTTGATTGCAAGATAATATATCTGTCACCGTAAGATTGTAAAGACCGTTAGATTATAATCTAACTCGCGAAATTCTAAACTGTCGAAAGATTAGAATTTAACGAATTATTTTCCGGTAGATTGTAATCTGATAGGTATTTAAACCCAATAAAACCTCAAATTGATTAAACCTTAAATTGATTATTTATGTCGAACCCTAACCTATCTTACAAGAAAGAGACAAGAAAACGTAAATAAAATGAATATTTCAAAAATTGACACTCAGAACATTGAACAGTTTACAATGTTTCGACAGTTTAGAATTTCGCGAGTTAGATTATGATCTAACGGTTTTTACAATCTTACGGAGACATATCCGTGCCAAGTTTTGGTTTAGTATTGATAATAGTATAGATAGGATGCTTTTTCGAAAGCAGTCAGTGAGGTAGGATACATAGGGTGCTATTTCAAAAGCAGTAAGTGAGATAGAAATTACTATTAAATGAAACTGAGGTGCAATTATGTAAGAATTGCCGATCCAATCGTCAAAGTTCGGCGTCAAAGTAAAATAAACCATAAAATTATTGATTTAGAGCTCAATTTCGTGTTTGCATTCTCTTACGTTTATGAAATCATACATACCTTATTTTATTACTTTTACGCCGGCTTATTTTACTTTGACGCCGAACTTTGACGATTTGATCGACAATTCATACACAATCGGGGGACTGGTCTGGTAAACCATGGCGTCAATTTTACGTAAGTTTAGGTAGGTACGTATTTTTCATGCGTCACCTAGCTTTACGCGATTAATGGAAGGGTCCGACCGTCAGCAATGAGGAATGCGACGCAGAGAGAGTACGCACTCATGAGTATGAAATAAAATCATTTGAATAGGCATGATGCCTATGTCAAAAATGAATCATTTTTTAATGATTATTAAATAGAGCGTCTTTCAAAAGACCTAAAACTCACATACTCGGTTAGATTTAAGTTTTATAACCATTTTAAACTATAATGTATATATAATATTAGTACTAATTAATAATGTTAATTGATACTAATATTATAAATGCGAAAATTTGGATGGATGTATGAATGTATTGATGGATGTTTGTTACTATATCACGCCCGAACGGCTAAACAAATCTGGATGAAATTTGGCACAGAAGATAGATTATGGTCAGGAATAACACATAGGCTACCTTTTATCCCGGAAAACTAAGGAGTTCCCGCGGGACCCAAAAAACCTCAATCCACGCGAACGAAGTCGCGGGCATCAGCTAGTATTAAAGATAAAAAGGGCATGTAAAGTTGTTGACGTCACAACTATTTTTTAAGTTTGTCAAAGGGTTACTGATTTGATTGAGTTGTCATCATCGCCATTTCAGCGGTAGTAATAGCGAACGCCCTAATGCATGTAGAGACCACAATCCTCGAGTGTGGTGGTTTGTCACCGGTCTGCAGAGCGCTGGGCGCATCGCTGGTCTACCACCGCCCCATGTCTGCGCTGCTGATGCCGGGTAGGACCGGATACCTGCAGCTGTACTCAACCAACACCGACAAAGTACTTTACAATGTAAGTATTTGATGGATCATGTTTGTATTAGAGGTGTTAACATATCGCTAAACGGTTAACGGCTGCAAACTGTAGTAAAAAAACAATGTTTTTTTGACGTGGTAACGTCTTCGAAATCGATTAACACCGGCTGCACGCATGAAAAAGTATCACGTTCCGCCTGAGCCTGAGCGTGCAAGCGAGAGCGCGAAACAAGCGACAGAGAGGCACGATCCGCCCAGGCGTTGGCTTGTGACACATTTATCTCTTCCCGCGTGACGTCAGAGCTAGCAGTTCAAATAGTTCTGCTACTGGAACGCCGCCACGCGAGCTTCGAAAACTTCTAGTTATCACGTAAAACTATCGTCCGTAAACCGACTTTACAGACAACCGTATTTTTTTTCACAGGAGTAAAGATCGTTTACGCTAACCGTTTAAACAGGCGGTAGTAAAAAAACAATGTTTTTTTTCAATTGCTAGTGCACAGGAGTAAAGATGTTAACGAATACTTTCCACCATTAGCCGTTAACCGTTTAACCGTTTAGCGATACGTTAACACCTCTAGTTTGTAAGCATAAACAAGGTCCGAGGAATGTTGACGTAATGAGATAGAGTTGTGATATAGTCGATATTACGTTATCGATACTAACACATATTTTATCTGTGCGCATAAAAGGTATTAGTATTTATATTGTAAGAATAAATCGATAACACTGATCACTTAATATTCAAGAATCATTAGTTTCGTCTGACAGATAATAAATAATAATAACTAGTTAGTATATTTTAGTTATTCTTTGTAAATTTTTCAGATCGATATAACTCAAATGAACAGTCTTACTTCCGAAAGACAGAACCTAATACCGCTGGAGTTAGAAGTGACTTGTGCGGCGATCTCTGCGAACGGGAAGTGGCTTGTGACGTCAGAGTACAGAAACGATGGCGTTAATTATCCAGAAGAAAGACTAAAGTTCTTTGCTGCACTGCCGGAAAACCAACGGCCGTTTGGATTGAACACCTGTGTCAATCTGTCACACGGGGGTTGCAGAGTTGTATCTTTAGCTCTTAACAATAAAGGCGAATTTTGCGTGTCATCGGGCACCGACCAAAAATTCAGGATATGGAAACGCAAAATGGTACAACAGTATAGAAAAAAAATCGGTTGGTACTGTCTAACCGCCTGCTACTACTCGTCGGGGATAGCGCATTACCTCGGAAATCCGGTCCTTAACAAATTCAAAATCGGAGAAAATCTCCACCCTAACGAGGTCAAAGACTATCCGTATATGAAACAAATTGCATATGACGATGTCATAAAGAACATTTTTTACATACACAAGAATGTTGGACAGAAACTGGCAGACAGTAATGTCGTGGACAGAAAAGGTCTCGATAATGATCAGTTTTCGATGGGCGGTGTGGCGATATCGCAAGACGGTTCTCTGATCGCCGCGTGGTTTGGATGTAAACTGACCCTATGGGACTCTCATCTGTGCAATTTACGGACAACTTTATCGCATCCCGCACTACGGCCGAAAGGAGTTCATGTTCAGTTTGGAAACAATGACGCTGCACATTATGTGAGTATTTTACTTGTAGATTATGAGACTAGCCCTGACGAACATATTTTTTTTTACACCACTACAAGTTAGCCCTTGACTGCAATCTCACCTGATGGTAAGTGATGATGCAGTCTAAGATGGCAGCGGGCTAAACTGTTAGGGGCATGGCAGTTATATTAAACCCATTCCCCTATTCGGTTTCTGCACGGCATCGTATCGGAACGCTAAATCGCTAGGCGGTACGTGTTTGCCAGTGGGGTGGTAACTAGCCACGGCTGAAGCCTCCCACCAGGCCAGCCCAGGGAAAATTGAGAAATTATAAATTCTCAAATTGACCCTGCCGGGGATCGAACCCGGGACCTCCGCACGTTAAGACAACAGCGCTCAACACTGCGCCAAATTGTTTTCAATTTTTGACGACCTTCGCGTCAAAAACTGAAAACAATTTGTAGTTTGTGCGTGTATCTGTTGCCGTAGTGTGTGTGTGTGCGCCACAGCCATTTTTAAAATCAACTGTGCTTACTAATATTATAAATGCAAAATTTGGATGGATGGATGGAGGTTTGTTACTCAATCAGTTAGTCGCCAGAACGGCTTAATGGATCTCGATGTTTGGCACAGAGATAGACTATATTCTGGAATAACACATCTAAGGCAACTTTTCATCCTGGAACTTTAAAGAGTTCCCGCAGGAACAGAAAAAATCTCAATCCATGCGAACAAAGTCGCGGGCTAGTAAGAAATATACAGTTTAAATTAACCTGTTACTCGAATACAGAGGTAAATAAACATGTTGTAAAAACATTTAAATGTGAACAAAAGAACTCACAAACATTAACAACACCAATAGTACAACATCACAAACATTCACAACACAATATATCAAAATCATGAGGTTACTTTGGAATTTCTTGAAAATAAACTGTACCTAATAAATACCATCAAATAATGAGCGATTGCAGAACCCTACTTTATGCATGTTTTGACACGCATTTGACCGTTTTGATATTTTTTTCAGCTAGTTTGTACAACAAGCCATTGTTTGGCTGTATGGAGTCTACTGTCTCTGACGATAAAATGGATGGTCCAAATTGAAACAACTTGTCTCGTATCAGATCCCTATAGCAACAAAATGGCTATGCTCACCACGAATAATGACGGTAAGACAAAGTTTTGCGGAAAAGATCGAGAAATAGAAGAGAAATATTATTAAACCCTACAGTCACACTATACCCATGCCAAAAATCTCGTCGATCCGTTGCTCCGTTGGGCCTGATTGAAGGACAAACCAATAAACCAACAAACAAACACACTTTCGCATATATAATATTAGTAAGTATGATCAACAGTATTTTCAGGAGCATACTTTTAATGGATTTTTAAAACTTGTGTAAAGTAAACCGCGGGCGACTGCTAGTTTGTAACATTAGCATGTATATTTGTATGTGGACGTCTGTGGGTTGATCACAGAGTACATTATATATACTGGTATAGAGTTGCTACTCGACTTTCCATGTACAGCGACATCTATCGGGAAGTTGTCCAACTAAAATATGTATATATATATAACCCTAACACAATGCTATAGTACTATATATTACAAAGTGTATTGTATAATAATTTATCTTAATTATTACAAGATCACCTAATTCTGCAACTATAGAATTATGTGACCTTGTAATAATTAAGATAAATTATTATACGATAAACACAAACTGTAAAAATGTTCAGATGTTAGTAAATGAAACGCATGTTGATTATTTTCTCTTATATTCTCAATTACAAAAAATATACATAAAGTATAACAATTATTCCACAGTTTCATGTTTTACACATCGTACACACTTAATACACAGTATTAATATAGTTTCACACGAATTTATCCAAAAAATAATAATTTTGTCCACCCGGCATCCGGCATGCCAGAAAACGTCAATGTCAATGTCGAATTTCAAACTTTAAAATGGCGGCTGTCTACGTTTGGAAATTAAAACACAAATGTTTCATTAAACTTCTAACTCATTCCACTAAACTAAATTTATAACAGATAAATCTTTATAAATTGTCTAAGATAACTCATATTCTGCTCAAAAAAAAAGTTTTATATATTATTAGCTTTGTGTTTATATAAATGGCAAAATCATTATTTTTTCTAAAACATAAACTTCTGAACGAACATTTATTTCAGCGCCATCACAGACCCTGATCACAGACTTTTATGTATACATACTTTCAGTACAAGATAAGCGCCATGAGCGCCATCCTTTAGGGAGTTGTGGAACTAACATCCCCATACAACAGAAAAATGTTCTAAGTGCAAAGGCCCTGGGGTTGATGATGATAATGATAGTTGCATGTATAGGTTTACTCATTACTTACTGTTTGGACACACGAAATCGATTAACGTTTTCGAGATGTGAAAACACTTTTAGGCTTAGTAAAACGTTAAACGAGCAATTCATTTGTTGGAAACAGTGTTCGCTTCTACTATAAGCTCCCAGAACACATGTTGAAGATGTCTCTGAATAAGTTCCAAGTTAATCTAAAATGTAAACTGATTAAAAAATCCTATTACCATGTGAAGGCTTACTTAAATGACAAGGAAGCTTGGCAATGATTTGATCTAATGGCTCTGATAGTTCCTTAGTTAAGATGATTTGTAAAATGGTGATAATGAAAAAAAACCCCGGCTGAGTTTGTTGTGGGCTCTTCTCAGATCAGGGCGCGTTTGGAACCCTCGTAGCTTTAGTTTTATGATACCGTTACCGATTATCACCATTATATTATATATTTTACAAATAACAGGACGCCAATAGTACCTACCAAAGTAGTGTAACTACCTAAATTGAATGAACATTATTTGAATTTGAATAACCCTACTAATTAAACTATATTTATCTTTTTTCAGTATACGTCTTCAGTCCGCATAATTCCACACCAATACTGGTACAGAAGGGTCTATTGAACCCTGCGACGGGGATCTTTAGATATTGCGCGTTCGGCTCGTCCACCCGTGATACCGTGAGGCTGTATGTCATGAGAAATAATTCTGTAAGTTGGCAACAAAGTCTATATTGTATGCTTTGCGCTTAAAATTGAATAGAATTAAAAAAAAAGTTAAATGACTGTTAATTTATTTATTTATGAAGGTTTAATTGAACTGATAATTGAGTCATTCAATGTACTTCACTCAGTCAGTTCGTTCCCAACGCCATAGTGGAATAACTTGTATAAATGCGAGTGTTTTGACGATGGTTAGGCACTCTCCACCGAGACTCAAACGATTATTGAATACCTTCGGTGTTTAGATAGTTATTTTTGATTAGTAGCCTGTGGTAGCAACTGCGGCCTGGTCAATGATTTGATACTGTAGTATTGCATAACTAAGGTTTATAAATTAAGTAATTACATTAAATTTCTCGTGGTTAGAGTACAAACATATTAAAAGTGTTTTATTAATACCTACTTCTGGATTGTCTCCAACGATATTTATCAATTTAATATTGCAAAACGGCATTTAACATATTTTTAATTTAATATTGCAAATTACGGTATTTAAAATTTATTTTGGTCCTAAATACCCCTTTTTTTCTCTAAATGAATCTAATAAATGAAAGGACATGACCAGTAATTGCCCTCCGATTCGGTACAATGCACAGGATTTCCGTTTTTACAGTAAGGTTTAAAAATTCAAAACGAAATTATTATGGATTTATTATTCCAAATAAGGTCAGGGTTCAAATGACAAAAAAAACAGTACGCTACTGTTTAAATCTTGAGCGTCCGCTTTCCTCTTTAAGCACTACTCCATTTTGACGTTCCATTATATCCATACCTAATAATTATGAATCTTGTAACCCTACATGAATACCATTTAAGTACCTTAGTCATTATATTATGAATGATTTATTTTTGATCAATTAAATAGTAATGAAAAGGAAATGTATGTTTTGTTTATAATTATTTTTATTTTTTGACAAGTCTCAAACTAATAGATCGAACAAAGCATTTTGAAATACTGCGTTTAAAGGAACGCCCTTTCACATTGCATATGCTGCCATCTGTGGTCGAATAGTTGAACTTGTTAACCAAAAGTAGTGAGCAATACTTAAAAATATTTTCTAGACTCACCACAATAACTAGCGCCATCTAGTGTGGGAAAGCAGTTTTTGATGAAACTTTTTTTATTTATTTTCTCAGTTTTCAGAGCCTTCAGACTCCTGAAACTTTTTTATTTGTAAACTATAAAATATAACAATTACAATAATAAAGAAATAATGCTTGAAAATATTTTTTAGACTCGCTCAACACAATAAATAGCGCCATCTAGTGTGGGAAAGCAGTCTTTTGGTGAAACTTTTTTTGTTCATTTTCGCAGTTTTCCTAACCTTCAGACTCCTGATTACAATTACAATAATAAAGAAATCATTGCTGAACATTGATTTTTGACACCTAGGCAAGCTGCCATAGTTCCACCGGTCAAGTCCTTTTGAGTATTATCGTTTAGTGCTCTCGTGAATTGGCCCATAACGGCGAACCGAACCCCTCAAGTCACAATACGAGCCGGAATCACTATAGTACTAAACAACCATTAATAATATGTATTACACTATGTGAATGTGGTACAAAACGACTTTAATCTGAATGTTCTCAAATGATCGATCTATTACTCAAGAGGTAAACTATAAAAAACTTTCGAGATTTATATTTGAGCACCATGATTTTATACCGCCACGAAAGCTTTTCATTAAATACAGAATACAGTTATCATATTTTTATAATAACAATATATTAATTAGAGGATTATTCCCTCGACTTCGTTTGGGTGTATTTAGGTTTTTTAAAAATCGGGTGGAATCTCTTTTATTTTTCCGGTATAAAAAGTATCTTATGCCTATATCCGGGATTCAAGCTAAGACTGTACCTTTCGTTGAAATCAATTTGTGTTTACGATGAAAACGCATAAACAGGCATACACACTTTTGTATTTATGATTGACTAGCTGATGCCCGCGACTTCATCCGCGTGGATTGAGGTTTTTTTTTGTTGCAATGGGACCTCTTTAATTTTCCAGGATAAAAAGTAGCCTATGTGTCAGTCCAGGCTATAATCTATCTCTGTGCCTAATTTCATCCAGATCCGTTCAGCCGTTCTGGCGTGATTGAGTAACAAACATCCATCCAAACTTTCGCATTTATAATATTAAAATTCAAAATTCAGAATTCAAATGTTTTTTTATTCAAATTAACTTTTACAAGTGCGTTTGAATCGTTAAGTGGATCTACCACTGGTTCGGAATGCCATTCCTACCGAGAATAACCAGCAAGACCACCGGTTGCTCTTTTGAAAAAAAATTTAGTATAGATTGGTATCAATTCACAGGAGATATACTGCCTGGAGCCTGAGATGTCCGAAGAACATCGTCTAGAAGTGATATCACAAAGGAACCTACCCACTTCCAAGTTTGGTGCGCTAATTGCCGAACAAACTCTCTATGACGTAAAACCTTTTATGAATACTACGACGCAAGAACTGAATAAGGCTGCGCTTGCAAACACGGCTATTTCGCAGGTAAGTTGACAAACTCAATGTCCTTCTACAATACAAACTATCCTCATACCAATTTAATAAAAATCGGTTGAACCGTGGGCCGTGAAAGCGTAGCAGACAGACAGATGGACAGACAGGCAGACACACTTTCGTATTTATAATATTAGTATGAATTCTATCATTCCTAGACCAGATCTCAGACCTATCATTTCATAAAAAACTAATGACAAATTTTCATTACACAACCAACATTTGGCAGAATTATGAATCACAAATTCATCTTTATACAAACAACTGGTTCTATAAAATTATTTTCTTGACAAATTTTTTGCAGACAAATTTTAATTTCACATAACATTATTTGTCATACAAATCATTTATTATTCACATTAATTATTTAAAAAAAGCATAATATCATAAAAACGTTTGATAAGTACTGTCTGTTAAAATGTTAAGTTAGGGTAGGGTAAGGGACATAAATATTTAGCTTAATATTTATGTTAGGTTCTATCGGGTTAATATACCTAACTTAAGTTAAAAAAATGTTTTTCAGAAGCACTAAAGTTTGTAAAATGTACCGACATTTTATAAAATCGAATCGAATTTGACAAATAAATTATTCTGTGAAATAATAAATTTGTAAATTATACTTTAACATTCAGCATACTTGCAAAGTAAAACACTTGCGAATTGAATTGTCAATGATTTCTTATAAAATCATATTGCTGAATACGTTGTCACTTTAAATTTAAATTTTTCTCACCTATGAACAAATAAAATACCTAATTGGGGTAAAAATAAACTAAGTTAAAAAAGAAAAGCCCGCTAATGACGATTGAGAACAGAATTATTATTATCGTTATGAATTTAACTCTCACACCCGCATACAAAATAAATACATATAAGGCCAAGGATCTATAATAAAGATACATAAATAAATGTTTAAATGAATTATTATTATTATTGAGGTATTGCTATGAAATCGTTGAATTAAATCTTTGTTGCTTGTTACAGTTTCTGTCAGCCGCCCCTCACATGGTGCCTCCAGTGAGTTTGCTGTGCCCACTGTTCCTGCAACATATATCCGGGTACAAAGAGGCCGAACAATCCGATGAAGAGGAAACGCCCACGGAGATCGACCCCCCGTCCAGCGATGACGAAGACTTGCCAGCTAAGTCCACTCAAACACCTAAACCGGCCCAACTGTGGGCACCGAGCTATGGACAAATCAAGGAAAAGCGGTTAGGAAAAATGCTTAAAGACAATATTTTAGACTTAGATTTGACATCATCAGTGTTTGGCGATTGATTTTATGAATTTATTATAATTTTATCATTTTTAAAATTGTGATTCTTTTCTTTCTTTATTCTCAATTGACCTTGTAGCTCCTTTCTGGATTGACTTTAGTCCATAAGAAAGCTAAGTCCATTCGAGATTTGACCAAAATTCAATAGCTGAAGGATGAAGATAGTTACCTCTTTTAACTCGGACCTCGTGCCTAAAATGTCACTTAAACAGTTCCATAGAATTACTAGCTGACCCGGCAAACGTTGTTTTGCCATACGAATTATTAAATTTGGCAAAACGGGACCCAATTGATCAGTTATCGACCAGGGTTGAAAAATATAAAATGCTATCAAAACATAGGGGTCGGTGGTAGGACGGTAAAAATTTAGGACTAAATGTATTTTTCAAATCCACACCATAAAAAATAACAAAAAAAAATTGTACAAAAAATTTTAAAAAAAATTTTGGGGTGAACCACCTATTCTCATACCTACTGAATATACATATGAAATTTCATCAAAATCGGTCAAGCCGTTTCGGAGGAGTATAAACAACTGTAACAGAAGAATTTTATATATTAGATTAAGTGGATATGGCATGAACGGGAAACTTTGAGAATAGGTATTGAACAATTATATTGCCGTCGCGCTGCTCCTCGAATAGAATTCCAAAAATGAATCCTAGATAGATCGATTTATCGCCTCCGAAATTTAGTTTTTTTTAGTTTTATTCGGAAATAAATACTTAATTTTATTTATCATTGTCAAACATTAATTATGTGTTTAATAATATTTGAATTACATGATAGGTACTATCATAGTTTATTTATAAGACGTTGCGGCCTAAATTCATGTCATTCCACTACAGTGAATAAATCTTTCCTTCGTAGATTTTTAGCATTGTTTTACGGCTAATCTGAGACTATTTGTAGGTAGGTACAGAACTACAGACACTTTGTCATGTGGCCTTATGTATTTGAATAGCATTTTAGGAACGTAAGTATTCGTAAAGATAATAAATGTCACAGGGGATTGAATCGGTACTTAAGATATGATATTTTGATTAATTTTAGACGGAACTTCTCATTTCGGCTTTAAAGTGTTCGTTCGATTTGCTCTTTGCATCTCCACGTCTTATCAAGAAGTATATATCTAATCTTATCATGATATTAAACTACCTACTGGATGTTAGCCGGTTTTATCATTCACGAAAGATATTTTAACAAAACAGTGATGTTTGAAAAATATGATAAATTTAAGCTTTCTTACAACTTATCTTTTGCAAATCTTTTCGGTGTTACTTTTTGATCATTTTATCGAACCTAAATATAATTATTATTTACGTAATACATAGTTATGAAGTAATTTAATTTACTTTAATAGGTAAACAGAATTTATATTACGATTCTCGAAGTAGGTACGTTATTGTCCCTAAAAATGGTACTGTTAAAAATTAAATAACTAGGTACTGTAACGGAGCTGGGACGGGGCCGGAATAAATACGCCGTGTAACAAGAAGGGTTGAGTTTATTTTCGTATACAACAGTAACAAGACACTTTGTAATCCTAACTAGTGTTTGATTACGCTAACACCGGGAACCAAGCTGAGGGATCTGTGGAGAAGTCGTCCGCTAGCGCTTGGAGCCTAGGTAATTAGTACTGGTGGGCGTTGCAACGACGAACCGTTTTTACAGACCGTTTTCCGTTCTGGGACGGTGAAACCGTTTACGTCCTAGGTAAAACAGTCTTCGTCGCCCAAACCATACTTCGAATAACTTGGTGCGATTTTTTATTTTACGCCTAAGAAAATACAGTCTAGAGCAGGGTTTCCCAAAGTGGTCGATATCGATCCCTTGGGGTCGATTTCGGTTTCCCATGGGTTGACATAAACAAAAACTGGGTTTGCGGGTCGACGAGGTGTAAAATCGACCCCTATTAGTAAAGACGAGTTCTTATTTGAAACTTTCAAGATACTGTATAAGTTGTGTTACGTGTACCAAGTACCAACTTGTTATAAGAATGACTAATATTTTAGTAAGAAGTCTCATTGTTGTACTTTTGAAAAACTTTTCAACATCATACCTAGTTGAAAAAGGCTTCAGTGTGGTTATAAACGTTTTGACAAAACAAAGAAACCGCTTGAAAATCAACGAACGGGGAGATTTAAGTCTGCAACTCACGAATATTGAACTGGATTTAGCTCGATTGGTCAGGTTCACTCCAATACTCCTACACACTCCTTTTTTTATCTTTGCGATTCTAATGTTTATTTTTCAAAAAAGAATTACCTACTTAACTTTTTTTTTCGTAATTTATATTAATTATGTATTATGTAGTTTTGTGTTATTTATTACTTATATATACGCTAACCGCAAAGTTTTAAAATTGGTAAGTATTTTGTATCAATAGGAAATAACTAGAGATAGGATTTTTAAAGTAATTTGGCTATGGGGGTCTGAGTAATCAGTTAATTTTGGAAAAGGGGTCTCTTGCGCAAAATAGTTTGGGAATCCCTGGTCTAAAGTGACTTGATTCAACGAGACACATCGTCCTTATCGCTCCTCGTTCATTCTCAAAATAGTTCTTCCCATAAAAAGTGAACTTTTCGCCAATGAGATACGGTCGATAATGTATTACACGCAGGCTACCCTTTGCTGTCGTTCGTGATGTGAAAAGAAAAAGTATGAAGGAAAGATCATTTCATAGTATAATCGTATAGTGAAATCGATCGATAAAATGAATACATCAAAATTAGTAAACGATTTCATAATTTAGAAACCATTACCTAACAGTTGCAAGAAACTGCAACAATTAAGTTTCGTTCTAAAGAACGGTTGTCGTTGTCGGGAAAACGGTTGCGTTTCATCCGTCAAATACGACAACGAACCATCATTAATAAGATTTGTGCAGGAAAGCTGTCTGTTCCTATCCTAACCAAGGATCTCGTATTATTGACAATACTCCCATGGTCCTCGCACACACTCTCACGAGTGTGGGGAAATCCGTTCCCACACTCGTACCGTAAAGACGGCACCGGTCCTTGTTGCGGCCGTTAGTTGGCCTACGGGTTTGGGGGCCATCCTTCCGCTCCACGGTCGAGCCCCGCCGGGTGAAACCCGCTGGTGGGAGAAATTTACAATACATTTTTTTTTTTTTTTTTCGGATTGAGTATGCTGCATAGGCCCTACTGGCCGCTACAGCGTCACCGGGGGGATGGGCGAGCGCTAAGCGTCGCCGAGAAAAGAGCCCTAGGGCTCGATGACATCGGGGGAGGCAACGTCTTCCTAAGGGCGCCTCCTATGAGGCTCGGACCACGGCTTAGGATGACGTTGGGACGAATGGGAGGTCGGTTGGACTAGGTTATACTGGTGGGCGTTGCGACGAGAAACCGTTTCAAAAAACCGTTCTCGGCTCTGCGACGGTGAAACCGTTTTTACGTCCTGGGTAAAACAGTTAACAGTTTTCGTTGCACAAATCAGTCTTCGAATAACTGGTAGTCGTCCTCGTTCCACGTTCGTTTTTCAAAACAGTTATTACAATCAAAAGTGAACTTTATGTCGATGACATACAGTCGAAAATGAATGTATTCAACGACACGTTCGTTCTCAAAACAGTTATTACAATCAAAAGTGAACTTTATGTCGATGACATACAGTCGAGAATGAATTTATTCAACGACACGTTCATTCTCAAAACAGTTCTTACAATCAAAAGTGAACTTTATGCCTATGACATACAGTCGATAATGTTAATGTATTACTTTTCACTAAAAAAAACGCGTTTCACTAAAAAAAACGCAACTCTTTCCATATCAAATATGTTTCGTTCTAAAGAACGGTTGTCGTCGCAACTGGTTTGCAAACCAGTTGCAACGATAACCGTTTTCTGCAACCGTTTTCGTCGTCGGCGAAACGGTTACGTTTCGTTTGTCGAAAATACGATAACGACCCACCACTACTAGGTTAGTCCACACGCCCCCGAGGCCGTGGGTTAAGACCACGTCCGGGTGACGTAAGATATCGGGGTCCTCGTCTTCGCCGGCGAAGACGCTGTGTTTGACATGTGTTGGTGTGTAGCCCTAAGTAGGGTGCATTGTCGGTGGTGTACAATACATTACCCACATCCGATACTTATATTAGGAAAGACACGACCCGATAGTGCGAGTCAGACACCTGGTGGCGCCACCTATTATCACCATACTACACTAAAATATCCATAACGTTACAATCTCATATCAGATGAGCGCGGATGATGCATACGGTAAGTATGTGGTCAACGTCAAAGTAGAGTCAGGCAAATGAGAATATTGTATAAACAGTGTTGCCTAGCTGTTCGTTAGCAATATAGGTAAGTAGGATAGACTACAGAATCGTAAATGAGATTTGTAGAAAACATTGGGTAGGCGTTCGTGACTGGTACATAGCTTTATCAACCTCTGATAAGGCGATGTTTTCAAATAGGTACCTATTTAGGTCGATTACGCCTTACTGGGTTCAATACATATAGGTTCAGGGCGAATTGCTTCAGAATAATGATAAAGGAAACATAAGCAACGAGATAACGAAGATAATTGAAAGCTACGCACAATTATACGCTTTATGAGGTAAACAAAATGGGCTATATTCAGATAAAGTAAACACGAACTAGATGGGAAACGTAGTTAGTCGTTCAGCTGGATACACACTAGTGATGTAGGTACCTAAATATTGTCGTATTTTCGTATTGTACCAACAAATATAAGATCAGCACGCTTTGCATACGCACGAGATATCTCGAGGCGAGAGGGAGATGTTGTCGTTGCCGGCTAATTTTTCGTTTGCTCTAACATGCAAAAAATGCGGTATTTAACAAGAAAAAAATAGTTGACATTAGTTCGTAGAGAAAATACCACAGATATGAAATATTACTTTTAAGATATATTATTATGAACATTATCTTATCTTTTTAACACCATTATTTCGTATAGGTATGTATACTCATAATGCAAACTTATCTCTAATTCAAAACAAGTCATAATAAAAAAAACTAAAAACACGACTGCCCTGCCAAAAAAACGAACTAAAAAGTTAAAAATCTAAATTAATCAAGTTAAATTAGAATCTTATTCACATTTTTATTAAATTATATTTTTTTGTGAATCACTGGATATTGAACTATAGTGTTATATATTTTTGGAATCTACTCATCATTTTCTAGATGATGATTATAAAGTTAATTATATTTTCGCTTTTTTTTAACTTTGGTCTTTAATGCGGGACCATCGTCAACCCATATTTTTTTTTTAAATACTAGTCTATATCTCCCGGAATAAGCTAGCGATTCTAACGATACCTCATTTATCGAAATCGGTTCAGGCGTATAGAAATTATGGTGGAATATACAAACTCACTTATATACATGAACCCTGAAAACAATATACTCCTTTTTTCCGGCAATCGTATAAAAAAAAGGAAAACAAAAATTCAAAATATTTATTTGCAGAAACATTTTTACAATTAAGATGTTATTTGTTAGTTTTCCAGTAGAAATGTTTCACCTTATAATCAGGCATGCAAAATTACATTTGTATATATATAATGATTTACTTAAATTTAAAAATTTATCTATTGTGTCCGAGTCAGTCCTTGGTTAAATCCATCGATATATATGTAGGTACTAGATGGGCGCTTTCATAGAAAAAAATTGGGCGTCCAACCTTTAGAGCACGCTCCTAACCTGTATAGCCCTGTCCTTGTCCCCACCATAGCGCTGTCCCGCTTTGCAGACTAGATGGCATTAGCAAAATAGGTCCACATTATTTGTTTGACAGGGCCCGTCTATGTAAATTGAGGTCGTTGGTTAAATCTAATTTTAGGTCATAATACGGTCTCCGCGATACAGGTTCCCTAGTGCGCAGACCAAATTAAATTAGGTAAATTGGCTGTATTGTGTATTGGTAATTTTATATTTTTATTTTATGCTAGCCTTACAGGTGACGTAAATTGTAGTATGACTATGCCGACGAGAAAATAGACTGGACTAAGATCGAAAAGACACCCGGCCGGGACAAACAGTCGTCATTTTGTCCTGACACGCTAGTCTACGCGCTCTCGAAAAAAGTGAATGGCGCGGACTTTTCGTCTTCCATGGTCAGACAATTTTATTGTTAAGTACTGTAATTTTTCTTACTCTCGTAAACGTAAGTATATAACTTACAAGTTTATAACTTACAAGTTTATAACTTACTAGGTACTTTTTTATCTGTAAATAAATTACCCAATCCACAAGAAATTACCCATTTACATACTATTACCTATAGTCGTAATACCTATTAGCTATTTTCTAAACAAGAATTTACTGCAGCTGTATTTTCTTTCTTCACTTTTTCGTTACTACAGTAAGTATTTAGTGTATTTCCCATTCGTGAAAATCTGTACAGTTACATCACATAAGCGCAACCGCTGCATACCTACTATTACCTAATATTAATTATTATACCTAATATTTCATAAAATAATTCATGTCTTGTTTTATACTTTTTGGTATCCAAGCAGTCGAGTATTTCATTAAATAACTTTTTTATTTCAAATTTTTTAGTTAAGTAAGTATTAATTGTAAACAGGCGACGTTTTATCTGCCCGAAGTTGTACTATTATAGCTTTTGTGGAAGCATTTTAGAGCATGTGAATAAGCAGCTGATTCATATATTCGTAATGACGGCCATGGTGATCACCATAACCATCATCAAATTTGCATTATGTTATAATGCTAATATTAATTTGGTTTGGTAAAGTTCGTGAATCTGCTATTTTTCCTAAAAATGTGCTCATTAATTTTCGAAAGTCCTATCGCATCGACGTCACGAGACCTCTGCATTTACCGCGTCCAATCGCTTTCGTAAGCCAATGAACGTCGGGCACTTACGAAAATGCCCGTGAACAATGCAAAAAAAGTATTTTAGTAGTAAGAACCAATATTTTAATAGAAATTTAAAAAATTTCGTCGTAAGTTATGTTAGTCGAATAAGCGCTGCATGTGAATTTATTGATTGTTTGATTGATCGATTGAAGGAGTACAAATCATCAAGTTTTTTGAGCCTCGTTATGCGAAACTACTCTAACTCGCGAAATCGCAAAGTGTCGAAAGATTACAATTTAACGCATTATTTTCGGGTAGATTGTAATATGTTGGGTTTATTAACGCGATAGAACCTAAGTGCCCGGCCTGCAGCCGGGCACTACCTGGTTATTTTTGTCGAACCCTAACCTAACCTACATGAAAGAGACAAGAAAACGTAAATACAATGAATATTTCAAAAATTGACACTGAGAACATTGAACGGTTCTCAATCTTTCGACAGTTTACAATTTTGCGAGTTAGATTATAATCTAACGGTTTTTACAATCTTACGGTAACATATACAAGAAATTCTAAATCTGTTCTGTTCGGTTCTGAATCTCGGAAACGGCTCCAACGATTTTCATGAAATTTTAATATGCGGGGGGTTTCGGGGGCGATAAATCGATCTACCTAGGATTCATTTTTAGAAAATGTCGTTTTATCCGTGTTTTCAGGCCATTAAAATCTGCTACAATACGAAGGTAAATTTCGCCATCTACAAGGTTATAATAGCTCAAGTGGGAAATCGTGAGGTCCCGAATTTAAATATAATTTCCAAAAATACGATTTACCAAAAAATGACGAGCAAAGCTCGGTCATCCATATTGTGAGATTACGCCCTTACCCTTAGGTACCTATACGTGCCTATACGCTACCGGCTGCGTCATTTTCTGTTGAACGTTACTGTATTTCTATCTATCTCACAAAATATTCATCTAAATTTAAAGGCGTACAGGGCAATTTTTATCATAATTAAATACTTGAGATGACGAACATATTTATTTTGATAAGCATTAATACTATGTCGGTAAAAACACCTTCACAAGTTAAGCGTTGTTTTAGACCAAGTTTGAAAATCATAAAAATGTTTAATGTTAGTCAGCCTTAAATGTTAGATATATATTATGCTATCACGGACTTTTTTTTGAACTTTTTGAGAGGAACTATTCCACCATACATTATTTTCGTGTAACTTTCACTATTTAGGTACTCGGCGCACGCAACGGAAGCTCTCAGATGACACGATTTTATTGCAATTTTCGTAGGTAGGTAATCTATATTTTTTTTGAAAATTAAATATAGCCTACTTTATAATATCAGCTAGCTGATGCCCGCGACTTCGCCCGCGTGGTTTGAGGTTTTTCTGTTCCCGCGGGAACTCTTTAATTTTCCGGGATAAAGAGTACCTAGCCTATGTGTTTTTCCAGACTATAATCTAGCTCTGTGCCAAATTTCATCCAGATCCGTTCAGCCGTTCTGGCGTGATGGAGTAACAAACATCCATCCATACGAGTACATCCAAACTTTTGCATCTATAATATTAGATCTTTACCTATGAAATTGCATTTCTTCAGTACTGGTCATTTCAAATAAAAAAAAGTTTGTAATGGCTCTGTATTCTAAATTCAAATTAATTTTGTTTTAGAACCATGACATTCTTTTTACAAACTCAGTCTTTTATTTCCGTTCCGTCGTGGCAGCAACGCGACACAAACGGCACGTAACATCAAAAACGTTTACGGAGAGAACTGTACAAACGAACGCACAACCCGTTATTGGTTTTCCCGGTTCCGTTCTGGGAATTTTGACTTGAAAAATGAAGCTCGTGGTCGTCCGAAGACTTTGGTCAACAATAATGAATTAAAGGCGATTGTGGAAGCTGACGAAACTCAATCTTCTAGTGTTCTTCTAGTCCAGTGCGGGTGTGATTCACCACAGCTTTATACAAAACGGCATGAGCATTACTGCAGATGTGAACTGTGAAGAACGAGAGAATGATGGAGAAGCTTGCACATCTGCAACCAGCTTTGGTCAATCGGTCGTCCCCACTGCTCCTTCACGACAACGCGCTACCCCATACTGCGCCACAGACAGTCTCCAAGCTGCAAGAGCTGGGGTTGGAAGCTCTCCCTCATCCGCCATACTCACCAGGCCTTGCAACTACCGACTTTTTCCAAAATTTAGACAACTTTTTAGTGGGTAAAAAATTCAATTCCCGAGAGGCAGTACAAAATGCCTTTGCAGAGTTTGTTGCCTCCCGTCCAGCTGATTTTTACAAGAAGGGCATCAATAAACTGCGAATGCGTTGGCAAAGATGCGTCGATTGCATGGGTGATTACTTCGAATAACAGAAATAAAAAAATTTGAAAAAATAAGTACTTTCACTTATTCCATACAAAACGGCAATTTCATAGGTAAAGACCTATTATTAGAATAGATGTTACTCGTTGATAATGTAGCTTTCTATAGGTGAAAGAATTTTTATATCGGTTCAGTAGTTTTTCTGTTTATTCATTATAAATAAATCAAGCAAATCTTTTCTGTTTATAATATTAGTTTCTAAGATAAGTTTAGATAAATAGGGGATCTACGTAGGAACCTTACACATTTCCTTTGAACCCTCGTAAATCCTAAATGATCAAAAAGAAAAATGGGTTAAGGAATGTTAGTGTGATTTTAAAAGAACTATCTAACGATACCTCACTTGCCATAGCCTATAGACTTTCATTTATTTATTGGCTTCTAGCTGGCGCCATTTTGTTTATTCATTAATTTGGCTTCCGTAGTGATACTCACAACATTAAGACGAATCTACTGGTGCAAGTATTATCAGAATCGGTCCAGCCGTTTTGTCTGTCGTGCGACACAAAATAAATCGTTAAAAAAGAACCTTTGAAACCTTGTAAGTCCTAAATGATCATTAAAATGAAAAAAGACCTATTCATCGATACCCCACTTGCCATAGTTTATTGACTTAAATTTTTAAATTTGTTACAATATGGGCGCCATTTTGTTTTTCTCAAAATTGGCTTCCACAGTGACACTCTAATGATAATTCTGCATAAACTGGTGCAAGAATAATCAAAATCGGTCTAAGCGTTTAGGCTGTAGCTGTCCTGCAAGGAACAAACAAACATATGTATAGACTGATGAACACATAGCCCTGTGCGTTCCGCATTCGGGTAATAAAAAACACATTCTCACAGTACAATGAAGTTCTCTTAATCTTTATTTACTTACTTAATGTAAAATCAATAATATTCAATATCGGAATATTGCCGGAGTTTGAATTAAAATTCTTAATTAAGTAATTAATTCCTTGTTTTTGTACTTGTACAATATCTTGATGTTTATGTGGCAATAAGGAATTTATAGTAAATATTTATTTTGAAAATAAGGTCTAGAGAATATTATCTAGATGTTGTAACTAAAAGATATTTGAAAAATCTCTTTTTAAGTAATGGTAAATTGAGTTCTTTGAGACGAGAACTTAAGTAGTTCCCATGGCTTGTCAAGACAAATCAAAAGAGTCCAAATACGACGAGTTTACGATGAGAACTTACGGAGTTCCTATGATCACTTCCTGGCCCCATCACGAGACCCTGAGCAGCATCTAGGTACAAAGTGCTTGTCAAGCCAAATCAAAAGAGTCCGAATACAACGGGTTTACGATGAGAACTTACGGAGTTCCCATGACCACCTTCTGGCTCCATCATGAGAACCTTGGTAGCATTTAGGTACAAAGTGCTAGTCAAGACAATTTACAGATTTTATTTACAGATTTTACATATGTACTATGAAATAATAGAAATAATTTATTCTCACACAAAATTTACAAAAGTAAGACTTAGGACTACAATACATTGTATGGTCGGTCTCTGTAGCCTAATGTAGGATACCCTGTGGTTTAGGCTGCAGTGACTTTCCCTCCTAGAAAAAGAGTGACTAAAATTACAACATGTACATTGATTTTATTCTTTAACATAATATTAGACAAATTAAAAGAGTCCGAATACGACGGGTTTACGATAAGAAGTTAATGAGTTCCAATTACCATCTACCAAATCACTATTGCAGCACAGCTTGGTGGACTATGACCCTAAAACATATCTAAGAACCTTCTCAGAAGCTAAACATATCTAAAACAAAAAACCGCATTTAAATCGGCCCAGTACTTTTTCAGAAAAAAGGCAGTGAGATAGGCTTTTATCCCGGAAAGCCAGCTAACTCGGCAAGTTGGTTTAAAATTATACAGGTATTTAAGTACTTAATCAAATCTAAATCATTATAAGTCATATTTGTTTAGTTAAATAATGGATTATCTGTCAATAACCCGCAACAGCTTCTCTCATCGCTATTACTCGCCCGACTAGTAGCGCTTGCTGACTGAACGACGTGACATTCGCACCCGTGTCTTCTCACGAATACGTACTCTAGGGAAATGTAAACTCTACATATAATTAAAATGTAGAATTCCTTGCTAAATCACACAGTACTCACAACAACTTACACATAGTAAACCGTGCAAAGCAAAATGGAACTTCTCAGTGACAAAGACATAAAATCAATTTTAGAAAAATGTGAACCAGAAATAAATATTTTGAATTGGCATATCAGGGACTATTCAAATAATCGTCTGGGATATTTGGGAGAACATTTAACTTTGATTGTCGATACTGATTATGGAAGCAGATTTTTTTTCATAAAATGCATGCCGAGATTCGACGAATGGAAGGCAAATTATTTACGAAAGACGTCCTTCTTTAATAAGGAGTATGGCATGTTAACTAAATTGTTCCAAAAATTTCGAGATAACCACGGTATGTAATCATAATTTATAAACTAATACTTTAGCTTTTTCCAGGGTTAAAACCGTTAGTATCCAATATTTTTAAAAAATTTAGGATGGCAATAATATTCAGTACAATTATTTATATTTTTTTAAGGATTAAGAACATGGCGTCCAAAGTTATTACATGTTAAAGAAGAATTGTTTGTGTTCGAAGATGTTACACGAATAGGTTACAAAATACCCAGTAATCTTAGTACGTTGTCGTACGACGAAATTATGGCAACAGTAGCCGCTTTGGCGAGATTTCACGCACAATCATTCATATACGAAGAAGAACAAAGCAAATTATTGAATAGGCCGTACAGATTGTGGGAAGACTATGCTGAATGGCTATCTGAACCTTCAAAAGCTGCAACATCTTGGCGTGACACGGGAATGCGAGCAGCCATTGACTTCGTTAAAGTCTATTCAGATTTTCGGTCCAAACACAATTTTGTAAAATTAATAGAAGAAAAGATCCCCGAGTTGTTTAGTCGTGCTGAAGATCTTATGCACCCTAGTACGAACTACAGGAATGCGGTAATACATCGTGATGTCTGGTCGAATAATATTTTTCTCAAAAAGTTAGAAAATGGCAAACTGCATGCGCTTCTAGTCGACTTCCAAACAGTTTTGTACTGTGCGCCTGCGCTCGACTTATCCTCGATGATATGCTTTAATACGACAAAAGATTTCAGGCTTAAAAATACGAATATAATGATTGATTATTACTACGATGTTCTAAGCGACGAATTGAAATCAGAAAATATAGATATAACATCAATTATTAAGAAATCCAACTTTGTTGAATCATACACAGAGAGCCTTGTATTTGGAATGACTCAAGCTGCCTTAGCAGTTCCTATAATATCTATGGCTGCTGATAAGAGAGAAGAACTTTTTCAGAATCCTGAAAACTGCGCCAAATTGAACTTAGTTTCCCGCAGTCAGGAGTTCATAGACCTTGCTAAAGAAAATCATAAATATAGAAATCGAGTAATAGAACTCCTTGATGATTTAGTAGAAACATTTTGTATTCATCAGTAAACGATGTTTATTATTTTAAAACAATATTATGGTAGCCGTACTGTTCTCATAGGTACCTACAATTTAAATAAATTAACTTTATCATACTAATCTTATCATTTACTAGCTGATGCCCGCGACTTTATTGAGATTTTTTGGTTCCCGCGGGAACCCTAGTCATCCCCTTTTGCCAACCATTCTTTTTTTTTAAATACTCATATTAGCAACTATTTATTGAGCGTTGACGGAATTGATGACTAAAGCGCAGTATTGTTTTTATAAAATACATTTATTTAAAATAAAATCACAATCCTTCGAATAAATCCTCTAACATAAAATCTCATTTTACTTTAACAAAAAGTAACTTAACCGTCCGTCCTGACACTGTGTATGTCCCCATACACGAATCAAGTGATAACCTTACATTCGGCCCTTAATGTTTACGAAATATACAATCCCACCGACTATTAACTATTCAACTATTATGTCTCTACTAAAAATTTTCTTTCAATCGTCTAGTAATAGTAGGTACTATATGAAACTATTGCATATCAGGCGTTATTAAAACATGAGTGTCTGTTCAAAAACCAAGCGAAACGAGATATTTAATAGTATCTCACGAGTGTTTGAACACCCAATCATATATTATTTTATCTAAACTCATATCCCAAAATCTAATTCTTAAAATGTTAAAGGTGCTTATTATTTATTAATTAATTAATTTAGATATCCTTAATGCACATTCATACTATACAATATACAATTATTAAAAATGAAGACGTACAACTACATTGTACCTACTTACCTATTCTGTGCCACAACTACAAAGAAACGTGCATAGGTGGTCCGATTGCTAAAGCAATCTCTCTCAGACAACCCTTCATTAAACGATTAATAAACCGGTAATGTAGGTACCTACATAATTTATGCTAAACTTTTCTTGATATTTTTCCATCCCGTTCATTGCTGTTCTTAGATAGAATTTCAGATGATTTTCAACTTGTGAAGAATACCGTGAAACGTAAAACGTTTCACGGTATTCTTCACAAGTTCTTTTAAATTCATATTTTTTTTTCATTAAATATAACTTTAAACCAAAAAAAAATACTGAACAATTAATATTTTAAAGTAAATTTGGCACCTAAATTAAACCTCGTCATACAAAACGCGCATGCGCAAATTATGTCGTGCACTACATTTAATTGACCAATAGCGACGCGCGAATCCGCCACTACGTTTAAGTGAAGACGTGAAAACATGAAAAAATTGTCAGAAACTAGAATTCGGAGCTAATGAATTAACAGTGATCGGTAATGTAATGGTAAAATTAGAAAAATATATTTTATAGCATCGATTTGGTAAGAAATCAGTGTTAGAACGTTTTTTTTATATATGTTTTTTAATAATCTATGTCATTAAGCCATCATTTTTAAACTCACAATAAGTATTTTAAGATATGAGCGTAGCGCCCAACGCGATACAAAGGAGAGAACAGTACAAACGAACGAACAACCCGTTCTGGAAATTTTGACTTGAAAAATGAAGCTCGTGGTCGTCCGGAGACTTTGGTCAACAATAATGAATTAAAGGCGATTGTGGAAGCTGACGAAACTCAATCTACAGCTGAGCTAGCAGCAGCTTTTGATGTAAGCATCAAAACAATATTGATCCATTTGCGACAAATTGGCAAGGTAAAAAGCTTGATAGATGGGTGCCCCACGACCTTAACGATCGCCAGCGCAACGTACGCGTCGAGACCTGCCTTGCGCTGTTCGACAGGCAAAGAAATGAGGGAATTTTGAAACGAATTGTTACGTGCGACGAAAAATGGGTTCTGTTCGACAATCGAAAGCGCTCAACAAGTTGGTTAGATCCTGGTTCAGCACCAAAGGAATGCCCTAAACCAAAAATGACACCTAAAAAGGTGATGGTCACTGTTTGGTGGTCTAGTGCGGGTGTGATTCACCACAGCTTTTCACAAAACGGCATGAGCATGCAGATGTGTACTGTGAAGAACTGGATAGAATGATGGAGAAGCTTGCACATCTGCAACCAGCTTTGGTCAGTCGCTCGTCCCCACTGCTCCTTCACGACAACGCGCGACCCCATACTGCGTAACAGATAGTCTCCAAGCTGCAAGAGCAAGTTGGAAGCTCTCCCTCATCCGCAATACTCACCAGACCTTGCACCTACCGACTAATACTTTTTCCAAAATTTAGACAACTTTTTAGTGGGTAATAAATTCAATTCCCGAAAGGCAGTACAAAATGCCTTTGAAGAGTTTGTTGCCTCCCATCCAGCAGATTTTTACAAGAAGGGCATCAATAAACTGCCAATGCGTTGGCAAAGATGCGTCGATTGCATGGGTGATTACTTCGAATAACAGAAATAAAAAAGTTTGAAAAAATAAGTACTTTCACTTATTCCATACAAAACGGCAATTTCATAGCAACGGCTATTATATATATGTCACCGTAAGACTGTAAAAACCGTTAGATTATAATCTAACTCGCGAAATTCTAAACTGTCGAAAGATTGTAAACTGTTCAATGTTCTGAGTGTAAATTTTTGAAATATTCATTTTATTTACGTTTTCTTGTCTCTTCCTTGCAGGTTAGGTTAGGGTTCGACATAAACAATCAAGTAGTGCCCGGCCCCAGCCCAGGCACTTAGGTTTTATCGGGTTTAAATACCTATCAGATTACAAACTACCGGAAAATAATGCGTTAAATTCTAATCTTTCGACAGTTTAGAATTTCGCGAGTTAGATTATAATCTAACGGTTTTTACAATCTTACGGTGACATATATATATAATATAAATATCTATTATATATAAATATACTTAAATATATATATATATATATATATATATATATATATGTAATTATACACGGAGAAAACATACTTAAACGATTGTATGGGGAAACCGCCCTCCCATATTGTCTTAACACGACATGTTTTCCTACAACCTAATCTTCTTGACTTTTTTGAAGCAGTATTATTCTGAATGTGCCAAGTTTGGTGGTCATGGTGTGAACTAATCAAAGATACTTGACCTGCAAAGATAAAATCACACTGTAGCTTAAATAGGTCTATTTAATTATTCTTAAATAAGTTTATAAGACCATAAATATCAATCTTTTGTTTAAATAAAATCGTTCGTTCTGACTGACTGACTGACTGGTGGAATCAATGCACAGCCTATTTCGCTGGGGTTAGAAACTAAAACTTTTGACAGTAGATTCCTTTAATGACGCAGGCGAAGGAACTTCACCAAGGAAGGGTCACTCAAAACTCCATCCCTAAGAAGCGAAATAGGGGGTAAAGTTTGCATGAAAGTCGGCCATTTCTCAAGCCGCATCCATGAAAGTTGGTATTTGGGCTTCTGGTGTAAAAAAAAAAACGTTTTTCACAGTTTTCGAATAAACGGAGCAACGGGTCATCGTGATTTTTTTTGCTTGGGTAGGTATAGTTGAGGAGCTGAGTGATATATGCTACTTTTTATCCTAGAAAATTAAAAATAGTGCCTGTGGGAATTTAAAAAAAACTTATGCCAAGCGAACGAAGTCGCGAGTATGCACTAGTTCCATTATAAAATAAAATTAGTCATTATACTCAAAATTATTATACTTAAACTAGAGGTCGCCCGCGACGTCGTCCGCATACAATTTCTGATTAACTATGTAATTTTCCCGCTGCAAAAGCCTAGGTACATATAGCGGCTAAAACTAATAAGTATAAACTAAATGTCGATTTAAAAAATTTATAACCTACATGTAAGCTTCAAACCCATATTTCACTCCTTTTTAGGTAGATTTTCGTAAAATTGCATAGGCAAGTTATTATTTATTTAAATTTAATAACCTAAATGCCGGTTTCCAGGTCTGTAACTTCAAACACATAGGACTTTCATACAGACTTACAACCCCCATTACACCCTCTTTGGGGTGAATTTTCGTAAAATTGCTTATATGGGTTTTTATTATTTAAAACTATTAACTAAATTGCCAATTTTCATGTCTCTAACTTCAAAAACAAAAGACTTAGGTTTTCGGCTTTTGGGTAAAAAATGAAGAAATACATGTTTCACAGTTTTTGAAAATTCGATCCCTAAAGGGGTGAAATAGGGGTTGAAAGTTTGTTTGAAAGTCCCACATTTCTCAAGTTATAGCCATGGAACTTGGTATATGAACAGCGGGTTAAAAATGAAGAAATACGTGTGTCATAGTTTTTTAAAATTCAACTCGCAAAAGGATAAAATAGGGGTTGAAAGTTTGTATATGAAAGTCTTTCATTTCTCAAAATATTGCTCAAGTTATATCAACAAAGCTTAGTGTTTTGACTTTCGGTAAAAAATAAAGAAGTACGTGTCTCACAGTTCTTCAAAATTTAACTCCCAAAAGGGTAAAATAGGGGTTGAAAGTTTGTAAGAAAGTCTGTCATAAATTTTTAAGTTAGAGCCATTAAACTAGGTATTTTTTGGTAACTTGGTTGGGTTTTTTGGAATTTTGGTTTGAAATGGAGAAAAATACCTGATTCACATTTTTTTGTATATTTTATCCCCAAGGACGTGTAAAAGATAGTTAGTCCTCCAATCACGCCGCAACAGATTAACGTAATTTTTTGCATGGGTATAGTTGAGGATCTGGACAGTGGCATAGGCTACTTTTCATCCCGGAAAATAATGAAGTGCTGTGGGAATAGAAAAAAAAACTTATGCCACACGACCGAGTGACGCTCAATCACACCCAGGAACGGCTGAACGGATTGATTTGATGAAATTTAGCACAGAGATAGATCGTAGTCTGAAATAACACGTAGGCTTCTTTTTATCCCGAAAAATTTAAGAAGTCCCGCGGGAACCAAAAAAACCTCATATGAATGTTTGTTACTCAATCACGCCAGAACGGCTGAACGGATCTAGATAAACTTTGATACAGAGATAGATTATAGTCTGGAATAACACATAGGCTACTTTTTATCCCGGAAAATTAAAGAGTACCTTCGGGAACCGAAGAATCTCAAATGGATGTTTGTTACTCAATCACGCCATTACGGCTAAATGGACCTAGATGAACTTTGCACAGAGATAAATTATAGTCTGCAATAGCCAATAACACTTAAGTTACTTTTTATAAATAAAAGCAATTACTAATTAAAATAAAAGCAATACTTTTTATAATTAAAAGCAATTCAATCCACGCGGACGAAGTCGCGGGCATCAGCTAGTTTGTATATAAAATATGAAGAAACTTTTTCCCCGGCTACTAATATTCAAAAAGGCGAAAGTTTGGATAGATGGACGGATAGATGGATGTTTGTTAATCAATCACTTAATTAATCAATCAATCTGCAGGGCGTCTCGGTCGGCGTCCACTGTGAACTTTTTTCGCATTGCCGAAGAAATAAGAATATCCCGTTGTAGCTCGTCTAGGTCCAGCTCTCTGGCTCGACCCTGCTCGAGACGACTGCGGCTACGAGTGCGAGATCGGCGTCCTTCTCTTTCCTCATACATATCCGGGAGCACGGAAAATAAAACATGTTAGTTTATGTATATTTGCATAGGATTATTAATAACGAAAATATTTATAACAAAATTTAAGTAAGAGCTTTCTTTTGATAATTACAAGAATTAAAGCTACTCAAATAAATATTAATAATAGACCTACGATATTATCTTCGCTGAAGGGTAGTGCCGAGCTAGTCATCGACGCTTTAAAGTTCACGTCTGACAGTTATTCTGTCGCGTGGGACCTTTTACTCAATCGCTAGGTATAGTAACAGCAGATTAATTATTAATGCAAAATCGCGTCAAAACTATAGGTATTTAATATTCAAGCGTTGAGTAAAGAGTCCCCTGCTTCAATTCGAACATTAAGTGACACTATTCTCAAGAATTTACGCGCATTAAAGATCCTAGGGGAACCTATAGACTCGTGGGATACGTTACTTGTTTATATCATTGTGTCTAAACTCGATAAACTCACTGAACGTGAGTGGGAGCAGCATAAGGGGACTTTGATAACAAGCAATGACGATTCCAAATAAAAGATAAAGGTTGATTTTGACATTGCAGGGTTCAAAACATAATAAAGAATCCAAAGAAGCGAAGATCAACGCGAAATCATCCACAAAATGTGATGTTTCCACCACTAAACCGCATGAACGTCACTCCACGCCTAAAAGGTGCATTAAGTGCAACGGAGACCATCAACTTTACGCTTGTTCGAAATTCATTGACTCTGATTTGGAATCTCGAAACTAAAATTTATTCGCGATAGGAAAATATGCGTAAATTGTATGAAAAGCAGCAACCACACAGCCGAATTTTGCAAATATGGTGTTTGCCGCCGGTGTCTGAAGAAGCATATTTCCCTAATCTGCCCTAAAAACAATTTAAATCATAACGTGGATGATACAAAAACAATAGGTAGCACTAGCAGTTCACGTTGCACTCGTCATTAAATAACCGGCTACTAATGAACGACGCGCGCGCAGGTCCCGATGCATCGATCTATGCACCGCCGCCCCTTTCCCCCGCTGATGCGATAAGCCTAAGCAGATGATGCACACTCAAACGATAAACACATCGCTCTTTACAACCTGTTCTATTGTCCACTGCACTAATCGAAGATGGACTCCACGTATTTACGTATTTGTAAATGCGCTCTTGGATAATGGAAGTTAACGCAGCTTCATAAGCGAACCCTTTAGTAAAAAACTAGGGATAGAATTCATGCAATTTACTCACGAGATTAGTGGTGTGCATATTTCTACTGCCTCGTTGGTCCAGTGGTTGGCATGTTCGACTGCGGCCGACGAGGTCCCGGGTTCGAGTCCCGGGTCGGGCCATAATTGAGTATTGGAATTTTCTGATTAGAAATTCTCGGTCCTCGCCCGGAGTTAGGAAGTTGGCGGTGTTTCACCCCCGTGCCTCGGAGAGCACGTTAAGCCGTCTGTCCCGGCTATTATCGCTATCATGATAATAGTCGTTAACCCGCATTGGAGCAGCGTGGTGGGTCTAAGCTCTAATTCCCTCTCTCCTATGAGAGCGTGGAGGTCTGTGCCCAGCAGTGGGACGGTAATGGGCTGTAGTGGATATTTTTACGAGTGATGTGCCGGATATCCGTATCCGTATCCGCGGGTGAAGAAAGATCCGTATCCGTTACTTTTTTGACGGGTCTTTTACCTTAATTTTCAATAAAAATATGAAATTATATATGTGATTATTAGGTAGCAATGAAAAACTTAAATTCTGTTCAGATATTTTTTTTATTTCTTTAAATCAAATATTTGGCACCTTTATTTTGCAAACATTTATCGTAGTGAGTTTCAAAGTCATGCGCACCGACAGCGATTAAGTTAAAAAGTTAATAGATATATAATTTTTTAACGAACCGGCACATCTCTAATTTATACTGATGCCTCGAAAGCCGCGTACGGCGTGCGTGCGTTTATATTCGAACTGTGAACGCTAGTAATCATACAGCCAAAGTTCGATTGCTATGTTCTAAAGGGAAGGTCGCGCCGCTAAAAACCGTTCATATCCCACTGTTAGAACTTTTAGGTGCCCCAATTGAAATTCGCTTCATTGTAATTTTGAACACTTAATATTATGGACAGACTCCACGATAGTCTTAGGTTGGCTGCGCATGCAACCAAGATTATTAAAAACGTTCATTCAAAAAAGAACAATAGAAATTCACGAATTAACGAAAGAGCTTCCGTGGCGTCATGTAAGCGGAAGAGAAACCCCAGCTGACCTCGTTTCGCGTGGGGTTGTGAATCTCGAGGACCTCTCGTCTTCCGATTTGTGGTGGGAAGGGCTAGCCTTCCTTCGCGAAAGCACATTTGGTTGTGAAAACGTATCTACCTCTTATACGCAGCAAGGTTAATCAATTGACTTACCTACCTGAAACGAAAGGTAGTGAATATTAGTAAAGTAAATAGTTAAAGTAAAGTAAATAAAATATATAATATTTTTCTGTATAAAATGTATTATGAATGTTAATATCACCAGATATTTGCCTTGTATAGAGTTTATAACAAAAATACCAATATCAGTTTCCATAGGTAGGTCTGAACTCTGAAGTAGGTAGTTAACAGTTAGACATAGTTGCTTGAAATGAATGTCGAAGCTAAAATGCAGTAATTTTCAAGTTATTACGTGAGTTATTACAGTCTTATAATAGACCAATGTCTTTTGAAAAAAAAAAAATTCACCACTCAGAAAACAAAATAGCTATAAAACACTCTGTGCATAAAACTTACCAAACTGTAAGTTAAATTAGTAGGTGACTACGTCAGTTCGCCGTCCATCCCCCGTTCACGACCGTTTTTCCGAAAATAACCAAAAACAGTTGTAATATCAATGCAACGATCACTCTTTTTTCTAGAAGATCATGCTTTATCTATCCCTTACTCTCGGGCCAAATTTGGCCAACCCAATATATTTCAGTGTAACTCTGTGAGCCGATGAATCTGAGCCACAGCACACAAATTGATTTTGGAGCAAAATGCTAGTAAAAAAATAGTGAGGAGGTCAAACTTAAACCATGAGTAAAACATGTTTTATTAAATTTTTCGCATACATTTTGTGCTTAAGGTGTCAGAATATGACTAAATTATCTCTGAGAATCTATATTTTGTCCATAAAATGCGTATTTATTTAAATAAATGGTGGTCGCTAATGGGCCGACTTAAACTTAGCTTCCTCCCGTTTACGAAAACATGGTCGTAAACTAGCGGTTTCTAACGAATCATTTTTGAGCTTTTCTAACATGCTGCATAATATTAGCGCAAATTTTATTGTTTCTTGACATCCTATTATGTATCAAGACACGCGGAAGCGTGTCCAGCCAAAGTTAAAAAAAACTGGCGAGCAGCACCGTGTGTAATATTACACGAACCATTTGGAGCCACTTTTGACCCCCTCATAACTCAAAAACTATTTCACATAAACATGTCAAATTTGGCGCATATATTGAGACCCGTGAGATACATATGTGCTGCAAATTTCATAAGCACACCTCAAATGGTTATTTAGATATAAACGTACAAAAATCGTCATTTTTATGATCTACCTAGGTATAGATCAAAACTCTGACACGGGGCATACTACCATTGCTTAAAGCCGTATTATTTTAATATTGTTGACGTTTATGTTGTAGTTACATAATTACATAATTTTTTAAGTTACAATTTTTTACATTATAGCTTATTGTATTGATACATTACAAGTCTTGTAGAAATAAGTATACATGTAAGTGTTATAATCATTATTTTAAGGACGTCAAAGTACGTGACATTCAACCGTTATTTTGAAACAATACTGCTTTAAGCGGTGGTAGTAACTCCTTAACTATTGAAAATGACACATAATTATTATTTTAATGTAAATAATAATGAATAATAATATAGTTGCATTAAAACCTTACCTTCGTATTCATACATTTTGTGCAACGAAACGTCATTGACAGAAAAGAAGAAGAAACGTATTTGAAGTCGTCAGTTCAAGCTGTCAGTCATTGTGATTTGTATTCATTGTTTATAGTGGTTTTAGTGATATCGACTGTTTACCGTGCTTGTTTTCAATGTTTCACAAAAAAAATTTGAACTTTTGCAATCAAAATTGATGAGATGTAGAAATGTGCTGTAGAGGTAGTCTGACCATAGATGTAATCTGTCAATGTCAGTGTTACTCTCGGTACACTATATATTTTTCTTGAGAATTCTCCTTACACCGAATAATAAGTACCTACTAATGTAAAACGTAAACTAAACTAATAGAAAAGTCCTATTACAGTGTAAAGGATTATTTGAATAATCAAGGCATGGGTATGAATTGTTACAGCGGCTGATTATGTAATGTTATAATATTATAAGTACATATATATAATTTCAAATATTTGTGAGATGGTAATAATAAAAAAAGCGGAGTTTATTGCGGGCTCTTCTCAGACCAGGGCACGTTTGGAACCCTCGTAGCTTTAGTTTTAAGATATCGCAGTTAATTATCACCATCACGTCTTATGCTCTGTAAGCATGACGTTCAGAAGGTGTAATTTGTAGGTACATATTTTGAATAAATATGTTTTGAGTTTGAGATTGAGTTCAATAATTTCTGTACAAAAAGTAATGATATCCCATCAAAAACATAAATGTAAAATGAGAGCCAAGTTCAAAATTGTGATATATATGCCTTGGTTGTTGACTTCAGCGACAAAAGAAGTGAGATCTAAATGGGTGCCAAGTTCAATGGTCAGTCCTGAAATTTATTTATAACAACATATAATATTTTATAACAACTTAAAATATCATTTCTTCTTATAACTTAGTATAAAATGTTGAAGACTAAGGCTTTGGCTTGGCTAGTTTCCATATACGAATTATTATTAGTAGGTACCTAAAAGTAGTTTCTACCAGCAAGCCAAATTTTCGGAAGAATAAAATAAGAACTTACAGCTTTACAACTTGTGAACGCTATATTTCTGGTGCATTAGTTTGACTACATAGTAGTGGCGACCATGAAGACGGTTTTAAATTTTTGTCTATATTTTAGCGGTCGCGTATTGACTACTTATTTTATTTTTACTTTTTACTTTTTAAAATAATCTGCTAGGGTGATAAGAGCACCAATTATTTCTTACTTGATTCCAGAAAACTGGACCGAGTAGCAGGAGCTTGTGGACCGTCTACTTCAGGCTACTAACTAAACTAAGCTAAAACAACTCGAAGATCTGTACAGTACTATGTTAGACTTTGAGCTTTCGTCCTCGATTTGTAACTGCAATTTTCATGAACCCTTGGTGTACAGCAAGAAGCAGTTTATTCTAGATTAGGACTAGTTTTTTGTTTTTTTTCTATAATCCACAGTCTCGTTTAAGAGATATAATCCACACTTTCAGAATCCATTTTGGAATACCGTATATCTTCAGATTATACTTCAGCGATCATATTCATATCAGTTGATAGAAGCAAGTGTCTTGCATTTGCCGGTATGATTGTTATAACAATAATTTTCCTCTTGACTTTCTAAAATTCGCTTAAAGAGAACTTTTAAGTCATATGAGGCTTAGTAATACTACCAAGTCCTACTTCAATGTTGTTATGGGGGACTTCAACGCAAAGGTGGGAGTACAAGAACGCGACGAATCGAAAATTTGGCCACATGGAGTTGGTGTTAGGAACCGTAGGGGTCAAATGCTTGTCAACTTTCTTGAACGGCAAGGGCTGTTCTTAATGAATACATTCTTTAAGAAAAAAGCACACAGAAAGTGGACGTGGCAGAGCCCCGATCAGATGACCAGGAACGAGATAGACTTCATCATGAGCGATCGAAAGGATATATTCAGAGATGTCTCTGTGATTAGCAGGTTCAATATCGGGAGCGATCACCGCCTCGTGAGAGGCTCTCTGAATATAGACTTCCAACTGCAGAGACGTAGTATGGTGAGGTCTACTCTTCGTCCAAAACTAAACCAACCCATTATAAAAACAGGTAAGTTCCAATTAGAACTGAGGAACCAATTCGATTCGCTGGAAACCACCGACGATGTTGATCAGGAATATGACGATTTTGTGAGGACCATTCGTGAGATAGGAGGCAAATACCTTGCAAAAGAAAGCAAGAGTTCTTCGTTCAAGATCTCTAACGAGACCCTGGTTTTGATGGAGCAGAGACGGAATATGTCTTCGGATGTGTCAGATAGGCATTCTCTAAACAAGTTGATCAAAAAACGAATACGCTTTGATATGCGTTCCGCAAATACACGCAATATTCAAGATGCGAATGAACGCAATAAAGGATCAAAAGTATTCGTCAAAAATGTTGGGAGAAGCCATCTGACTAAGCTGAGGACATCAGACGGCCGAAACGTCGCTTCAAAACCAGAGGTGTTAGCTGAGATCGAAAAATTCTATGAGCAGCTTTATTCAGCCCATGCTCCAAGACCCACGCCCCAACAATCCACGAATGACAAACGTGTGAGACTCGTGCGCCATTACACCGATGACCTTCCGGGTGTCGACGTGGGCGAGATTAGGATAGCCCTCGAACAGTTACGTAATAACAAAGCTCCAGGCGATGACGGTATCACTGCGGAGCTCCTGAGAGCAGGAGGTACTCCAGTTTTAAACAAACTCAAACACCTCTTTGATACTGTCATCAACTCGGGTATAACACCAAAAGAATGGAGCAGAAGTGTCACAGTCCTCTTTTTCAAAAAGGGAGACAAGAGCCTTCTTAAAAACTATAGGCCAATATCACTTCTGAGCCATATCTACAAGCTGTTCTCGAGGGTTATTACGAATCGTCTCGCCCGAAGACTTGATGAGTTTCAGCCTCCAGAGCAGGCCGGGTTTCGTAAAGGCTACAGCACCGTGGACCACATTCACACTCTGAGGCAGATTATACAGAAGACTCAGGAGTATAATCTCCCCCTTTGTCTAGCGTTTGTGGACTACGAAAAAGCCTTCGACTCCATTGAAACCTGGGCTGTTTTGGAATCACTGCAGCGATGCCAAGTCGACTGGCACTATATCCAGGTGTTGAGCTCTCTTTATCGCGCTGCCTCAATGACCGTTCAAGTCCAAGACCAAAAAACAAATCCGATCCCAATTCGAAGAGGTGTGAGACAAGGAGATGTTATATCTCCAAAACTGTTCACATGCGCTCTCGAAGATGTGTTTAAGCCACTTTAAGGTATTGGACTGGAAATGTAGAGGCATAAACGTAAACGGCGAATATATCTCACACCTGCGATTTGCAGACGACATCGTTATACTGGCTGACTCGCCACAAAAATTCCAGCCCATAGATGTATGCGTAGTTGCAGCTCACTTCGCGTCACTTGCACAGCTGAGACGGTGCGCACGTAGTTTCATTGACACCTCGAACGGCGGATGATGCGCGTCCACGGGCACAAGCGCCGCCGCTGCAGCGCGCACGCTATATAAGCTACGCACAGCAAAAACAAAAACCGCTCGCGCATGTACACTGTCGCCGAATATTGTAACGTTGTAAAAACCGTTAGATTATAATCTAACTGGCGAAATTGTAAACTGTCGAAAGATTGTGAATCGTTCAATGTTCTGAGTGTCAATTTATGAAATATTAATTGTATTTACGTTTTCTTGTCTGTTTCTTGTAGGTTAGGTAAGGGTTCGACATAAATCGTAGGCGTGCTGCCCATGATCAGCGCCTGCGATAAGAAGAGCTTCCGAGCGACAGACATGGGGATTCTGTCGCTCATTAGGAAATAGTCCTCGAGTTGGGAAGCACACGTTGGTGTTCCGGGTGTGCCTCAAACGGTGAGAAGGGAATTATGAAGTCCCGCGGACGAGGGTCGAGCAGACGACGCTGGTGGCTGGGTTGCGCAAATTCCCCGGTCCCTATCCAGCCAAGGCGTTGGGAGGAACACCGTGGGGTTTTAGTCGGTAAGAGTCCGACATAACCTTTGCATTTCCTCAGATGCAAAGGTATCCATGAGGATTTCCCCTCGAAAAAAAAAAGGTTCGACATAAATAATCAGGTAGTAGTTAGGTTCTATCGCGTTAATATACCTAACAGAATCGGTAATTACAATTACCGAAAAATAATACGTTAAATTGTAATATTTCGACAGTTTGCAATTTCGCGAGTTAGATTATAGACTAACGGTTTTTACAATCTTACTGTGACATATACTTACTTAGGTAAGGTTTTTTTATATTTCATAATTCACTAAACTTTATTTAATTTCTATAGAGTGCTTTTAAACCTGTCTTAAATCAGAAGAGTAAATTATTAAACGAGGGGGAAAACAATCTATTTACACATGATAAGTCAAGAAATATAAATATCAGGTATGGAGAGAGTGTATCGCCCATTACGCAGCTAAGGCAACTGATAACCTATGTGGCAAATATAGATAGGCCATTGTGCGCAGCTAGTTACTAATAACTGTTGTACCACTACCATCTTAGACCGCATCATCACTTATCAGCAGCGGTGAGATCGCAGTCATAGCAAGCCTTTCGTCATCGTCGTCGTCGACTCAACCGATAGACGTCCACATCTGGACTGCTGTCTCCTGCATGGATCTCCAAAGGGCACGGTCTTGTGCCGCTTGCTTCCAGCAGCTCCCAGCTACACACTTGAGATCTTCTGCCCACCTGGTGGGAGGCTGTCCAACACTGCGCTTTTCAGTGTGAGGCCGCCATTCAAGCGCCTTGCGACCGCAGCGTATGTCGGTTCTTCGGAACAGGTATTATTTTAGTTATCTACGGATCTCCTCGTTTCTGATTTGAGCACGTAGGGATACTCCAAGCATACCGCCGCTCCATCGCCTACCTACACCGCCTGCTAAGTGACCCTGGGTGCCTGATTCCTCAATTTAATACCTTTTGGAAAATTAAATAACTCGCTTTTAAAAGTAATATCCTTAACTTACCGTAATCCAGTAGAATATCCACTTGAAGAACCCTCACAATTTCCTATTTCTTTGTTTACAAAGTCAATCCGTCGTTGATCCGTCGCAAGAAAGAAACTTTTTTAAGATTGGCGGATTATACGTAAATCCTACATAAAACAATAATGCTAGCTCTCGAAAAACACTTGATGTACGAATTGAGTGAATGATTTGCATAATGACGTCACAAAATTGCTTAGGAAAATAATGTTCTAATAAGATTGCTTTAGGGACGTCATGGTATGATTTGTCGAAACAATGTCAAAATAATTTTGCTTTGAGCAGTTGCAGTAACTGTATTTTAGGGAGTTTTAATGTTTTGGCCTACCTACCTCCAGCCATATTTTTTTTGCGAAATAGCGGCATCTCAAAACCTGTATTAATGAATCGTCGTCGTCGTCGTCGTCGTCTACCGATAGATATCCACTGCTGGACATAGGTCTCTTGTAGAGTCCTCCACAAGCCACGGTCTTGCGCCGCCTGGATCCAGCGACTCCTTTCAATTCTTAAATAAGAATAATAATTCAATATTTGGACGTCGGTAACGATAAAATATGCTTGTACTTATTAACTTAATAAAATCATGCATACTAGAATCGTACCATATTTTACCAAATCAATATTTACTTTACTTTACTCCCTGCAACGCTCTTGATGTCGTCCGCCCACCGTGTGGGAGTCTGCCGACGCTACGCCTTCCAGTGCGGGATGGCCATTCCAGCACCTTGGAGCGTCAGGTTTCCGAGATATAAGCTAACCAAGTTATAATCTGCTTGATGATGAAATCACCACCTGACGCTTTAGCAGATTTTGTCTCGTATAATACTTGCATGTATTGATGCCAGCTACTAATTAATATAGATTTTATATGGTCATCATTTCGAAAAACAATTAAAATGGTGAAACTGTATGTAGGCTAGGCTCCATACTAAAATACTCAAACCCCATTGTCGTGATAACACGAAAAAAAACGAAATACAAAGTAAATAGGTACACATAATAATTATTATTATAATACATTTGTATTTCAAAACATTAAGATCCGTACATATATATATATATAACATGCAAAAGTGTTTTTTGTTGGTTTATCTTTCCATGCGCCTCTACAAAGCAATGCATCGTCGTGATATAGTTGAGGACGTTTAGTGACATAGGTTTTTCATCCCGGAAAGCCAGGCAACTAGGCAAGTTGGTTAAAAATTATTTATATTAGTAATCAAATCTAAATCTTTAATAGTCATATTTGTTTAGTTAAATAATGGTAGGTATATCTGAAAATAACAGTGGCAACAGCTTTCATATTCGTTATTACTCGCGTGACTAATAGGCAGCGCTTGCAGACTGCAGTGTTTCGCACTGCGTTCGCAGTTCACACCCGTGCCACAGAATAATATAATAGTACTGACGTACCCGTGCCTACTCACGAATATGCACTCGAGGAAAATGTAAACTCTACGTATATTATAAATGTAGAATGCTAAATCACACAGTACTCACAACAACTTACACATAGTAAACCGTATAAAGCAAAATGGAACTTCTCAGTGACAAAGATATAAAATCAATTTTAGAAAAATGTGACTCAGAAATAAATATTATGAATTGGCATATCAGGGACTATTCAAATAATCTTGTGGGATATTTGGGAGAACATTTAAGTTTAATTGTCGATACTGAATATGGAAGCAGATTTTTTTTCATAAAATGCATGCCGAGATTCGACGAAGAGAAGGCCAATTATTTACGAAAGACGTCCTTCTTTAGAAAGGAGTATGTCATGTTAAGTAAACTGTTTCAAAAATTTCGAGATAACCACGGTATGTAATCAAAATTTATAAACAAAAACTTTTGCTTTTGCCAGTGTTAAACCCGCTAGTATCTAATCTTTTTTTAAATTTTAGGATTGCAATAATATTCAGTAAAATAATTTTAATTTTTTCAAGGATTAAGAAAATGGCGTCCAAAGTTATTACATGTTAAAGAAGAACTGTTTGTGTTCGAAGATGTTACACAAATAGGTTACAAAATGCCCAGTAATCTTAGTACGTTGTCGTACGACGAAATAATGGCAACAGTAGCCGCTTTGGCGAGATTTCACGCACAATCATTCATATACGAAGAAGAACAAAGCAAATTATTGAATAGGCCGTACAGATTGTGGGAAGACTATGCCGAATGGCTATCCGAACCTTCAAAAGTTACAACATCTTGGCGTGACACGGGAATGCGAGCAGCTATTGACTTCGTTAAAGTCTATTCAGATTTTCGATCCAAACACAATTTTGTAAAATTAATAGAAGAGAAGATCCCCGAGTTGTTTAGTCGGGCTGATGATCTTATGCACCCTAGTACAAACTACAGGAATGCAGTAGTACATCGTGATGTCTGGTCGAATAATATTTTTCTCAAAAAGTTACAAAATCGAAAAGTGCATGCGCTTCTAGTCGACTTCCAAACAGTTTTGTACTGTGCGCCTGCGCTCGACTTATCCTCGATGATATGCATTAATACGACAAAAGATTTCAGGCTTAAAAATACGAATATAATGATTGATTATTACTACGAAGTTCTAAGCGACGAATTAAAATCAGAAAATATAGATATAACCTCAGTTATTAAGAAATCCAACTTTGTTGAATCATACACAGAGAGCCTTGTATTTGGAATGACTCAAGCTGCCTTAATAGTTCCTATAATATATATGACTGCTGATAAGAGTGAAGAACTTTTTCAGAATCCTGAAAACTGTGCCAAATTAAACGAAGTTTCCCGCAGTCAGGAGTTCATAGACCTTGCTAAAGAAAATCATAAATATAGAAATCGAGTAATAGAACTCCTTGATGATTTAGTTGCAACGTTTTGTATCTATGTTTGAATTGAACGATGTTTATTTTTAAAACAATACTATTAGGAAACCGTACCTACTGTTCTAACACGTTCTAATAGGTACAATTCATTTAAATTAACTTTATCATACTTATCTTATCTTTTATTAGTAAAATATATAATTCATTTCCAAATAAGAGTTGTTTTCTTAACTTAACAAATGAAGAGAATGGCATGGAATATATTGTATTCTTATCTTATTCAGAACCTTGATAACTATGTAAATGTTCATCATTATAAACTATTGCGTAATTAAGGAGTAGTTAGTTAATTTCTTGCTGCAACCGTAATGGAATTAACATTTAAAACTTTACTATCGAAATAATACAGGCAAAATTGTCAAGTATCCTTTTCCACAAAAACTATAAGGTACAAACTGAGCTATTATAAAATGAGTGACAACAGTGAATCGTTTTTACTATCGGAGCGAGATGCTGTAAAAATCTTTGAAAAATGTAAAGAAGTTAACGGAGCTGCTATTTTTAAGTGTTATAGCCTGCGTAGGGCTAGTGACAAGATGTTAGGATACCTATCAGATTATTGGAAACTCGAGATACAATTTACTTGCAACAAACAAGAGAAAAAAAGTCAATCTATGAATTTTTTCGTAAAATCGATATCTAAATCCAATGCATCTAAAGCTAAAATGGTAAAGGAAATGAAACTCTTTGACAAAGAGTTAACATTTTATGATGTCATCAGAGACAAAATTAATATACCAGGTAAGTTTCCATTACTTGCATTAGTTCTAATAGTGTTAATTCTTATTTCTGTCTATAAGATATCTGTATTTACGATAACTACTATAGTATAACTATGTATTAATGTGAAAGTTTGCATGAATGGATATTTGTTACTCAATCACGCCAGAACGATTGAACGGATCCGGATCAAATTTGGCACAGAGATAGATTATGGTTTGGAATAACAAAGATTATGCCTAGTAATAAAACTCGCAAAAGGCAGCTCTAGCAACTCATTTTCATTTATTAAACATTCTCAGCAAGTTAATATTTGCAAGTTAAGTTATTGGAAAGTAGTTTCCGCAGTATATTGCTGAATTGTAAAAATATACAGGATTATATCTCTAGCGGACACTGCTTTATGTTTTAGACTTAGCTCCGTGGAGTGCTAACCTAGTGATGACTCTCAACGAAGCAATGGTCTTTGAGGACTTAAATTATCTTCGATATAGCACACGAAATAAACACGAAACTTTTGACCAAGAACATACCTTACTAGCTTTACAAGCTTTAGCTCGATTCCATGCTGGATCATTAATTTACGAAGAAAAGAAACGTAAACAGTTTAACAGTTACTTTAATATAATTGATGAACACAAGGAAGTTCTTAACAGAGGCGGTTACGTGAAGTCAGATCCATGGTTTACACAATGCATGAATGGTGCATTAGAAGCTATTAAATCATTTTCTAAATATAAAAACAATGTACAAACTCTTAAAAAGATAGAAAATAGATGGACCAAAATTTGGGACTTAGCTCTCGACTTTAGCCATTTCTCATTTGAGTATCGCAATGTAATTTGCCATCGCGATTTATGGAATAACAATATTTTGTTTCGTTATAAAGAAATTGATGAGAAACTCGTACCTGACAATTGCGTTCTGGTTGATTTCCAAGCTGTAACATGTCAACCGCCTGCAGGAGATGTCATGTTACTTCTACATTGCAACTTACATCCTGAATTTCGTGAAGAGAATATGACAACATTTTTGAATTATTATTATGAACAATTACAAAATGTTCTACGTTGCAACGATGTAGCAATCACAGATATTATGTCTGTAGAACAATTCATGACTTCCTGTACAAAGTATAAACTGTGGGGCCTTGTTGCAACTGCATGTCTTATGCCACAGTTTTGGGTAGACGATGATCTAACACTAAAATATTTCAACGATACCAAGAGCTTTGGAGAAATACTGACCCAAAATAAAGGATCATTTATTAAGAAAATGATTGAAACGAATGATGATTATAAAAATAAAGTTATGCAAGTTTTTGAAGAGATTGTCGATATCTATTGTCTTAATTATATAATGGTATAACCATAAACATCTTGGTATTTTTAAGGAACAATTAAAACTTATCTCATTTCGTAACGTATTTTATTTCACGACATAGAGCGTAATGCTTTAATTACAACATTGTAGATTTCTACTTATTACACATTAAGTTTCACTTCATAAATTTAGTCTTTTCCAAGTTGCCATTTCGGTTCAGGGCAAACTTGTTGTCCTGAATACGCCTAGTTCCATACTTTCTATGCCAGGGATCATCATGCCGTTGATTGTAGACGTCGCAGAACGGTCTTATCAGAAGAATGTATAGTAATTCTACGAAACTCAAAATACTGGCACCCAAGAACAGCCCGCCTGTACCTCCTGTGGATACTGTAAGGCAAAAATCACGAATAAAGCAAAGGGACACTGGCATCATTTTACAGTTATTCACAGTGTTTCACAAAAAGGGTCCTAAATCAGTCTGGACTGACTTTGTTTACGTAACCTCGACGTTTACCTCGATGGCATTGGCGTCTCATGAAGTTATAAGAGAGAGATAAATACACTATAGAAAGGGTAGCGTTGCTTCATTTTCATAGAGAGGAGTGGAGGGACACGGACGGTTAAACCTACTTAGATTACTAGTAAAAATAGTTCAATGTGCTAAGGCTCGAGTTTCTTGCTGGTTCTCCTCGGTAGGAATGTCATTCCGAACCAGTGGTAGATTCTCTTGGCGATTCAAAAGTAGGTAGGTACTTGTAAAAGTTTATTTGAATAAAAAACATCTGAATTTGAATTAGGGTTTAAAAACCGACAATGTGCTGGTCGAGCCACGTGCAGTGTAGGGTTCCGTAGTTGCCCATTACAATATGCAGACGTTTTTGACGACTATTACTCGTTAACTTGTAAAGCCTACTTAGTTGTGATAGTTTTCCTTTTAACTTTGTTATACATACTACTGCCATGAATGTTTTCACGCATCCAAAAACAACCGTTTTGCTTGTTGGGGGGGAGGACACTTGACTCTAAAAAAAATTCGCAAACAGATCCCTGAATCGACAAATGGATTTCCCCACCTACAATATCTTTGAGTGACCTGTCCAACGACATCCCACACAAAGAGATATATGAGAAAAAAGATCATCCCTACTTTAGGTGTACGGGCAGCAGGTACCTACTACCTACCCTAATTTTTTATTTATATTTTTTTTACCACATTTCTCGTGATTAATATCTACATACTTTCTCATGCTTGACACAATATGATGAAATGATAGCTTTCTAATGCTAACAGCCTCTGCGCTAAGGCGCGGTGGGACGGACATAGCAAAACTATCCTAGTTGATTACCCTGATTTTCCAAATTCAAAATTTAAATGTATTTTTATTCAAATAAACTTTTACTAGTACTTTTGAATCGTCAAGTGAATCTACCACTGGTTCGGAATGACATTCCTACCAAGAAGAACCAGCAAGAAACTCCGTGGTTGCTCTTTTTATACGACTACCTGAAAAAAGGAGTATATTGTTTTTAGGGTTCATGTAAGTATGTATGTAATATGTATGTATGTATGCATGTATGTATGTATGTATGTATGTATGAATGTATGTGAGTTTGTATATTCCACCATAACTTCTATACGCCTGAACCGATTTTGATTAATGAGGTATCGTTAGAATCCCTAGCTTATTCCGGGTGACATAGGCTAGTAAAATTTAAAAAAAATTGATGGGGTGACCATGGTCCCGCATTAAAGACTAAAGTTGAAAAAAACATCGAAAATAAGATTAAATATATAATTATCATCTAGAAAACGATGAGTAGATTCCAAAAATATGTAACAATATAGTTCAATATCCAGTGATTCACAAAAAAATATCATTTAATAAAAATGTGAATAAGAAGATTAATTTAGATTTTTAACTTTTTACTTCGCTTTATGGCAGGGCAGTCGTGTTTTTAATTTTTTTAAATTATGACTTGCTAAATAAATATTTCATTCACAATTATTATATTAATGTATACATAAGTAACCGCTGTCCTTAGCATTGCTGTAGTGATCAAATCCATAATGATGATGAAAATGAAGTGTGCCTTTAGTGGGTTACACACGTCACTTGTTCCTCATTGTTTCTTGAAAGCTACTACCTTCTTACTCACCAACTAAATCCAGTACGCCGCGTACAATTCATGACTTCCTGTACAAAGTATAAACTGTGGGGCCTTGTTGCAACTGCATGTCTTATGCCACAGTTTTGGGTAGACGATGATCTAACACTAAAATATTTCAACGATACCAAGAGCTTTGGAGAAATACTGACCCAAAATAAAGGATCATTTATTAAGAAAATGATTGAAACGAATGATGATTATAAAAATAAAGTTATGCAAGTTTTTGAAGAGATTGTCGATATCTATTGTCTTAATTATATAATGGTATAACCATAAACATCTTGGTATTTTTAAGGAACAATTAAAACTTATCTCATTTCGTAACGTATTTTATTTCACGACATAGAGCGTAATGCTTTAATTACAACATTGTAGATTTCTACTTATTACACATTAAGTTTCACTTCATAAATTTAGTCTTTTCCAAGTTGCCATTTCGGTTCAGGGCAAACTTGTTGTCCTGAATACGCCTAGTTCCATACTTTCTATGCCAGGGATCATCATGCCGTTGATTGTAGACGTCGCAGAACGGTCTTATCAGAAGAATGTATAGTAATTCTACGAAACTCAAAATACTGGCACCCAAGAACAGCCCGCCTGTACCTCCTGTGGATACTGTAAGGCAAAAATCACGAATAAAGCAAAGGGATACTGGCATCATTTTACAGTTATTCACAGTGTTTCACAAAAAGGGTCCTAAATCAGTCTGGACTGACTTTGTTTACGTAACCTCGACGTTTACCTCGATGGCATTGGCGTCTCATGAAGTTATAAGAGAGAGATAAATACACTATAGAAAGGGTGGCGTTGCTTCATTTTCATAGAGAGGAGTGGAGGGACACGGACGGTTAAACCTACTTAGATTACTAGTAAAAATAGTTCAATGTGCTAAGGCTCGAGTTTCTTGCTGGTTCTCCTCGGTAGGAATGTCATTCCGAACCAGTGGTAGATTCTCTTGGCGATTCAAAAGTAGGTAGGTACTTGTAAAAGTTTATTTGAATAAAAAACATCTGAATTTGAATTAGGGTTTAAAAACCGACAATGTGCTGGTCGAGCCACGTGCAGTGTAGGGTTCCGTAGTTGCCCATTACAATATGCAGACGTTTTTGACGACTATTACTCGTTAACTTGTAAAGCCTACTTAGTTGTGATAGTTTTCCTTTTAACTTTGTTATACATACTACTGCCATGAATGTTTTCACGCATCCAAAAACAACCGTTTTGCTTGTTGGGGGGGAGGACACTTGACTCTAAAAAAAAATCGCAAACAGATCCCTGAATCGACAAATGGATTTCCCCACCTACAATATCTTTGAATGACCTGTCCAACGACATCCCACACAAAGAGATATATGAGAAAAAAGATCATCCCTACTTTAGGTGTACGGGCAGCAGGTACCTACTACCTACCCTAATTTTTTATTTATATTTTTTTTACCACATTTCTCGTGATTAATATCTACATACTTTCTCATGCTTGACACAATATGATGAAATGATAGCTTTCTAATGCTAACAGCCTCTGCGCTAAGGCGCGGTGGGACGGACATAGCAAAACTATCCTAGTTGATTACCCTGATTTTCCAAATTCAAAATTTAAATGTATTTTTATTCAAATAAACTTTTACTAGTACTTTTGAATCGTCAAGTGAATCTACCACTGGTTCGGAATGCCATTCCTACCGAGAAGAACCAGCAAGAAACTCGGTGGTTGCTCTTTTTATACGACTACCTGAAAAAAGGAGTATATTGTTTTTAGGGTTCATGTAAGTATGTATGTAATATGTATGTATGTATGTATGTATGCATGTATGTATGTATGTATGTATATATGTATGTATGTATGAATGTATGTGAGTTTGTATATTCCACCATAACTTCTATACGCCTGAACCGATTTTGATTAATGAGGTATCGTTAGAATCCCTAGCTTATTCCGGGTGACATAGGCTAGTAAAATTTAAAAAAAATTGATGGGGTGACCATGGTCCCGCATTAAAGACTAAAGTTGAAAAAAACATCGAAAATAAGATTAAATATATAATTATCATCTAGAAAACGATGAGTAGATTCCAAAAATATGTAACAATATAGTTCAATATCCAGTGATTCACAAAAAAATATCATTTAATAAAAATGTGAATAAGAAGATTAATTTAGATTTTTAACTTTTTACTTCGTTTTATGGCAGGGCAGTCGTGTTTTTTAATTTTTTTTAATTATGACTTGCTAAATAAATATTTCATTCACAATTATTATATTAATATATACATAAGTAACCGCTGTCCTTAGCATTGCTGTAGTGATCAAATCCATAATGATGATGAAAATGAAGTGTGCCTTTAGTGGGTTACACACGTCACTTGTTCCTCATTGTTTCTTGAAAGCTACTACCTTCTTACTCACCAACTAAATCCAGTACGCCGCGTACAACATTCCTTCTGTACCTCTCACACGGTAGTGAAGATAGCTCTATTTGTACTGTGGAATATTTCCGAACATTAGGCTCCTTAATATCCTTCACAACTGATATCTCAGACTCTGTGCACGACGGAAGACAGTCGCAATACAGTCCTTTGTTTTTAGACCAGCTAGCCTTCAGTACCTAAAGATGAATAATTTTTTTTTCTAAACAAAAATCTTTTTGACAGAACCTACGAGCAAATTACAAGTTTCTAGCTCAGTCGATTGAGCGTACAGCTCTAATTTTGGTATATCAATCAGCAAGTTTGCCGTTTTTTAACCCCCAACGCAAAAAGTGGGGTGTTATAAGTTTAACGTGTATATCTGTATGTGGCATCGTAGCTCCCAAACGGATGAAACCATTTTTTTGTTTGAAAGGTGACTTGATCGGCAATGTTCTTACTTAACTGATTCAAAAAAATCGGTTTAGTGCCGTTTGATAACCATCAGCAGTTGGTGAAGGGATGTGAGCAACTTCCACAGGATTGATCAATTCAAAATATATCCTGTTACTTCAATGAGTAGGTTTTTTTAATTTTTCAATTTATACTTCCAAATTAAAAGATTTACCGTTATATCTCCGGAGTGCTGGTTCATACAAATAACCCCGCTGGTGTTGCACTTTTCTTCTTCTGGGGTGTTCGGCATAAAGAAATTGGAACAATTGCACAGACGCCTTTGAGCGTCCTTCCTGCATTGGACCGTGCAAGCTGTGTATGAGTAATATGGATAAACTTCCAATATGTTCTCGTCTATATAACGACATTTTCTCTTATCTGGTGAAATATACCTGGCGTCGGCATCGTTTTCGATATTTCTCACGGTTATGAGACGCCTGAAAACATTAATCCAAACATCTCTATACCATCCATACTATCTACCTGCTTATTTTATTTTAGTCTGATAATGCTCTGTGGGTATGTTTCCACTAGGAAGTGGACACATACTTAATATAAAATAGTGGTAGAGTCACGATATTTCATAAGCTGTCCTATGTAAAATAAATCTTTTTATTAAAAATGCTTGAGGCGCGAAAACTCTTAGCGAAAATGGCTTGGCTCTTTCCACCCACGCTGTACAATAAGCAGATAGTTGTCGTTGCGAGGATAGCGGACTATTCACGACTCTGTGCAAGGAAGCGAGTCTGAGGAAGGCAAGCAGGCTGAGGGCAAGGGACATTTTTCGGTTTCGGTACTCTAACAAACATCATCTTTTGACTGTTAATCAAAAGTTGCTTGCTTATCTACCATGGGTATCCACCAGAGCGGAGATGTGTTAAGTGGACCTCATTCAGATGAGATTATCAATAAATGACGTGATTATTTTGTTCACGTCATCTAACGTTAATCTGATTGGTCAGCTAAATACATCTCCGCTGGTAGATACCGTGCCTAGACCTATTTTCACGAGCTGCGCTGAGGCTAGGTACATACATTTAAAGGTTTGTAAAGGCTTAGGAATATGTAATATATAGTTGGTACAAACCTATGATTTAAATCGAGCGTTACAGGCAGGACATTTGAACTTAGAGAGGTTAAAGAAGGCACCTCCTCCTCGTTTATAATGAACACCTTCACAGGGATCGTCACGTGAAACTTTATCATTCCCAGCTTAGAAGTTCGGTTGCTTATCATTTCATATTTTGGAGGGTTCTTTTCGCTGTAATTGTAAATCATGTGATCATATGTGATGTAATTTGACGAAGCTATGATTCGGATAATGCAAGAGGTTAAGAACTAATAATAAATACTTGCATTATCGCACTTGCTTCTCTTAATATTTTTGTAACCAGCTAGAGTCTAGACAGACCCTGTTTAAAATAAGGACAATTTAAATATTGAAAAAGGAATTAACTTTAAAAGAGTGATATGATACCCTATTGCATAACCTCCCCAAAGATCCTGAACTCTTCTTTGATTAAATTTTATTATAGGGCGGTGCAGAACAGCTTTTGCCCCGGGTTGCTTTCTCTGCTGATTCAGACTATCTTATTACTAGTGGTTCGCCCCGAACTGAGACCTCGCGGTATCCACTCACTGCACCGTACGCATTAAACGCGCCGAATCTGATGACGTCAATCGTCATCCGCTTGCGTGGGTGGAATACGTATACCTACCTACAGTATTTTATTAAAATGCAACTCGCATACGATTTCATAATAAAAAAAATATAAAATGTGATGACTAAGACTGTGTGCTTGCGGCTCCCAAAGGCGGCTCCTGCGGCGAGCATGTCTCGATGCGCGCTGATCTTTACGTTCAATCAAGTATATCAGTACTATCAAGTAGCCTATTTTTTTGTTATTCCAAGTAAGCTGGTGCTAACGTCTATTATTTGTAAGCACAAACGAATAAACTTTCACAGAGCGCCATCTATTGACATCATTGTAAAATTCTGATAAAATTCTGAAGCTTATTAAAAATTAAATAATTACGTTTCCTTATAATATTTATCTAATTTAAGTACCTATTTGTTGTTCAAGTAAGGATATAATTCAAATAATTGATCAAGTTTCAGGCTTTAAAATGAAATACCGCAACCCTATGTAGGTAACTCTATAAAAAATATTTTACTTCGCATTCGCTTCTATGAGAGCCCCCCTGAAATAAATTTTTTTTTAACATTTTAAGCCATATTCGGCTGGAGGCCATTGGTTTACATATAATATTTAAATTTGAAGTAATTACGTTCAGTAATTCAGAAGTCATAAGGCTCTGTCAGACAGACGGACGGAGGGACGGACAAGTGAAAATTCACTCAAGTAGACTCAGAGACCTTCGCTTCGCTCGGCTCGGCTCGCAATTATAGTTACTAATAAATTAAATTAAATTTATAATGTTACTCTGTATAAAATGTATTAGGAATGATAATATAACCAGATATTAGGTCCTTACATATGAAATTGGCGAAAAGGAGGAACATAAAGTCGATTATTTTAAATATAATATATTCATCTAATCAAAGTATGTACCAATGATATCTATGCACTTTTGCCATCTCATAGGTAGGTCATTGATCCCTTTACTAAAAAACCATTCGGACGGGAATCAATAAAATCTTTGAAGGCGCTTTGGACTGCCCCATGCCTGCAAGGTCCGGGGAGTACGAGTGATGTCTTAGACATTCCTATAAGACATCCGCCGTGATCGTCTGGCCAGATTTAAGAAAGCTGTAGATCGTACAGTTTCCACTTTTCATCACAGGTAATAATTCGATTAAAATTCCCTTCATTATTGAGCCGGTTGAGTAATGTAACGCAGCAGTCGACGCGCGTTTGTCGGTTTGCTGCACTCAATTCATGAGGTACCCATCTTTCAAGCTTTTTCACCTTCCCGATTTGCTTCAAGTGGATTAAAACAGTTTTATCAGTAACACCGCAGCCTGCAGCTAGCTTGGACGTGGTTTGCGATGGATCCGCTTCCACAATAGCCTTCAATTGTTCATTATTAACTTTGGTCTCCGGCCGTCCACGGGGCTTGTTCTGCAGGTCGAAATTTCCAAAACCAAAACATTGAAACCAAAAACGCACTGTGTTTTCGTTTGCGACACCGCCGCCATACACATAATTAATCCTTCAAATCGTTTCTGAGCACTGGTGCCACGATGGAACTCGTACTCGTAAATAACGCGATCTTTCAAGTTTTCAATTTTGTAAACTGATAGACGCAAAGAAAAAACCAAAAGAGGAAAAACAAATGAATTAGGGTTTTCAAAACACAAAAGCATGAGTAAAGCTGAGCTGTATAAATTTGAAATTAAAATTCCTAACCAAAGAGGAGATATTTGAGATCAAAGTGGCCAGTACGACAAAACGCCAATTTCGTAGGTAAAGACTTAATATTTGCGTACTGACCTGCCTTGTATAGAGTTTATAACGAAACAATTGCCAAATTCAGTTTCCATAGGTCTAAAGTAGGTGCAACAGTCAAAACTTTTGTCGTTCCATGAACAGTTAGACATAGTTTCTTGACATGAATGTCGAAGCTGAAATGCAGGGACTTTCAATTAAAGGAGATCGGCGAAGTCCGACCCAGCTAATTTAAAAACCGTACAGATTCAGAAAGCATTTAATATTTTTTAATATATTTCAAAGTATTTTTCTGTGTAAACACCAAATTTTTAGAAGATGGGGATCAAAAATAAAAATAATTACGACACAATAAAAAAGTCATTTTAATGGCAATACGGAGTGTAATAGGTTTTTAATCTGAGGTAAAAGTAGAAACTAACGTGTCAAATGTCAATTATTGTCAACTCAATCAAATGTCATTCGTGGACTGTGGTAGAGATGTGCCAATCGAGGTCGCGAATCAGTCGCTGGTCTAGAATCTAGATATATCGGACACGTACCTAGTTACGATTTTGCATCGGTATTAACGCAATACAGCATTGATACAAAGGCGATGCATTATCGATACAGTCTTGCGGTGTAGTAGGTACCTACCGGCACCCCCGCTCTTCTTTTACCCGATGTGGCCAGAAATAGTAGCGCGCGACTGAATCGATGGAAGAAGCCGCCGTGGGCGACCTCCCTTACCTAAATCTCTTGCATGAATTATAGTTCTTATTATTCCCAATACTTCCAAATAAATAGTTATGGCACCATCAATTTGTATGGCCACGTTATGGATTACGTAGTATAGTTTTAACGTAGTAGGTAGGTACGCAGAAGCCTGTAGTGTTTTTAATGTACCTACCTACCTACATTAAAAGAAACCGTGTTCTCTTTGGTATATGGACAGATAATAGGTGATCTGCAGTGCCTAATAGATTTTTATAAGCTAATAAGTGGTCATCTGGCTTAAAAACAATGAAATGAAAACCTAACCTCACATAACTATCACTAAGAATATCTTTTTTCTCCCAGCTTTATTTGATTGACTTTGATAAACTTTTTTGTTGGTCTCGTTTAGTATAAAAAATATGAGAAGTTTGATGCGTGAACGTGACCCTCAAGCCTGGGTCGGAAACTATATGGGAGCTCGCCGATCTCCTTTCAATTAATTCGCCACGCAGAAACAAAGTACTTAGCTATAAAACACTATGTATATAAAACTTACCAAACTGGCATAGTAAGTTAAATTATTAGTAAAACATTCTTCTGAAGGATTGTCCCCACCACAGTACTCAGTAACGTAGTATGTAATTCCCTTGAAATAAGATATCTCTTTCAGAACCTCTTCCATATCGAACTCATGATCCGGACCCCACAAACTACGATTATACGAGTATATAGGTACTTAGGTAAGGTTTTTCATATTTCATCATTCATAACTAAGCTACCTAATTATATTTAAGAGCATACATAGTCTGAAGGTATATTGGGTGCTTTTCACGATTTGAACGTACCTACTTATTTTCCTACTTACCTACTTTACCTACTTATTTTCGACAATAAAAAAAACCAAAAATAGTTAAAAAAATATACATATCGTGACTCGTGACGTTGTCCGACTTCAACATAGAGTGTAGAAAAAAAAATGGTTTTAGATTTTTATAAAAATAAGCTTAGGTAGTTACTCACCTGTCCGAAACATTTGCAATCTTCACAGCGTTGTCATTTTCACACACGGCAATAGATGGAAACAGCGTGTTCCAGTCTTTGTATGTCGTCTCCACGACGAAGGATATCGGTTTATATCGGAAGGCGCGGTATTGAGCCCCTATCAAAAGTGACGCGCCAAACCAAGAAAGGATGACAAGGCAGAGCCAAAATAACCTAAATTAAAATCGGGTGATTTGCAAAACCGAATAGTTATCGTTATAGTTCAGATGCCTACCAAATAGCTTGCAAAGTGAGTTGCATCCTGCACATGTCAGTAGATATTTTTACGTCCATAGTTGTATGAAATGATGAAGTTATCTCAGATGGAAGCGGGCTTTTTATAAAACTCATAACCAGTTTCTACACCGCATGTGGCAGTACATTTTTACAGACAGGGTATTATCTAGGCACAGTCGAAGCCTCCCAAAGAACATTTAGAGATCAACAAATCCCCTTTCCAGTTTACCTCACTTACTTAAGGCCTCACCGCTACGTCAGGGAGTTAAACTTCACTACATATATAAAAGTTTCCGTTTAATAAACTTAAAATAACCTCTTACCTCACTCACCGCCTGGCTCATCAACGCCCGGCCAAAACCCTTGGACCTAGAAAACTGAAATTTTGCACAGATGTTCCCTTTAAAAATATGAACCTCACCAGTCAACCTCCTCACCTTTCAATCCAATGTCTTTTGACATCTGCAATGAATCTAAATCCATGTATTGATGTCGTTTCAGGCAAGCTTTTTATACCTTGCCACCATATTTTGAAATAATGATTGTTACGGTCTAAAATCTTCATTTATTTATTGAAAGTTCAGATAATACTCAATATTATGTGGGATAAGCAGCCTCGTCTACTGATTTTCAAAAAGTGAGCTTTTCCCAAACTCCATCGTCATTTATACACAACTAGTTATTTTATATGATAAATCAGTATTATCCAGAGGATCAATTATGTACGTTTTTTGGACATTTGTACAGGTAATAGCGTGTGATCGTAGCACGTGTTTATGATTTTGTTCGCCTCTAATTTGTAGTTTTTATCAGATTTTGTACGAGAAATCACATAAAAGGTTATTGTGCTAGAGCATAAAATGCCTATTTAATAATTAAGTTCATTATAGAGACACGAAATTTTGTTGGGGATCATTACGAACTTAATGTCATTGGGTAGGTAATCAAGTCTAAATAGTTACATAGCCTAATAAAAAATATTTTAAAGATTCGCTGGACGAGGAAAAGTTCCATTGTATTTTCACTTACTGGCAATCTAGTAACTAAGTTATGACCACTAGACCTATCAATTTTTTTGAGTAGAAGAGGTAAGTAGAGTAAGTCAAAAATACGACGATTATTTTTGTCTATATACGTGGTCTATACCTTACTTGTGTACATTCAAGATTTATTCAAGTAGCCCATAAAAATTTCGCCAATGCTCTTTGCCTGAAACAAAGCCTGAAACAGTGATTTTAATAAGGAGTGCCTTGTCTCCATTGAGTAGAACCTCCAAGCTCATTCCAGTAAATTGGCCGGTACCGGCTGACGTGTTCGAAGTTTTCTGAAGATGCCACGCTGCCTATGCGCTGCGCTTGCTGGCGTCGGCCGTTGTACGCTCGGAATAGCTTCACCGTGTAGAAGTAGACGAACTCCAGGACAGACACGAAACTGAACCCCGTAACAAACCCACACGTTGAGCCGATATTGCCTGAAAATATTTAGCAATTAAAATATTTGCCTATTCGTCTAGACTTCAGTTGTCTTAACCTATATACGTCCAAAACTGGACAAAGGTCTCCTGCAAGGATCTCCGCAGAACACGGTTTTGTGCCGCTCCAGCGGCTCCCAGCTACTCCCTTGAGATCGTCTGTACACCGTGGGGGGTTCGCCCAATGCTGCGCTTTCCGATGCGAGGCCGCCGTTAGGCAGCTATAGGTACTTCTTTTGCTAATTACAGATGGTAACTAGATAGCTCCGGCTAAAGCTTTCAATTTCCGATACCTGTATGTGATGTAAGTACTTATAAGTAGGTATATAAGTAAGTAGTAAGTATAAGCCCTAGACCTGATTTAATCCAGGTAGTATAAACCATCCTAACCATGTAGTCTAGATTGCAATTTACAGAATAAGTAATCAAATAAGAATACGCAACTAAGTACTTAAGTGATAGTTTTCATTTTATCGATGTGTTTTATATTCTGAGATATTTATCACATTGTAAGCGAAAGGTCAAGGGTCTACACTCTACAAGTATCGTCAGTATAAGATGTATCCAATCTCTATGACGAGTATAGAAAAGTACCCGGCGACCCGTCAATGCACAATGGGTCGAACCAGTGGGACCACGAACAAACGCTCAAGTAGAGCACCGTTCTACTTTATTCAGGTTACACGTGTATTGAGCGTTTATTTACTAACTAGGCACGTTTAAAAAAAACAAATACAAACTCACTTATCAAGTCGAACCATTTCATTATAATGTTCTGCCCGTACCGATCCGCAACTTCTCTCGCATACTTCACGTGAACAATGGATGTTCCGGTGAAATTCGCGCCTTGTCTGTAATAAAATAGCAAACAAACTTTCGTTTGTGAATGCTATTTCTATTATTTTCATCGTAAAGAAAATCCCGTTTGCCGACTCATATTCCAATCGGAATGAAAATAAACAGTTTTGTACTAAAAAAGGAAGGAACCCTTCCTTTTTAAAGTTTAGCACAGTTCAGTACGTCTGTGCACCACAGAATATGTAGGAGGTCCTGGGTTCGATCCCCGCAGCAGGGTCAATTCGGGAATTTATAATTTCTGAATTTTCTCTGGTCTGGCCTGGCTCAGCCGTGGCTCGTTATTACCCTACCGGCAAAGATATACCGTTCCGTTATGGTGCCGTGTAGAAACCGATTAGGGATATAGAACTGCAATGTTATAGCACAAATGGCAGTTATACTTGACCCATACCCCTAACAGGTTAGTTCGCTACCATCTAACACATTGTCCTAGGTAAGCGACAGAAGCGACGTGATGACGGACGCGACGCGACATGATACGAAGCCATACTTGAAGGATCAGCTACTGTTTGATATTGTCGCGTCGCGTCCTATCGAATCGTGTTTGTCGCTTATCTAGGACAACGGGTTAGACTGCATCATCACTTACCACCAGGAGACGTGATCGATTTAATAAAGCCATAACGCAAAGAAAAACTTTATTGACGTTTGTTTTCCCTAGCAACGCGTCAACATCAAATGAATATTGTCAAAATGAAAATAAAATCAGCCCGAATTGCCAATTTTTTTTATCGTTTTTGATCGTGAAATTATGATAAATGGCTACGAATAAGAGGGCCGGTTTGACAACCACCGATTTTGAAGTGTTTGGAAAAGTGCAGGGTGTTTATTTTCGGAAGCACACTCAAAGGAAAGCTACCGAGCTCGGCCTCAAAGGATGGGTGATGAATACAGCGCAAGGCACTGTGATTGGTCAACTGCAAGGTCAGCTAGGTGCCATTGAAGACATGAAGCTATGGCTCCAAAAAGTTGGAAGCCCCAAGTCGAAAATCGAAAAGGCTGCTTTTAGAAACGAGGGGCCGATTAACAGTTGCGCCTTTAGAACCTTCGAAATTCGGCGATAGATAAATGTTGGAGCAGCCACGTGTAGGAGTGATTTTTATATTTATATACGTATTTTATTAAATTTTGTAAAGTAAATTTGGTTTTACCATTTTAACTCACTTGACTTTCATACAATTCGGGTCTACCGGTAAATTGTTTTTGATGAAAATTGGAGCAGCAAAAATATTGTTTGGCTAGATTTATAGGACCTATTATTTCATGAAAACCCCTACCATTGTGCTCTTGTGGCCGCTCTAAAGCCACGGCTGCTGCACGGGGAAGAACCATAAGGTAGGTAGGAGTTCTTACTAATTTAAGGGAATAACTGAAAGAATATTTAATGTGCGAGATGGTTACATTGTGTGCAAGTTCTGCATAACAATTCATACTCCTCAAGTACCTATCATATAACCGGTGCCCCCAGGTAGTTGGCCTAAACTCATTGTGATTACAAAATGGAATAACGACCCTCAGCAATGAGGAATACGACGTGACAAATTATCGGTCAAGTAGTTTTTGCTAACGTGCTCAATGCATAGATAGAAATCTATAGCTGATGCCCACGACTTCGTCCGCGTGGATCGAGGTTTTTTGGTCCCCGCGGGAACTCTTTAATTTTCCAGGATAAAAAGTAGCCTATATGTTATTCCAGACTATAATCTATCTCTGTGCCAAATTTCATCCAGATCCGTTCAGCCGTTCTGGCGTGAAAGAGTAACAAACATCCATACGTCCATACTCACAAACTTTCGCGTTTATAAAATTAGTAAGATTTTTATAAGACGATAATTGCTTATAATATTGTGCATACATACAACCATTGCACCCTGTCGTTAGCCGGAATAGAGTTGAGGTACTCTGGATAAATTTTAACATTGGTAAAATCATAATTATAAGCCGTTTTAGAACAGCTGGGATAGCACATTGGACAAGGAATTCCTCCTCCAACCATATCAAGTTCCAGCTCTGGTGGTATTGGGTCTACATCAGGTCTCACTGTTAAAGATTGCGCTGTAATCAAGAAACGACCTTTTTACAAGTTAGTTAGTTAGTTAATTAAATTAATTATTAATCTCCCGGCTTTGAACTACGGCGGCCATTGACCAATCTACACGCTGGACACCAGAAAAAATATATCATATATATATTTTGGCCTGGTGGGGCTTCGGCCGTGGCTAGTTACCACTGTACCCGGTTCCAGTACGATGCCGTGTAGAAACCGACTAAGGGTATAACTACCATTACCCGTAACAGTTTAGCCCGCTACTGCATTACCACTTACCTTCAGGTGAGATCGCAGTCAAGGGCTATTTTGTAGTATTCCACAACAAGTATCTGGTCCAGGACCGAGGGCTTTACGTGCTCTACGAGGCACAGGAGTGTTCTAGTAAGCATAATATTAAAGAAAAGAGATAATTAAGCATTATTGGGCTACCTCAGACCAACTAGCCAACGATGCAGTGCGAGTGTAGCAGTGTGTTAGTAAGTATAGCGAGGATAATGGATGAACTCCTCCGTCCATACCCTTTTTCAGCACGCAGCCGGCTTGCTAAGTTAGATACTCATTGCATATTTTATTCAGCTCAATTAAATGAATATAAATCTTTATTTCGAAAAACAAAGGACGTAGATAACAAAACAAAGTTACTGTTTGATAAAATACAAAACAATTCACCTTTTGTCCATACAAAACTGGATTTAAATGGAGTGTAGGTAGTGTACGCGTCTGTTCAGCTGTGTAATGTTAGTTTTGTATGGAATAAAGCTGAATCGAGCTGATTAGTATTTAGGCACATATATGAAAATCCTTACCAGAGTACATTCTTAAGCACGTCACATCGCGCATGTCGCAGGTTCTCTTATCAACCATTTTAGGCATGTTAAACGGAGTACATTTACACTTGGCTAACAGAAACAGCATTCTGCACTTCAACAAGCAGTCGCTATAGGTGTAAAACGGCAGGTAGGATGACTCGTCGTAGAACAAACACCGCCTGAGCTTTGCAGGCACGTGCTGGATGTCACGTGATGCCTCTGTGAAGCTCGCTGTGACTAGAACGGTCATCTGTAGAAATGAAATCAAACAGGTATTTTAATATCCGTTTGTATACTAGCTTCGAGAGATCAAGTTGTAGGTACTATATAACATGTGAATACGAAACCTAGGCGCGGCTTGGGTAGGACATACAGGAAAGGAGATCTAGGAAATAAAGGCTCCCGTAAAGAAAGTTCCGGAAATACTTAAAACTTCACGTTATTTATTTGATGAATGCCTGACATTTTATGGACTACGACTTATAAGACTGGATAAGAATCAGAATAATATGAGAATTGCCTCACTCCATGTTTCTAGAACATGTTCACTCTATTTTCCTCGACATGAGCTTAATTTTTGTAAGTTATCCAATTTGAAGAACAATATATATATATATATATATATATATATATATATATATATATATATTATAAAGAGACAATTTTGTTTTTCTTTAACAAAAATATTAAACATTGTCCGGGAGTTGTCGGGTGATTCGGACAATCACCGCAATGCCCTATAATAGATAAATAAGTCTGATATGAATTTTACCTGCACATTAGGGTTAATAATTTGCATGGAAAAACTTCCACTTGGCGCATCTGGGAAATCGTAGGCATCCGAAAATTGTAACTGGAACATAAGAAGTAAAATAGATCCAATTCAGAACACAGTAGGCTGAGAGATTGTTCTTTCTTGGTACGTAATTAAAAGAGCAAACATTTAGCGTTTGAATTTACTACTATTGTTAACTTGTACTATATTTTATTTACAAAACAGTGTATATTATGTATGTGTGTTTTCATGAATAAATAAATTACAAATTTATCAACATCGTAAAATATTTCAGGTAGATACCTAGTAAGTGAGTACCTGAGCTCCTCGTATAGGCATGCTGTAGTAAAAGTCGTCACTTTCGTTGAGTTTCATCAAAACTTTTAGGCCTTGGTCAAAATCAAAATTTGATTTGTTACCGAATTTATACATATCCATGCTCCGAGATCCATTATCTTTACTAGAATACAAATAAATACCAGTTTGTTTTCAAAATGTTCGACACTGATATAATAAAATTAATTAAAAAAAAAACAAAAACCTACTTCAAAACTATACCTATAAGTACCAACTTAAACTAAAAGTAAAAATTTTGCTGAAGGGAACCACAAACCAAAACATTATCTGGGTATTCATTTTATTTTTTGTTGATTTTCTCAAAAAGCGCTAAATCAATTTCGATAAAATTTATATGGGTCCAACTCTGAAGTATGATCTACCCAACAAAAAAAGAATCATCAAAATTGATTCATAATTGGCGGAATGATCGCGTAACATCCATTAAAAAAACCTACAGTCGAATTGAGAACCTCCTCTTTTTTTGAAGTCGGTTAAAAATTACATACGTACAGGTAGGTAGTACTCTCTATTTATTCTAGAGGGAACGAAAGCGCTTTTTTGTAACACTACGATTTTTCCAGGCCTCTTCCCGTGTTTTATCGTGCCTAAAAGAACTATGTGTTCATAATGGATAGTTCAAGTGAGGAAAATAGCAGTTATAAAGAATTCTTACTCTTCAAAAGTAATATCAGACTGTCGCAAATAGTTAAAAGTACAGCAATAGCCGTTCATAGTAAGCCGGAAGTCGAATAAATGAGAACAATTCATGGTCATCTCGTTCCAGGCACATCTCATCAGCAAGTCCTCACATCTTGGTGTCAACTGGTGAAGAGAATATTTTTTTATGAATGAGAGATATTAATCATGGCTATAGGCAACGACCTCAATTACATAAACCTCAGTTATATACCCTGTCAATCAAAGAATGTGGACTTCCGACTTATTTTACTAACGCCATCTAGTCTGAAAAGCGGGACAGCGCTATGGCGGGGACAAGGACAGACATATACAGGTTAGGGGCACGCCCTACAAGTCGGACGCCCAACTTTTTTCTATGAAAGGGCACATCAAGGCTTATTAGGCCCAATTGTAGAAACGCCGGGTTATACTTTTAAAACAGATTAAACTGATATAACACTAGACATAAATAAGATAAATAGGTACTTTAAAACAGTACAATTATTCCTGGGTCGGGCCGTGGGGCGGCGTGACAATAATAATTATTTATAGTGCAAAGGGGCCATGGGTTGATTCCGATTTTTATCTGTTCCTTGACCGTATATGGCTCGTGTATTGAGGCTGACTTTCTTCTGCATTCTATGCATTTCTTGTTTGTCAGCATTGTAACGTTCATACAGTAGGTACGATTATCTTACTAGTATTATAAATGCGAAAGTTTGGATGGATGTATAGATGTCTGGATGTATGGATGTCTGGATGTATGGATGTTTGTTACTCAATCACACCCCAACGGCGGAACGGATCTGGCTGAAATTTGGCCCAGAGACAGATTATAGTCTAGAATAGCACAAAGGCTATCTGTCCCGGAAATTAAGGACTTCCCGCGGGAACAAAAAAACCTCGATCCACGCAGACGAAGTGGCGGGCATTAGCTAGTAGGTTATAATTGTATTATTATTAAGAAATAATTGCCGATAGCAGAAATTACGTCGGGGAATTTGCACATTGCTAAATAGGTAATTATTGCAAGACATAATAATCCTACCGCAGCGCTATTTCATAAGATCGTTGAATTTATAGCTTATCGATTAGGTACAGATTGTATAACGAACTAGAAAGATTAACAAAGAAATCATTTATCTTTAGTTATTTGACGTGATGATAGCTCAGATGATAGTCACCTACATTTCTCATAAGTTCATTGACGTCATAATCGCCCAACGCACGGTGTAGTTTCATCGATTGGTTTTGTGTCTCATCAATTGATTTCTGATTGTATAGCAAACCGAGACCAAGGAGCAAAGAGAGCATCTGTTTCTCGGTGTAGTTTTTATTTCTCTCCTCTTGCAACCTATTGAAGGAAACATGTACAAGAATCAATTTTGAAAATGCCAGTCCCAAACTCTTTTAAGTGTCTAAAGTGTATAGTCATGTTACACTAGAGCTAAGACTGGTCACCAGATTTTACTTTAGGCCTAGAGGTTGTACGGTAAAATTTTTTATTAAGCTATAATGATTTTATGTTCGTGTTGAAGATTGAAATGGAAACTTACAGTTTTCGAGCAAGCTCTACTATAGCTCTTTTACTAATCCTGTTGTTAGTGCAAATGCCCACAGCGGGAAAGATTATTTTGCTGACTGAAACTCCTTCGGGCATCTGTGTGGTGACCAGAGGAGCTAGGTAGTACCGACTGAAGGTTATCCAGACCAGGGATACGGAGCATATCAAGGCACTTATCATTATAACCATCCAAATTACTCTGGCAACAAAATTTGTCAATTTTAAACAAAGTACACTAGAAGTTAGCCCTAGAATGCGATCTCACCAGTTGTTAGTGACGATTCAGGCTAACCTAATCGGTACGTCTTTGCCGGTAGGGTGGGAAGAGTTAACTAGGCACGGCCTCCCACCAGACCAGACTAGAGAAAATTCAGAAATTATAAATTTCCAAATTGACCCTGCCGGTAAAATCTGCCTAATCAAAATTTCCAGCTGCTTTGAAGTCAGGAACAAAGTTATTGTGCAAAACCTAACAGATAATAATATAACAGATATAAATAAACGATTTGCCAGAAGCCAGTCATGAATTCATGACACCTATTTGTTGCTATAGTGCACTATAGCAACAAGTTGGGTAATATCGAGACAAATAATTTAAGATTTGTAGGAAAATATATCAAACATCAACAAAATGATACCTACATTTCAAAATCATCTCTTATATTTCGTGACCAAATAACGTCTCGTATTAAGTACGTTATATTATAATCTTAAGCCTGATCTAAAAGCATCGGGACCTGCCTCTAAACAAGCCTGAGCAACATCGATTAAACGAGTTAAAGTTAACCTGCTATCCAGTAGTACTTTCACAAATATAATACCGTTCACACCATGATGTATTGTCTTCAACTAGATGCTTAAGGCCACATATGGATGACTCTGCGCAATATTCTTTGCTAACCTTCTTTATACTTTGCTGCAATGTTCCAATTTTACTTGGTTTGTAAACTTTACATTGTAAGCGACGACGATAAGCGTGGACATATGGAGAATAATGAGAATTGGACTCCATTGTTTAAATCTCAATATCTATAAGCAATAAATGAGACCATTTCTAGTGATATTTTAACCTGAAAAGTGATTTTAAGATTATTTTTTCAGATAAACAGTGGCACGCCAGGTACCTATAAACGTTGCTTGTTAAAATATTCTATTAAATGATAAGATCGAACGTTGATGGAGGGTTAAATAGGTAGATATACCTGCTGTGATTGATCGATTCTTCGTATGTATTGTACACCAAACTATTGATTTGGAAATCAAACAGTAGTTTATAGCTTAGGTGCTTCATTTTAATTGTGTTGATGACGATTAACTTGTTCAACTCAAACCAAAGAGCTGCAGCTTATTTAAAACACATGCTAAAAAGCGAAACAAACATAGGTCCTGTACAAGTAGATAGTAGCTGAAATAGTAAGTATTTGGTAATAACAAATCAGACTGGTCAAACTCGTAATATTACGTTGTTTTCCAAATTCTAGAGAATCGTAAAAACAAATCACATGAGCCGGCATCAAACCAACTGCTTGCGACATTTGTTGCTAAACAATTTACACCGCTGTCTCGCCTTCACTTGATGAGTTTTAGATAGGTACAATACTGAGCCAAACTTGATAAGTGTATTATTTACACTCATAAAAAAAATTGGCAGTCATAGGGTCTGCCGATAGAAGTGAAAATGTTTATTTTTCTCTAATTTAAAAAAAAAAAACTATATTGTCTTAAGAAAAATGTGGTACGGTGTGTCGGTGGTCACGCGTGACCGACACCGTTCCACATTTTTACCCCCTTCCAAAAAGTGCTCATCGCGCATATAGAAGTTTTCACATCAATTAGCTCTTTGTTAAATACTTAATCATTGATTTAACCAAAAATTTGCAAGAGAAGCATGAATCGTGGCTTCTGGTCTAGAACGACAAGGTCCTCTTATGCTAAGCATTTTTAAATATAAATACATAGGTAGTTGTTGCATTTGACCAGTTATTTTTTCTTTTCCGCGTAATAAACAAACTGGCGGTCAGCGTATATGCTAACTTACCTTTCGCCACTGGCGCCGATCACGATGTTTTTACGCAATTGTATGTAATCTTCCGATGTTGTTCTGTATAAATAAACTTAACTTACTTGATACTCCAATTCAGTTGAGTCGAAACGGGTGTGGTTTGCCGATTTTGTTTATTACCCACATAATCATAAAAATGCAAGTTAAATTAGTCACCTACTATACTATTTATTATTATTATTATTGTATTCTTTATTGCACACAAGAAATAAATAGAAATATATAATTACAAAAAGAGAAGCTTAATCGTAGTGAAGCGTGCAAAGGCGGTCTTATCGCTAAAGCGATCTCTCCCAGACAACCTTTGGTGATTGGATTGGAGAAATCATGGGTTGCGTGGCAAGCAATTTAGTTTTCCTAGACACTATTTACTTCACAGAACACATGGATTGCTCTAAGACCTTGAGAGATTTTCATCATTGTGTTCAAAAACACTTACTTATGTAGGTATTTAGTCATAAAAGTTTTTGTGGTGGCGTAATCTAGAGCATTTTTTTTGCGAAATGCCACCCGTGACCCGACCGTCTGGTGTGCAGGTTATTATGGTGTGTGGGCATGATGTGGAGGCCGAATTATTGTATACCTGCCAAACAACTTTGGAGTAGCTTCGAGTCGCATACATTTTACAAAAGATCAAACGAAAAAAATATACATCTGAGCAATGCAAATGATACAGTAGACAATTTAAATAAGTACTAATTACCTACCCTTGCGCTAAGTTTAGGTAACGCCATAACGCGTAGCTAATTAGGCCGGTACCGCTAGTGGGCAGCTAATGATATCGTTAAAAACTTTAACTTTAGAAAATATTTTCATAAATTGAAATATCCCAAAATCAAACTCTGCACGGCTGCTATTATTGTAAGTCAATTTCAATATGAAAAGAATTCATCATCATCGTCATCACCATCTCAAGGCATCACCGCCTCACCACTGAGCACGGGTATCGTCTTAGGAGTCATAATGAGAAGGGTTTAGGACTTTAGGCCATAACAACGCTTACCAGTGTGAACTGGCCACTGAGTATGGTCTGTGGGATTGGCAGACTTCACACACCTTTCAGAAACTTATGGGGGGAACTCACAGGCAAGCAGGTTTCCTCATCAAATATAAATTAATATACAATTAGAGTTGCCCCAGTAGCGTTACAATTATCTAATGGAGTTTATTGCATACTAGCTGATGCCCGCGACTACGTCTATCTCTGTGCCACATTTCATCCATCAGATCCGTTCAGCCGTTCGGGCGTCATTAAGTAACAAACATCCATCCATACCTACATCCATACATCCATCCATCCAAACTTTCGCATTTATATTATAAGTATAGAAGTATAAATCACCAAGTGTGGTTGGCTAGGTACATATGTTAATAAAAATACACATTCTTCACTAATCTATGTAAGATGCTATAATAAAACTTGCTTAAGTATATTTTATCGGTGATTAAATTGAGAAAAAACAATGATGTAACTTTTGTGACATCGGATACTAGGTTATTGGACTAATGGCAGTCATGTGATTTTACTAGCTAGTTGATAATGTCATAACCCGTTTGTATATATGAAATATTTGTAATACCTTGATATTTTTGTCTAGTTGCGGCAGCGATTGAGCTAGTTGAGCAACGTTGATTTTAGTCTGTAGCTTGATGGGTCGAATCCGGTGATCCAAATTTGTCCTTACCCTTTCCATTGTGCTGAAAGATCACATATAGTCGCCATTAGAACAGAATGTTCTAAATATGAGCCCAATTATTACACACTGTAAATATTTTTTAAGTAAATTTCACTGCACAATTAAATTAAAGTGTATTAAGTATATCAACTACATACCTTATATTTGTACCTGCGAAAAAAAAAAATTTTTTGTTATTAATAATATAGGTTGAGTTTTTTACACGAAAGCGTGTTCAGTAGTACCTAGATTACTATCTAACACCAAACTAAACATTGCGTGTAGAGACAGATTATTATTATGTTAGAGCAAATGCAACTGTTACAAATTCATGATGTTTTATAGGTAAATATTTTAGACAAATACTGAAACTTACAATATGTACCTCTAAACGTACGAATTAAATTTAGTTGTAAGTAGTTAAGTATGTAATATATTACGTTGAACCTTCCTTTAATGAAAAAATAATAGATGAATGTGTGCAGTAGAAAGCAGCGATAGCCTAGTGGTTAAGACCTTCACCTCGGCCTGCTATTCGGGGATCCGGGCACGCACGCACGCAGTACGTACTATGTACTTACATTTTGGACATATGTACGTTTTCTTAAAACATAGCCATTGCTTCAAAGGTGAAGTAAATCCGTCCGGTGAGACTCCTCTATAATGTCCTCAAAATTATGTGAAGTCTGCTAATCCCCACTCGCCCAGTGTAGTGGACTATGCTTTTAGCCTCTCTGACTCTGAGAGGGAGGCTCAGAAGTGGACCGGAGATAAGCTGACGATGATGAAGTTTTCTTTTATGCATACTTTTATGATTCTATGTTTTTTTATTCAAGTATCTAAGTTTTTATTTACATGCAACGTAACAGTTCTCTAGGCAAGGTAGGTAGCCGAAATATCAATTCTCTTAAGCTTTTACTTTCGCATGAATCAATCTACTTGATCGATTAGGTAAAAATAAAAACTTCCAAACTACGAAACACTTATGAGGTGAGATATCTTAGAGTGGTAGAGGTACATTGCCCTTAATGTTTGTTTAATTTATAGAGGAGGTCAAGATCTTTGTACTTTGCAGCATCCGAACTTTGGAAGGTTCTTGGCTTATGTTACAGCAATAGCACGGTGGGAGGGTTTATCCACTCTCTTGGCATAGGTTGCCATGCCGTTGACCATTTGCTTGCCGTGTCTCGGTTGAACTGTTGAATTTTATATAAAAACTACTTTTTATTTACTGTGCTGTGTGTGTGTTGCGCATTTAACGGATTTTTTGGCGTTAAAGCGGTAAGTTCATTTCAAGTTTTAATTTAATTTTACAGCAGGTAAATGGGCCCTTACTAATAAGGGCGCTAAAAAGAGGAGAGCATCCTTCCCAGTCGCAAAATTTTGAATTTTAATTGGTTTAAATTGAGAATTTAGATCGTACTATTATTATAGGTAGGTACTACCCACGTAGTTATCTAACTAACAAAGTTACCAGATAGTACCTATCGACATAGTTTTCGCTGTTTCTCATTAAGTACAACACCAAGTAAAGGGCTTTATGAGAACAATAGTAGATTTTTCAACAAGGGACTAAAAGTACCCATTTAAAACAAGATGGGTGTGTGCCTCCCAAGCGAAAGTGGTAGATTCATTCGACTATTCTTAAGCACTTGTAAAAAGTCTATTTGAATAAAAATCTTTTGAATTTGAATTTAATAGCGCAATAGTATTGCTTTAAGTAGAATCGAGTAGACTAAAATGACTCACTTTGAGGGCATGAGTGGTGAAAAAATTATTTTAGTTAACTCTACCAAATATTCGCAGAAAGTTATCTTATTGGCAATATTCTTCACATTCACACTTAGTTAAGATTAATCTTAAAAATAATTATTTTTATGTTTGAAAACTAGAGTGGTCTTTTTAATAACCTTCGTTTTGTCAATCATATTATATGATGACCTTGTAGTTTGAACTGATATGAGGATCAGATAGGATACAATCTGATCCCATTTGATCCAAATTCCTTAGCTAACAAAGGAATAAGAACGAGAATTAAGTAAACGCAGATTAACCTTGTTGAAATCATAACAACTACATTAATTTTTTACCAGTATGTACGTAAGTACATTTTTTTTTTAAGTAATACAATTTTTGAACTTACAGAGTATAGAAATACTTATAGTTAAGTTTGAAACTTAGGCCTAGATTAGTTTTAAAAATTTAATCCGCGCGGACGAAGTCGCGGGCATCATCTAGTTGCACAATAAATAGTTACCTATTACCTGCGTACCTAGAGTAAAGTGAGCATGTCTTGAATTTTTTGAGATTAACTTAAATCCCAAAAGCCCATACGGATATAGCTTGGTAGACCTGCATGCAAACATTCATCTCTTATTCAACCCACCCTTGAATTTCCATAAATCATGAAAAACTTATATTTCATTTTTAATCAAGCCCAAACACTATTGATTTTCATAGATATAACTTAAAAAATTACGTTCGTAGGTAAGTCGAAATACAAACTTACATCTCTTATTTTAAATAAAACGTCTGTCCATGCTTTCATGTACGAGTCTTATCTTGAATCGTAAATACTACAAACTTCTAATACCTATAATAATAATAAATATAGCGGGCGGGGTGTAATCCTCCGCCTGCTACAACTATTTATTTGTGTATTTGTGTGTGTAAGTTTTTTTATTTAATAATTTATTTAGTACCAAAATGTTATAAAATGTGAAGAAATACATACATAGTGGACAAGGAAGCACTTATTTCTATAAGAGATTTCTACCAGTGACCCTTGGCGGTGAGAAAGTTTGTGGAGGAAGAATAGGTACAACATTCCATTTATTTAAGTATGTTTATAATAAATTTTTGGCCTTATATGTATTTATTTTGTATGCGAGTGTGAGAGTTAAATTCATAACGATAATAATAATAACTAGGTATAATCAAAAGTCGTGCAGTTTTCAGGTAAGTAGGTACCTACCTAAATAGTTGTATTATAACTTTATAAGTTTGAATAGGGTGTGCTTGCTTAGTGTTATCTGTTATTACGCGATTATACCTAATGATAAACAATACTTTCGAAACTTTATTCTTTTAAAATACAGATATTTAAATGATAAAGCATAACCATAGCTATAGCAGAACTATGAAGAAAATAATCTCATTAACTACTTAAGTACCTGTATAACTAATATCTAAAAATCAGTAGCTCTTTTGAATTTTCATGTATAAACTGTTCTCTTTTGTACCTATATCCAACTATAGCAAATAAAAAAGCTCTATTCTCTTTTGTACCTTTATCCAACTATAGCAAATAAAAAAGCCTCTATAGTGTTTTTTTTAATCCACTACAAGTTAGCCCTTGACTGCGATCTTACATGATGGTAAGTGATGATGCAGTCTAAGATGAAAGCGGGCTAACCTGTTAGGGGCATGGGAATTATATTAAACCCATACCCCTATTCGGTTTCTACACGGTATCGTACCGGAACACTAAATCGATTGGCGGAACGTCTTTGCCGGAAGGGTGGTAACTAGCCACCTAGCCACGGCCGAAGCCTTCCACCAGGGCAGACCAGGGAAAATTCAGAAATTATAAATTGACCCTGCCGGGAATCGAACCCGGAACCTCGGCACGTTAAGACAACAGGGCTCAACACTGTGCCACGGAAGTCGTCAAAAAGTGAGCTAAAATATTCATAGCATACCTAGCGAAATTATAGCCAAATCAATTGCTCTGCACAGATACATAATATCTATTGGTATGACTTACCAGCACACAAAAATAAACCCAATAATTTACCCCCTATTAATTATTTACCTATAGTTTACATAATTTGATTGCAGACAATATGAAGCTCAGGATATCAATTTTCGTAGTTCTTGCAAGCGCAGCGACAGTGCTCTGTATTCCACCGCCACACCCGGCTGTTGTGGCAGCCCGGCACGCTGAGGAACTGCTCCCACCAGAACAACGGAGTCCAGCTCTTCGCAACCCACATCTGCTACATGCTTTACAACTGACCAGTCTCCTTCATCATGGAGAAAACCTGGTAAGTCATCCTAAGGACTAAGGTATTACCTCATTTGGATTGTGCATGTAACAGACCGTACAAAAGCAATAATTATGTCTCAAGAATCGACAGGTTGAAATTCAACGATGCAAATCACATAATACTTCCTTATATTCTCTTGATGGTTTCAAGACCCTTCGACTTATTGGTTAATTTAATCATATTATCTTCACGTAAGTCAGTCTTTCTTCCGGAGACTTATCGTAATATGGAGGACTCCTTTAGTATTCATGTTCACTCGATGAGAAAACAATCGGATGGTTTCTTAAGGAGTCACACTGTGATACGATTGGGTGTGACTTGAGTAGTTAACTAACCCTTACTTTATCGGGATTCCGATAATCTAATAGGTAACCATAGATACATATATACTACAGGTTCCAGAAATCGGGCTCTTTTAAAAGAATTCTAAGGAATTTCTGAACATTCTTGGCGGCGCGGCGCTTACGTTAATCAAAGTCAAAGTCAAAAGATTTTCCATTCAACGTACGTTTACCAGTGATAAGTGGAGCGGAATGTCATTCGTACGAAGAAGAACCGCTTGTTCTTTTTTAAATATCGAACCTGCAGCCAAAATCTTCTAAAAGCTTCTAAGTAGACGCGGTGCCAAATATCAGTATAGCCGATATATAATTATGACACTGTAAAATTGTAAAAGCCGTTAGATTGTTATCTAACGCTTTTTATCTCGATAGATTGTAAACTGTCGAAAGATTGTGAACCGTTCAATGTTTTGAGTGTAAATTTTTGAAATATTAATTGTATTTACGTTTTCTTGTCTCTTTCTTATAGGTTAGGTTAGGGTTCGACATATTATATATAATCAGGTAGTTTTATCGGGTTATAATATACCTAACAAATTACAATCTACCGAAAAATAATGCGTTAAATTGTAATCCTTTGACAGTTTACAATCTCGCGAGATAGATTATAATCTAACGGTTTTTACAATTTTACGGTGACATATTTAGACATATTAGCTTAAATTTAGGACTGGTCCAATTCTAAATCATATTATATACTAGCAGACTTGCCCGCGACTTCGTCCGCGTGAAATAAGTTTTTTAAATTCCCACGGTAACTCCCTAATTTTTTGGGACAATATATAGCTTAAGATACTCACAAATAATGTGGCTTTCTATTGGTGCCTGAATTTTCAAAATTGGTTCAGTAGATCCAGAGATTACCCCTTACGTCACTTTACCTCTTTATAATATTAGTATAGATTTAGATGAATATTTTTCAAGGTATTTGAACGTGAGGCTGACAGCGTGCCTCGTCGAGAGATCTACAACATTCTGACGCATGCCGGTTTCATCGGACGCCAGCATCTCAGAGATCAAGCGCCACCCAAACATCCGCAGAGTCCACACGTTTATCCTCCCAGTCATGACTCGCCTTTTGTATTCAATTCGGATGCTTTACAGTATTTGTGAATTGAAAACTTGTAAAGTTGATACTAGGTACCTACTTACTACTCAGGGCAATAGTAGGTAAGTGTATTGTGTGATTATTAGCCCAATCAAGGAAGGAAAAATAGGGGAAATAATTCGTGTAAAAGCGATTTTTGGCATAGTTATATAGTTATAGGGAATGGTGTCTGAAGCAACATACTCAAAGTACTACTGATGGATAGGGGTGAAGCTAACGGGTAGGGGGGGGGGGGGGGGGGAAGTTAATGTTAAACGTAAACTCATTGAAAAATCTTATTACCATGTGAAGGAGCACTTCAATGTTATGGAAGCTGGGCAATAAGCTGCTATAATGGCTCTGATAGTTCTTTAGTTAAGATGATTAATTATTGTGAGATGGTTATAATGAAAACAAAACCCGGCTGAGTTTGTTATGGGCTCTTCTCAGACCAGGGCGCGTTTGGAACCCCTGTAGCTTTAGTTTTATGATACCGTAACACATTATCACCATCATAATTTTATGTAACTGGACGTCAATAAGTGTAGTATACCTACCAACATTGAATAAATATTTATGACTTATGACTTATTGTCCATCTTCTTTCCTTCATATCTCATTAAATATTGATCCCAGGGAAAAATTTAATAGAACTTTTTTTGTAGATTACTTCAGTAAAAGATATTTTTTTGCTATGAGCCACCGTTTACGAGTAATTTAAGAAAAACTTAAAAATGGGACCTTTTCCCCCCCCCCCCCCCCTACCCGTTAGCTTCACCCCCATCCATCAGTACTTTTAGTATGTGGTAGCAGACACCATCCCCTGCAACTATGTCAAAAATCGCTTTTACACGGATTATTTCCCCTATTTGGCAGTTTTTGGTCTTCCTTGATTGGGCTATATTATTTGTAACAGGTGTAAAAGAATGGGCGTAGAGTACTATCAGATTGGACATCATATAATAAAAATATAATATAATATGTTTTTATACCTTTCTTTAACTACCTACCTAGAATTTAATTATGTAAGTACAATTAATTATGTATTATGTGCTCCGTGTCATGAAAGACGGCGGCGTTAGTATACGTGTCACCGTAAGATTTTAAAAACCGTTAGATTATAATCTAACTCGCGAAATTCTAAACTGTCGAAAGATTGTATACTGTTCAATGTTCTGAGTGTAAATTTTTGAAACATTTATTTTATTTACGTTTTCTTATCTCTTTCTTGTAGGTTAGGTTAGGGTTCGACATAAATAATCAAGAAAGTGCCACTAGGTAGGCACTTAGGTTTTATCGGGTTTAAATACCTATCAGATTACAATCTACCGGAAAATAATGCGTTAAATTCTAATCTTTCGACAGTTTAGAATTTCGCCTTACAATCTTACGGTAACATACGCATATTTATGTAATTTTTATGGAAAATATATATTAGTTCCACAGTCCACTAAAATTACCGCGGGACTTCTTTCGTAACACAAACTTATAATTCTATGAGTTGCAACTGTTCTTGTTAAATGGCAAGCTACCACTTATAAGGGCTACCACTGGTAGCCACGTGGTCTCCTACGAATTGTAATAAAAAAGTTGTGTAAGTTACTATGTTTTGTAAATATTAGTTAGATAGAAATAATCATATTATATACCAATGTGTCATACTTTCACTATTATTTTTATTGTAATTCCTTTTCTACCGTCTAGGACGTAGGTACATACACTTTTATTAATAATTTTCTTTTTATTAATTTTTTCCTACGCGTGTTCATTAAGTTGAAGAACATCCTCTGCAATTTAGAATTCAATTATTTAAAAAAAAACAACCCTAAGCCAACCATGAATGCTAAACTTAAAATCAATTTTTCCATGTTTCCAAAACGACATCGGCACTACGATTAGAGTCGGATGGATATTTAGGGTACTTATGCCTGATCGTGATAGTTGAAATAAATATTTTTAAATTAGATAATGTTATTTCTACTCTCATTATCAGTATCTAATATTTTATCTGTGGCAGTACCTACCCTGTCCACTGGAGTCTGGACCTACTTGCCTAGTCAGCTAAGTACAAATACCTATTTAGGTACCTATTTTTTATTGCAATAATAGCTAGGTATAACGTTGAACATTTAATTCTGAGTACTCACGATATAACAAATGCCACAATAATTATCTTATTAAATATGAAAAGTGCTTGCACAACACGATTTTGTTACCTAGGTATAATATGTCATTAGCACGTTAGTTTTGTGGTTAAGTAGGTGCAATTACTATTAATTTCTTTGGCTCGTATTGAAATAATTATTAATTTATGTTGAATATCAATAAAAATGCGCCCAACATTTTTATGTAAGGCTCACGTAAAAGATTACTGCTCCAAGTGTACCTTTGCAGGCGTACGTTTTATTGCAGATGACACCAAACACTGGATCGAAAGGTAAAATGGATTAAAAATAAACAATAGCAGACTAGATACTTATGAAGGGCGGCTGTCCCGTAGCAGGTTCAGGAATAATGAACTCCTTTTTGTTGTTTAGGAATATAATAAAGTAGTTTACATAATAATATTGTACAGAAATGTAAGATAGGTACGTACGTTCGTTCCGATGTTAGGTACCTAATGAAAGTACTAGTATGAAAGTGTGGATAACTTCATAATAAACTTTATATCTTACTAAACTTTGCGAATTCCTTATATTAGTTCTAACTTCTATCCAAACAGATTTTCATGGGCAGTGCTCGTAATTTTATCATGGTATGGCTCAGCTCTTCTTATAAGTTCAGCGTGGGAGGCGTTCGTCAAGAGTCCCATCAGTTTCGGCGTGGAAACAACTTACCTCGACTGGGAAACTAAACTGCCTTCGGTTGCCGTTTGCGATACTATGGCCAAAAGCAATAGATTTAAAATCTTTGATGTTGCTAGATTGTAAGTAAAATTTCTAATAAGTATATGTATGTACCTAGGTAAGTAATCTGGGTAATTTTTTTATTTGCTAGACAAACTTTAAAAATCCCGTGGGATCTCTTTGATATTCTGGGATTGCTCACATCACTTCATCGACTAGAAAAGAGCTAATAATCTTAAAAAGGCTGAACTGATTTTCTTGAATCATAGCACAGAATAGGTACGTGATCATAGTTAAGAACACATTCGATCAAGCCAACTTTCAAAGTTCAAACAAAAAAAACTAAACCGAAATCTGTTCAGCCGTTTTTGAGCTACGATTTGATTATCTATTGATTTCAATTTAGATAATTTTAGCAAATTGATTTAAATGATTGATACATATTCGGAACAGGGCTAAGTACTAGTAGCCAGGTCTTGAATACATACTTTAGAAACAACTGTTATGTCCCCTGGGAACGGGGACGGGCACTAATGTGGGACGCAATATGCGTAGGCACATTGGCTCCGTGTCATATCAGGGAGACAGCATATCAGCAAGGCCGGGAGATATTTCCCCGCGGTTAGGTAATTGCCTCATCTGGTGACAGTAGGGCTGGCTCATTTTTTGCGTAGAGGATTAGCCTGGCTGGCCAGCGCGGCCAGTAATTAGGTAAGGCTAGCTAGCTTTAAGTTTTATTGTAAAATTTTCACTGTTGTGTATTTGTTGCAGATTAATACAGGATAGCTCCGCTCTCGATGACGTAGTGGAGGACATCATCTATTTTCGTGGTCGAGCTTTTAATATATTGAGAAATTGTTTCCGAAAAGACCGCCCCCCTTGCCCCGAGTCAAACTACAGTTATTATGCCTCTTTAGCATTCAAATCCTGCCCTAAGGTTTTAGCAAATTGTTCTTACAACTACGAACATTTTGACTGTTGCGAGTATTTCCAGCCCATAGAAACTGACTTAGGAGTCTGTTTCATCATTAACTCTATACAAACTAAGTAAGTGGAGATAATCCTTAAGCTTTAAGTTTTTAACAATTAAGACTAGCTCAATAGGTAGGTACCCAAAAAGATAGTCACACATACTTATTTAATTTAGGTAAATAGGTAATTTAATTTTTTCTTCTAGAAATCCGAAACCATATCCAATGATAAACAATATCAAACATAAACGTGGGACTTTACGATTCAAATTATTGCTGGCGTCAATGGTACGTTTATATTAAAAGACCAATTATTTTTAGGAAAGTAGGTATGTTGAATTCTGGATTGCTGGATGCACCATTACTTATTTATTTTTTACCTCATTTTAATAGGTATTTTAATAGATACCTACTATTTGATGTAGTTGTCTAATCAATAATTTTTTTTATATATTTTTTTTTTCAATTTCCTAAAGTCTTGCACAGCATAGCAAAATAGAATAGTTACAAAGGTATTAACTTGTTTTTGCAATTAACGGTTCTTTTAAGATATACACATTGGGAGAAGATGAGATCCCAAATATCGCGACATTATTATCATCGACCCTACAAGTATTAATCGGAAAATTATACCGGTAAGAAGTCATAATTATATATTTTTTTAAATAGGTACCTAAGCAGTAAGCACTATTCTCCTGAGGTAGGTACAATATTAAAAATTCATACCACTATAATCGGTCAGTTCTTACTTATCAGTTATCAACGTCAAAAAAAAATTAAGTCTCCTTTGGTACCCACTACAGCGTCAGTAATGAGATAATTATGATCTATCATAGAATCCAAAATTCAGTGATTAGATCAATTACGAATTTACCCATGTTCATACTTGAACTGCAGTCATGTTGTCAATTCGGGTTCGGCATCTCACTCATAATTATTTCTTACTAGTGGGCCCGGCAGACTTTGCCTGCCCTGAACCCGATTGCCGATTGCAGCGCCGCCTACCGGGTCCAATTATGAATATAAACCAGCCTTGGATTCACTTAAACACACAAAAAAAGTCCATCTAAATCGGTCCAGTCGTTCTCGAGTTCTAGCGAGACTAATGAACAGCAATTGATTTATACATATAGTCCGCGCACGAGCTCCGAGGAATCGGGGTCTGAAGAAACGACGGCTGTACGTCACCCCCGATCGTCGCTCCATATCCAGCTCGCAAGCAGCACTAATTTCGAGCTTGACGCGTGTAATTTTGCGATAGCAGTATTGTTTTGCATTTTAAGCAACTCTAGGTCATTACTTTAACATTCCATAGGATTCTTCAGAGCTCGCGCTCGGACTATACTTATAGATAGATTTAATCAAGGAACAAGACGCTTAAATTCGCTAATCCGCCAAATAGACATGTGGTAAGTACAACACGCAGCTTGCGATATGCAGCGCCCAATAATCCAGCAATACGCAACGCCACCAGGCACCACACCACACAAATCTTCCAAAGTATTCTCAACTTACGTTTCACTCCGACACGGACCCTCAGGAGATATCGACTCGACAATGCACGATTGTAATGATTTACAATGAATGAAGTCAACGACTCTTTACAATCTCCTCTCTTGTCTCTTTATAAAATCTGTCTCTCCTTTCAGTCGAGAAGTATCAGTCAAGAACATTGAAAACCATCCGCTCATTGGACAAACGACTCCGGAGCAGCGCGCTTGCCGGTTTCACCATGAGAACGAGGACGGCCTATATCCCCAATACTCCTACAGCGCCTGCAATATTCGCTGCCGAAAACTCGCCCAGTGGAAAACCTGCCAATGCAATGACCACTATATGATTGGCGCTCGTACTAATAATTTAAAATTACCTACACTTTTGCCAAACACATAACACAAAAAAAAACACATTATGAGCCCTCGTGGGATAGCAACCTAAGAATATAATAAGACAGTCGTACTCTTCCGATAAACGAAGTTCTGAATTATGAAATTAAAGAACGCGTGGACAAATTGGTATTTATCGAACGGATTTTTGTACTTTTAACCCGTCGTAAGACTCGTAAGACGTCAGGTATTTTAACTTCTTGCTACTAAGTAGGTATGTAGGTAACTCGAGAAGGTGATTTAAAATACATCGATTGAAGATGGCGACCTCAATACAACGGACCATTTTATACGGACGGAAATAAAGCAAATTCATAAGCTAGATCTGAATAATCAACTTCAAATTATCTATATCTTTTTCAGCTGTCGAAGAACAATGTAACATAACAGGCATTTTGTGTCTACATAACAACTCTGAATATCTTACTAACCTCAAGCCGAAGTGGGCAACACGGCCAGGCCTGTATTGCAATTGCCTGCCGTCTTGCAACGAAACTGAGATCAACGTTATTCATGATGTGGCCTTACCGTAAGTTTGTAGTTGATAATTTGTCTTAGTAGACATTTTATCTTTTCTGCTATGTAAAACTGATTTCACACGCAAGAGCAGTGAGGTATAGAAGAAGGGAACAGAACAGTAGGTACCTACTGCCTCCGAAACAGAAGACAGTAGTAGAAGACGTACTGAACAGACGTCTGGAAACGAACGCATCCATTATCCCATGACAGCAGTACTGTTCTGTTCTGTTCACTATTCTACTTTGCTGCTATCAGGCAGGCAGTAGGACGCTCTGCAGTAATAAGAGTTGTACGGGTACTTAACTTGATATAGGCAGGCCTATGCTCGGGGTTTCTGTACTAAAAATGAGGAGATCCACAGAAGAACTAAAGTGACCGACACTGCTCAACGTGTATTCAAGCTGAAGTGGCAACGGATGAGGCACATAGTTCGAAGAGCCACATAAAAAGACCTCGCACTCGGTGGACGGATGACATGAAACGAGACCCCGGAGCCGCTGGATCCAAGCGGCGCAAGATTGTGGCATGTGGAAATCCTTGGAAAGACTCGGGATCATCATACTTATAAGTAACTTGGAGCTTTCATACACAGATGGTAGCACACTAGCAACCTGAGGCGTTTGTCTAGAAAATGCCTAGATATTCATTCTTGATTGAAGATTCCAATTTTAAAAGCTTATCATCTGATTTTTTTGCTTATTTTAGACTACAAAGAGGTTTAAAGGCCGCATACGTTGAAATTGTACTCGCCTATTTACCGACCGAAAGATTTAAGAGAAACGTAGTCAGAAGTCGTCTGGACTTGGTTGGTATGTATATTATATTGTTGAAAAATATTATGATGTTAGAATCTAAGACATTAAATAATTTTTTACATCAATATAATTTAAAGTATGTACATACAATACAAAGCAAAAATTACGAATGATAACAGAGTTGGTTTAGGTTTCATTTACCTACTTATAACCTCTTTGGTACAAAATCCGTCGTGACTCGGGCCGTAAATCGTGTACAGTCCGTCAAACTTATGTGACCCAGTGTCACCATCGCAAATGAAAAATAATAAAAAAAAAACAAAAACTATACAGGCATAAAAATTAGTTCCAATGAGGAACTTTTCAGCCTACGTTCCCTAGAAACATAATAAGTGGCACTTATCACCTCATTGCACTTTTATATCATTAGTGTGTGTTTCTGAGGAACGTAGGCTGGAAAGTTCCTCATTTTGGTCACCGGGTCAGATAAGTTTGTGAGATTGCGACTGTTCTTTTTTGAATTCATTACCGCGGGGTGGGAATGTAGTGCTTTCCACCCGCATTTTTGGATAACGAATGCCTACTTATGTATTGTGAATGTGAGATATGAAAAGTATTTCTATTTCAGTATCATTGGGTGGCGCGGCTGGATTGTTTGTTGGTGCCAGCTTGCTCAGCTTTGTGGAATTAATTTTCTTTTTCACCGTCCGCCTTATCAACAACGTCTGGATGGAAAAGCGTAAACAGAACAATACTGTGCGGCGAATTACAAACTAAAACGTAAATAGATAAAACGAAAGCTACATCGTGGCTTTTTGTTTTTAATACTTATAGCTTGCATACTTGCAGGCTGAAGCAAATTAGCGTAAAAGTGCTTTTGTATCCAATTTAAATAAAATAAGAGTGAAATCAGGTTAATTCAATACAGATTCAAAGATAAGATGCGGTTTAAATTTTTGCTTTTTGTCTTTGCCTACCTAGTTTGGCGTCACCAAATCACATTGAATTTATAATAGACAAGAGATAGCTGCACTTTTGGTAACTATCGCCAGAAAGGCTGATTCAGTATTAGTTGGGTGTAGGGTGTGCCTCCACTGATGACGACAGTGAAAGTCTGCGGATATACAGACTGTAAAAAAATATTTCAATTATTATGTCGTCACGTTGATTGCTGTTAAATTAATTCTTACGCCTTCATAATTTTTAATAGCAATCAACGTGACGTGAATAATTGCTAATATTTTTTTACGGTATGTATGTTCATACTTCATAACCTTTTTGAGATATCTAGTGAAAGGCCCGATAAATAGCGTCAGTTCTTATACCGTTTAGGTACTGCGCATACTTTCATACAGTAATCAACCTTTCTAGTTATGGTTCATTTTTGTTAACCATAAACCGCCTTTGAGCGGCCATATCTAGGGAAAGGCCCATCCACATGCGGGCAGACTTTCACTTTTGTCATCAGTAGAGAGCCCCACACCCACCTAATACAGAATTAGCCTTTCTGGTGATAGTTACGAAAAGTGCAGCTATCTCCTGTAATATAAAGTAACCCATCTCGAATTCTAGATTCGTTGCTTTCATAATATGACGCGAGATTTATTATCTATATGAGCTATTGAATTCAATGTAATGCATAATATCATTCGCGATTAATAGAGAGGAGTCATCGTACAATGCTACAGGAAGCATCAATGATATTAACAATTATTATATTATATTAACTACTAGGTACATATTTGTAGCTAACTGGGAACGGAAGCATTGACACAGCTAATGAAAAGCACACAGAAGGCAGCCGTAGGCCGTAGCGTATCTAATGCTATATTTTAAAGCACCTAGAAATTACATATCATCGCGAGATTAGAATGGAGTCATGATTAAATTACACAGATCAGATAACAATAGACATGTCATATTCATTGAAATGGCAAATGAAATCCGTTCCCGCGTTCCATTTTCCAAACATAGATTATGAATTTAAAACAGAATTAACCTAGGTTACAAAATAGATTGGTTGACGATTTAATTTATCTTATTTCTCACTAATATTATAAATGTGAAAGTTTGGATCGATGTATGGATGTAGGTATGGATGTTTGTTACCCAATCACACCCCAACGGCTGAACGGATCTGGCTGAAATTTGGCACAGAGAGAGATTAAAGTCTGGAATAGCACATAGACTACTTTTTATCCTGGAAAATTAAAGAGTTCCAGACGAAGTCGCAGGCATTCGCTAGTAAGATATATATATATATGTAATAAAGGATTTGTATACAATCACTTGGCATATCTGGGTGGGGTCTAACCTAACTACACTAGAAGGATATCTTCGTGAAATTTGAAACATCTCCTAGAATGAGAAATAAATTATTATTGTGCTTAGACATAATATTTTCCTAGTAATTGTATACAAATCCTAGTTTTCATGTATTACATTTCCAGTGACATATTAAAGTATTAACCTAGTTTATAATCCAGTAAACTCTGGACTTGTCCCAGTTTGCTACAGGAAACCAACAGTTGCCCTGTGAATCAATGTCCTACATCGCTAATGCGTAGGTCCCGTCTTCAAGGGACTCATTGATGAGCAGTGAGCAGGTCTATTATCCAATTCCATAGGCAATAGACAGCGCAATAGATACATCTTTATGCTTTGTCATAGTAACTTGTTACTCCACATTTAAACGAATCAATAGTTGAGGTACATTACAATCAAGTACAATAATGTATACATTTAAATTTAACTGTCTTTTATTTAAAAAAAAAATCCTATCCTACGTCTAAACACGAATTAGGTACAATTTTTAAATTCAGTAGATATCAACGATGTTTTAATTATGATTTATATCTAATAAAGATTATAAACAAGAATTAAATCTGTACATAAGTAAATCATATAATAAGTACACCCGAACTTGCGTTATACTTAGTTCTGCTTACCTTAATTTTAAATGCAACATTGTACAAACAATCTTGTTTTTTAATTTAATTTTAGTATTTCATAATATAATTTCAAATTTGTATATGTCACCGTAAGATTATAAAAACCGTTAGATTATAATCTAACTCGCGAAATTGGAAACTGTCGAAATATTACGGTTAGGTATATCAACCAGAGGTGCGATTATGTAAGAGTTGCCGATCCAATCGTCAAAGTTCGGCGTCAAAGTATGTACGATACCACAAACGGATGAGAATGGATACACGAAAATAAGCTCTAATTCAATGCTGTTATGGTTTATTTTACTTTGACGCCGACTTTGACGATTTGATCGGCAACTTTTAGACAATCGGTGGGCTGATTATTTATGTCGAACCCTAACCTAACCTACAAGCAAAAGACAAGAAAACGTAAATACAATGAATATTTCAAAAATTGAAACTCAGAACATTGAACAGTTCACAATTTTTCGACAGTTTACAATTTCGCGAATTAGATTATAATCTAAAGGTTTTTACAATTTTACGGTGACATATACAAAACGATGTACAAAGGCCTGGACATACAGAAAACCGGCGGCAGGGCCGATACAGCCATGCGACGGCACGGCAGCATGCCATAACTCAAAACTGAATGTCTGAACGTGTGTATTATTTATAACACAACACAAATAAGCGGGTAAGATGAATGTATGCTGCAGCTGAATAGATATAAAGCACGTCAAACTCAATTAATACAGAACATAGCGGTTGCAGCATCACAGAAAATTACCAATAGCGTTATGGCAGCGTTTCGGTGTAAAACGTCTTCCGTCATACAGTTCCATGTATTATCTATGACAACTTATAGGAGGCGCGATAGACGCGCTTCCGCGCGTTGTGTCTGACCAAGCCTTTATAATCTTCGAGAGCCAACATACAATACATGATAGATAGCATAATCACTTATATTATACGAGTAAACAACGGTTTCTTTCTGTATTTCGGTAGCACATATTTCCATTTATCCGAATATCATATTTTCCTCATCAACCACCACCGACTGCAAGGGCTGTGCAGTTGGAACCGGCGGTATCTCATGCAGTGCCACTGTGGAATCTGCCTCATACGACGCAGGGCTTCTAACTGCAACATAATATAAAAATAACTGGTTGTTTTTTATAGGAAGAAATATTTAAGCCTGCGAAAGAAAAAATGCACGATGTCACCGTGTCTAGCACCTGTTTAATATTAAACTAGCTAAAAGTAGCATATATACTTTAGGTACTTAGTATTAAATTGATATTTTTGATAATAATAAATAATTATCAATGTCAAAAACACCTACAAAATATGCTGTTTCAACCATACCCACTCAGGCCATTATCTCAATTATTTCTGTGCTAGGTGTAAGACTGAACTATCGCACGCTATAGCAATAAATGTATGACCATGCACATACATAGTTTAAAACTGTAAATTAACTGTTTGGCGCTATTGAAAACAAAATGAACACTATCAATGAACATTATCATTGCAGTCTTATCAGCATTACGACTTAAATCTCTATTGTACCCAGGTTGATGGCTCACCGGATGACAAACTTCAGTAAAATAACAACTCGTAGGTATAATTGTACTACAACAAAATATTTAAGTATACCAAATTAATTAAAAATATTTAGGCAATGGGGCGGTTCGTTGTATGGAGACCCCCGCATTAAATCCTCAGTCGTTGAAACTTGGTAGGATTATAGTATGGTATGAACCATAACTTATACAAAAATATCCAACAAAATATCCATGCGGAAGTTAAGTTTTTATACCTAAAACTTAATACTTATGACTGAAAATTTTCTCGATTTCTTTTTAAAATAATAGTATGTAGTATATTTACACTCAAAACCGAAATATCAAACGAAATAATCATGCAGAACATCGATATTTAAAACGATTTTACTATCAAACCTAAAAGCTGCGTTTACAAGATAATGTACCTTCCTGCTTTGACGATTGGGTATAGCATAAAAAACCTTACTTCCTTTATGATTTTTTATTGGATATTTATAATATACGTTAAACTCATGATACTTTATCATACTGTAAAGTTTTGTCGCCTGAGGAATTATTATTGGGGTCGACTAGCTTTATTTGCCTAGACTATATGTATCTAAGAATATTATATTCGCGATCTTTTCTACTGATTTTGACGTTAGGTGAAGTAGGTCGCTGCCCGAGAAAGGATATAGGTTTTACTCTTTATCCCAGGATGCAGAGTACCTACCAAAGAGATTTTTTTATAACCTAAATCCACGCAGACTAAGTCGCCGGCCTGATATAGTCTCCTGTATATTTTAGTATCCCATCCAAACTTCGCAGGATGGGTTTAAGGACAGAATACCTAAACCTTGTAAAGAAAGAAATGACTTATCGAACAGGCTTAGTTCTGCTGCATACGCGGTTAAAGAGATTTGCCAGTTGACAGATATAGAAACGGCGAGATTAGTTTATTTTGGTTACTTTCACAGCATTATGTCAGCAAAATAAAAATAAATCATAGTTTTCAGTTCTGTATCGATAATAGCTTCCTATAACAAAAAATTTCAAAATATCAAATAGGTAGGTATATAAATATTTTTTAATGTTCAGGGATCGCCCGGTTGCAATTTTAGAATATAACAGATAACTAAATAGCAAACTTAAATACTCACATAATCTATGTTGCCATTTGTATATGGATAAGCATCCGCGGTAATCACCAAACACATAACAAACAGAAACAAAAAGCACACAACGATAAACTTCATTTTCGGAAGCTTTTACTTTTATTTTCACTTCCTACAATTAATTTATTACTAAGCAGATCTTGACTAAGTACTTTTAATTACTTATTCAAATGCAATACGTATTCTATTTTTAATTTAAATTATCTTATTAACAGCTGTTCGCGGTGTGACGTTATGAGGAGCAATGCCTTGTTGTTGTATTCCCGCTGTTTATAAGGGAGCACAGTACACCCACACCATCTTTTCCCGGTAAAATATACCTAGAGGACATGGTAGAAAATTAAGCGGTTTCAAAAGACTTAGTGTACGGGCACGAATTCAGCGATGGCGAAGCGACGGCGACAGCGGGGCGACGCGATTTTTGAAGAGGTCTACTAATAGTAATACTTTATACCTGAATTTTTTTTTTAAAAATCAAGTTGGAAAAAAATTTGTTTTGTTTTTTTTTTTGCAAATGATATAATATGCTGCGCAGTACCTAAATAACCGCAAACGGTCTACCAGACTGGCAGGGCTGGATACGCCAATTGACAAAATTATATTTTATCACCATTTCAGCTTGCCCGAAAATTACCCGAAAGGACCCGAAAATTCGTCGCCAGCTCTCGGACCACATCGCCCCGCTGCCGCCGTCGCTCGGCCGTCGCTAGATTCGTGCCTGACGCCTTACAAAGATATATTTTAATGAGATGGTCAAGCAATAGACGTCCACTGTTGGACATAGGTCTCTAGTAGGCACTTTGCTCTAGCACTCTAGTAGGTACGTTCTTGCGCCACTTGGATCCAGCGGCTCCCTGCGACTCTCTAGTGGGGGTGTGAAGCCAACGCTACGCTTTCCAGCGCGTGGTCATCGTTCCAGCACCTTGAGATCCGTCCATCTGTTACCTCAAATATCTATCATAAAGACAACTTGTGCAGGCTGCCACAGTTTCGCCGGGTTTGGACTTAGGAAAAAAGAATCTGCTGAGCGGCAGAAAACTCATACCTACTACATATTATTTACCCAATTCAACGGAGAAAGCTAGATAGATCAACGCTGCGGAGTGATTCCCGCGGCTTCGTCCGCCTAAATTTAGGTTTTTAAAAAATCCCGCACGACCTCTTTTATTTTCCGGAATCGCTGACGTCCTTCCTCAGGATGCAACTTGTCTCTAACCAAATTTTGTTAAAATCGGTTGAACAGATGGGCACTGCAGCAGACAGACAGACACACTTTCCCGTTCATAATATCAAGTACCTATCTATATGGATAAGTAAAACGTAAATCGCTATCCGAAGGGCCATGAAAGCAATAGCTTACATTGCCAAGCTTGCAGAATGAAGATATGTTGTCATCTTTTGTTGTTCATCTTTTGTTGTCATTTCATGCTTTTTAGTAGAATTGAATAGACCTAGTTAGTTATTTCTGTGTTTTTTGTGCATCAAGCAATATTTCATTTAATTCATATTTAGGTTCCTACTTCACACTTACGTTCAGTTTTATATCATTAAGCATTTGGAGTTTGGCATTTTGGCTATAAAAGTACTCTTGACTACTCTTGACTTGACAGCATTTGCAGAACTCTGTTTCAGTAGGCCGTCACCATTAAATTATCATAGGTAAGTATCTACTTTTATTGATCTGCTATTACTAAATTTCCTCAAATATTATCGTTAAAAAAAATTCTCTAAAACTTATATTTTTTTTTAATAAAAGTTAATAAATTAAAAGTTTCCCCTTACACCTTATATAGGTAGGCTTGGGTAGCGAGAATTTGCAGCGCTTCACCTTAGGAATTTATTATCTTCCAATTTGCAGAATTCCCTCGAGATTATAAAATCAACGTAAGTCGCGGACATTATCTGGTCGTTGAAAATAAAAAAAAGCAAACGCCTCGAAAAGCATGCCCTTATGCGCCTGTTGCGCCTGATAACACTTTCCCGTCTTCTCTGATTGCCCTTTTGTTGAACTTTGAGAGCGAAGGAATAAAGATTGAATAGGTTATCTACTTCATAAAATACACTAATTCGGGCATGGTCCAACTTAAAACTTGTGCCGTCAATAGTTATTCTCCGGTCCAGTTCAAACTAAATAGGATGACGGATGATTAATCATAGTGTCCAGTGAACCCGTAATTCTTCCGCGAATCGCAATTTAAAGCATTGAGGCAACAGCTAATTAGATTAGCCGTTATGTTTCTCTTATATGGGAGCAGATTACGTATTCTTGCAATCATGACTGAATGCCTATCAAGACCCAGATTCTAGAATAATCTGCATTTAGAAATGACTCAAATTACAAAAATAATGTCATCTCATATGTTGACTCTGGTTGGATATTACCTCAGTACTTTGGCTTTGTTGGTTAAACTAGTAGAAGTTAGCTACAATTCAAATAAGTTCGATATATGCAGCTAGGTAGGTATATAGTATTACTTAAGCCTTTATATTATGGTGGAAACCATTATCAAGTAATAACCGAAGGTAGAGATGATTAGTCATAATAATAAAATTAGGTTCCTATAATCCGCGCACGAGCTCCGAGGAATCGGGGTCTGAAGAAACCGCGGCTGTACGCCACCCCCGATCGTCGCTCCATATCCAGCTCGCTCCCAGTACTAGTTTCGAGCTCGACGCGTGTAATTTTGCGATAGCAGTATTGTTTTGCACTTTAAACAACTCTAGGTCATTACTTTAACATTCCATAAGAAATCCTCAGAACTCGCGCGCGGACTATATATATATTTTCCATTGTTAGTTGCTATTACCTATATAATGCTTGCTCTGCGAATAAAGGGTCACACCCTTTAAAAGCTTAAATAAAGCCTTCGCATCATAAGGTCCAAAAAGCAAATTGACCTTTTAACAAACAGGCCCTGTTAGCAAAACGACCAATGCTAATTAGCAGTAGGACCTATTAGCAGAAAGACCTATGAGTAAGTTGACATGGCACAATCATCTATACCTACTCTATACTATAAATTTTGAAAAATTTAATTAGACTTAGCTCATATTGTCGACATGAAGAGGCTAAGGCAGTAGGTACTTTTTAAAATTTTTTCGTCTGCCTGTCTCTAAGGCCGGCCACATACTTAGGAATTCCATTTCGGGATTCCGAACGTATAGGGCGGGTATAAAAAAAGTTATTTTACTTAATTAAGTAAAATATTAAACTGTTTTACAAACTAAAGAGCGAAGCATACCTTCTCCTTGAATCTAGATGGAACGAAATCTTTAGTGGAAATTATAATAAACGCCTCATCAGGCCTCAAATGTCATTAAATGGTGCCAGCCCCGGATCTAGGGGGGGGCAAGCCGGGGCCCATGCCCCGGGCGGCACCTATACTCAGGGCGGCATCCATACCTCGAGCGGCAAATTCAAACTTGGCAGCTCAACACACACACACACACACACACAAATCATCATTAACTTTGACCACTGTGACGTCCAGTATTTTAAGGACAATAAGTTAAATAAATAAATTATTTTTCGCGGGGCTATAAAGAGGAAAGATTTGTCTGTTTGTTTGTAATGGATAAACTAAAAAACTACCGATTTTAAAAATTATTTCACTTATAGATAGCTACTTTATCAGCGAGTGACAGGCTATCTTTTATTTACAAAAAATTACAGAAAAATCCTTACGAAAATTGCAATGATGTGAATGAAGTCGGAAAAAAACCTGTCATCTGAGTGCTTTCTTGGCGTGCGCTGCGTAAATAGTAAAAGTTACACGAAAACAATGTAATGTGGAATTGTTCCCCTCAAAAAGTTCTAAAAAAAGTCCGCGATAGCTTCTTTTAAAGTTGTCTCACAATAACCATTTGTATGACTTTATAATTTACAAAAAAACTTTACTTTCGAAGGTGTTTTTACTGACATTGTATTAATCCTTATCAAAATAAAATGGTTGGGCATCTCAAGTATTTAATGTAAACCAAATCCACTCTTTACACCTTAAATATCTTATATAGATAGATAAATATCTTAGAAGATATCATAGAAATAAATTAACGCGCAACAGAAATAGGGGCGGCCGGGAGGGTGGAGAATGGAGATACCACAGTGCTAATGTAAAAGCTGATGTGCTGACTGTTGCCCAATGTCGACTGGCTATTATTGGGTATGAACTATTATGATGATTAGTGCTATACGTGGCAAGCTGGGGCGGAGCGCTAGATAAAATACAGTTAAAGAATAATATTTTTCAACTTAAAACTGCGAAATATATAAAACATTAAAAACTAAACATTAAATACAAAAGAATTAATAAAAATGATTTAATTTTATTGGCCGCAATTTTTTTTATATAAAAATAAGATGGTGATTATTAGTACATTACTGCAGCGGCCAGCAAAACAGGCGTTGAAGGACGAACGTGTAAATGTGGGCCGAGGCGAAGCCGAGGCACACATACGTGAGTCCATCAATGCCTAGTTGTGGCCAAGGCTTGTATAGTGCTTTTCTCAAATAATGCGCGGAAATTAAAACTAAGTAGTACCTAGACAGAACTTTTTATTTAAAAATATATTTCTTACAATTTTGGCGGTAACAAGTTTTCTATTATGGCTCTTGCCGCCTCTTGAATTTCAAATGGCGTTAAAGTAAGTTCATCACACTCATTGTCTTCACTTGAACTCATTTTGTCAAATACATTTCAAAATCAATGACAAAGAACAACGAACAACAATAATTTCTCCCGCGTTATAGTGTTCGTTTGTTTTTTTTTTCAATAAACAGCTTTCTATTTGCAAGCTCGTTCGAAATTTAAATAAAACCTTTGATAAGTTACCTCCTCGGTTGCCATGTTTCGGGGTAAAACATCGTTCCATTTTTAAATTAAACGACAGATATGAATTTACTATGTAATTTATTTGGCCGCTAAACCACGACAGATATGGATTTTCATACAACTTTTGCCGGCCGCTGCTCGCATGTATTTGGGCAGTACGGCAAGTTCGATTTATCTCGAAGAAGGTTGTCAAAATAATGCCTAAATTTCCAAGCATATTTGAGAAAAATATCTATTGAGAAGTTATGAAATCAAATTAGTATGTATGTAGACAAACTGAAGCAAACTAGAAGTTTCTATCACTAATAGAAACAGAAAAAATATTAAGAAAATTGCTGCCGCGAACATTTCGGCCGCGCGCTGATAAACAAAAGGCAGCTGTAACTCAGAAAAAATCAATATTTTGATATACCTACGAGGACAAATATTGTCCGGATAGAAAAAAAAATTGAATTTGAAAAATAAACTGAAAATCAGTTTTTTCAATTAAAAAATAGCAAATATAAAAAAATGGTAAACATGAGAATCAAAAGTAAAATATAGGCGGGCGAGGGCGGCATTTTTCAGTTTTTGCCCCGCCTCGAAAAAATTGAAGATCCGGGGCTGAATGGTGCTGAAAATAAATATACTAAGTACAACTTGAACCGAAGAATGTATTAGAAGCCAAAGAAAATAATCCACATGTTTACCATCATTCTCGTAGTAACGGGATATATCAACTACTAATTTTCGAAAGTAGAAGAAATCGCTCACTATGTAGTCCACTCACATTGGAGAGAGGGAATTAGAGCTTACCCGCATTGGAGCAACGTGGCGGGTAACACGCTGCTCCAATGCGGATTGGTGGGCTATAACGACTATTATCATGTTAGTGACAATAGCCGGGTCCGACAGCTTAACGTGCTTTCCGAGGCACGGGGGTAACCGCCATCGCCATCTTCTTAGCTCCGGGCTAGTACTGAGAATTTCTAGTTAGAAAAACCCAATACTTAATTTTTGCCCGACCCGGGACCCGAACCCGGGACCTCGGCGGCCGCAGTCGAACATCCTAACCACTAGACCCACGAAGCATTCCTATAACACCTATAACTGGGCCAAATTGATAGGCTGTGATAGCTTGATATGCACGTTCAAGTGGGCCAGTTTTATGTTGAATAGTAATTAGTAGTATTCAAATCAAGCGTAAAATCAAGGGAACTGATTTAATAACTATCACATCTCATCACAATGAAATAATGAACCAGATGAAATATCAGATAATTCGTTGTAATAATTAAAATCTGGCATTGAGTTCCTCGTTAGATTCAAACGGATTTTAGCGTTATTTATTATATTCATCACTAATGTTCCCATTAGTGATGAATTTTTTTTTATTGCTAGATTCGCTTGACGACAATCACGGTTAATACAAAGCAATGATGAGGTCTAGGTTGAAGCGCGCCCGCCTAGATAGCAAGAGAATAGGATCAGAAGACCATTCCAATTGAAATTTTTATTGTCCTTTCTAGATTTTTAAAATGAACTTAACTACTATATTGAAAGCAATGTTTTGATTCCGGCGAAAGTGGTCACCCCAGTGGCGTGCAGTGGTATCGATTGGTAACAACGCAAACGGGACGTGAATATAGCGCCTAGCTCCTCATGTTTGTCGCATAAAATGAAAGACAACCTTCATACCAATCGGTGATCGCTAATTCCTTAATTTGTTATCAAAACAGTTTTCAATTAGGAAATTCAGTGCTAGAGATAGTGCAAAATGTAGGTCAATGTAAATCTTTAAAGGAAAACCTACAGCCGCAATCTCGGAGGAGAAAATTACAGTGATCATGGTAAGCTTTTATTATTATGTGTTCAGAATAAGCTTGGCTCTAAGTTTATTTATGTTCACGATTTACTCCCTTGATAATTGTACTTAGTTTTACATATTAGATAAGTGTAGCAAATAAGGCTGTCAAAGAAAGCAATTTACCTACAAATTTCAATATATGCAGCTAAATTACATTAAATATGTAGAAGGTTTTAACTACTGAAATAATTCAAAAAGGTTTATAATCTTTATGTTTAAAACGTGAACAAAATATATATTGAAATACCTTTTTGAATCATTTCGGTTGTTTAAACCTTCTACATCCATAATACATGGACGCATTTCAATTAGCAGTTGTTATTAAATTTTAACTTTTGCCGTGGACATAATTCCTGTTATTCACGACAATCCTCCTGAATACGTTGAACTAAGGTCAAATTAGTTGAATAAGAGTTTACGGAAGCTAAGCTTATTAAAATCAATTAACTAACGCAATTGACTAATACAGACATGTTCGTTGATTATCACGCGTTTTTCAAGAATGGAAAATATCGTAAAGACGTAATTAGATACCAAGTTCAGAAGAATTTCCGGGTTATCTACGTTTATTAAATGTCAAAAACTAATAAGGTATTCTTATTTTTGGTATAAGACCTGGATAGGACCTTTCTGTTTAACAAGAGGTCTCCACCCAGCAGTTAGTTATTACGGAGAGTTTAAAAAATACGATGCAAACTTCTAGTTGCATACAATTTAAGAGCGCTGGTAGGCAAAACAGAGAAACTTAAAGTTTTGTAATTACCAACACTCAATTTTCTTAAGGTATTCAAAAATGCAAAGTGAACGTGAGACCAGTGCGATGAGCAAACTCAGCCTATTAGGTGGAGGGGAAGCATGCGGAGCAAGATGGACCCTCGGAGCGCTACTCCTTGCGCCCCTGGCAGCCGCAAACTCTAGTTATTGCGCGGTTCCTGGTGTGCTTTTGCTATCTGCCTTGATCACTTTAGCGAGTAAGTAATACGAAGAAGGTGCTGTTTGTACAGGTAGAGTAGCAGAGATATGGCGCAAACAACCTCACGGTTCCGTACCTCAAGAGGAAAACAGAAACCCTTATAGGATCACTTCGTTTTCCGCCTGTCTGTATGTCTGTCTTTCTGTCCGTCAACAACCTTTTTTTCGGGAACGAAATTATTTAAATTGAAATTAATACCAAATACGTCTACGGTCCCTTAAAGCTGTAAAATAATCAAGCTTCTAATTCCACGCAATCAAAAGATACGGCCGCTATATCGGCCGTTTATGCCGCATATTTTAACACTCGTCAATAAATCAAAACCTATAGGATACTTCCCGTTGACCTAGAATCATAAAATTTGGCACAAGTAGATATAGAAAAAAAAACGAAAATCTTTTAGTAGGGCTCCCGTTTAGCGCCATAATGTAAGCTGTTTACGTGTTGTTATGACATCTTTCTTGGAACTCTTTGTACTCAAGTATGACTCGCACTTGACCAGTTTTTTTAGCATTAACAGGTCGAGATCTAAAGAAGTTGTCAGAATTACTACCACCTTCAAAAACAGCACGAGGCCGACGAGAAAGAAACTTGCGCTCGTTTGCTGAGTTTATGGTAATGTGGATGTGTTTCCTCTCTCATTTGGTTGCTGTCGCCGTATGTGCCAGGATCTTGAGTGCTACAGCCGATCATGTCACTGGTGGAAGAACCAGGAGGTGGCTGTTTGGCTATGAGACCAGGTCTCTGGGAGAACCTTGGCCTGATGTTTTAGGTGTTACGATCGTAATGGTCGTCTGTGCCATGTTTATGTGTGGGTTAGAGGTACGTAACATAATATTATATTTTCAATTATAAGTAACTAGATGATGCCCGCGACTTCGTCCGTGTGGATTAAGGTTTTCTGATTCCCGCGGGAACTCTTTAATTTTCCGGGATAAAAAGTAGCCTATGTCCTTCCCCGAGATACAACCTATCCCTGAACCAAATTTCATCAAAATCGGTTTAACAGATGAGCTGTGAAAGCGTAGCAGACAGACAGACAGACTTTCGCATTTATAATATTAGTATGGATTATTTATTTGCTTGATGAATATACAACTGTTTTTCACTCTTTCAGGAAAGTATGATGTTTACATTCATGTTGCTGGTTGTTTTGTACATATTCAGCCAATGTTTTGCTATATTTGGTTTGATAAATTTGGATATCGAAAATATTAAGATACCAATTCCAATAACTATTTACGAGGTAAGATAAATTATGGACTCCCTAGTTTCCTTTGTTCGCTTGGTTGTTGTGCTTATACTGACAGAATTATCTGCGTTGTCTCAATGCTAATTGCTAAATCTCGGAACCCTTTTATATTTTTCCTGTATTTTGTTCCAAAATAACTTGAGCTTTTTTTCAGATATTTGCAGCAGGAGCGCCAATATCATACGCGTTTAGTGTTGTTTCACCGCCGAAGGATAACGAGACTATGAAAAAGAAAATGATCCTAATGATTGTTGTACCGACCGTAGTTCTCAGCAGTTTATGTTTCCTCTACACAAACATGTTGAAAGGGTATTTATAAATTTTAATTGTATTTATTTATGTGTTTATATACATATATTAGAGATTATATTATTTAGAGTTAAGATTTGACGACCTCTGTGGAGCAGTGTTGAGCGGTGTTGTCTTAACATGCGCTGTTGTCATAACGGGTTCGATCCCCGGCAGGGTCAATTTGGGAATTTATAATTTCTGAATTTTCCCTGGTCTGGCCTCGTGGGCGGCTTCGGCAGTGGAAAGTTACCACCCTATCGGCAAAGACGTGCCGCCAAGCGATTTAGCGTTCCGGTACCATCTTAGACTGCATCACCACTTACCATCAGGTGAGATCGCAGTCAAGGGCTAATTTGCAGTGGATTAAAAAAAACGTGGGTCAGTTCATCGTCTTGGTCAAAGAATTGTACAATTGAACATGAATTTGAATTCTTAATGAATAAAAAAGACATTTTTACAATTTCAGAACAAGCATAGACGCAGCGTTACCTGTAACTACTCTGTTAGAAGCTAGAACATCAGAATGGGTCTATCCAGTGATAGCTGCTATTACTGTCACCGGGATATGCCTCGCCTTGACAGAGTTGTGTCCAATACTCTTCTCTATACTGGTAACCTTAGCTTCTCCAGAATGGAAAGTACTGACAAGATCTATGACATACGAGAGCAGCACTACTGGCAGCCCTGTTCTGGCCGTTTTTACCGCAGGTTGTTAAAAACTTTCCCTTACAGTTTCCAACTTTTACAACTTATGTCTGACAGTAGTAACCCCATCAGAATTGACACATCCTTTGGGCAGAGTGTTCACATATCGATTATTTTATCAGACTTGTACCCGGCACTGTTGAGCCAGTTCTGGACAAATGTTGTTATTAAACAGTATAATAAATTACATTACGAAGTTAATTTAAAGGTTTTTAAAGGAACAAATTTGGGCGCCATTCGGTTCAATAGGGCAAAAGATGTCGACACTCTGCATGACCTTCGCCCTAAACATAATTATATCTAAATATACCTAACTTGAATATTGCTCCTTAATTTTAGGAAGCCTAGCAGCAATTCTCGCCTTCGCATGCCCTCTATCACATATGATAACATTAATGAACGCAAGTCATTTACTAAGCATTTCCATACAAGCGTTTAACTTAATCATCTTGCGATGTGTGCCGACAGCTGAACAGATGGAAGCTGGAGGTAAAAAATTACTTGCTACATGTCTAACTAGGTCTAACTACCTAATTAACAGTATTAGTTCAAAAATAAATTCCTATTAATAAATTCCTGAAAAAATTTCAGATGTGGAATATAAACGTCTTGGCAACGAAAATGCGCGTGCAGCAAAATCCTCAGAGAAAAAAGCCAAACGCGGTTTGTGGTTTATTCCATCAGCGTTACGTCATACCAAAACTTTGGAAAGCATCAAATCTAAAGTTACCAAAGGTAAGTAATGTTAGTAATGTTTATCCGACTGCACCAGGAGTGGGGTAAAGAGTCTCAGATTTGTATCAAAAAATTTTTTGTTGTCAATGTCGTTAGATTCTACATAAGAGTGGACTTGGGTGTCGTCACCAAAAAATAATATGGCACATGTTAAATTTAGCAATACTGGACCAACCAAACCAAATTAACGTAAATAATTAACACTTTGCAATGCTATTTGCATAAAATGAAGAAATCTTGATTTGACCAGTTTGGCATTTCAAATATGTTGGCGCTTATCTTAAAATATGCATATCAATTGATTAAATAATTAGTACATAACATTAATGAATTGAAAATACTAATACTAAATAAGTATAAACTACAAAGGCTGTCTGAGAAATAATTTTATTTAGGAAAACCTCGTAACACATTTTATTTATCTATATCAATTTCTTATTGTTCAAAAGCTATACTAACTCCTTTATGTGATTTTGGAGTAGGATCCACTGAAGAGTATAGTCGCTGTAGACTTCTCTATTATAAAAAATATAAACGGATCCTTTACTGTAACTTTCTTCTCTCTTATAATAATTCTCTTGGGCATTACTTGGGCTGGTATAAACGAGTACACGAATGTTGTAAGCTTGTTAAAAAAGATGTCTATTCTGTGTGAAATTTCACCAATATGTATTTTATCTTCAGCGAAATCATCGAAATTGGCTAAATTCTTATCAAACACATCAGAAAGTCCGATTTTAGTCACTGGCTCACTTAATGAAAGCGTTGAAACAATAGCCTCCGGCAACTCTATATCGATCTCCCTCAATCCAAATTCGTCGGCGTCTCTTTGCAGGCTAACGAGAATATCCTTTAAGGACACATCTCTGATATTTCTGAACACTTGTTTGACGTCGTATCCGCTGTGAGGTGTTATATGAAGCATGCAGTAGTGGCCACCTTCATATGGCATTTCCGTGACGGAAGCGTGTAGCGACTCGAAATCCGAGAAACGGAGACTTGCTTTCATATTAATCACACCACGTGCAAATTGCGTCACGTGCAATTGTTTGGACCACTTCGCAACAAATACTAGGGAATTACCCATAATCATGAACGATTACGAAATCACGGGGCCTTATTATTAAAAGGGTGAGAGAGGTAGGCGAATTATCTACGTCAAAGATATCCTCTATAGTTATATCTGCAGCGTAATCCGGCTCCTCGAAATTAAGACGCCGAGTAACGAAACCAAAGTCGTTTTATAATCTTTTAATACTGTCCGAATATATATTAGAGTTCTCGCCATAAAAAAGGTAAAGGTAAGGTATATTCCGCAAAGATATTTCCATACCTTTATTCACAAAAATCGACGTGTTCAGGTTCTGAAACTCTTTCACGACTTTATTTCTGTCTTCTGGTAATAAAAGTGCCGTGCCTTCAAGATTTGTTTCCGGGTAGCTCCTAAAATTTCGTATGCTAAGCTGATCAATAAATACCATAAGGATATAATAGAATAAGGTGATATTATGATATCACTATCTGAATCTTGCAAGGTGTGATATAAAAGTTCGACGCTAAAATTTCTCGCCTTGTATCTAAATCTAAATAACCAAAAGCTGACGCGGCGAAGAAAAATATTAATAAAAATACGACCGAATACATTGTGAGCCGTGGACTTTTGCGATAACTACGCAACCAACTGACCTTTTGACATCAAGAAACAAAAAATATATTCTGGGTATACTTGAGTATTTATTAGGAGATTATTGAGGAGATTAGTTGACTAACGCTAAGATTAGGGACACTTTTTATCCCGAAAATCAATAAACTTTAAAAAAATTATGGGAATTAAGGGAGTTTCCACAGAATTTTCGAAAAACCTAAATCGCGGACAACATTGCGGGCATCGGTAGGTAATAGCTTTAATAAAAAGCTTTGATATAATATTTTTTATCATTCCAGAAACCGAAGACCGCGAATGTCTCCTCCTCGACGAATACGCTAACTGTCCAACGGAAGAAGTAGATCAAGTGACCAGCGGCAGCAGTGGCACAAGAGCTTTAGCATTGGCTCAAGAAGAGGATGTCCAGTCGGATATCGATGTCAGTGAAGCGGAAATATCCTCGGGGGACGATTCTACAGATATCGATGCAGTAGTCAAAGAATACAGAGATCGAATACAGGTACTACATACATATTTTAATATAAAGTTCCCTGGATATTATTATCGCCTTGAAAGTTTCAGAACTTTTGATCACGAGGATTACGATGAACCTAAATGGTGATGATGCTTCGATTTTTTGATTTGAACAAAATGATGTTAACTATTACCTAGTCCTAAAGTTTAGGACTAGCCTCTGGGTAATAATTTGAAGATTATGTAGCAAATAACATCCTATAGGACCTAAAAATAGAATTTTGCCAAAAAAAAATAATTCGCTACCAAAATCTACCTACTTACCTACTGGGTACCTAATATTATAGTCGGCATTCACAAAAGATAGAGGTAGATAGAGAAAGCGATCTGAGCAACCTCAGGCCCACAAACGGTTGTGTAGCACCGATGATGATGATGATCGTGATGATTAAAAATTATAAAATTTGATAATTCATTGTCGGGCAGTCACAAATATAAGATTAATTATTTCAATGAACACTCACATTCCATCATACACGGAACTTGCATATCTTTTTTTAATCAAAATGATAACTTTACTAACTTGCCTATTCAAGGTGGTGACAGCGATCCCGGTAGCCAGCCTGCCAACTCCGCCAAGCACGCGCGGGGCGCGGTGGTCGGCAGTCGGGGCAGTTTTACAGATACTGGCCGACGTTTTCATCGCCGTCGCCTTTTGCAAAGAACATTTGCGAGTGCCCATGTTTGCTACTGGAATAACCTGTAAGTTTCAATTAAACATATACCTAATTTAAAGAAAATAAGTACTTAAAAGATACTGCTTATTAATTTATAACTGAAATAATATTATGCTGTAATTCCTATAATGTATATGATGTAGTTTATTAAATTTTATAACACGGATGCTGTCGAGCGAAGATGCGTGGACACGATACGGCAAAATGCTAAGGAACATAATGAGGAGAAGAGACGAAAGGAAAAAAGAGGAAAAGAACAAGAGAGAGATGTAGAAGCTCTAGCCCCGGCAGAAGTCCGGAGGGACTTTTTCCTCCCCTGAAAAAAAAAGAAAAGTAGTTTATGCCCACTATAACAATCAGTTGATGCCCACGACCCACGACTTCGTTCGCGTGGGTTTAGGTTTTTAAAAATCCCGTGGAACCTCATTAATGTTCTGGGATAAAAAGTAACCTAACTAACTATGTCCTTCCCCGGAATACAAGCTAATAATAATATGACTGTACCAAAATGGTTGAGCAGATGGGCCGTGAAAACTTAGCAGACAGTCAGATAGACAGATATCACTTTCACATTTGTGTATTGCAAAGTAAGTTACATATTACACTAGACTAGGTAGGTATATATGGAAAAGGAAAGAGCAATTTTCATGGTATAATATACGGGTTTGATTCGTCCAAATATATACCTACGATAATAATTTGTATTCATATTCCCTTAATTGTTGAAATATATTATTCAACAATTATTCCCAGACAGGTATAATATTATATTATGCGCTTTACAGCGCATTATAAAATGCACATACGATTTTATGGAAAGCGTAGTAGTAATTTATATTCTGAAGATCTTTGCGTTTCCTCTCATCTGTATACAAAATCATTTTAATGTAAAATGATTACTTTGTTGTTTTCAGTATGGCTATGCGGTATCTTCATAAGCACCTGGCAACCAGCGCACGACATAGGCTTGAAGAGACTACAAAAGTTTCAGGGCCCAGCAACATTAACAATATCGTCCTTACTGCTTACGCCACTTCTCGTCAGTTCGTGGCCTGCGATTATACTCTTCGCTGGAGCTGGTAAGAGCTCACGGGCATCACTGTTATCTATTTGCATATATAACAGAATTTTTAACAAGAGTAACGCGTAAATGTTTACGGGAAATAATTTCGGAAAGATTATCCTCCTTTCAATAATTTCATGGGGAAAGGTATCGATCAGTCTGTTGAATTCTTGCCCTTCCGGTGGGTGGTGGTGGTAGCCCGTAGCCACCCCGCAAAGCACCTATTGGAAAACTCTGGAATCGCGAAATTTGACAACTATATATTATACTATTATGTCTATATGTAGTCCTTTCGATCTAGTTGAATAAACTTCGGACTTAACCCGTGTGATATTTCGTTTCATAGGAGTAGTAATTTACGCCCGCTGCGAGCGTTGGTGCGGCGACCTGGCAGTGCAGCAGGCTCGGAGCACGCTCGAAAAGCGCAAACTGCGGCACGTCGCCTCTGCCGCGCCGCTCACCGGCGCGCGACTTACTCACGTCGACACCGTGTATATTACCAGGTAGTTACCTAATAAACGTTGGTGCGGCAACCTGGCAGTGCAGCAGGCTCGGAGCACGCTCTAGAAGTTTAAACTGCGGCACGTCGCCTCTGCCGCGCCGCTCACCGGCGCGCGACTTACTCACGTCGACACCGTGTATATTACCAGGTAGTTACCTAATAAACGCTGGTGCGGCAACCTGGCAGTGCAGCAGGCTCGGAGCACGCTCTAGAAGCGCAAACTGCGGCACGTCGCCTCTGCCGCGCCGCTCACCGGCGCGCGACTTACTCACGTCGACACCGTGTATATTACCAGGTAGTTACCTAATAAACGTTGGTGCTTCGGCCTGACAGTGCAGCAGGCTCGGAGCACGCTCGAGAAGCGCAAACTGCGGCAGGTCGTCTCTGCCGCGCCGCTCACCGGCGCGCGACTTACTCACGTCGACACCGTGTATATTAAGAGGTAGTGACCTACTATACCTTGGTGCGGCGACCTGGCAGTGCAGCAGGCTCGGAGCACGCTCGAGAAGCGCAAACTGCGGCACGTCGCCTCTGCCGCGCCGCTCACCGGCGCGCGACTTACTCACGTCGACACCGTGTATATTACCAGGTAGTTACCTAATAAACGTTGGTGCGGCAACCTGGCAGTGCAGCAGGCTCGGAGCACGCTCTAGAAGCGCAAACTGCGGCACGTCGCCTCTGCCGCGCCGCTCACCGGCGCGCGACTTACTCACGTCGACACCGTGTATATTACCAGGTAGTTACCTACTATACCTTGGTGCGGCGACCTGGCAGTGCAGCAGGCTCGGAGCACGCTCGAGAAGCGCAAACTGCGGCACGTCGCCTCTGCCGCGCCGCTCACCGGCGCGCGACTTACTCACGTCGACACCGTGTATATTACCAGGTAGTTACCTAATAAACGTTGGTGCGGCGGCCTGACAGTGCAGCAGGCTCGGAGCACGCTCGAGAAGCGCAAACTGCGGCAGGTCGTCTCTGCCGCGCCGCTCACCGGCGCGCGACTTACTCACGTCGACACCGTGTATATTAACAGGTAGTTACCTACTATACCTTGGTGCGGCGACCTGGCAGTGCAGCAGGCTCGGAGCACGCTCGAGAAGCGCAAACTGCGGCACGTCGCCTCTGCCGCGCAGCTCACCGGCGCGCGACTTATTCACGTCGACACCGTGTATATTACCGTATAGTTATACCTACTATAAAACCCGGCTGTTTGTTGTGGGCTCTTCGCAGATGAGGGCGCGTTTGGGACCCTCGTAGCTTTAGTTTTAAGATACCGTTACTGATTATAACCATTATATTTTATAAATAGCTGGACGTCAATAAGTGTAGTGTATATACGTAGGTACATTGGTAGTTAATTTAGGTAGCTTTGAATAAATATTTATTTGACTATTGACTATTTGACTATACGTTGGTGCGGAGACCCTGGCCGTGCAGAGATAACATTTGTATGACTGTCGTCGCGAATCAACTGAGCTCTTTCCCTGGCCTAGAGTAGCTCCAATCCAATGGTTGTCTCAAACAATTATAGTAACTGGAGTTAAAATTTACAGATGACAAGAAGACGACTCGGATACGAGTCTGGACAATCTGATAGACGAAGACGAAGATGGAGATACTGACGCCGAATGACACATAGCGAGCACGGCAATCATCATTGCCGAATAGAATTTTAACGATATAGCACCTACCTTCCCAAATCCCATCCCAAGGTGCCTAGATAATATCACTTTTTATTTTTAGTCCATTGAAATGTTACATTTTTTAGGCCTTACCTTGCGTTTTTTAGAGGACGCAATTTTATTTTTTTGATGTGTAGGGGGGGTCAGTGTAAAGCTAAAAACAAGTTTGTGGAGTCGAGACCCTTGTCCCACGGCCGCCATTTTGAAAATAGGGGTTGAAATAGTTTTTACGATATATCTCTTAAACTATTTATTTGATAAAAAAAATTGTTATTATTTTTTGTTGCAAATTAAATTCTCTACAACTTTGGTCCAGCAACTTCTTGTCGTAGAACTAGAAATAAAAAAGTTCTAAGCGAAAATCTTCAGAAATTCGAGAAAAAAATTTATATTTTTCGATGTAACTTTTTTTAAATCATTTTACGAAAAAATGATATCTGACCATTTTTGTAGATCGTTTTTTGAGGAACAACTTTTATTCGCATCATTTTTTTCATTAAGTCAATAGCTAAGGTTTTACAGCGCTCCGATGTGAATACTATTTTTAAGTACTCTTAACTATACCTATATTATACGTGTGTACTAATAATATGCCATCAGTTATTGTTTTTTTTTTTTTGAAACTGAAACTGTCTCTGAATGCTCTGGAAGATGTCTTTAAAACGCTCGACTGGAATGGAAAAGGCATAAACGAGGACGGAGAGCACATTTCACACAGAAAAACAGAGTTTGCCTATGATATCGTCATCATCGCAAGTTCGCTGCAGAAGATGCTTGAATGCCTTCACGATGTCTCCTGGCGTGTCGGTCTCCGGATGACAATACCAATGTCATGTTCAATGAATTGGTCGTTCCGGTGCCGATTACTGTCAACAGATCTATTCTGTCCAAGAATATACTTACATAGCTTGGCCAAATTTTGCAAGAAGGAAGCAACAGTTTCGAGAAAGAGATAGAACGGAGAATACAGCTTGGGTGGGTAGCATATTATGGCAAACTGCGTCGTGTCTTTTCGTCGCCTATGCCTGAAGACAAAAGTCTTCAATCAGTGCGTCCTACCGGTTATGACTTACAGTGCCGAAACGTGGACACGGACATCGAGGCCAGTCCACAAACTTCAAAGTCAAACAAAGTCGCTAAGCGCACTAAGGAAAGAGCTATGCTCGGAATTTCTTTAAGGGATAAAATCCGAAACTAAATAATTCGCTAAAGAACTAAAGTAATAGTCATAGCTCCCAAGCTGGCATATTTGAAGTGGCAGTAGGCTGGTCACGTTTGCCGCAGGACCGACAGCTGCTGGAGTCGTAAGGTCCTTAAATAGAGACCGCGTCTCGGCAGACGGAGTATAGGGCGCCCCTCGGCTAGGTGGGGCGACGACATCCGGAGAGTGGCTTGCATCAAATGGATGAAAACAACGAAGGATAGGCAACGTTGGCGCAAAAAGTCTATATCCAGTAGTGGATGCCTATTGCTGCTTATTAACCTCAGATTATATTTGTTGATTTTCTTTTATTATGTTAACGGGATTGGCAGTTTTTTACCTACTAAATGGTTAGATTTTTAATCCGTTTCGTTATATTTGAGTTCACTGGATCTCAAGACTAATTTTGATGACTGTTTTTTTTAATTTTTATTAATCGATCCCAAAAAATATTTTATTTATATATAGGTTTTGATTAGGTGTATGGTGTAATATTTTACTTCAATATAAACGTGTTAAGATTCGAAAATTATGGTATTTTATTGATTCCCATAAAAAGGTAGTTTTTCCAAGGCCACGCCGCCGACATCCAAAAGTCGGCGCGCCGCCGCCGACTCATTCTCAAACGGCGCTCATATCTAATTAGTACACACGTATAATATAGGTATAGTTAAGAGTACTTCAAAATAGTACTCACTTCGGAGCGCTGTAAAACCTTAGCTATTGACTTAATGAAAAAATAATGCGAATAAAAGTTGTTCCTCAAAAAACGATCTACAAAAATGATCAGATATAATTTTTTCGTAATATGATTAAAAAGAAGTTACATCGAAAAATATAATTTTTTTTTCTCAAATTTCTGAAGATTTTCGCTTATAACTTTTTTATTTATAGTTCTACGACAAAAAGTTGCTGGACCAAAGTTGTAGAGAATTTAATTTGCAACAAAAAATGTTAACAATTTTTTTTTATCAAATAAGTAGTTTAAGAGATATATCGTAAAAACCATTTCAACCCCTATTTTCAAGATGGCGGCCGTGGGACAAGAGTGGCGACCCCACAAACTTGGTTTTAACTTTACACTGACCCCCCCTACACATCAAAAAAATAAAATTGCGTCCTCTAAAAAACGCAACTCCAAATGTAACTTTTCAATGGACTATTTGTACAATAGCTAAAAATATTTCAATCGACAATAATCCTTTAGTGACCGCAAAACAGGAAGTCCTCCGAATTAAATACAAGGCGTGCGATTGTGCGGTGTTTAAAGTTCTCAGTGGGGCCGTTTCCTTGGCCGTAACCTGCGCAGACAGCCATGTTGCAACTTCAGAATGGACTATAGGTTTGTTTTGCGATCATTGGAGTGGTCGATTTAACTTAATATAACCTCAAACACCAAGGCACTAAACCCAGTGGAAATGACACCGTCATCGCCAATAATGTAGATGGAGCAGCACTGAAAATAAATTTAGAAAAATTAAGGAGTTCGGCACGGCCACCAGAGGTGCAAGAGGCCCAATTTATCCGTATTTAGAACTGTACGTATGGGTGTTCACGTCAGGGGCCAGGGCCCATCTCTGCTGACGTCTTCCCATCCTTAAGCATTTCTTCATTGCGCCTCCTACTTGTCTTACGGGTCATCTATTCGTACGCGATCGCTTTTGAATGTTAATACTATAGGCAGTCATCAGGCTAATATGATGTACACCATCTCTGAGCTAAAGTGGCAGCTCTATTATGTTACTATCCCTTTCTTATTACTCCCTACAGAAAGGGGGAACTACATTTAGAACCGACATTTTAGTTTAGTTTGCAGATGGCGTTAAACAGAATTGGCCAGTGTGTTTAGACTCTAGAGTCTAGACGGGCACAAGTAGTCGTTAAATAAAAAGCAATATTTATTGAACCTTATCAGATTGCTTTATGGAAAAAAAATCAAAAGCTTTACCTACTATAGTGGCAAGTTGATGGCTTTTATTAAACGACCACTGCTGCCAGCTAGACACTGCCAAATTATATTCCTAAAACTATGGAATGCTTTAAATGTCAATTGAGAGTAGCATATTAATTTGTATCCTGCTTAATTGAATAAATAACTCATGTTGTACCTATGAAAGTAAGTACAGTGCTCGGCAGTAAAGATTACACGTCGAACTGAAAGAGACAATCGGCTGCTTCGTAGAGTGTCGTCTCTGTCAGCCATATCACTCATACGATTCTGAGTTCTGACGTTTCAACTTTGAGGGACGGCTGAGGGAACGGGGCATCCGCCCGCACGCCGCGTGCAGTGTGCACGTTTGCCATCTCGTCGATTTCGACAGCTTACGTTAAAGTGAGAGAGCTGCACAAACTTGCAATGGTATCTAAGCTGAGAGACGACAATTTAATTGGCGCCAACTGTATAATTATGCCGGATACTGTGAACTGTAAAGTAGCTAATAAGGTATGGTATATTGTTTAATACCATTTAAAAAAACCTGGCTTGTAAAAAATTTGCGTGTTAGAGATGTTTTCTAATCTAAGAAACTGGTTGCTGTATGCTTTAGCCTGTTTTTACACTACAAATCAAGCGTTAGCTCACATTAGCCTCAAAGTAAAATAAAACCTATCATTTAGAGCTCACTTCTGTGTATGCATTTGAATTTTGCTTTGAATCAAGATGTTTGAGTCTAATTTACTTTGACGCGAATGTGATCGAACGCTTGATTACGATCAAACGATTTAATTGCAATGTAAGAACTTAGACTAAGCATACTGGTCTGTATGAGCAGGGGACACTGAAAAGTATAAAATTTAAATGTTTATCATTAATCTACATTTTCCGTCCATAGCAAAAAAAAGCTTCTGTTTTAATGCTATAATTACGGTTTAAATCACCGTAAAATATGGTTCTCCTCGGTCCTTGACAGATTGTATACAATTTTAACACCATTTATAATTTCATTCCCATTTATTTAGAGGGTCAAGTGTTAACAACATTACAAATTAATGTTAACTGTGTGTAATCTATCAATTACGTAACAGATTGACACACTGTTAACATTAACTCTGGTAAAGCTTTATCTCTTCGTACATGTTCTCTGTAGTATGCGAGGTGATTAATTATGTTTGAGATTTTTAAGTGCCTACCAAGTTGCAAGAAAATAAATTGAATGCTTATACATACTTTTACTTAGGTAGGTAGTTTATTATTTTATGTATCAAGGTAGCTAGTATAATATGTAAATTAGTTTTGGCCTAAATACTTTTTTACAATATGTACTTTAATTATTTATTGAACATGGATTGCCTTAGTTATGTTATATTTTGTCAATATCTAAATAATACCTTATGTAGAAAGGAACGAAAAAATTACAATTCACCAGAAATATCCAAAGTAGGTATGAGAGATGACTATTATGCATTAGATTATTGCTTGCCAGCTTTAATAGTTAATCAATTGTGTAAATATTCATACTTTTACGAGCACCACAAAAATTGCCTTATACATCGTAATTTGGTAGAAAATCTCATAAAATCTGCCGTAAATTTATGTCTTTTTGTACCTACTTACCTATTTCATTGTAGATTTATCTTTTAGAAATACATGCTTATATCTGATGTGATAAAAATATTAGGTATTTTATTAGAAAAAGTAAAGCAATAGCAAAAATATTTTCGCAATAGGTATTTTGCGTTAACAATATTATTTAACTACATAGCTGTTGAAGTAAGCGTGTAAACGCTTTTGGCCTAAATACTTTTTTACAATATGTAAGTACATTAATTATTTATTGAACATGGATTGCTTTAGTTATGTTATATTTTGTCAATTTCTAAATAATAATAATTAATCGGTAGTTATTAGGATCTGCAATAAAAAAATCAGTTAAATATCACATCTTTTATTTTTATAATCTCAATATTAACTTTAATAATGAATTCATTTTAAGTGCTATTTTTCTAATAAATACATTCTATAAATATTCTCCGCTTCCTTACTGTCGAATGTGGGGTTGAATTCGACTTGAATTACCTCTTTGAATCCTTCACTCACTGTTGGCTCAACGAATTTGTTTCTGGAACAAATATACGTACTTACTACTCTATAGTGCTCGCGTTATGAACTGAGGCGTTGGGCCATAAATGTCAATGACAATAGGAATGTGCGACACTTTGCGCCGTAGAATAGTTTACAATTTCGCGAGTTAGATTATAATCTAACGGTTTTTACAATTTTGCGGTGACATATATATAGCTCTTCCATTTGGCATCTTTTTTCGTATATGACGTTTGAATTGAACGTTACATCCGTCCTAAAAAAGTTACTCACACCAAGTTAAGTTCAAGTTACGCCCAATAGTGGTCTCCTATTAATCTGTCTGTCTTTTTGAAAAATATGTACAGAGATAACTTGCATCCCGGGGGCATCTTTGCATTGGATAAGAGACATTCACACAAAACCATTTACTTTTTCACTTCGGAAAATATTGATTTATCTTTTTACACAAATTAGCCCTCGACTTTAATTTCAGCAGGTTTTATGATGCAAACTAAGAAAGTGGGACTGGGCGACCAGACCAGAGAAAATTCGGAAATTATACATTCATACACTTAAACTTCCAAAGGTCGATACAAGATCTAATAAGAGTGCTTACCACTGCACCAGGTATAAGGTCGTCAAAATTGTAAAGTAATACTACAACTACACTTCACCACAACGTAATTAGTATAACATGATATTCATACACACATAAATTCCCTCGAACCAATAGTAGCATCTCGTGAGCAGCACGGGCGTGTAGGCTAGTTTATGCCGTATTACTACGCGTGAGAGTTTATTTGGCTCTGAACATTTTATAGTCACCCATACAAATTGCAAACCATAGGTTCATCTACAAGACCTACCTACCACCACCAAAATACCATACTATAATTATGTGCTAGAACAATTGAATTTTATAAAGAAAATTCTGCCAGCTTGGAGACGCTCCCCCCTCCAGCTTTACTCCGTCTACACTGTAGATGCCTCCGTCAGATGACTGGTAGAAATTAAGAACATATTGAAATGATGCCCCCTACTTCGACCGCGTGGACTATGCCTATGTCCTAGCCTATGTCCTTCCCCGTGATACAACCTACCCCGGTACCGTATTACATCAAAATCTTTTTTTTTTTATTTATTGTTCAAGATAAACATACATTCTTATTATGCGTATATACACACTAGCCATCCTCTAAAAACTAAAACTTCCAAAGATCGTCCCAAGATTTAAAAAGAGTGCTTACCACTGCACCAGGTATAAGGTACAGAGTGACTTATAAGATACTGGTTGAACAGGTAGGCCGTGAAAGCGTAGCAGATAGACAGACACACTTTCACATTTGTATATATTGACGACCTCCGTGGCGCAGTGTGTAGAGCTGTTGTCTTAACGTGCGGAGGTCCCGGATTCGATCCCCGGCAGGGTCAATTTGGGAATTTATAATTTCTGAATTTTCCCTGGGCTGGCCTGGTAGAAGGCTTCGGCTGTGGCTAGTTACCCAACCGGCAAAGATGTGCCGCCAAGCGATTACGCGTTCCGGTACGATGCCGTGTAGAAACCAAATAGGGGTATGGGTTAATATAACTGCCATGCCCCTAACAGGTTAGCCCGCGACCATCTTAGACTGCATCATCACTTACCATCAGGTGAGATCGCAGTCAAGGGCTAATATGCCTATTACACTGCACTTATTACAGGGTCCTGTGGTAAAGGTGGGCGTGGCCGCTAGTAAGAGCGTCGCTTATTACACAGAAATAAGAACGGATTTAGGGACCCTTTCTCCCTAAATATTATTACACTACACTGATTCAAGTGTAAGGGTCCCTGTGAATAGTGCAGTGTAATAGGTCCGTAACTTGTAGTGGATAAAAAAAAAGTATTGGTGGATGATCTCCTCAGACTACTCACTTGTAAGTGTGGAACACAATATCGCTGACGGGCGCATGGTTGGCGCGCATGATCTCGCGGTACTTGTTGTTGTGCTGCGCGTGCGCTTTGCCCGTGCGCATGCGCGCGCAGCGGCACGCGACGCGCCGCTGCGCCGCGAGCGACGTCCAGCGCGCGCGAGACTCCGCGTCCGGGTTGGTGCTGTCCACTATCACGCTCTTGCCTTGCTGGAAGAAATGGATTACAAGTTATAGGCCTATTACACTGCACTTTTTAGAGGGCCCTGCGGTAAGGGTGGGCGTGGCCGCTAGATAGAGCGTCGCTTATTACAAAGCAATAAGCTCCTCTCACTTATAATATAATCAACTATCTAACAACATCAGAATCGAATATCAGAAACGTAAGTCCAACCTGGCTACATTCTGACAGTCTGCGGCGTGTCTGCCGGATCTATATGACATTTCAGGGTCAAATGTAAAAGCAGAGTCTTATGGCGCGTGTCTATCTTAGAACGATAATATCCGGCTAAGCTAAAAGGCAGCTGCCTCCAAAAAAAAACTAATTTACAAAAAAACAAGGGTGCTAAGTTTTTCTTCATATTTTATTTCATTACAGTGATAAAAAAAAATTTTTTTCATGTTACATCACTAAGCCAGTCCGGGTCTCTGAAATAATGTCTGTAGTTAGTTGTAGTTAATTACAGTTACATTAGTTTATTGAATAATTAATGCTTATAGGCCTATTACACTGCACTTTCCACAGGGCTCTGTGGTAAGGGTGGGCGATACGGCACGGCAATTAGGATCAAATTAGGGACCCTTTCTCCCTAAATCTTATTACACTACACTGATTCATGAGTAAGGGTCCCTGTGAAAAGTGCAGACTAATAGGCCTATTAAAGGCCATTAACAAAATAGTTGGTGCTGTACACTATCACGCTCTTACCATGCTGGAAGAAATGGATTACAGATTACAAGGGGCACTAAAAAAAACTAAAAAAACCGGCCAAGTGCGAGTCGGACTCGCGCACCGAGGGTTCCGTACAAACCTGTAGTAAGTTTAAAGTTATTAAAAATATTCTTATTATAATATATATGTAACTAAAAATTTATGCTTTTCGCAATTTTTCTTTTATTTGTGCTATTAGACGTTGCTTCGTACCAAATTTCATCCATGGGAAGTACCCTGTAGGTTTTGACGTTGAGGGTAGTTTGGGGAATTTCTGTGGTGTGGTGAATATCGCGGGCTATAGTTGCGGGATACACACTGTACCACATAGATTTACCTATTGTTGCGGATTATGGCGAATTAAATTTCTAGTTCCTTTGTTGTCATGGACTTCCGCAAAGTAACGCCTGCTTCTATCCAAAAATGGCGGGATAGACTTATTCAGTGTATGGTATAGAGAAAAAGGTGGCAACAATGCAATAATAAACTCAGCCTTAGCATTTTAAAATTATATACCAATATTATAAATACGTATTTATTTGTTGATTTATCCTTCAATCACGCAGCATTAGATCAACGGATCGACCTGGATAATGACAAAGTTTTTATCCAAGAAAATTATAGTTAACCTTAGATTTTAAGTTATCCACATGTACTAAGTTGCAGGCTTCATCTGGTACTTAATCTATTGTCATCCAAATCACGTCATATTAATTACTAGCTGATGGCCACGACTTCGGCTGGGTGGATTGAGGTTTTTCGTTTCCAGTGTTTCCTTCACACAATAAATTAAGATGACACATATTAAGTTAGTGAACTTACGTTTAATAGTTTAGTGGCTTCTGCTGCACATTTTTGCCAAGTGCCAAGGACATCTCTGCAAACTGTTACATATTTGTTTCCTGATTTCTGTTCAATTTGTTTTGCTAGGGTCGATTTTCCACTACCCGGGAATCCCACTAAAACCAGCAACTGAAAATACACATATCGAAGTTGTAGACTTTCAACAATCTATTAGGTAATATTATAATATAGATCTACTAGATAGATAGGTTTTACCATGGTATGTGATGAGTTGATGACTGATTACTTATTTACATTATCCTACTAATATTATAAATGTTAATTTTTTGATTATTGTATGCTTGGATGTTTGTTACTCCCTTCACTCCACAATGACAGAACCGATTTAGCTGTAATTTGAAATGTAGATAGCAATCTACGGTAGCCCTCCCATTATACAAAGTGAAACCATTCATTCACAAACACTACAAGACCCATAACATTTTAGGCTCTTGTTGTTGATATTTAAAGTTAAGTTTTTCTTTCTGCATTATTTTGAATATTAATTAATTTTTATTATATGACACCTAAATCTTATTACCTCTTGTTCTTCACTAATTAAATTCTCATTAAAAGGCTCAGGTTTAACCTCTTTTGGAACAAACTCTGGTTTATTCATTGGCACATTAGCAATGGAGTGACCAAGGAAGAACTGTTCTGGTGTGTAAAACTTAAGGCCAAGGTTCTCAGCTAAAAGTATGTCAGCCATTGAGTGGTCTTTCTTTTTACCGGGCGCCCAATTAGCCGCTCTACCAGCCGCATCTCCACAGTAAAAGCTATTGTCTATGTCAATGGTTAAATTGTCATTTTTCTGAAAGAAAAAAAAACAAATTTTAAGAAACTAAAGAACAAATAGAAATAGAGAGGACACAGGCATATCTATTAGTATGCCACCATGTCTTGCAATCATCTAAATTTTTTGATACCATTTAAGTACCAAAAACCTTCCAATATTTTTTCCACACACCAGATAACATCATTTTGGTTTGTCCGAGCTTAAGCTCGCATCTTTCCTCTTGCATGTTTGCATTTGCTCTTGGAAAATGGAATCACAATTAATATAACTCAAATCACAATTAAATGTAATGGTTCCAAACATTGCCTGATATTACTTACATTCAAGGAAGAAAAACATCGCCAAGAAACCTGCATTATGGAGAGTCATCCATAATGTTCTCAAAGTTGTGAGAAGTCCATCAATTAATATGTAGCTAGTGTGGTGAACTGTGGACTAAACTCTTCGCATTCTGCAATGAGAGCCATGCTCAGTATTGGGCCAGCAATAGGTTGATATGAAAATGATGATAATGAGTGGTAACTAACATCCACATAGTATTTAATGTAGATAGTCAGCTTGAAAATACACAAATTATTTCTCTTACCTTTTCAGTCAAAAGTTTCCACATGCCTGGTGCAGGCTTCCTGTAAAACCCTTTTCCAGTAGCCAAAAAAACTTGCATGGGAATATTCAGCTTCTCAACTATACCCTCAATTTTTTTTTTGAAATCCTCAATTTTTACTCTACCATTTCCAATTGGTGACTGATTACTCAATATAATGATTTTGTAACCATCATTTAATTTCTCTGAAAGCTTTTTCGATATCTGAGGGAAAGCAATTTGCCAGTCATTTGTGTCCACCGGATGTACTTTGCCAGACTTTGTCTTAATTAGTGTTCCATCCATATCAAAAGCAGCAACTTTACTACTAGATTTGACACCTTTCGATGTAAATACATACACTTCTCCACCATCAATCTCTTCCCATAAATTTTCCATGGCTTCTTTTAAGTCAGTTTCTACCTCTGGCTCTACTTTAGACTTTTTCCTAGGTAATATTTCTTGATTATTCTCTTCAAGCTTTCTCTTGGTCAGGTTTGGTGCTACGTAATCATCAGGAGGTGGGTCAAACTCAACAACATGTATGTAGTTATTTAGAAGTATTTCTATCCTGTTACCATGCGACACCTTGTATTCCCCATATCTCTTCAATGCAAATCCATCTAAACCACTTGGATTGATTCCCAAAGGTTTCAATTCCACCTGACATTGTTCACAGTCAGCTTTCAAACTAACTATGAATACCCAAAAGAAAATTTTATGAAATTTCAAAATTAAAATAGCAATAATCAAATCTTGGCTCAACTTTAGTATATGTGCCGCGCAGTAGGCAGTTTATTTTTTTAAAATGAAAGTTATTAATGTTATAAATATAACGCCAAAATATTTTCCATCGAATCGTAATAGTTTTTGAGACATTAATTTTTAAAATCTCGACATTTTGAGGTAGTTCTCCCAAAATTCATGTAAATCTCTATTTAGCTCTCTCTATATAACCAGTTGAGAGATCCTTTATTAAATAATCACTAAAAAACAATTTATTTCACTAGTAGTCAAATACCCAATTGTCAAAAGGGTAGGTTAGGGTTGAACACAAATATCCAGGTAGTGGTTAGGCTACACTGAGGTTCCTATGGGGTTAACATACCAAACTTAAGGGAAAAATATATCTAGCAAGAAAAGATTACAATTATTTTGTTATTTAATCCGCCAACAGAAAAATTCTGTATGGTCAAGCATGGAGGAGGTTGCCCTGGTTTCCCCCACCAACTACTAAGCACTCAACACCTAAGCATAGCTAAGCCCGAATTTGGGTAAAACTATCCTCAAAATTTTGAAATTATAAAAAAAATATCTCAAGAACTATTAGGATTCGACGAGTTTGGCTTACAGGGGGGGTAGACCCCCTCCCTTGCGGCACATATACTAAAGGACTACCCTTCTATCTCTCTTCTCTTCTCTGCTTTACTCCCATAGCCCGAAGGAACAGAAAATCCGACATCGCCAGAGAGTGTTACTTAAACTCTTCGAGGCAAAGAGATGATATCCCACCAACTTCTTAAATTTAGTAGTGTGTGCCACGCCACATAAACTAAGTCATGATTTTATCATAAGCTTTAATAACAGTTCAGTGTAGATTCTTTTGAGATCCGGCACAAAACAATATCAAATTGAAATTTTCAATAAAATTAAAGATACCTACTTTGTTGACGAGAACAAGATTGATCCTTAATTTTGGTTATTTTACTACGTCCAATAAATATTTCCACATTGTGGGGAAGTTTTATAGGCGCATGCGAATCCAATAAACATCGAAGAAAACATTGTCGCATCATAATATCAATTTATCCAATGGTATATATGTACTCTGTGATCCAAATCCAATGGTTTGGGTTCACTTTGAAGAAGAGTGTACAATTTAAATACAATACATTTAAGTCCAACACATCAAATCAAATTGATTGATTTATTTTAATTATTTATTCAGTATTATTCCAGTTGAATTTTAAAAAAAAAACTTGGAATTTTCAAAATATTTTCAAAATAAATCAATCTGGATTGAGTGGGACTCAGAGACAACGGAGACCTCTGACGGACACAACTGACAAGTAACTTCATGCTAATGGGCTTATTACACTGCACTATGCTGAGGGCCCTGTAATGAGGCCGGTGATGTCCACTCGCAATTTCTATTCAACCCGCAAATATAAGTTTGCCGGTATATTGCTATCTCTATTTGGCTGATGACACATGATCGCGTGCAAACGCGATAGCAATATGAGCGTACAGAATTTGTTACACGTTTAGTCTTGTTCCGTAAATACCAAAAATGATGAATGATAACTTGTTGTGTTTTTCACTTCGTGTTGTTATTCGGGAACTTGACCATATAGGCTATGCTCCTGGTCAATTAGTACGTAACATATCGTCGGTTTTAATATGATACAAATAAAGAGAAAACATGTCATTCATGTCGTAAAAACAAGCAAAACGCTATGCGCTTACATTTAACTTTGGGAAAATATTTTGAAAACATAATTATCCAGGGGCCTAGATAAATACAAATTCAATCTTAATAATCGCATAGTCTGGTGGAAATATTCTCGAATTATGAATCATTTTGGTATTACGTTTGTATGGGCAATTCACCTTCCGCTGGCACCCCCTTTGTTCCTATATCATAGTACACTACACTAGTAGCTTTATTATGGTCCCTTACATAAGACCTATACGAAGACTGGAACCCAGAGCCATAAAGCCAGTTTATAAAAATCATTTCCGAAACAGACGTTTGATGTTTCGTTTGCGTTTGCGCGTTTGACGAATCTATGGTTTGACGTATGTTTTGACATGTTAGACTCTGCAGCAGGGCGACCGCGTATCTCTGACAGCTACAGTGTAACGATCGCAATCACCTCTGATTGGATAACACTCTTCCACTATTGGACAAAATCCATTGACGCAGCAAGAATACCATAAATTCAGCCAATCACAAAAATTGATACTGTAACAATGATTGATGCAAAAGATACGCGGTCGCCCTGCAGGTTAACTTGTCTCTGTGTTGTGCTATACTTTGACGTGGTATGTATAAGAGTTAATGATGTGGTTTACCTTTCAGGTTTACCTTTACCGTTTATTGTGGTTGTCGTGGTTAATTTGCTGTTGGTGCGTTTAAAGTTTTTAAGTAATAGTCTGAAACTAATTTTGAAACAGTACGTGCACCTTTGTAATAACTGAGACTTCATCTAAATCTCATCGCTATAGACTCGCTAAAACAGCGAAAATTAAGGTAATATTACCACTCGACAATTTTGTAACTGACGTGTTATTCTCAATTAATTTGTAAATTAATTTCATTTTATTCTTTTAGGCTTTACAAGCTGCAATAATGTCGCTGACTAAAAGGAAACGTTCTCTTGATAAGGAAGAGTTGCTTGAAAATGGAGACCCTTCAAACACCAGCCAAAGTAATATTAAAGGGGATGAAATAAATATAGCAGTATTATTGTTTTTATATACACTCCAAGGTATTCCTCTAGGGCTTGGAGGTGCAATCCCAATGTTGTTACAGAACCGTGGCATTACATACACACAACAGGTAAAGAAAATACTAAATATGAGTTAGTTTAAAATTAATTTTAATCTTGATTTATTGAACAACTTAATAAACTATAATCTGTTATTACAGATTGCTTGAAAATGCAATAACAATAAGATTATTGTCTGTAGTTATAGTTTGGGGTTGGGTTTTTTAAACATGGTTTAGGGGGTCAAGATAAACCCCTCAATATAAATTATATTTGCTGAAGTGCAAAAAAATTGCACAAAAGCGAAGCTAGATTGAATTTGGTTATGTGTATTAATATAGAAAAGTATGTTGTTGTTGTGAAAGATTTTGATTAATAATTGTCCTTTATGAGAGTGTAAATAAAAATCTTCATTACTTAATATGTATATTAATTTAAAATAATTGATTTGCAGGCTGAATTTAGTTTTGTGAATTGGCCTTTCAGTGTAAAGTTGCTATGGGCTCCAATAGTAGATGCAATGTTTTGGCCAGAATTTGGCAGGAGGAAAACTTGGTTAGTGCCAGTGCAGTATTTGATTGGAATTGTCATGATTATCATGTCTCACAGTGTAACTAGCTGGCTTGGCTCCGAGAGTGAGCCTCCATCTATGATGATTCTTACAGTATCATTTCTGTCTCTTAACTTTCTGGCTGCCACACAAGATATTGCAGTTGATGGATGGGCTCTGACTATGTTAAAAAGGTTAGTATGATTCTTTTCTCATAACATGTTTAATGCAAAATATTGATATTTCAAATAATATTTTTTGTCTCTAATTATTTTATTTTGGGATCATTACATTTGTTTAAAATGCTTAACTTGGTAGGAGAAATCTGATTATGTTGGGTTATCTATTTAATGCTTTCCTAAAAATTTATTGACATCTTTTTGAATGAAATGTTATTAAACTTGAAATAAAACTGATAAGGGCATTATGAGAATGAAAGTTATTGAAATATAAGTTATGTATAATGATTTGAATTAAATTTCAGGTGCAATGTGGGCCATGCATCTACATGCAACACAGTTGGACAAACGGCTGGATTTTTCCTAGGATATGTGCTATTTTTAGCCCTAGAATCTCCCTATTTCTGTAACAAATACATAAGGACTGTGCCTGAAGACACTGGCCTAGTAACATTGTCAAGTTTCCTTTTATTTTGGGGCTGGGTGTTTATTGTAACTACAACTATAATAGCAATATTCAAGCATGAGGCAAATGACACAGTTCGTTCCAATGAAAGTCAAGTGAAGGGTATGAAGGATATTGTAAATGCATACAAACAACTCTACACTATTGTGAAGCTTCCAGCTGTTCGGACACTAGCTTTGGTGTTGTTTACAGCTAAGGTAAGGTTTGATATTACTTATTTATATCTTTAAACTCAATCCCGATGCATGCAGGCTGGACACCGGACCTGTGACCCTTGGGATGCTTTAAATGGAACTAGATGATAGCCAGTAGACACAACTTCATCCCCATGGATTTAGGTTTTTAAAAATCCAGCAGGTACCCTATGGTTTTCTAGGATTAGGATAGCATTAATCTAACAGACACGGGATTGCATAGCCACCGTGAAAGCATAACAAAATATCTGATAAATAATACTATTCTTATATTATAGTACTTCCTGATATAATGGGATATTTGACAACTAGTCAAATCAGCAACATTTTCTGAACGTCAAAATGCACGCTTGTATGAAATGCTGTATTATAATATAATGACCAAATATTTATTTCTAACATCCCAATTATGCACATTGTATTTCAGCTTGGCTTCTGCGCTAGTGATGCAGTATCTGGCTTAAAACTTGTAGAGGCTGGAGTCCCAAGAGAAGATTTGGCACTGTTAGCTGTTCCTTTAGTGCCAGTTCAAATCATCATGCCAATAGTATGTATAATTCATAAAATAATAGCTAATGCCCGTGATTTTGTCCGCGTGCGAGGGTTTTTGGCTCCCGCGGGAACCTCAACCTACAATCTATCTGTGTGCCAAATTTCATCCAGATCAGTTCAGCCGTTCTGGCGTGTTTTTTTTCCATTTCATCTATATGCCATCGGCGTTCTAGCCATAATCAGATCTTAGGGTAGGATCCAGCATGATTGAGTAGCAAACATCCATCCATCCAAACTTTCGCATTTATATGTCACCGTAAGATTGTAAAAACCGTTAGATTATAATCTAACTCGCGAAATTATAAACTGTCGAAAGATTGTAAACTGTTCAATGTTCTGAGTGTCAATTTTTGAAATATTCATTTTATTTACGTTTCCTTGTCTCTTTCTTGTAGGTTAGGTTAGGGTTCGACATAAACAATCAATTAGTGCCTTAGCACTTAGGTTTTATAGGGTTTAAATACCTATCAGATTACAATCTACCGGAAAATAATGCGTTAAATTCTAATCTTTCGACAGTTTATAATTTCGCGAGTTAGATTATAATCTAACTCGCGAAATTGTAAACTTTCGACAGATTGTGAACCGTTCAATGTTCTGACTGTCAATTTTTGAAATATTAATTGTACTTACGTTTTCTTGTGTCTTTCTTGTAGGTTATGTTAGGGTTGGACATATATAATCAGGTAGTAACCGGCCGCAGGCCGGGCACTTAAGTTCTATCAAGTTACCTAACAGATTCCAATCTACCGAAAAATAATGCATTAAATTGTAATCTTTCGACAGTTTGCAATTTTGCGAGTTAGATTATAATCTAACGGTTGTTACAATCTTACGGTTGACATATACAAGAATTGCTCATTTAAAGGTATTAGATTTTGTAAGCTTAACTTGATAATTTTATAAGAAAACTTTAGGTATTATTCAATATGAAAGATTACACATATAATTATTCAAGTATAAATTTCTCCTGAAACTTGAAAAAAATTCAGGATGCATACTTATACTTTTAGTCATGATTTCAAAAAATCATATAACTTTGTCGCTTTAAATATTATTTAACAAAAGACAATATGAAACGTAATAATACGTAAAAAAATTCATTATTTGTAATACTTAATCTTACAGATACTTGCCAGACACACAACAGGTCCGGCTCCTCTATCTCTATGGCTACGGGCGTTCCCGCTAAGGCTACTAGTAGGTCCGCTGGCTGCTGCACTTGTGGCATTAACCCCCACTTTATTAGGAGATTCAGGCCCATCCTATTTCTACCTCTTCATTCTTATGATACTCTACGTCTTCCATCAGGTAAGATGTTTTGTAATTACTTGAAGAGTTGTATGAAAATATATATCTAGTAAAAAATATTGATATCGTAAAATTACCTTTGCAATAAAATAATAATTCCCAATAAAAAAATGTTGTTTTATGTTCACTTGTATCACACACACTAATATTAAACAAAATTTTTTTGTTGTTTAATTTTTGTTTTTATTGTTTATGATCTCTAGAACTCCAAATTGTAAGTATATGTAAAAATTACATATAGCATAATATCTGAGTATATTCTGAAATCTGTATAATTTTGTAATTCCAGACTTGTTTGTACTGTATGTTTGTGGCGGTGATGGCTTTCTTCGCCAAAGTGTCGGACCCAGCAGTGGGAGGCACTTACATGACGTTGCTCAACACAGTTTCAAACTTGGGCACTAACTGGCCCAACACTCTCGCACTCTGGGCCATAGACCATTTGACTTACAAGACTTGCAGTGCGCCAGAGTTGACTGATAATACATGTGCTTCACAGCTAGAAACTGAGGTAAGTTTTGACTCCTAGTAGACATGTCTTCAATCTAAATTAATCATTGCATTATTATAAATCCATGTTTGTTTGTTGGTTTGTCCTTCAATCACGCCGATTTAGACAAGACCATGATTTTTTGCATGCATAGAACATAGGCTACTTTTTATCCTGGAAAATTATGAAGTGAAATCTTGAACCTCTGTTGCTTGTAACGGTAGAAAGACGCAAAAAAAATTGTCCCTCTCACTTATAATATAATAAAGTATCTAACAACATCAGAATCGAATATCAGAAACGTAAGTCCAATCCGGCTACATTCCGACGTGCGGCGGTGTTCTGCGGCGTGTCTGCTGGATCTATATGACATTTCAGGGTCAAATGTAAAAGCAGAGTGTCTTATGAGGCGTGTCCAATGTCTATCTTAGAACGATAATTATCCGGCTAAGCTAAAACACAGCTGCCTCCAAAAAAAAATCTAATTTATAAAAAACAACGGTGCTAAGTTTTTCTTCATATTTTATTTAATCACAGTGATAAAAAAAAACATGTTACATCACTAATAGGCCTATTACACTGCACTTTCCACAGGGCCCTGTGGTAAGGGTGGGCGTGGCCGCTAAATAGAGCGTCGCTTATCACACAGCAATAAGGATCAAATTAGGGACCTTTTCTCCCTAAATCTTATTACACTACACTGATTCAAGTGTAAGGGTCCCTGTGAAAAGTGCAGTGTAATAGGCCTATAAGCCAGTGAGGGCCTCCGAAATATTGTCTGTAGTTAGTAGTAATCAATTACAGTTACATTTATTGAATAATTATTGCTTACTGCTTGTTGACAGGTATGTAAAAGCAGTGGAGGCACATGCCATGTAAAGATCGACGGGTTCTACATAGAAGTAGCGCTGTGCCTCGTAGCAGGCTTCCTGTGGCTGCAGTGGGGCCGCCGTACCATCAAGCGCTTACAGCGGCTGCCGGCCTCCGCTTGGCAGATAGGCCGGAACAGATAAGACTGAACAATATTATGCTATACTATCAATTCATTATAATGTACAATAAATCTTATGATTTTATGCGTTTAAATTATTTATAAACATTCATAAGCATAGTTATATAAAACGGCTCTTCACACGTTTATTTTGGCGGAGTGTTCCTGACTATTTTCAAACCTGTTTAGAGGTCGTCCGTCAAGCGACGCGACTGGAGTTATTCAAAACTTATAAATCCATAGCACGTTACAGACTATAAACTATAATTTTAAAGCACGCTTTTAAATAAGTTATGTTATAACACGCTTGTTATAAGTAAGCGTGTGGGCGGCCGGCAGGCGCGATATGTCTCGCGCTATGGAACAGTAGCGCGCTATGATATTGCGCTACGTGTTATATTAACCACCTCTAGATGCGACGTTAAGCAAACTGCGTGCTGCGGGCGGCGATACGCAGGGCGCAGCATGGCATTGCGGGGGTTGAGGGAAGTGACAAAAAACGTGGACTGAGCCATTTTATACGTATATGTTTGTAAATTTTGTGATAGTTAAACTCATTAACTTATATTAATTTATAAACAAATTTAATAGCACAATCAGAGCCATTGCGTGCATCGTATGCATCGTTGTATTGTATAAAGTGATTAGAACTACGACCAAATCATGGAAAATTTTATCGCCATTATTCTGCGGTGATGTGATTGGAACGATCAGATGTGTACCAGATTTTGTGCAAAAATATGATATTTGACTCAAGCAACGTCATTTATGACTAAAAACAAAAATTGAAAAATATTTTTTTTATTATGATTCGTGGCAATTATTGACCTGCGATTACGATTATATATTTAAGTAGTTAGTAAAATTAATTAATTGGAGCAGCCATCGGGAAAATCTAAAATGTGCTTGACTCATATAGCCGATATGAGCACTGCCAATCAGACCTAGCTGCCATAGTGACTGCATGGCACAAAGTCAGTATAATCTTAAATTAATTAACAGCTCAAATCAGAGTAAAGTCAATATGTACATATATGTATTGTAAAAGCCGTTAGATTATAATCTAACTCGCGAAATTGTAAACTGTCGAAAGATTGTGAACTGTTCAATGTTCTGAGTCTAGTTTTGAAATATTCTTTGTGGGTTAGGTTAGGGTTCGACATAAATAATCAGGTTTTATCGGGTTAATATACCTAACAGATTACAATTTACCGAAAAATAATGCGTTAAATTGTAATCCTTCGACAGTTTGCAATTTCGCGAGTTAGAGTATAATGTAACGGTTTTTACAATCTTACGGTGACATATATATATAAAACACAAAAAATGTTTCTACATGTCCGATATAGATTTTGAAACCATCCAACCGATGTGCCCCAAACTGTAGATGGTTTTAGACCACAATTTTTTTATCTTTTTTTAGCGTAGTAGCACACGCCGAGTATCCGCTAGTATGCTATAAAATAGACTAAACAATATTACTAAAATTTCGTAATCCCTCGAATTGAGATGAAATTCCTCGGATTGAGTAATTCTTCGAATTCCGTTGACATCTGCTTTGTATAAAAGTTTTCTCTTTGTTATCTCAGATTCGGAGTATATGAAATAATTCATAAGAATACAAAGTGTGAACCTGGAAAGCATAATTTTGTTTTACTATAATTTTTTTGACATTTATCCTATGCCTCATTGCACTTATTATAGTGTACTATAATAATATAATGTGTATATGTCACCGTAAGATTGTAAAAACCGTTAGATTATAATCTAACTTGGGAAATTCTAAACTGTCGAAAGATTGTAAACTGTTCAATGTTCTGAGTGTCAATTTTTGAAATATTTATTTTATTTACGTTTTCTTGTCTCTTTCTTGTAGGTTAGGTTAGGGTTCGACACAAATAATCAAGTAGATTAGGTTAGGTTTTATCGGGTTTAAATACCTATCAGATTACAATCTACCGGAAAATAATGCGTTAAATTCTAATCTAACGGTTTTTACAATCTTACGGTGACATATATATAGAACTAGCTGATGCCTGCGACTACGTCCGCGTGGATTGAGCATTTTTGGTTCCCGCGGGAACGTCCCAAATTTCATCCAGATCCCTTCAGCCGTTCGGGGGTGATTGAGTAACAAACATTCGCATTTATCTTATGGAGAATTTCTAGTGTAAAATAATATCGATTTTGCATTGATTTGCCATAGGTTTACCTACTTATCCTTGATGATACTAGGCGTTAATTTTTAGAAATATTTTATGTAAAGTATTAATGTCATATTCGTCGTTTCAAAGTATATGAAACTTATAGGCGGAATAAACTGAATGTCTGAGCGGAACGGTCCGCTCAGTAATAAGTTAATACACTAAGGGTAATAAAATCCCTAATTCTTATGGGTTAAATGTGGCTGTCACAGTCACAACTGTAGAGAGAAACCCCAAAAAAAAAGTATCTAGGCAAATGTTGTTGTGATAGTTAAATAGGTTCATTATAAATTATTTATAATTTTATCATTTAATGATACAACTTATCTCTTATTAAAAGTACAAAATATGTCCAATTTACTTTTATTAATCATTTTGTTATTATTCTATGAGGTTAATACAGGGAATAAAAACACACCATTGTCTATTATTTCTTTATATACACATCAACATTTCTTAAAATATACAATTTACACTTCTAGGTATAACAATTTGACAACAATTTTATGTGATCACTAAAAAGTTGATATAGGACAGAAATCAGAATTCATAAATAACATTCCTTTAAAGTGTAAATACTCATATGTTTAAACAAATTGTAGAATAATTATTGTATTACCTACCTATTTAATTTATGTATTTATTAGCAAAAAACAAAATTATTTATACATAAGATATACTGCTACCTAATATTTTAACTAAAATTATTCTGTTTTAAGATCTGCCTTTTAATTTTTCACTATTAAAGCTACTAAGTAGTTACAAATAATAATTTTATTTCAAAAGTTGTAAGCATGCCACATATTATTAAAATATGGACAAGTAATCTTACTTAAGTCAGACGTCAATGCCGAGTTTATGAAATAGTCAAGAAAATCTTTTTTATGTACAAAAAAGTGATGTAAAATCGTACCCCTTTGAGTGATCTTATTAAATGTCTAATAGGTTTTGTAGTTCGTATAACATAAAGTTAAAATAGCCTAATTTTTTTTTTAATGTGCGTGCCCCTGTAGCACTTTTTTTGTGCGTGTACAATGTAAATACATTACACATATTACATTGTACATTGTCGCAAAAATAACTAACACCTAAGCAATAAGTCAATTCATCAACATGTCAATTCGCTACAACATCAAATCGTGTAAGTTTCATTTTGTTTTATTAATTAATATATATTTTATGTATTTTGTTGTTTTATGTATATTGCGTTAAATTTTAGGAATAACCGTGGAATTCACGTTAATAATTATTTATTTTAGAACTATTAGTTTTTGGACTGTCAGTTTTTGTTGAAATAAACTTAAATTAAAAATTATTGGCTTTTTTATTTCATGCTGGAATTAGTAACTAATTCCCTTTATTTATTAAATAATAGTATTACGTCGGCCTTTGTGTGGTTGGTACCTATATTCAAATTGCATATTATATATTTTTGACAGTCTAGTGCTATTCAAAAATAATAGCTTATTAACCCTACACTAATTTAACTAAAAATCCTAGTTCAAAAAATGAGTTTTTGGCCATGTTTCAATAAAAGAATTTATAAAAATATAACTATTACTAACATATAGTTAACATTAAAATATGAACCTGAGAAATAACGCTTTTCTTCATTCTTTCTGTAAACACATTCCCTCAAATAAAAGCAATATCACAATTTATTGTGTGCCGTGTGCCTCAAGTGAAAATCAAAATGCATTTTCGCAGTTGTTAACTTTAGCAGAGAAAAATTTAAAATATCATCTTTATATAACTTATATAGATTTGTTCCGTTTAGATATATATTATGTTGCTTTGACAACATAGTTATAGTGCAACACAATGCAAACTCGCCGGCATATTTAGCGGAACATAAAAAAAAGGTTTAATATCAGTATCATATAAGGTTGCTGGCTGGTTTATAAGTTATTTAATTTAAAAATAAATATTTTCAAATTAAGAAAACAACTGAACATCACATTTTATGCAATTGTTTTAATTTTATTCAAATACACCTTATCTGGAGCGAACTTCGAGTATTTCTTCCTTCTGAGTTTGATTTAAAATTTCATTGAAATACTGTTTTTTGTTAGTTTTTTTTAATCGCGTATCTTTCTGGAGTTGATGACTGAATTATGCCTGACTTAGCCCCAACGGAGATTGCCCGGGCATTCGAAATGCGGAGAAATGGTCAAACCTACAGAGTGATATCCAGAAATCTTCGTCGACCAGTTTCAACGATCCATCGCAGTATCCAACGGTTCAGGGAGACCGGTACTTATGTGAGAAGAGCAGGACAAGGCAGAAAAAGACGCACTTCGAGTAGGGATGATCGTTTCATTCGGCTTCGTGTACATAGGAACCCCCGTTTGACGGCCGTCCAAGCCCGACATGAGTTAGAAGGCTCGAAGAAGCTGGTTTGGGTTCATTTGTGCCCGCCAAGGCTCCAAGGCTCGAGGTAAATCATCGTAGAAACAGGTTAACTTTTGCTCAGAAACATCGACTTTGGAACGCGGACCAATGGAGTAAGGTATTGTTTAGTGATGAGTGCAGAATTCTCTTAAATCAAATTGAAGGCAGGCAAAGAATATACAGACAGAAAGGAGAACGATACATTCAGACAAATTTTGAAGCTACGGTTGCATACGGTGGTGGATCAATAATGGTTTGGGCGGGCATTTGTTTGGGAGTTCGCACAGACTTGGTAGTGATTGACAGAGGGAGTCTGACTGCAGACCGCTATATCAGAGAAGTTTTAGAAGAAAATGTCGTACCGTTTGCCCCATATATCGGTGAAGATTTTGTTTTTATGCAAGATAATGCTCGGCCGCATACCGCTCGGGTAACTCAAGCTTATCTTAATGATATGAATATCATTGTTATGGAGTGGCCGGCGAGATCACCGGATATGAACCCAATAGAACACGTTTGGGACTTGCTGAAAAGAAAAGTTAAATCCAGAATTCCAGCTCCTGCCAACGTGGGAGAACTGCGAATCGCCGTAGTTGAGGAATGGCGGAGACTATCCCAGGAGACCATCGATAACATCATTCTCAGTATGCCTAGACGGGTAGAAACTTTAATAAGAGCACGTGGAGGAAATACGCGATATTAATCACCATTTTTCTAATTTAATTAATTGTTATTTTAATATTAAATTTCACTTTTCCCGGTTACATGAAAAGTTCAAAAATGTACCATTTTTCACAAATAGCCTTTACTCGCAAAATCTGTTCTTAATGTGATCTCATTTTAAGTAAAACAAATGAAACTTTAAATAACAAAAGAAGTGTAGTAAGTAGATTTTAAAATAAAACCATATTTTTTTAATTATGGACCTTTTTTTTATGTTCCGCTAAATATGCCGGCGAGTTTATTTTGGTTTGGAATAGGTACTTACTACCAAAAATTCTTAACTGTAGATCGAGAATAACATAGGTATATCCGCCAAACAAAACGGCTTCTTTTTAGGTGCTATTCGTTAGTCAAATAATCATTTTCTAAAAAATTTTCATTTCATTCAATTCATTTTCTAAGATATTACTATTTCGAAAAATTTACGTCTAATAATAGACAATTTAAATCCTACGTAAACATTTTATCACGTATTTATTTTTAATTGCCGAATTTTATTTTCCATTGCCGAGTCGTTTTTAGTGCGTTTAATTGCGACATCTCATGTTTTAATTGTATCGTGTAATAAAAAAACTACAAAAAAAGCATAAAACTCAAATACCTACCTATTTCGGACTACATAGATATACGTCAGAAAATATTACCGGGCATTTAAAATCATGGTTCTCGTCGCGCGAGTTCGTCGTCGCATATGATGGGTTTGCGGTCATCACTTTTGCTGCCTCGGCCCAAGCGGCCCACCCGCCTCGCCAGCGAATTGGTCTTGTCCACTGCGCCCCAGCTGTGGGCCGTGCCACTGCCCGAGCGGGATAGTAAACCGGCCACACCCTCGCCCAGTTTGCTATGATGGATCCCGTAGAGGAAATATAGCAGAAATCCTGAAATGTGAGAGATGTTTAAGTGTTTTAGTACAACAGTACTGTATATTACTGTAGGTACATGTGTATGCCACCGTAAGATTGTAAAAACCGTTAGATTATAATCTAACTCGCGAAATTGCAAACTGTCGAAAGATTACAATTTATCGTATTATATTTCGGTAAATTGTAATCTGTCAGGTATATTAACCCGATAGAACCTAAGTGCCCTAAGGGCACTAACTGATTGTTTAAGTCGAACCCTAACCTAACCTACAAGAAACAGACAAGAAAACGTAAATACAATGAATATTTCAAAAATTGATACTCAGAATATTGAACGGTTCACAATCTTTCGACAGTTTTCAATTTCGCAAGTTAGATTATAATCTTACGGTGACATGTACATTGCAAGAGAATGTTCAAAGCATCGAGGTTGTATGGTCGATGGTTCAAAGACTGTTTTACAGCATTTGTTGAGTCGAGGTTATTATACTATTTCAAGCAATCGGTTTCGCATCCCGCAACCCCCAAGTCAGTGTAAATACGAGTACCTACTTGTTATATAAAGTGTGAATTGTATATTTTTTACATTTTGTAACATTTTTCTTTTTGTGAAAAGAACAAAGTCTGTTAAAGAATAAAAAGTTTCTGTACTAATCGCAGGATTGCAGTAGATTGATTATTTATTATTTAGATCGTACTAAATGAATGTCTCAAAGATTTTGGTAGCTCGTACTACCATTTCAAATTAACAAACTATTGTTACAGATTTTCAAGCTCATATTATCAAACTCTTTATAGGTATAGTCCGCGCACGAGCTCTAAGGAAGTTCTGTCCCTTTCTGCAGGGAGTATTAAGAAAGGGTTAGCAATATTGATGTCATTTTAGTTAAACTTAGAGATTGTGCACTACAGAATCATTGTGGTTCCAGTATTTGCTTTTACCGAGTAATACTTACCGAGAGTCATCCAAATAGCGAATCTAGCCCATGTGAGCGCGTTGAGATTTACCATCAACTCTACATTCAACATAACGCTAGCGGCCGGCAGCAAAGGCACCCAGGGCACTCGAAAAGGCAAACGCAACGGACTTTGCTGATGAGCCCATATTATCACCAAACCTACCAAAATAATAAATTTTGAATCTAAATATCGTCACCTCCACGGCAAACTTACGAATCTGCAGTTTTAGTGAAATCATTGTTTCCATGAAAAACCGTACCAAATGTAGCACCGTGGCAAAGTTACGTATTTCTGTCACTGAATTTGAATTCTGTAACTATCAGCGACAGAAAAACGTAACTTTACTACGGTGTGCAGTACTACATTTGGTTACGGTTACGATTTTTCATCGAAATATTGGTTTCACTAAAACTGCAGATTCGTAAGTTTGCCATAGAGGTGACAATATGAATGAAATACAACTAGCTTACTGAATAGACCTAAAGGTTGCGAAGTATACCTAGATATTGAAGTTTACTTACAAGCAATAATAATAAATGTCAGCACAAAGTCAGGCAACAGCGCCCAGAGACCAGCAGGTTCTGCCAAGAAATGGTTGTGGGCGCATAAAGCCGCTGCAGCAGCTGTGAAAGTGTAGACACAGCTGGACACAGCGCTGCCAGGTGCTCGGCCGCCAGCGAGCGGTTCCAACCATGCGAACTGCGGGCGCAGCCTACCCACTGTGAGGGCTTCAAACATCTGTAAAATAGTATTGAACTAGGCAATTCTTCACAAAAGTTCTAGCTCTAAAAAGTTCCAAGGAAATTACCTCCGAAGAAGAAGATCCGGCATCAGTTCCTGGGGTCCCAGTCGCGGAACTATCTTCTCTATCAATAGGTGAATCCAAATGGGGTGGACCGAAGCCCTTTTCTTCTGGTGGTGCAGGACGATATCGCAAGATAATCACAGCAGCGCTTACAATCGTATAAGCCAACAATGTCCCAATAGACATAAATTCCACGAGCTTCTCCAAATCGAATAAAAGAGCTATCAAAGCTGACGAGAAGCCAGATATAATCAGATTGGATATAGGTATTTGAGATTTGTTGCTCATATCACTCAGGAATCCGAACAAGAGACCATCAGCTGACATAGCATACAAACAACGAGGTAGTGAGAATAAGGATCCTAATAGAGTTGTTGTCATACCACATACGGCACCGACGGCAACGGCATATTTAGCCCAGTCCGCGTGCACCGCGCCCAGGGCAGCCGGTAAAGCAGCTTCAGGATTTATACTTTTATACGGTACCATCAAAGTCAAAGCTATCGCTACAAGAATGTATCCAAAAGCTACCATGGCCATTGATAAAATTGTTGCAATTGGAATGGACCGTGAAGGATCCTTTGCTTCCTCACTGGACGCAGATATACTGTCGAAACCGACGAAGGCATAAAAACATGTGGCTGCACCAGCTAATACTCCACTAAAACCAAATGGCATAAAACCACCATTCTTTTCGGACCAGTTACTAATGTCAGCATAGTAAAAACCTAAGAAAATTACTAAGGAGATTACGGCAAGATTAAGTATCGTAAGGCCATTGTTGATATAGGCTGAAGTCTTAACACCCACGGCCAAAATTAAAGAGGCCACAATGCATATAAGGAACGCTAGAATGTCAGGGTATTTACTGAGAAGAGTTTCGTGTAGTTCTCCAGTAACAGATATTGTAGCATTACTAATTGCGCCGTCTAACATAGCGTCTAAGTATCCTGACCATGCTCTTGCAACAGAAGCTGCACCTGAAATTAAAATTTACCTAATTAGAAAATCCTTTTCTAATGTTCTTCTATGTTCTTTTTAGAAGACTTTTAAATCCTTACCTATCATGTATTCCAGTACGATATTCCAACCGATAATAAAGGCCCAAAACTCTCCAATGCTGACGTATGTGTACGCATATGCACTTCCAGCCCTGGGTATTCTTGTACCAAACTCAGCATAACAGAGTGCAGCTAGAGTAGATGTGATTCCGGCAAGTAAGAAACTGAGAGCAGTCGCTGGGCCAGCCATACTGTGCGCCACCGTCCCCGTAAGGACGTAAATACCAGCTCCGACCATATGACCCACACCTAAAATATTCCGCACTTGTGAATCATGGTATTTTTTTTTAGGACAGCCGGAGGAAAAATTTTAGAGCGTTAAAAGAATCATTATTAGAATACATACTTAATAAAAGTTAGTTTAAGTACATGAAGTTCACAATTCCAATAAGATACAATAAGTAGGCAAACATGAGATTTTCTTGCCTTGCCGAAGTATTCAAGTCTTACCGGAACACATAATTATTATCGAATGGGTAACTTACCAAGTAAAGTTATATCAAAAGTAGTAAGGCAGCGGTTAAGCGGAGTATCCAAGGAGTCGCCATAAATAGGCTTACGTCTATTCATTTTGTGGCAAAATCCTGAAAGGACATGCCCAAGGATTTTATGCCTTGCTCCTGGCATGATGGCTAAAAAAAATACAGTTTAATAATACATTCTATTAATTTTTATTCTAATTAATACATTCATCACTGTCGGTTACTTAAGTATGGGCGGTTACTATGTTTCTACACTGATGTACTTAATTGTATTTTTTTTTCAAAAGAGCAACCACCGAATTTCTTGCTGGCTCTTCTCGGTAGGAATATCATTCCGAACCAGTGGTAGATTCACTCGACTATTCAAAAGAACTTGATTAAAGTCTACTTGAATAAAAAAACATTCATTTGATTTGGTAGCTAAACTAGGGAGTCTTTTATGATTTTTAAGGTCACTTTTATATGGAAAAAGAAAATTCATAATATAACAGTCACTGCAAAATAATACCAAGCACTTGATATAACCTACGTATTAATTAAGTTGTATACTTTTATCTACAAACGCATTACCTCTTTAATATGTGGCCAGCTGGCGATATTTGCAATGTCCCAGAGATACGCGCTGGAAAAGTCGGCGCGCGCATCTGATCGATTTTTCAGGGATAATGAAAACATTATTTACCAACGTTGTATGTGGGTAATGCATTCTGAAAATACTTCAGGGATTTTTTATGTTTGCCAAAGTAGGTAAGCATCTAGCTTTAGCCAACTACTAACTGCGTGGATAAAAAAGTTAAAACCCCTCTGTTTCTCTGATAAATAATGTCCTCCCGACTGAATTTCGGTCACGGCTGCCAATCTCCAGTGATTAACCATCTGATATAAACAGATATTATAGTGCACTAGTGTATGCGCAAACACAGGTGCTCTGTTCCTTTACACTCATAGCCTGATGGGACACGACCGGATAGAGATCAGGTGCAGGACCGACGGCTTTACGTGACATTACTAATCGGATTGTAGTACTACCTTACTACCTACCTACTCTCACTCACTTTCACGCCCACTTGAAGCGCCGCCAAAATTGAAAAACTTTAAACTGACGGACAAAAATAAAAAGAAAGAAATATTTTCTCCAGAAACCAGAGCAGCTCGCATGCCGTAGACGGGCACAGGCTACTTTTATCCCGAAAAATCGAAGAATTACTTTTATCCTCAATCAAACGGGAGTTTCATAAACCTATTTTGGTTTTTGTAAAATCTCAGACGAATTCGCGGTCATCAACTAGATTTTAGTGGTACACCTATAAATTCTACTTTGGCTAGTTGGCAGTTCGCGCTCGAGTTGAATGCAGGGTAAATGTATGTGTCACCATACATATACTCTGCATTCAACTCGCGCGCGAACTTATAAGTATTGTAGTCGTTGAACACAATATGAGATCGCTAAATTTGCTTCATCAAATACCTTTGCGACCAAAGACTACTACTGTGAGTAGTTACAGCAAATTAATTTATACCGAACGGAACTACTTTGCCTGAAAGTAATTAGTAAGCGCCACGACGCGACGGTTTGTTTGAATATTTATGCAATAGCGTCGCGCTTATCCTAAGTAAGTAGGCTACCTATTGATGTCTACTACTGTGTCCTAAATCTTTAGTCTAATGACTTGATAAAATACCTACCTAAGTATGTAAGGGCTTTCAGAGGCCCTATTGTAACTTTCATTAAGTACAGCAAGTCCAATTTCAATAAAAAGGTCAGTTACCGAATCTCTCACTCCGAAATTCGTTTAATATTATAATATTGTCGAAGATTTTTTTTAAATATAATCCTTATTTTATAGACGTCAAGACTGCTATACGCGATGGTAGTATTAGTCCATTGAAATGTTACATTTTTTAGGCCTTACCTTGCGTTTTTTAGAGGACGCAATTTTATTTTTTTGATGTGTAGGGGGGGTCAGTGTAAAGCTAAAAACAAGTTTGTGGGGTCGCAACCCTTGTCCCACGGCCGCCATCTTGAAAATAGGGGTTGAAATGATTTTTACGATATATCTCTTAAACTATTTATTTGATAAAAAAAATTGTTAACATTTTTTGTTGCAAATTAAATTCTCTACAACTTTGGTCCAGCAACTTTTTGTCTTAGAACTATAAATAAAAAAGTTATAAGCGAAAATCTTCAGAAATTCGAGAAAAAAATTTATATTTTTCGATGTAATTTTTTTCTTTTTATCATTTTACGAAAAAATTATATCTGACCATTTTTGTAGATTTTTTGAGGAACAACTTATTCGCATCATTTTTTCTTTAAGTCAATAGCTAAGGTTTTACAGCGCTCCGAAGTGAGTACTATTTTTAAGTACTCTTAACTATACCTATATTATACGTGTGTACTAATAATATGTCATCAGTTATTGTTTTTTTTTTTTAAACTGAAACTGTCTCTAAGTGCTCTGGAAGATATCTTTAAAACGCTCGACTGGAATGGAAAAGGCATCAACGAGGACGGAGAGCACATTTCACACAGAAAACAGTTTACCTATGATATCGTCATCATCGCAAGTTCGCTGCAGAAGATGCCTTCACGATGTCTCCTGGCGTGTCGGTCTCCGGATGACAATACCAATGTCATGTTCAATGAATTGGTCGTTCCGGGGCCGATTACTGTCAACAGATCTATTCTGTCCAAGAATATACATAGCTTGGCCAAATTTTGCAAGTAGGAAGCAGCAGTTTCGAGAAAGAGATAGAACGGAGAATACAGCTTGGGTGGGTAGCATATTATGGCAAACTGCGTCGTGTCTTTACGTCGCCTATGCCTGAAGACAAAAGTCTTCAATCAGTGCGTCCTACCGGTTATGACTCAGTGCCGAAACGTGGACACGGACATCGAGGCCAGTCCACAAACTTCAAAGTCAAACAAAGTCGCTAAGCGCGCTAAGGAAAGAGCTATGCTCGGAATTTCTTTAAGGGATAAAATCCGAAACTAAATAATTCGCCAAAGAACTAAAGTAATAGTCATAGCTCCCAAGCTAGCATATTTGAAGTGGCAGTGGGCTGGTCACGTTTGCCGCAGGACCGACAGCTGCTGGAGTCGTAAGGTCCTAGAATAGAGACCGCGTCTCAGCAGACGGAGTATAGGGCGCCCCTCGGCTAGGTGGGGCGACGACATCCGGAGAGTGGCTGGCATCAAATGGATAAAAACAACCAAGGATAGGGAACGTTGGCGCAAAAGGTCTATATCCAGTAGTGGATGCCTATTGCTGCTTATTAACCTCAGATTATATTTGTTGATTTTCTTTTATTATGTTAACGGAATTGGCAGTTTTTTACCTACTAAATGGTTAGATTTTTAATCCGTTTCGTTATATTTGAGTTCACTGGATCTCAAGACTAATTTTGATGACTGGTTTTTTTAATTTTTATTAATGGATCCCAAAAAAGATTTTATTTATATCAAGGTTTTGATTAGGTGTAAGTATGGTGTAATATTTTACTTCAATATAAACGTGTTAAGATTTGAAATTTTTTGTATTTTATTGATTCCCATAAAAAGGTAGTATTTCCAAGGCCACGTCGCCGACGCCGCCGCCGCCGACCTCCAAAAGTCGGCGCGCCGCCGCCGACTCATTCTCAAACGGCGCTCATATCTAATTAGTACACACGTATAATATAGGTATAGTTAAGAGTACTTCAAAATAGTACTCACTTCGGAGCGCTGTAAAACCTTAGCTTTTGACTTAATGAAAAAATGATGCGAATAAAAGTTGTTCCTCAAAAAACGATCTACAAAAATGGTCAGTTATCATTTTTTCGTAAAATGAAAAAAAAAAGTTACATCGAAAAATATAAATTTTTTTCACGAATTTCTGAAGATTTTCGCTTATAACTGCTGGACCAAAGTTGTAGAGATTTAATTTGCAACAAAAAATGTTAACAATTTTTTTTATCAAATAAATAGTTTAAGAGATATATCGTAAAAACCATTTCAACCCTTATTTTCAAGATGGCGGCCGTGGGACAAGAGTGACGACCCCACAAACTTGGTTTTAACTTTACACTGACCCCCCCTACACATCAAAAAAATAAAATTGCGTCCTCTAAAAAACGCAACCCCAAATGTAACTTTTCAATTGACTATATTGCACCTGTTCAGTAATGGCACAGTAAACAGATACAATGGCAATCTACGGATCCGAGACGCTTCATAGACATCTTATTATAGAAAGCTCTGGAGCCTAATTATGTAAAACCTGCATCAATCATTGTTTCGGTATCAATCGTTGCGATTGGCTGATTTTCTTTACAAAATGTTATTCTGTAAATAAAAATAGGGCTATAGCAATGAGGAGAGCTGCTTATGTTCCGCAATCAATACTCACATGAAGCCTTACGTGATCAGAGCAGACTTGGTTATTCCACTTTATCCTATCAATGGGGAATGATGAGATCCGTACCAAACATAAGAAAAGGTAACAGGCACACTTTTGCATTTTATGTCTGTACGTCATGTTTCGAGTATTTAGTTATTGCTCGAAGTGTGCTTGTGGAGCACAAGAAAACAATAGTTATAAAATTTCAAACAAGTTTAATGTTATTCTACGCTAGTCACTGTATTTATCATGTATCTAAGTACAAATATAAACAAATATTATTACATTACACAAATAATTATAAATACGTAGGCTAGCTAAGAAATTATATTTTTATTTGTAACAATCCATTGATTTATAATGCATGATCTATATATTGGTTGTGGTGCTAGGATTTAGGCCGCTTCCTGACAAATGCTTCTTAGGGCCCCATCACATTAAAAATAGATAGTAGAATATACTTCTTGTAAATTATTTATTATATTATTACACTCTACTTCATACTAGCCTTTGGAAAGATGATTAGGTAAACGTTTCTATTTTTAATCCTTAGACGAGTGATGTCTTAGTTTTTTTTTAAGTGAAGGCGACTGCGATCGAAGCTGTTCATCAAGTAGTGACCTTTTCTTGAGCTAATCTGATTTCTATTTTGACTAATATGTAATTGTTTATCTTTCGCTAATCTGAGCTCTAACTTCTTCCGATAACGAGAAACTACTATAATATCTAGATATAGAAATTGTGAAATTGTTGGCCTGAGTTATTTACAAATTAGACTGTAGTAGTCTGTAGGTAGGTAGGTGCATTTTCAATTGACATAATATTAAATCGATTTGTCTAGAGAATGTGTTTGAAACTTATCCCTTCTGTAAACACCTATCTAAAAGATTCCTTTACGTTTTTTTTGTAAATTCTGAATAATTGATAAATCAAATCGAGATTTCTATTAACAATCATATTTTTATTTAATGTCTGTACTTACTTAGTTAAATTAATATTTGCTAGGTACCTAAGTACGTGATCAAAGGGATAAGATGATAACTGATAATATATGCGCAGAAAATTGCAGACTCATATCTCAATCATTTGGGCCCTGCCCTAACGCATACTAAGAAATAACTATTTTAATGTATAATTCGTCAATTAAGTATTTAAGATTTTATAAAAATAAAATAATTTATTTTCTTTTTAAAACTAGGTACATGTTTATACAAAAATTATGTTTGTGTGTTCGTCATGTTTGCGTGCACACCTCTTCCATTCGATTAAGTTGGAACTTTCAAGTAGGTAGGTAAGTACAGTGTATGTTGGCAACTCGGCATCGGTTCAGTTGTTTGCAATGCATGCCGAGCATTAGCTAAGTAGGTATAGTGCTTGTACTAAGTGTATTTGTTTATTTAAAAAAAAACGGAGTGAACAGTTAGTTAATTCCAAGTTAAAACATTAATCAAAGATTTGGCTTTCGCGTAAACGTTGGAGGTAGATGTTTGTGGCACTTGATGTACCTAAATATAAGGCCAAAGAAGATTAAGTGATGCTATCTACATAATATTTTTAACTGCTAGGTGAAACCCTTACAAACATAATTAAGTAAACTAACGGTACAACCTATGTAGGGATGTAAACATTTAAATATGTAGGTATGTTTTATCAAAAGCAATAATAATTAATTTGTAGTGATATTGTGATGTAAACGATCAATTAAGTACATAAGTAGGTGCCATTATTATTATTTAGTAGGTATTTATTTATTACCGACTTGGTTTAGGTAATTACCATATTATTATGACAACTATAGTCCGCGCACGAGCTCCGAGGAATCGGGGTCTGAAGAAACGACGGCTGTACGCCACCCCCATCACCGCTCCCAGCACCAGTTTCGAGCTTGACGCGATTTTGCGATAGCAGTATTGTTTTGCACTTTAAACAACTCTAGGTCATTACTATAACATTCCATAGGGTTCCTCAGAGCTCGCGCGCGGACTATATACATAGAAACATAAAGATGGATAAAGGTCTAGGCAATAAAGCTAGTAGGCCCCAACGATAATTCCTCAGGCGACGAAACTATAGTATGATAAAGTATCATGAGATAAACGTATATTATAAATATCCAACAAAAAATCACAAAGGAAGTAAACTTTTTTATGCTATACCCAATTGTTAAAGCAGGAAGATACATTATCGCGTAAACGCAATCTAGATTTCAACATAAAATCGGTTTAAATATTGGTTCGACAAGACATTAAGAATAGATTAAATAAAATCATTAATTGGCTCGACTTAAACATGCTTGTTAATTTAAATAAAACAAAAATAGTTGAATTCCAAACATATACACCCCATAATCTTAATATCAGCTATAATAATGAACAAATAAAAGTGGTATCATCAGCAATATTTTTAGGAGTTACGATTGATAAATACTGCAGTTGGAAAGAGCATATTCAGCTCACCTGCAAAAACTTAATAGGTTTGTATATGCACTGTATCGGGCTGCGAAATACAATTTCCGAAGAAGCAGCCACAACTACATACCATGGCTATGTAACATCAATACTGCGCTATGGGCTTATTTTATGGGGTACATAACTCTGTCGATATTGAATATGCTTTTAAAGTTAAAAAAAAATGCATCAGATCACTGTGTGGCGCTGATATAATAGCCCATTGTCAGCCTTTATTTAAAAAAAAGGTATTGCCGTTACCATGCTTATATATTTTAGAAACTTGCCTTTTTGTAAAAAAACACATATATACTTATTCGAGATGGAACCTGATAATAGGAACCGCCGACAAAAATTCAAATTAGAGGTACCCCAGCGTAGAATATGTTCTCGCAATTCCTATTGTATGGCTGTAACTACCTATATATAAAAAACTCTCTGACAACACTAAAAGTTTATCGACATCTAAGTTTAAGAAAAAATTTGTTTGACTATTTAATTGAATAATGTTTTTATAATGTTACTGATATTCTATATATTATATGTCACCTTAAGATTGTAAAAACCGTTAGATTATTATAGTGTAACTCGCGAAATTCTAAATTGTCGAAAGATTGCAAACTGTTCAATGTTCTGAGTATCAATTTTTGAAATATTCATTGTATTTACGTTTTCTTGTCTCTTTCTTGTAGGTTAGGTTAGGGTTCGACATAAATAATTAAGTAGGTAGTGTCCGGCCTGCGGCCGGGCACTTAGGTTTTATCGGGTTTAAATACCTATCAGATTACAATCTACGGAAAATAATGCGTTAAATTGTAATCCGTCGACAGTTTAGAATTTCGTGAGTTAGATTATAATCTAACGGTTTTTACAATCTTACGGTGACAAATATAAAAGAAAGTCGTGTTAGTTACACTATTTATAACTCAAGAACGGCTGAACCGATTTGGCTGAAATTTGGTGGGGAGATAGCTTCGAACCATTAGACGGACATAAGATATTTTTTATCCCGGAAGATTAAAGTGTTCCCGCGGGAACTAAAAACCTCAATCTACGCGGGCGAAGTCGCGGGTATCAGCTAGTTTTATCTAAATGTACCTAAGATTTGACCGAGGCGTATTTTAACCAATTTAAATTTTGTAATTTTATATACTTATGCCAACTTTTTGGCAAAATGTGACAGACTTTTCAATCCAATTTCCAGCTTACTATGTATTTGAAATCACATTTATATTAGCGGCACGCTATGATGGCCGGTTTGACGTTTGTCCGCTCATGAAGTTCCGTATTAATTGATAACGACTTTGAAGGAAATAATTGTATTACTTTATTGACGATAGTGATGTGCAGAGATTCATAAATTTTATCGAATGTAGTTTTAGGTTTAGGACTCAAAATTTATTTATTAAATTGATTTCTTAAATGTATACAAGTGTAGAAAAATCAGTTTGCACCATTTAAGGGGTGAATGTACTTGTGAATATGAACAATTTTCACTATGTGGACAAACCTCTGAAATCGCAAAAAAATATCAATAAATTTTTAAAAATGGAATCTAATACGATCGTCACATAGGATCGCTGGCTAGCACAACTACTACCTCCGGCAAACTCGCGTCAATGCTCAATGCAAAACAAAGCAGTTTCGAATTGACGTTGCTTCGAAAAGTATAAACTGTCAGTGCAATGCGATTGTGATATAGTTTTGACCTGGCTTTGGATTTCAAATATTGATACTGCATTACTGTTGACCCTTGCTCGTTAATTTGGACTCTGTTCAAGCCCTTTGTTGTGGATTTCGTCGATATGACCGAACGTACGCAGAGAACTGTTCTAAATAGTCAGACACGTGAGTTCGTAATACGCCTTCGTAACTATTTCGATCGTGAAGCTCAAAATGGAGGGCCAATTTTACCTATAACGTCAGTGGTTGAACGCGTAGCTGATGCGCTTAATATTGGACAACGAACTGTTAGACGGATAACTAAAAAAAAATATGGCGAGACTGGCACAGAAGAAAATAAACTTCACACACCAAAAAAGAGAAAACGAGCAAAACCAGTCGTAGGCATCGATAGCTTTGATGCCGATGCTATCCGAAGACATGTTTACGGCTACTATTTACAGAAGGAGTATCCAACAAGAAAAAAGTTGGTGCATTCACTGAAGGAAGCTGGATTATTCTTCGGTGGGGAAAGTTCTTTAACGAAGATTTTGAAGACCATTGGATTTCGATACAAAAAATGTAACAAACGCAAAATATTGATGGAAAGATTTGATATAGCGATGGCAAGGTATACTTTTTTACGGCAAGTGAAAGAAATCAAAAATTGGCAAAATGTTGTGTTCTTGGATGAAACATGGCTTAATGCTAACCATACTGTAGGCCGTTCTTGGAACGATGACACAGCAGCATCTACTTCCAAAGTTCCTGTAGGAAAAGGATCGCGACTTATAATTTGTCACGCCGGAACCATCAACGGGTTTGTCGAAGGTTCTCTCATGGCTTTTGCGTCAAAAACCACTGGAGACTATCATGAAGACATGAATGGAGAAAAGTTTACTGAATGGTTTACCTCAATGTTGTGTAGCCTCCCTGAACCATCTATTATAATTATGGACAACGCCCCATACCACTCGATGCAAATTGACAAGCCACCTGCCCAATCCCAAAAGAAAGCTGATATCGTCGCATGGCTTCGTAAAAATGGCGTAGATGCAAACATGAATATGTTAAAAGCGGAATTAGTACGTCTTTTAAAAGAAAACAAACCAACCAAGATCCGATACGTCATTGACGAAATAGCATTAGAACATGGGCACAGAGTTATACGGTTACCGCCTTACCATTGTGAGTATAATGCGATTGAGTTGGTGTGGGCTCAAATTAAGGGATATGCTGCAAGACACAATACAGAATATTTACCATTTACCACAAAAAAAATGCTAAAATTATTAGAAGAAGCTTGTGAACATGTGACTAAAGGAGACTGGGAAAAGGTTGTGAATAGAACTGTTAAATTAATAAGGGAAGATTATGAAAGAGATGTGAAAATAGATAATATTATAGAAAACGAACATATAATTATTAATGTATGTGATGATAGCAGTGACGACAGTGAAAATAGTAGTATGGACGAATCTGATTAATTATGGCCTTTTGTGGCACCTTTTTTGGTATCTTTTGTATTCATATGTTTCTTGTGTGCATATAAAGTATGTATATTCATTTTCGTTCAAATATTCAGTTCGTTCAAATAAATTAAATAAACATATACATTTTTGTTTTATTAAACCTATTTAATCAGGTACAAAAACAAAACTTAATTGTTTTTTGTTCGAGAATAAATTGACATTCCACATCACTATTGTAATGTGTCAAACCGGCCATCATAGCGTGCCGCTAATATAGCAAAATAAATCATTTGTGTTTGTATTTGATGTTCTGCATGATTAGATATTTCATTTGATATTTCGGTTTTGAGTGTAAATATATTACCTATTATTACTTTAAAACGAAATCGAGAAAACATTCAGTGATAAATATTAAGTTTTAGGTATAAATACCTACCTAACTTCCGGATGTTTTTGTGTAAGGGGTTTACACAACTTGGCCAAGTTTCATCGACTGAGAATTTAATGCAGGAGTCTCCATACAATGGACCACCCCTTTGCCTAGACTATAAAGACAAGAGCGAACTGTTTTTACAGTGGTACCCGCAGACTGTATGTAATTAAAAATGGCATCTTCAAAAACTCCGTCCTTGTATTACGTAGTCACGATTGTTCTTATACTAATTTGCACTATAATCTTAACCTGCATTACATGTCAACATTAGCTTATTATTTAGTATAAGTAGTATGTTCAAACAAAAATTGTTATTATAATTTTAATTAAGAAATTAACGTTTTAACATACGTATATAAAGCAGGCGGAAAAAATACTTTGGAAGTCCATGATAATCAAGGAACTATCAGGAAGCTTAATTCGCTATAATCCGCCAAAACAGATAAATCTATATAGGGTGGACGTACCATTCCCAAACCAGTAACCTGTAGTTGACCATTTGCGTCTAAAGGTCAATATTTTAAGAATTCGCGCCAATAACTTTAGGTTTTTTAAGTCTGTGTTACTGTATCATATCTTTGAGAATCTAATGCTGTGAAATTGAGGTAAATGAATTAAAAAATATAGCTTTCTTTTTCATTTTTGTCGCCACGTATCTCGTTCACTCGGCGTTCGGCCGCCATTGCTGTTAGGAGCGTTCAATGAAAGGTAAAGTTAAATTGATTTTAATCGTAATATTTTTGAAGTAAATTGCAAATATTTTATGAAATTTAGCTAATATATTAATCAGTGTAATGATAGCAGATATAAATTTGAACAAAATTTAATATTTTAATAGGTTTCTGAGACCGGTTAACTACTGGAACGCATGTTGTATAGGGTGCCTATAGTTAACCATGTGGTTAACTACAGGTTATTTCTTTAATTCAATAGGGTGCCTATCATTGACCATATGGTTTACTACTGGTTATTTCTTTAATTTTCTTTATTTGTCATTATTAATGATCTTTCAGCAATTCCTTTTCATTATATTGATGCACAATTCAAAATTAACGATTTTTACTAACATATTCAAGTAGTTGACCAGTGGTTTGAGATTGGTACATTCATAGTGTTCGTGGAGTTGACCAGACATTTTTATATTCTAAGTGTCCTACTAAAATTGACATTGACAACATACAGGGTGTCAAGTAAATAATGGATAAGAAAAAGAAAAAGAAGACAAACTTTGGTATGATAAGGAAGATATCATCGAAACTATTAAAACTCCTATTCCCATGAATACTCGAGGCTCTTTTAAAGTCGAAGAGATGGCCAAATATCTTCTGTGGGTATAGAAAGCTACAACATCAAAAATTACAATCGAAGAAGACTGTAGGTAGTTAAGTTTATGTTTGAAGATGAATAGGTTAATCGTCATAATTTAAGCCAAAATGTGCAAAAATACTGTTGCTGTGATGTGTCAATGACTTTTAAAAGTGCCAAGATTTTATCTTGACAATAAAGTCAAGTTTTTTTGTCAATTTTTGTCATATTATAGTTGTTTCGTTTCAATAAATGGTTAATAGAAGAGTAGTTTAATAAGTATAGAAAATATTAATATAAGCTGCACAAGCCAAAGTATACCTATTTCTGTGATGTGGATCTCAATGACCTACGTACAAAAACTAGACCTCAATAAACGTTGATTGTGAAATTTAATAAATGCGGTTTTATTTTATCCACCTGTATGTGTTAATACGTTGGTCAATTACTGGCTCAATCTTGGTCAATAGCTAGTTACTGTTGGTCTAACTAAGGAACAGTTCATCTTTTAGGATTTATGCCATAATTACAGAAATTCCTTGATACTTATGCTGCTATGATTTATGGTCCTCATTTTGTCTATAAATAAACTTAAAAAATAACATAGAACTAAGGTCTTCCGTTCAAATCTGTTAAAATGACAGCAAATTAAAGTCAAAATATCTCCTTAAATGGTTTGGGAATGGTACGTTCACCCTAGTACAACGTATCTGCGATATGAACCCATAAGCCAGCGATTCGCACAACTCCACACCACACAAATCTTTGAAATTACTCTCAACGAACGTTTCACACCGACACCGGAGCATCCTCAGATGTTGACTCAACATCGACGATTGTATTCTTTACTAACATAGTTAATCATTGCATTATCGAGTCAACATCTCCAGAGGATGATCCAGTGTCGGAGTGAAACGTAAAAAGTTTTCATTATGTATAAACCGACAACGTTAAAATAATTTATAACCTAGGTAATATATTATATTCCACCTAGAAAATATATACCTATTAACGTATCTAATAATAAATTGTTTAAAAGAAGAAAGTGGGTAAACGTTAACAAATGGGCGGATAAAAATGGACGAAGTTTATAGGTTTAGAGAAAGACAGCTTGAAATAGATTAGTTTGGTATGCAAAAGAATATACTTGGAAGCTGTTGCAAAAAAGCGGTATAATAAATAGTAAACTTTCAGCTAAATGATATGTTTCAGGATTTCAGTCTTTAGAAAGTGTTGCATTGTAACACTGAAAGTTAAAAAAATAATACTTATATTTTATCCATGATTTAATCAAAAACGTAATATCTAAGCTTTCAATAAATGTTTTTTTTTAAAGTTGGTAGTTTGTATCTACCATATTCATAATATCAAATTGTAGTAAGTAGATTTTGTAAAGATATTTAAGTATATGCTTTGGATTAAAAGCGACACTCCTTTAATGCAAACTGATAAATTTTTGACACAGTCTCGATTGAAAAGATGCAAATATAGGTAAAAATAAATTAATATGCTTTCTGCTTAGGTATACATTTTATCGTCATATAACATTATTCAGATAGTTATTAGTAAAAGATGGCTGTATTTCAACGCTTTAGGTATCTTACTGACTCTTATATTTTATATATTATATTTTTTTATTTTCCGAACATAGTGCTAGGCTATTACCTATAAACATTCATCTTTGTGCGCTTGTATGTATTTTTTTATCATATTTCTTATTACATTTAGAATAAGCAATCTTATATAAGCGAAGGCTTCATTGTTCACAATACATTAGTATAGAATAGAAAATAACATTATAATTTTATGGTCCCCAAGTCAAATTATTGCAAATGGTTACAATTGAATAAATGAATTAACTAAATTAAAATTATTAACAAATTGCATATTACACGGTTAAAACCTGAATTATTGAATGCCTGTGTCATATTACAGTTTATTATTGATAAGGCTGACTGCATTTATAAATTCTCAGAAAATACTTTTGTACAAGTCTTCCTCAAGTTCGTAAAGCACCGTAGTGAATATGTGGTTTGTGGTGTTTTCTTTTTAAAATAATATTTGAAATAGGTCGAGAGGAAAATCCCGGAATAGGTCGAGCTGCACTTCTTTTTAATCGGCGTTAGACTTTAAGAGGCCCCGAGCATAAGTGGTTATTTCATATTTGATTTTGTTCTAAGCCTGACCTAACAAACAATGGATGAAAATGCATGTGAAAAATGAATTTGAATTTAAGATTTATATCTAGACACCCATAACTTTGTTCTTTAGTAAATACTTTAGTCCTTTAACATAAAATATACCTACCGAATACAACTACCGATGTTAATTTGTGATAATCTTCTTGTGACTACAGAGTATTGCGCCTATGTACTGCCGTACTAACTATTATTACACATATAAATGACACCTAGTTATCCTACAGTGATCGTTATATCGATCGTAGCGCTACCTTTATAATCAGAAATTATCGGAGATCTAATTCATTATGTACGAGCATGAAACATAGCACGCACGCTGTGCAATACGTCCGAACCGAACCTTATTCTAAAACAAATTTACGAAAAGTAAAGGGTTTTTCGCTATAGTACTAATTTTACATTTGAAAGTTAATTATAGCAAATATTAATTAATTTCAATAGCAATGACTGTCGACATGTTAAATGAAAAATGCGATCCACTAGGATCCACTCTAATTTTTAACAATAAAAAATAATGTTAAGGGCACTTTGGTCGCTTAATATTCGCACCGCATTTTTCAAATTCGGAATTAATGCAACGCGCAACGTACACGCCTATAATAAATAAACGCAGAAGTACGCGGGAAAAAAGCGCACACAGTGGTTTCCTCTTTTATAGCGCCAGTCGACCTTTTGCGTAGGTAATAAAGGTACATACATATATGTATGTATTGGGTAGACTTACTATTTCAAAATACAAAAAAAACGTGAACTGCCCAATGTTTTTTTCTATAATTATCGATTATAAAAATAAATAAATATAATACAAAGGCTTCAAATAATACCTACTAAGAAATAAAATTAATACTATTACACAATTGTTAAATAATAAAATCATTAATTATTATTATGGCAATATTTTATTCATGTTTAAAAAGCCCCACTCTGGGACCAATACATAATTATCTGTTTAAATTTCAAAACCTCTGCAATAATAATTATTTCATTTATTATCTATTATCGACCCTCATTTAGCCGTTTATAAATGCATAGTTATCATAAGTCATAACTATTTTATTAAATAGATAAATATTCTATAATATTCTTAAACTGAAAATTTTAATATGTACATAATATATTTTCAATGCAATACTTGAAAAAGTAGTGATAGGCCTATTACACTGCACTTTTCACAGGGACCCGTACACTTGAATCAGTGTAGTGTAATAAGATTTAGGAAGAAAGAGTCCCTAATTTGATCCTTATTGCTGTGTAATAAGCGACGCTCTAATTAGCGGCCACGCCCACCCTTATCACAGGGCTCTGTGGAAAGTGCAGTGTAATAGGCCTATGAGAGGACTCACCAGTGATCAATCAGTTGTAACTTGTAGGCATAATCAGGCAGTCGTATAAAAAAACATTAGCTAAGTAGGTACCAAAAATTATATAAAAAATACCTAAATATTTAATAGATACAAAGTAGGAACTCAGAGCAGAGCAGAAAAAATATATTACTTAAGTACAAATATCTAGTTTTACTGCTGATTGAAATATTTTTGATCCATTTAGGAACTTCAGCACCTAAAAACTGAAAGACTGAAAATAATAGAGAGCAATTATTAATCATAATTATTTCAATATAACAAATCTATAATAATAATATATAAGACTTGTAAGAAAAATCTTAGAATTATTATTTATCATCACACTCATGAAAGAGAATAAAAAAATATGTTACTTTTCAATACATAGACATTTCTGTTTTACCTTATATATATAAGTAATAACTGTCCAGAATATAGTAATCGTATCACATAACTAATATTAAGTAAATAATTATTACATATTTAAAAAAAATATTATCTTCATAAAGATGTTGAAAACATTTCTGGACATTTATTAACAAGACCTAAATGAAACAACATAGTTGTTACAAAATTGTACTTTATAGTACCTACAAGATTATCTTTTGCATTTCATAATATTTAATGCTCCTTGTTTTGCTGAAACTTCTTCCTATAGCCCAGAGCCCTTTAGGAAACATTCCTGTGATCCACTTTAGCACCTTAAAATTATCTTAAAAGTTCAACAGTACATATTATGATATATCACATTTAAATTGCACATCCAGAGAACAGTTGTCAACAGGACAAATTATGTACATAAGGTAATAATATTAAACACTTTTGAAAATCTCATATGTTGCCCAGCTTTCCATTATCCTCCAGTACCATTAAAATATTGAGCATGTTTTGTATATGGAGCTGCGATATGATAAGGAGGAGGCTGCCCCCTCCTATATGTTGTCTCTGACAGTCCACTGGGGCTGTGACGATGACTTATAACACTTGGAACATTGGATGAGGCTGGTATAGCATCATATATATCATACATATTTTGACTAGGGATAGAAGGTATATGAGTAAAGCTGCCGTCATCCGATACTAGAGGTGTGTTCGTCATGCGGTAAGGGTTTGTGGCATTAGTGTGGCCAGTTGGTGAGTATAACTCTGGTGATTGTGAAGGAATATATGTTGGACTTGCAGCGGACATATTGTAAAGGTTACAATTAGGGGATGATGTTTGATGCATTGCAGCTGTATAATGATGAGCATCCATATTAGCAGGAGCATACATATTGTTATAATTACATAAATTTGGCATGGTGGTGGAACTAACTATTTGGCTTACTGTGCTGACTCTTGGACTTGGTATATCTCGTGCAGCATGAGGATGATAATTAAAAACATCATATTTCCTCTGTGCATATATTTTTTCTGTACCACAGGGGTAACTTTCACTTCCATATGCATCGCCATGGTATTTTCCATCTGGATGGCATATCATTTCTTTTCTAGGATAAACAGGTTCAAAAGGTGTCAAGTTATCCACTCTACATCTTACAGCATAAGGATTATCATTAAATTGTGGCAATAGTAAAGCTTCTTCGGTAGGGTGTCTTTCTTGAGAGTTGACACTTAATCTCTGGATCTGATAGCCATCTTCAGTGCAATTATGATAACTGTGATCATTCGCAGGGTAATTTTTAGTATCTATTGAGTGTCCTCTAAAATTATTGGATGGCACAGAATTATTAGATCTAATATCTTGTCTTGGTGAATATTTTTCATTCTGCTTAACTGTATAATGTGATGGTGCTAACCCACATGAATCCAGGTTTTCACTTTTATACACTTCAGTGTCCGTATTATTGTCAACATAAAGAGCATGATCCACACTCTTGTATGATTTGTCTTGTTCATAATTAAGATCTAAAGGTTTGTCATATGCATTTTCTATAGGCAGATTATCATAAACTGATGTGGTCATAGAGTCATTTTGTACCTCATCAGAGTTGTCATTACAAATATTGCCACTATCCACTCTGTTATCTGATGCAAATCTTTGTTGCAGAGTAGGGGTTATTTTTGCAGCTTTTATATGAACTGCATTTTGCATAGGCGGGGGTACATCCTGTGTACCATCTTTATGAATGTTTCTTACATGTTTTGCCATAGCTCTTAATTCTTTTGGATATGGAGTAGGGGCCCTGCGTAACTGACCTGGCTTTTCTATAGTCTTTGTGGCAGGTTTCATATCAACAAAACTAATATGACGAGGTGCACTCTGTGCTTCTGTATTTTCTGGCTTCACATTTTCTGATTTAATCTCAATGGGAGTCAAAGGCACTTGGGGAAAGAGAAAACAAGTAAGGACTTGCTCGTAAGTATTAGGATCTACTTCAGAATGCATAGGCACTAAAGGTTTGCTTTGATTTTCAGACAGCCAGAGGGCAACTAAATTATCACAATTTAATAAAGACTGGGGAAGACAACTCAATGAATTCCTCACTAGGTTTAGAACTCTCAAAGAAGTCAAATGTCCAATCTCTGGTGGAACTTTAGTCAGTTTGTTTGCACGGAGTGATAGCACAGATAGTTTGGAACAACTACCAATTTCTGGTGGGATCACTCTTAACATATTTTCATCAACATTAAGATATTTCAGCTTTCTCAACAGACCAATTGAAGATGGTATTTTATCTATGAAATTACACATCAGCATAAGTTCTTCTAAGTTTTTTAAGTGACCTATACTTTCTGGAATACAATACAGCTTGTTATTATCCAACTTGAGGGCTGTCAAGTTGCTCAGTTGTCCAATACTTTCTGGGAGCTGAGTCAAACTATTTATTGACAGGGTAAGATCTTCCAATCTAGTACAATAACCAATTTCTGGAGCTAGCTCTTCAATCAAATTATTACTAGCTTCTAAATGTTTAAGGTTTTCTAGAGGCTTTATTAATGCAGGAATACATGTAAAACTATTGCTGTCAATCCATAATTCTTTAAGCTTCAAAAATCTTCCAATAACTTCAGGAAACTGTTGAAATTCATTTTGTCCTATGTCTAACCTCAGGAGTTCGGTGGAACGTGACAGAGATTTAGGTAAAATCATCAAGTAGTTATCTCTTAATTCAAGAATATGTAAATTAGCTAAACGGCCGAAATTCCCAGGAAGATACTCAAGGTAGGTGTCATTAAGATATAAATCTTGTAGAGCAATGAGGTTAGTGATTGTTTCAGGTAATTTTTCTAATGGATTTACACTAAGGTCTAAGAAAATTAAATTCTTTAGTGCTTTCATGTTATCTGGTATGGAGGCTAAGGTGTTTCTACTGATGTTCAAGTGCTGCAGATTTACCAATGATGATATGGCTGCGGGGATCGCCTGAAGCTCATTATCGCTAAGATCTAAGTATTTCAAGCCATGACACATGAAGAGCTGTCGCGGCAGCTCAGTTATGCGATTGCTCTGGCATAACAAGGTTTCAAGGGTTCTCTCGTACACGAACACTTCCGTTGGCACATCGGTTAGGGAATGGTGGGAATAATCTAGCTCCACTATGTCTTCCACGCCGGGTTTTACACAGCACAGAAAATCGAATGGCATTTTGGAGCTTTAACACTTCCAGTCGACGACGAACACTGAACACCTACTTGAAACACACACATCAGGCATCTTTTATTATTATTGGGCTATTCATCATTGTTGTTGTTTAGGGTCCTATAGACTTTGTTTCATATATTACGATAAAGGTCACGAATTAAACAATTTTTTTATATTAACAAATAGAATACGGAATGAATCACGTAAATTCATAACTTCACGTTTGACGTCACACGCACGCACACACATCGACCAGAAAAAGAAGTACACACCCACACACATAATCTGACATCCACATTCCAACATAGACAACAGTACTTTAGCCATGGATGTATTAATATAATGTATTGTCTAAGACAGTCGTAAAACGGTATTGCTGGTCCTACCAAAGACGTTACACATAATAACGTAGGTGTAGGTAGCGTATTTAGGTAGCATCAATATATCAGGATACTTACACAATCGTTTTTAAACTCCGACTTTTAAAAATTTAATAAACTAAAATTTAATAAAATAAACTAAAAAAAAATATTTATTAATCAAAGTACTTCACATAAATATTATTTTACTTAGAAAGTCTACTTCTCTCAAGTTATAATATTTTAAGTTATTTAGGTGAAAAATAGGAGATTTATTGGAGTTTAGTAAAATAACTACGAAATGTCATTTTACTGCATCTACATAAAAGTCGGAGTATACAAGCAATTTGTCCTGTGTTTCGTTTTATCATGGTCACCTAATTAGTAAGGGACACACTACCATCGGGAGCCCTCTCGCGCGGACCGGTTTTTTCGCCAGTGCACAGTCTAGTTATTAAGAGGCCGGTGATGGCCACTCGCAATTTCTATTCAACCCGCAAATATAAGTTTGCCGGTATATTGCTATCTCTATTTGGCTGATGACACATGATCGCGTGCAAACGCGATAGCAATATGAGCGTACAGAATCTGTTACACGTTTAGTCTTGTTCCGTAAATACCAAAAATGATGAATGATAACTTGTTGTGTTTTTCACTTCGTGTTGTTATTCGGGAACTTGACAATATAGGCTATGCTCCTGGTAAATTAGTACGTAACATATCGTCGGTTTTAATATGATACAAATAAGGAGAAAGAAAACATGTCATTCATGTCGTAAAAACAAGCAAAACGCTATGCGCTTACATTTAATTTTGGGAAAATATTTTGAAAACATAATTATCCAGGGGCCTAGATAAATACAAGTTCAATCTTAATAATCCCATAATCTGGTGGAAATATTCTCGAATTACGAATCATTTTGGTATTACGTTTGTATGGGCAATTCACCCTCCGCTGGCATCTTAAGTGTAACGTCTTTGGGTCGTACACGGTCAAGTTTGCAGTGGACAGATAGGCCTATTACACTGCACTTATCTCAGGGCTTTGAGGTAAGGGTGGGCGTGGCCGCAAGGTAGAGCGTCTTTTATTATACAGAATTATGGACCGAATTAGGGGCCCTTACTTCCTAATTCATATTACACTGCACTGATTAAAATAAAAGGGTCCCTGAAACAAGTGCTGTGTAATAGGCCTATTATAGCGGCGTCCAGTTGGAGTCATCATCATCCATATCCGACACATTCACATCATACTACTCTATGGTCCGACACGCAATCTTTGATTAGTTTATTTCAAAGCACGCAATTGGCTAGTTTTTTTTTAATTTTCAGACCAGAGACAAGTAACATATTTCAGACAGAGACAAGTAACCTAGAGGATATTTCAGACTTTTGTTTGTTACTTGTCTCTGTTTCAGACTTCAATCAAAACCTACTTGTCTCTGATCAAAACTCAAAAGAGAAAACCACCAAAACCAGAAAATAAACATTGAAAAACTTAATTTCAACGAACTAAATTATTAAAAGAAATGGTTTACAAGACGTTTCACAAAGGAAAATATTTCATAACTTTTAAGAGAGGTTTTGAAGAATCTAAAAAAGATTTAACGTTATCAGTGGATAAGCTCTTTGAAAACGATAGTTTGGTTCGAAGTTTATTAATTTTATGTTGGTTCGTTATTATAGACACAAAATAGTTATTTTTAAATGGGAATTTACAGAGGATCACTTTAGCGGACGATGAAGATCCTACATTTTTATGCAGGATCAATTTGACGCGATGCGACTACGAAGATCTGAAAAAGCAACAAGGACTTCTTATAGACTTCGACAATTTTCCTTCACAAGTGGTTAGGCTGTTACAGCAATGTGCTTCAAATAATATGTAAGATTAAAAAAAAACTATTTGTAATATTTACATAGGCTGTTAAAAGTCATACTAGTTGTGTGTTGTACCTGTGTTAATACTAGACAATAATTGGACTTTTAGTATGTATTATGTAGTTTTCATTCGAAGTCAAGTTATATCAACGTAACTTGGCTTTCGGTAAAAATAAAGAAGTAAGTGTGTCACAGTTTTTCAAAATTCTACCCCCAAAGGGATAAAATAGGGCGAAGAAACCTCAGAGAAATGTATAAGCAGTTTTGGAGTCTGATTTCTAGTTGTCAGCAAGAAGTTAAAAACACATTTTGTTAAACTTATAAGCAAGTTAAAACAGAATATTTAAATGCACAAAACATGAGCAAAATTAACGTTTACCACCACTTATTTATCTTTAGAATTCATGTTCATTTATATTGATTTTACATGTATGGGACCAATTACTTGCCACTCATTGTATTGGCCAAAACTAACATTATTGAAGTGAAAACTGCCACATTGAGCACTTTTTGGTAGGGGGTAAACTTGTGGATTCGCGTCACCGACACCTCCCTGTCCCATGCTCGCGTTGTTATGAAGACAAAGGTTCTTAAATATAAATAAACTACATTCGTAATAAAACTTTAATGCTTTAATTTTAAGTTTTATATTTTTTAATTATTTTAAATATTTGTTTTCACTTCTATGGGCAGTTTCTATGACTGCCAATTTTTTATTTATTTAAATAGATGCAGTGGACTTCTCTTTTGTAGCATATCTATTTATTTTGCAGGTTTCTGATTATACACCAAATGAGTCCAATCCAGTACAACTTTGAAGTAGTGGAACACAATGAATTTAGACGTCTTATTCACTTATCTTTGAAGACTGGACCTGCTTGCGATAGTGATGTGAAGCAGCACATGGCCGAAACCATTGGTGAATTAAAGGTATATTCAAAACTAGCCGATGCCCGTGACTTGTCTGCATGGAATACATTATTTAATTGAAAGAAAGAAAGAATTCCCACAGGATTTTCTTGATTTACCAGGTTTAAAAGTCTATGTCATTCTCTAGGTCCTCAACTATATTCATGCAAAAAATCACATCAATGCTTTGCTCTGTTGCAGCATGGTTAAAGGACAAGCCAACAAACAAACACACTTTTGCATTTAAAATAACATCTTCAGCATAATATGCAACTTTCATAAAGATCCGATAGCATGGTTAACAAGCCTAAATCCATCCAAAAGAAATCATAGGCAACAGTATTATATTTTACTAGCTGATACCTGCAACATCGGCCGTGTGGGTTAAGTTTTATTCCCGCGGGAATTACTTAATTTTCCAGGATAAAATCTAGCCAATGTTACTCTCCAGATCCTCAACTATATCCACGCCTAAAATAACGTCAATCGGTGATTGTAGGACAGACCGACAAACCAATAATAGTATGATTATGAACAAAGTGAAATTCATAAAAACTTTGGTGGAATTTCTAAACCTTTATATAATTTTAACAGAGATCCAGCTAGTACCACCAGTTTAAATCATTCTAATTTATTTTAATAGAAGGTGTTGGCAGCTCTAAAAAGTCAGGCATCCAGCAATGAAATGTTGTGGCATGATAAATGCTTAAAGATGGAAGCAAAGATACATGACTTGACACTGACTGTGTCCAAAATGGAAGAAGATAAACTTAGGCACGAGAAGGAGTTTCAAGATGCTTTAAAAATGGAAAAAGATCGTTTAGCACAGGTAATAATTTACCATTAAATACTCACAACCCCGTCCATCGAATTTATTTTTAATTATGTCTTTAGACTGCGTAGATGCTAGCATCAAGCAATTAAAAGTCCCTAAAACAACAGCTATACAATAGGAAGGTTTCATCCCAATACATCATTCAACCAACAATCCTTCTTATCAATCAATCATTAATCCTTCTTATAACAGCTACTTGATGATACCCGAGTCTTCGTCCATGTGGATTAAGATTTTTTGATTCCTGCGGGAACTCTTTAATTTTCCGGGATACAACCTACAACATCATACCAAATTTCATCAAAATCAGTTGAACAGATGAACAGCGAAAGCGAAGCAGACAGACACTTTTGCATTTTTAATATTAGTATGGTATATGTGCTTAAAATGTGTTCATAGGAAAAACTACAATTACAAAGAAGTGCTGAGATAAACTCCAACAACCTGCTTGCTATATCTCAGGATAATTTGAGTAAGAAAGACAAAGAGATTGAGGAACTGATGCATAATAATAAGCAGTTACGAGATAACATCACACAGTTGGAATACCAGATTAGGTATCTACTATTATTTTTGTATCTTAAAGTAGTCAAATATCCAATTGTTTGACGTACTGTATGGTTGTGCAAGTAAAGTAAAAAAAATATTCTTTTTATTCCACTACAAGTTAGCAAAACAAATTAGTTAGTGAGACTGCAATGATACCTGTTGGCAAGTGTGATGACTGATGATACAGTCTAAGATGGTATCGGGCTAATCTGTTACAGTTATATTGAACCCTAATCAGTTTCTACACAGCATCGTACTGGAAAGCTTGGCAGCAAGTCTTAGCCTATAGAGTGGTAACTAGCCGCAGGGGAAGCTGATATATTGCATCTATACCAATATTATAAATTCGAAAGTTTTGATGGCTGGATGAATGTATGTATGTTACTCAATCACGCCAGAACGGCTGAACAAATCTGGGTGAAATTTGAGACAGAGATAAATTATAGTCTGGAATAACACATGGGCTACTTGTTATCTCGGAAAATTAAAGAGTTCCTGCGGGAACCAAAAACCTCAATCCACGTGGACGAAGTCGCGGGCATCAGCTAGTATAACATATCAAAGTCATGACTGTTTCACTCACTTACATGGCTAATAAGAGAATGAAGAAATGGAACAGTGTGCTAATGCTTTCTCACTGTTGAAGTCTATTATGGAATAGTGTCAGCAGTATGAGATGAGGAAGTCGAATTTTAAATATTAGTATGGAATTATGAATTAAGAATATTATGTGTTCAAGCTCTAACACGAAATAGTAATAATACACACTTAATTCCTTATGATTTTTAGTGATAAAGCACAAAGAACAAATTTATTAGAAAAAGAAGTGCAAAAGACTCATATAGAAGTGGCCACTTTGAAAGCCAAGAGTGCAGCTTTAGAAAGAGAAATTTCAGAGAAGGAAAAGCAAATTAATCAGCTGACTTCAAAATGTGCATATTTAGAAAAGGTATGATTTTAATTGTTTATCAGTTTTTACAGTTTTATATACCAGCTGACTTGGCCCAAATTCGTAAGCATACATATCCTTACTAATATTATAAATGTATGGATGTTTGTTACTCTTTCACACAAAAACGGCTGAACGGATCTGGATGAAATTTGGCACAAAGATAGCTTATAGTCTGGAATAACACATAGGGTACTTTTTATTCCGGAAAATTAAAGAGTTCCCGCGGGAACCACAAAACCTCAATCCACGCGGACAAAGTCGCGGTTATCAGCTAGTTATTATTATTAAACTTCCTCCTGAAACAGTTAAAAATATAGACTGAAAACTGGATTTCGAATCCACTAAGAAGTTTAGAAATGCTCAGTAAAATGTGGATTGATACTTTAAGAATTGGTTTAGCTTTTACATTTCACTAGAAGTCCTATTACTTTTAAATACTGAGGTACTGTTCAGTTTGAACTAGCTCTTATAAATGGCAGAATAACTGCTATTTGCCTGTGACAAGAACAGTATTTGTATGAACTGTATACTGTAAACTGTATAACTGCATATTTTGATGCGCAGCTGGAACTAGTTAGTCTAGAAAATTTAGGTATTGCATGTTTTCTCTATAATCGTTTATAATCATCGTCCTTTTATTTACATTGTTCCTTTGGAGTTATATCCTTTTGATTATGAAGGTGAATGTGTGATCGGTTGTTCCTTTTTATAAATCTTATTTTGCACTAGTTGTGTAAACGTATGAGTGGCGTGCCACACGGATAAAGACCTTATTTTTTTAAGAATTTAAGCTTTGTGTACTCGCCGTTGGTATAGCGTAATACAATAAATAAAAAAAAAAAAATGTAGATGTGTGTCAGAAAAGATACTAAGCAAGCCAAGAGCTTCATAATATCCACCTGTGTCAAACCTATGTTTTAAGTTATGTAAAAAATTAGTTTCTTTATAATATAATTATTTATTATATTATTAGTTTCTTTATGTTTATTAATACATGTTATTTTAGGCAGTGAAAGACAGTTCAGACAACATAAAAGATTTGAATGATAACATACAGACACTCAAAATGGAAAAGGTTTGTGTTTTCAAAATTAACTATTAATGCGTTTTGGTTCTGAATACCTGTGCCTGAAGACCAAAGTCTTCGAAGAAGTGTTGCCAGTAATGACTTATTGGACGCGGGACTTGGTCGCTAACTTTAGGCCTCATAAGAAAGCTCAGGGTCACTCAGAGGGCGAAGTAGAGTTCTCGGAATTTCTTTAGAGTTGGAAAGCGCAGCATTGGCAGACATCAAACCAGTCTCAAGGATTCAGATTCCAGATGGGTGCAAAAACGCGGCATGTGGAAATCCTTACAAGAGACCTATGTCCAGCTGTGGACATCTATCGTTGGATGACGACGACGTTATGGTTTTACAAAATTACCTAATAAGCTGTTGAATGTATTGACAGACTCAATATATTGAATGATATAAAATTTAAATGTTCAGAGAGAACACAAAAAATTACACCATCAATGCTTTGGCAAAATAGATACTAATATAGCTATAATAGCTAATTTATCTAAAGTATTTTCTTATTTTTAGACAAGCCTCGAAAGACGTTTGACTTTAAGTGAATCCTTGGCAAATAAAAACACGGAAGCTGCCCACTCTACAACCGAACAACTACTGAAAGCAAACCAAATTATATCTAAACAAAGTAGTGAGATCATTGAAATGAAAGAAAAGGTATAACCACTTATAAGGCAAAACCTATTATCATTAAATAACGTGGGACACCAGATAGGACCGAAGTTCCTTATTACATAAATATTAATTTCAAGTTCTAGTCGAGGTAAAAAGAAAAACAACGAAGACAAAAGGTTTTAAATATAAATATACTACATTCGAAATTAAAGTTTAATGATTTAGTGTTACCTTAATTTCGAATAAACTATACATAAAAATCTCTTTCGTTACGGACGTTTTTTGCCGGCTAGGGTAGCCCTCCGCATCGTCCCATAAGGAACTTCGTTCCAAAAGAAGAAGGGACTAAATCGGAGGTACGAAATTCCAATTTGGGGTTATTAGATCATGATGAGATGGCTTAGTTAGTGGCGACCCTAAATACATATTATGTGCATTTGTATAAATATCAAATGAGGTATCATCCATACTTTAATATTATAAATGCGAAAGTGTTTCTGTCTATCTGTTCGTCTGTCTGCTACGCTTTCACTGCCCACCTGTTCAACCGATTTTGATGAAATTTTGTACAGGGATAGTTTGTATCCCGGGGAAGGACATAGGCTACTTTTTATCCCGGAAAATTAAGGAGTTCCCGCGGGAATAAATAATGAAATAAGTTTTTTTATCAAGAGCTAATTACTACTAGTTAGCCCTTGACTGCGATCTCACCTAATGGTAAGTGATAATGCAGTCTAAGATGGTAGCAGGCTAACCTGTTAGGGGTATGGCAGTTATATTAAACCCATACCCTTATTAGGTTTCTACACGGCATTGTACCGGAACGCTAAATCACTTGGCGGCACGTCTTTGCCGGTAGAGTGGTAACTAGCCACGGCCGAAGAACGGCCTCCGACCAGGCCAGACCAGGGAAAATTCAGAAATTATAAATTCCGAAACCCTGCCGGGGATCGAACCCGGGACCTCCGCACGTTAAGGCAACAGCGCTCAACACTGCACCACGGAGGTCCTCAAAACTTGTTGTCGTCAAAAATGTTGAACTACATGGCGCCGCAACGTAAATATAATGAAAAAAGTAAATATAATAGATCTATGGCGCCGAACAACACAAGAGAGATCTGGAAGTCTGGAGGAGGCCTATGTCACAGGACGTTCACCTGAAATTTTGTAAAAAAAACCATTTTAATTGTAAAAATATTTTATCTATACTAATATTATAAAGAGGTAAAGTTTGTGACGTTGTAGGGGGTAATCTCTGGATCTACTGAACCGATTTTGGTAAAATTCTGGTACCAATAGAAAGCCTCATTATTTGTGAGTGTCATAGGCTATAATATATTATCCCGAAAAATAAGGGAGTGGGAATTTAAATAACTTATTTCACGCGAACGAAGTCGCGGACAAGGCTGCTAGTTCATATAAATTGATTCAATAAATAAATAAATCATTTATTGTCCATAAATAATATTACAATCGCTTAAAAGCATCTGATGCCTAAGGTAAGTTTGAAACTCGTTTTATAGGCATCAGTGCTTTCCCCTTACAATCTTCTCATATAATAACGGACAACAAAAGAAATTAAATACATTAATGTGCATGCAAATTAAACAATATAGCGATTTGTTATTTTCAAATGTAGATGTGTGTGTAAGTGTGTATGTGTGGGATTGATGTTGAACTGTGATTGTGTCAACAATTTTTTTTTAGTTGCTATGCAGGACTGCTATAGCCTTAGAGCAAGAAAAAGTGATAGACCGCAACACAAAAGAGATAGAAGATCTGAAATCAGAAATAGACTTAACGAAAAATTGTATGGACAAGCTTAGGAGCGAGCTTGAGTCCCTGAAAGAGAAGTATGAAAGCAACGAACAGACGCTCAGAGATCGCGATGAAACTATTAAGAACAACAATATGGGTAAGTATTATATACTACTAGCCGACAGTGGTGTGCAGTTCATAGAGGCATAAAAGCACTGCTTACCCAAATGGAAACATGTCAATGCTAATATTTCATCAAAACAGCTAGTAAATAGGTATTCTGACTATCTAATGCCTACCCTAGCTTCAAAACCTGTGCACGCCACTGCTAGCTGATGCCCGCAACTTCGTCCGCGTGGGTTAAGTTTTTCAATTCCCGCGGGAACTCCTTTATTTTCCTGGATAGCTTATGGCCTTCTCCGGAATGCAACCTATCCCTGTGCAGAATTTCATCAAAAACACGTGAACAGCTGGGCAGCGCAAGCGTAGCATGCAGACAGACAGACTCACACACTTTCGGATTTATAATACCAGTATGGAAGAAAGTGCAAAAAAAATGTTCGTGTGAATTTCAAGTATGTATTTGTGAATAAAAAACATAGCATGATTTTTTATCCCGTGGGAACTTGGATTATCGCGGATAAAAAGATTTAAGCTATCTTTTTGCCAGCAAGATAGATGGACAAACATTGTGGTCAATTCTGTATAACACAACCTCTTAACTAAAATTACATCTATTAGATAGAAGCAGGCGTTACTTTGCGAAAGTCCATGAAAATGAAGAAACTAGAAGTTTAATTCGCTATAATCCGCCACAGAAGGCAAATCTATGTGGTACAATGCACGAGTGTGATCGTGCATTGTCAATTTTGAGGGTTCATGTGGTGTGATGAATATCGAGGGCATCAAGTTCAAGATACGCACTGCACCAAATAGATTTGCCTTCTGTGGCGGATTATAGCGAATTAAACTTCTAGTCTCTTCATTGGAATGACATCTTTAAATCTGATTCCGTCCCTTTCCGCAGGGAATATTATGAAAGGGTTAGCAATATTTTTAATGCTTAGAGTTGTATGCAGAAGGACATGGCATAATTATCCCAAGAAAACTTCTACTGTTATTAGATCAATGGAAGAAAGGGGTCACGACCCTCAGTAGTGAGGAATACGACGCAGAGAGAGAAACGGACAGACAAACACACTTTCGCATTTATAATATTAAAATCATTTAGTATGGACATATAACTATTTTCGTATTATTTATGTTCAGTAATCCAGTGGCTCCATAAGAAAATGGACGAGAATGGACCCTCCAATGACCAGCATGTCCAAAATAAATGCAGAACAGGTCTTCAATCAGCTACCAGCTCAACGCCTTACTTCTTGGGGAGGAATGTCCAAAACGATTCGACACAAGACAGCGATGAAACTATAAACTTCTACGCCACTTCTAAACTGTATGTTATTCCTTATTACATTCTTGGTTTTTGAAGTGAAACTTCTTTCGAATCGTTGTGATTTGAAAATTCGTAGAAACGAAAAGGCGACATTAAAAAGAGACAAACGTACTTATTCATAATAGGATTTACGCCTAGGCCTACGAGAGAATGGGATAGAATTCAAGTTATATTTGTCTCATTCTCTCATAGTCTACTTTTCTGAAGTTTCACTTCTGACGTTTATCATTGCACACACATACTTATTTTTTAAATTCTTTCTAGTTTTGTTTTAAACTAGATACTGCCCGCGACTTCGTTCACGTTGATTAAGGTTTTTGATTTATGCGGGAATTAGCCTATGTGTTAGTTCAGGTTATATGCTATCTGAATTACTAGATAGCATATACTATCTAATTTTTCATCAAAATCGATTCAGTCGTCGCAACTTGCAGTGTGAAGTTGCTCATCCACATCCAAACTTTCACGTTTATAATACTAGCTGATGCCCGCGACTTCATCCGCGAGGAATAAGTTTTTTTAATCCCTATAAAAAGTAACCTATGTTCTTACCTGGGATGCAACATATCTCAGTACCAAATTTTATCAAAATCAGGTAGACAGACACACTTTCCCAGTTATCATTTTAGAATTGATGTAACATCTTTAATCCTTTTTGGCCCCCAGATCAAGTATAGAGGAGAGCCCGCAACTTTCAATCCCAAGTAAAAAGGGTTTGGATCCGAAGTACCTCCAACCAGCATCGGATGATAACCAAACACGCAGAAAAGGTATCGTTCTATTCCTGATCATAAATTTTCCACTTAAAGTTAGCCCTTGACTGCGAGCTCACCTGATGGTAAGTGATGATGCCGTCTAAGATGGTAGCTTGCTACTTCTACACGGCATCCTTCTGGAACGCTAAATCTCTCGTCGGTAGGGTGGTAACTAGCCACAGCTGAAGCCTCCCCACCAGACCATACCAGAAAAAAATCAAAAATTATAGATTTCCAAATTGACCTTGTCGGGAATCGAACCCTGGACCTCCCACAATAAAACCACAGCGAACTGCGTATGAATCGCGTAGCGACACAGACTATGTATAGAAACCTAGCTAATGCCCGCGATTTTGTCCGCGTGGATTGAGGATGTTCGGTTCCCACGGGAACTCTTTCATTTTCCGGAGTAAAAAGTAGCCTATGTATTATTCCAGACTATAATCAATTTCTGTGCCAAATTTCATCTAAATACGTTCAGCAGTTCTGGCGTGATTGAGTAACAAATATCCATCCATCCATCCAAACTTCCGCAGTATAGGTAACGTGACGATAATGAACCTGTGGAGTGGGGACACTTATGATGTTACATAACCAAATAGTAGTTGTTGATTGAAGTCAAGTAGACCTAATAATTATTAAACAATTATTCTGTTCTTGTTACAGAAGTGCAGAGGTCTTCATCAGCAAATACCCAAAGCAAAGGAAAAGAGAACAAGGCAGCTGATCTGCCGAAAGTTGACTATAGGGAAAAGAAATCATCCAGACCAACGACGTATCGGGCCACTCCTGTGTCTGCTTACTTTCCATGAATTATGGCCGTTTTCACCGATTGGCGTGCATTTCAGGGAACACCTAAGTCCATTAGGTGGCATGTAGTGAAAACTATCAAATATTAGTCTTATGTGTTCCCTACAATTTAGCCATTGTTGCTGTAAGCAGGCATTCATATCTAACTGGGCGATGCCGGCGACTTTAGGCTATCTCTACCGAATTTCATCAAAATTGGTTACCTGTGACAATGAGAAGGTAACTGTCAAATTATACAATTTCGCATTTTATGATAGTTGTATGTACGAGACGACGATGAAGCGATGGAGTTCTTAAAAAATATTATGACTGTTTCATTGTTTTAATATAATAATATTATGTTGTATGTATTTAGTGTATGTATGTTATGAAAATAATGTAATTAAACTATTTTAAACAATATAAGTATTTTTATTAAAAATCTAGATATATTTAAAAGATTTTCATTACATTTCATTTGAGGAGGAAGTTTCGAAATTACTATTACCTCTAACTAATTACCTCGGAACATTATATTTATCAGGTAATAGGGAGTGTAGAAACCATCCTAGCATCATCATCCTATGTGGATCATGGCCTCACGTTAAGAAAGTTTCTGCCCAATTGTGGCGCGAGCGAGAATCGTATTGTCGCTTGTCGTCTACTATGCAATGTCCTCTTCGAACAAAAATACTTGTAAAAAATTAACGCCATCTAGTCGACATTGTTGAAAAGTGGTTTGCCGAGTTTCAATAATGACCACGACATAGCGCTGTTCAATTCAATTCAATTCTTGGTTTTATGGCTTGCGTTTGAATCCAAATGGGTACAATATAAAGCAGAGTTTTATATGAACCTGCGGACGGGGCAAAGTAAAACATGGCGTCAGATCACGTGATTATAATTGTCATTGGACATTTAGTGATGCAAACATTGACAGACTGGTTGTTACTGAACGATTGAATGAATACATTCTGAAATCGATACCACATACAGTCGCTTCTACTGACTGATGCTGAGATCTATAGAGCGTATTTTGACTTGGCTCAGACTTTATGTGAGTTTAAACGAAGATGGACTTTTGTGAGTAACATAAATCTATCTCGTTTTAAACCATGTCTTAATTCTAAGCAAAGTCAAAGTTCTCTCTATAGATCTCACACTGAATGATAAGAGCAAGTTAAGTCGATTGTAAATCGATTTTCATATTTAAGCCCGGGGTATGAAAAATGTATGGGGAGTGAATTCCAACTTTCTCCGTTACGTTATGTAAATGTTTCCATGGCAACACTTGATTATGTTTCCATGACTATGTAATTTATTTTGATGAATATAAATTATTTATTTAATATACATAAATACATACATGTATCAAGCATGCTTTCAGTAAAATATAAAAATTGCCCTCATTTATTTTATAGTCGTTCGTAAAGAGTAGACTCCAGTCGTACGTAATAGGCCTATTACACTGCACTTATCACAGGGACCCTTACATTTAAATCAGTGTAGTGTAATATGAAAGAGGGTGTAAGGGTCCCTAATTTGATCCTTATTGCTGTGTAATATGCGACGCTCTAACTAGCGGCCACGCCAACCCTTACCACAGGGCCCTGTGGAAAGTGCAGTGTAATAGGCCTATTAGAGCTGACACACACAATTTTTTTTATAATGTAGGTACTTGATCACTGATCACTACAGCCCATTAACGTCCGACAGCTGGGCACATGCCTCCACTCTCATTTAAGAGAGAGGGAATTAGAACTTAGACCCACTACGCTGCTCCGATGCGGGTTGGCGGACTTTAACGACTGTTCAAGTTTGTGATAAGATGTTAGGGAAAGGTTTAATTAAACAGGTTGTCGTCTTCAACATCATATGGTACTTTCATAATCAGAGAATGTGGTAATCGATTTTCGACTTTTACAGTCTTTGTTTTTATTTTGGGATTCTTGCTAGTTATTTGATAAATTATTAGCTTCATAATGCTTGAATTGAATTACCTAGTAAATTATGGACTTTAAATGTTTTACTTCAGGAAATAAGACGTTTGTGAGTGATTTGTGAAATAAAACAGTGAAAATATTGATAGCAAAGTTGAAATGTCGTGACTAGGATTGGTTACTCAAGGATGTAATACAATCAATAATATTATTCTATGTTACCCTTTATTCTTGGTGCCGAGACAATCTATAGTCCAAAAGTCAAACATTTTATCGCTTGGCTCAGAAAGGCTAGAACCCAAATCCATAAAGCCAGAAAAAAGAAGAACATTTTCCCGCCATTAATTTGACGTTTATCGTGAAACGACACTTGCTGGAGTTGGAGTAAAATTTGAATAAAAAAAGAAAAGAAATTTAATAGAATTAGATTCACACCATATTTAAAATCGATTATCTGCTGCTACTGCTTTAGAATATTCAGATCAGATTTTGAGAAGTGTTATTACAATGTGGAATGGTAAGTTTCATCTAAACCTGATTCTGTCTGCAATAAAACGATTAAAACAATTCCTATTTTAATACTTACATCATTTTAGATCAATCAGTTGCTGGGGGTGGATTTTTCAATACGCAAAATCAATTTGGAAATGTTAATACTCCAAACCAAGCTCAAAAATCGGTATGTATCTTTTGGCATACTTAAACCTAGCTTTACGAAAGATATACAACAATCAATTAACTTTTTAATTCTAGTTGTAGGTACTTTTAGTTTGATTTGCACAAGAACTTTTACTTGTCATAGTTACCTATTTCATAATGATTATTATGTACTTATATTGTCAAGATGCATGTTTCAGGGAAGAAGAGCTTCTCGAACAGCACCCATTGTGATAAAACAGGCTTTGCATAGCGGAGATGATGGGGTGAAGATTTGGGGGACAGAAATTCAAATTGTATCAATAGTGGCCCGAATAAGGAATATAAGAGTACAAAGTACCAAAATAACTTATACTATACAAGATATTACTGGAAGAATGAGAGCAGTGCTGTGGCTGGATATGGAAGCTATGGATGAAGATGTAAGATAAAACCTTTATATTGATTATAATATTACTATAGGTACTAAAACACTTATATTTGTGTGATCTAAAGGCTTCATATGGGTAGTATTTAAGTTATAATATGGATATTACTTTAGTTCTTTAAGAACAGCACCTTTTGAGCAGTGAATGTAAGGGTTCTTGCAGCCCCTATAACAAAACATTTTTTATTCTTCATTTTTCAAGTCAATTTGTTTACAAAAACCATAATTAATATATAAACATCTTATAAATATCTTATGCATAAAATGTTTTACAATTTTTCAGGATAAATCAGCTCCACAAGTGAAAGTTAATGATTACATACAGGTATATGGAAATGTAAAAGCGAACAAAGGTAAAAAAGTTCTCATGGCTTTCAAAATAATGCCAATTACAGATGCCAATGCTATAACATTCCATTATCTGCAATGTATCAATAACAAGCTGAAGATGGAAGCAGATTCTAAGAAGGTACTTATAAATGTGGTTTTTTACAGTACATGGGATGTTTCTTTAATGGACACTTATTGGGTTGAAGGTTGAGTAAGACAATTCAATTATTGTCTTACGACTTTTACCTATATTCATAATGATAATTCGAGTTTGAACCTTTCAGTTCCTCTAGCAGAGGAGTTCTATTTGGCATGACAAAAGTAACAACTTTCTGGATTCCCCTAATATGGTTATTATAATACTAGCTAATCTAGTGTGTTGGGATCATCATGTGCGATTAACACAACTGCCAACAATTGTTTAGTTTTAATTGAATCAAGAGAGTGACGTGTGTGAGCAATTATGGACACATAAATTAAATATTGCAGGAAAAAACCGAAACATCAAATTCTACATTCACAAGTGGTTTGCCAGCTAATTCCATGGTCGGCATGAATGATAACACCTCAGTGAACGGATTAAATCCCCGCCAAATGATGGTCTACAACCTCATCAGAGCATCCACTCTTGAACAGGGCATAAGCAAACAGGACATGTTTGCTAGCCTAAAAGACAAGATGTCCCATGTTGAATTTGAGTGAGTATTTTTTTGAATAATAAAAAAATGTGTGTGCAATTCAGAAGTGAAACTATATCATCAAACTAGATAATGCCCATGCGGTCTGCATGGATTTTGGTTATAAAAATTCAATTTCCCGAGAAATAGCTTGTTCTTCTCTGTTAATTTCATGCTATACAATTCCTCTGGTCCACCAAAGTACCCAAACCTATTAATACATATTTTTCAAGATGTTCGCTAGTCACTGTTCATAACATTATTGTACATTGACCTTAAAAGTCTCTGATAAAATTGTTATTTATATGATACAATTCTTAACAGTGGTTAGTTAGTAAGTAAACAATTCATTTTTGCACATAATGAAATTTACAAATTATAATTTTTTCTTATAAGTGTTTTGGATGATATGAATCTCTTCTATGTAACACTTGGCAGTGCAAATGTAGTCATCACTATGTAGGCTTTGAGGGCCTATTGGACTATAAGTCTTTATAACTTCTTCCTGCCTGTATGCTTGTGCAAGGGACTATCCAGTTTACTCTGGGGTGTCCATCACAAGGTGACCTTCCTTGCCCTCTGTTCAAAGAACTAATAAGGCGACTTTATTTATGTAAAGGGTTCTTAATGCTGAGATGTTTAAAATCGCAAATCTGTATAGATTTTCTATCTACCTAAAATAAACTTGTTAAGGTGATTTAGTAAAGATTTGATGTTGCAAGAATTTTACAAAGTCCTTTGATTTTCCTAGAAATACCCTGGAATGGATGTGTGGTGAGGGGCACATATACTCAACTATTGATGAAGAACATTTCCGTGCTACAGATGCCTAAAGAAAGAAAAATATTTGATTAAGTATATTTTTGTATCTTGGTAAACAAATAAAGCTTGTATCTTGTATTTTCTATTTTTTTTCTTTTATTATAAAAATACAGTCTAACTCATTATGAAATTCTTGTGTAAAATAAAAAATAGACATGAAATAACAAATTTATGTTGCAATGTAGGTAAGTTTTAACACAATATAAATATTATAAATTCTCAAAAAAAAGCACTTTGCCATAGACTTGATGACCTCATAAACATAGTAAGCAAAATTATTTGAACAATCATACTAAATATTATAAATGCTAATGTGTGTTTGTTCTTCAATCATGCTGCAACAGAGCAATGAATGGACGTAATTTGCATGAGTATAGTTGAGGACCTGCAGAGTGACATAGGCTTTTTATCCCAGAAAATTAAGTTCCCATGGGAATTTAAAAAAAAACTAAACCACATGGACAAAGTTGCGGGCATCAGCTAGTTATTAATATTATAATTAGAAAAACTACTTTAAATCAGTATGTTTTCAGTTCAGTTGAAAGTCTCACTTGATAATTAAAAATACTTAAATAAATATTTGCATCAACCCTGGATTAAAATTTATGCAAGTCATGCATTGTCAGATCTATAGTTCATCTCTAACAGCCTTATTTTTCACATCGGGGTTCTTTCCTTGATATGTCTGGCTTTCTAACTGAACATCCTTTAACTCATCTTGTTCTAAAAGGTACTCTTTTGCAGTCCAAGCTTGCGAGCCATCTTTAAACATAAATATAGCTCTATCATCATCTATTAGATACCTGTAAAATGTAGAAAATATATTTTTGCAGCAGAGTTGTGCTTAAGTATTATGTATGTTTCAATCAGTCAGGATGTTCTTAAAGCCTGAGTGTTCAGTATAAGCATAAGAACTTGCAGGGCGGTTCTCACTTTTTTACTCACTCAAGTGCAGGCGTTGTTGATGTCATGTATGGTATTGTATTTTTCATACAAATTAATATCGATCAAAAAAGCCGCCTCCCGATCTGTCGTAGTGTGGGATACAGATTAATTACGAACGACAACGACGTTCGTAATTAAGCTGTATCGTGCGACGCGACACAGGGGCAGCGAGTAATTGTATGCGCCATAAAATGTGCTACATAATATTACAGCGCTGTTGGGTACTCCATAAGTTCGAATACTAACACTTCCTTAATGCCCAGTATATGACATTGTACTTCAATGCTAAAGTGCATGGCTTGAAGAGGGCAAAGTACATTTTTTATACAAAATTATGTCAGTTCTGAACAGTCAAACATTTAATTGTAGAACAAAACACAAAAATAAAAGAACTAAGAATATGTACCTTTCAGCTTGTATATGGTTACTCCAAAGACCAGTTTGCCATATCTTTGTCAATTCCTCTGAGCGAGCTCTCGAAGGTTTGTTAGCAACAGTCACAAACATCATTAAAGTTTGGCCTTTCTTAGTTGCCTGTAGAACTGATTCTGGATTAGACATGTCTAGTTTGCTGAAATCTACTGTGGGAGGTTTTCGCATATGTTCTGGTTGCTCATCTTCAGGCAGAGGTTCCTCATCTTCTTCCCATTGATCATAGAGGCTAGAAATATACTTTATTCATTACTAGATTTACACACAAATATCTAGAATCTATTGTAATTTACTGTTACAGTATCTTTTCTGGTTCTGGCCTACCCCTACCATTCCTCAATTTTTTTAAATAATGGCTACTCATAAATCCTATGTACGCTAATCAATAGCTGACATCAATACAAGTATTTTTATGAGGCAAAATATAGTGGCAGGTTTCTGAGATTTAAGCTATCAAAATTATAGTTTACTCTATCATGGAGCCACCATTACAGCTGTGATATCTTAATAATATAACCAGCTATTGATTAATACAGGGTTTATGAGTGGGTGATATTTCGAAGAAATAATAAAAATAGCTATGTATAATAAATAAATAGATGGTAGGTAGGCTAGAATATTCAAATCTTTGTCAAGACTTGATTTGTAGTTGAAAATATTAGCCTATATACTTAAATCCTGAATACAAACTATCCATAAACTATGTAACTCATCAAAATCGGTTGGCCTGTGAAAGCGTGGCACACACACTTTCGTATTTAAAATATTAGTATGCATATATTTTCAGTACTAAGTGGACAAAATAAGAAGTGCCATATTATATACTAATTCATGCATATCTTAGAAGTATGATAACTGGAATAGAGTTTACCGTTCCATATCAGCATCACTAAAATCCCTTATATCTTTTTTAGCCCACGCGGGCTTTTCTTCATCGTTATATTTTTTACTGAAACTGCCACTGCTTACACAAAGTAATATTACTAAATATATGAACTTAGCCATTTCTAGATCTAACGAAAACAACATAGAAAGAATTATTACTATTCAAATAAAAATAGGTACAGCCCTCATCATAATGTACTCTGTGCCAGAGTATTATGTTCTGTGACTCTGTGGCCCTCATCAGAGACAAGCCCTCATACAGCCCATCCACAGCCGGTGGTGTACAACTATCCTACATGTTACTTGTCTCTGGTGTACAACAATAAACAAGTAACAACCAGGTAACAACAGCAACAGCTTTGATTTTATACTTAAGAAAGAGAGGATAAGTTACATTTTACTCAATTATACGATGCATTTTAAAACATGTAAAACTATGATTTGACTTTTCTTACTTACTAGAAGCTACGTTATTAGAATGAGACAGGTGTATTATGTTATTGCGTAAATGTGTCGCGCAATTGTCTTATGACGTCATCAAATTTAGCTATTGAAGCCAATTTTTTGTCAACTATTAATGGCGTCTGTTGTGCTTCCGGTGTGTCAGTCGTGAATAATTACCTGTTTTTTTTTAATATTTTCATGTGTTTTTGCTTAGTTTTATGTAATCAACTATGGTGAAGTGCTCAATTGTGGGGTGTCGTAATAATAATATTGTAAAACGCCCAGGAATTTCATTTCATAGGTGAGTAACCAAGTCGTCTAGTTTTTCTTTTTGTGGCTACTATTTTAAGTTATTTCGACTAATTATAGCTTAGTTTCTTCTTTACTGAATCCATAACACGTAAATTTTTGCGCTGTCCCCAAAAATTTTGATTATTTCATTAGTTTTTGTATAGAGTGTATATATAGTGCGGGGATTGTATTGTTTACAAATAAATTGAATATCGATAAAATTAAAATTTCATATAACTCTTACTGTTTCTCACTCAGAGGGGTAGAGAGATGAAATTGAGCAGTCAGATTCTACTTATAATATTGCCAAACTCATTTTAGACTGTAGCGATGATAATCTTGTGATTAAGACACCCGATCTCCAATCCCCGATACGTCAATATTAAAAATCAATAACTGATCTACTACTATAAAGTACTAGTATATTCCTTGGCTGCGCGGACCACTAAAGTGGCCCGCGGATATGCACAGGTTTTTTTTCAAATGCAACTATTGTCTTTTTAGGCATTCTTTCTTGATTTTCGCATTTAATCGGCTCTATCACACCATTTTTTAATAATCTTTTTTGTACCCACGACGGAACGGAGACGGTATGTGTGTTTGCCCTAAGAGGTGTGCGTTAGTTTGTGCACTTTGTTGTTACCATTTTCCTGGAAAACTACTGGACCGATAACTACGCGGTTTTTTGCATTAGATATGCATAACTTCTGAGAAGGTTCTTAGATATGTAGGACCATAGTCCATCAAGTTGAGCTTTAATCGTGATTTTTATTCTTCAATGTTACCATTTTTCTCAAAAAGTTCTGGGTCGATTGAGATGCGGTTTTTTGCTTGTGAGAAAGTTCTTAGATGTATTTTATGGTCAAAGTCCACCACGCTGCGCTGCAATCGTGATTTTTTTAACTATCTGTATGCATTTGTATAATTTTTTGAAATAAATCAATTTTCAAATCAGTCTACTTTTATTATTCATATCATCACATTCAGTAACATTTTTTCCATAATATCTAGGAATTCCAACTTATATTATGAAACAGTATTGTTTGTTAGGTTCACATGAACTAATAATATAAATCTATACTAACATATTATAAACGCGAAGTTGGGATGTATGGATGATGTTGTTAATCATGCCTAAACGAATCTGTATGAAGTTTGGGGCAAAGATAGATTATAGTTTGGAATAACATGCCGGCTAGTTTTTATTCCGGAAAATTTAAGAGTTACCGCGGGAACCAAAAAGCCTCAATTCACGCGGACGTAATCGCGGGCATCAGCTAGTTCATTAGAAAATACGAATATATAATATAAATATTCGTAATTTATGTAAACTAGTGTTTCAAAATATTATGTTTAATCATTTATTAATTTTATTTGTGATTATTTTATATCGATTATACAAGTATCGATAATACCAGCCCTAGCCCCCAGCTTAAGCTTCGCCATACGCCATTTTTACTTACCGGAAGCTTCAATTTAAATATGATGTTTCATATCCTCTGCTCTAAATAAAATCAAAGAGCAACAGTCTGAGTCATAGAACATATATAAGGCTTAGAAGGGCTAGAACCCAGAGCTGTAAAGCCAATTTATAAAATAAAAAAATTTCAATAACCACAGACATTATAATTTGAGGAACTTGAGGCTCAGAAGCTTAGAATCCAGAGCCGTTAAGCAAGTTAATTAGAAAAATGACACTTGGCTGTTGTCAGCTGCTTTCAGATGTAAACAGGGTTGCCAGAAGCATGGAAATTGCCGACTCTTAGACTCGTAATTTTAATTAAGTTAAAATTGCTTTTAAAAAGCTATAAATTATTCAGACAATTATTGAGGATCTACGCCTACATCAGGCTGTAGTTTGGATCGGTCTAAATGCACAGACTTTGTTTTTGATCGACTAAAACTTGGTAATTTTGTAACAGGTACAAAAATTTGTTGATTTGTTGTTTTGATGGTTTGATTAAAAAATACAACGCAACTTAATACGCAATAGCCAATAGTCATCGGTGTAAGTGAAGTCAGTGTCACAGGGACCTTTATTTAGGGACCTTTAATAATATGCTACATCCATATATAAAATTTCTTACACAATCGCACTTCAGGATAAGAATAGGATCTCTATTCAAATGCGTACTACTACAACATACTAGCGTAAGTGCGCTCACGAAGCTATGTTATATTGCAGTAATAATTATAGCAACAGGGCTGCATGGTAATTACTGTATTGTAAGTACTGCACGGATCAGGCTCCAAAAATATAAATTATACACATTTAATATAAACTTTTACATATGGTGATATAAATTTGTTTTTTTTTACGATCTCATCAATCAGTAAGACTCTTTCTTCTTCTTTATGTATTATAGGTTGAAGCTATTATTCCTAATCAGTAGGCGTTATTAATGTTTAATTTAATACCGTCTATTTAATATAAAGACAATCATAGCTTGGAGCTATAGTTCCTAAGTCAGTAAGCGTTATTGATGCTTAATTTAAAACCGTATATTTAGTATATAAATAGTATTATTATTTTTGATCACGACAGTTTCGCTTTTTGAGTGCGGTATCCCTCATTTATGCCAGTGGCAACTGTTTTTTTTAGCCTGCAGCTCAGATTAAATACCTAAAGATTTCTCTATATTCCAACTTTTATTGCTAGAACGAGAGAGCTTTATGGCTTAATGCCCATAAATGAAAGGCAAGTGAATATTTTTTTTTGTCCCCGTCACCGTGCTTATTTTTTTGCTTGTCATACCAATAACCAGTGACACACAAACTTATGTACAGGTTATGTACATTGGAGGTTAGATAAGTAGCCAAAGTTTTTGATATTTTATTATAGTTATAACATTTGTAGGTGGAATCGTTTATGAAATTTTGTATTCGTTAAGATATTGTGCAATTGTGGGTTGCAGTATATTATTAGGCTGCAAAAGCCGCAGCGAAAGGAAAATCGATGAAATTACGTTTCACAAGTAAATGGTCAAAATTTTGATTTAGTGACATATTAATCTTTGAATCTTTAAATTATAGTAACTATAATCATGTGTTGCTAATGTTTACTCAAATAAATGAAAGAAACAGGGCCTATTTATCTAATTTTCATAGTAAAACTGATAAGAAAAGTTTGTTATTAAAATGAGTACTCGTATATTTGGAGTGATGCCAGGACCCAAATTCAAATCCTTCCACACGTCCACACCATCACGTCTTATATTTTGCAAGCGTAACGTTCAGAAGGTGTACTTTGTACTATATAAAAAATGTATTGTTCTGTTTTTGTTTGTCAAAAGTTATATTCAAGGAGAAAATGTGAATTAAAGTTAACATAATTCTAATATTTTCCATAAAAGTACATACATTATGGCCATACGAGTTTATAATAATTTGCCCGATGAGCATCAAAGTACTTCTTTTTTCAATGACGGCTAGCTAAATTATACGCTGGGTTTATGCAAATAAATTGACTTTGTTGACTGAAATTATTATTTTGAATATTATAATGGAATATTTCTTTGACTCTTAACAAGTGCTTAATAATAATTTATCGATTATACTTAATCTAAATGTATTACATTTTCAATTTCAGGTTCAGTTGATATAAAAATTTGTAAGCATGGTTGATATATCAAAAATTTTCTTAATTGTTCACCTATTTATCTCATTAATTAATTCCGTGATTTGCTACATCGATTGTTTTTAACTTTTAAGTAATGCACGCCATGACGATGGTAAAACACTGGTATTGTTAGCTTTTACCACCTTTGTATTATTATGTGTATTATGCAATAAATAATTTCTGATTCTGTAATATTTTGAAATATTTCATATCATCTAGCTTCTACAAATAGCAATGAAACGTACGGAATAATATCAAGAAAAATTTAGGGTAAATTATTATGTAGATATGTTACTTACAATTTAGGGTCTCGATTTTAACATATTATGAGTTCAGATGAAATAATACATGAAACTACATAAATAGGTATTTATTTAAACATTCGCATGATACCTACTACCTACGTTAATTATTGTTAATATTTTATTTTAATATAATATAATTTTATATTTATTCCCTCCCTTTATTCCCTATTTTTCCTATCCTATCTGACAGGAGTCACCACTTTGGGAGTAAATTATGAATATGGCAACATTTTACTATATACCTTTCAAAGACAGTATAATAAGGCTGTCTCGCGACCGAGCAAACCATCAGTCCAGTCTCTGGTTAACTTGTCTCTGCATCAGTCTATGTACAGTCGACTTCACGAAGCGAAGGAATTAATGTAAATAAAACATACCAGTCACGACATTTCAACTTTACTAACAATATTTTCACTGTTGTGTATTGCAAATCACTCACAAATGTCTTATTTCCTGAAGTAAAACATTTATAGTTCTTAGTATACTCAAAAGTAATTCAATTTATGCACTATGAAGCTAATAATCTAACAAATAACTTGCAATAATCAGGGCCGTCCAAGCTAAGCCATGAAAATAGGATAAAGTACATATCTTTTATCTCATGTTTTTAGTATGGCTATACATTTTTTTCTCACTCTTTCCACACAACCACAATATTTGCACACATAGACATGTTTTTATTACTATATGTATTATATTTATTTATAATAGCCGCTCAAGCAATGTAGCCAACTTAAGCTTTCACCTTAAATTTAGGGGAAAAAATTCGCTGATGGCTCTTTGAAGAAAATGTAAAATAAAATATTATAAGGTGTTTACTTTAAATCTGGACTTGCCAGATTCCGAGAAGCGTTTTAAATCAAACTTTACATTTATAACTTAATTAACATTGCAAATTTATGCACGAAATTACGATTACGTAATGAGATTATAACTATTTCTTGATAAAATAATAGAAAGAAGTGAAGGTGCCATACAAAATATTAGGAAATATATACACTTGCTCTGTACTTTCAATTTTAGTCCAGTGGATTTCTCATCTCAGGTTTAATTAAATCTGAATTTAGGGAAAAATAAATCAAAGGCTAACAACACCACATTTTCGTTTTCTTACAAAATAAAAATGGCGAAGCCTCAAGTTTTCTTTTTCTTTAAACATAACTTCTTAAAATGTAAAGTAGTTTAGTGTAAAGTGTTTTCTTCGAAGTTTGGTGAGTGAAGAAGTGTGTGTTGATCGTGGACCTATACTCGTATCATGCTAATCTCTTCCGCGACACCCGCGACTTAGAATATAAAGATAATTCCCTGATTCTGACTTAGAAACATAAAAGCCGAAAACTGGCTGGCTACGCTACCTAATTAATGATCTCTCGGTACCAGTAGGTAAACCTACAGGAGTGGAGACTGCATATACAATTATCACGATCGATATCGGTTGCATATCGGTAGCTAAGGCACAGTATGGAAGGACCTTCAAGTGTCCACGCCGTTCGAAAAGAGTCCCTCAGGAATCAGAACAATGGTTGGATGAGAAAGGCTGGCGATGTCTTATGAAAACGCGCTCTCCAGAGCTTCAGTTGTGGACTCTACAGGCACATATTATGATCTTACTTGAATGCAGCTATTTATCTTAGTTTTGTCCTCACTGAGTAAGTTACAATTTATGTTAACAATAAAGCTCTTAAAAATAGATTTAGATTTATACATTACCCATACATTAGTCCTAGTAATGTTTACATTACCAGGATTCAATAAGGTTTTCTTTAAACCCATGCATTGGATCTTTAGTTTTAAGATACTCTGCTTATCTGATTATCACCATCATATTTTTTTATGTACCTAACTGGACGTCAATAAATTGTAAATTGAATAAATATATTTTGACTTGGATTAGTTTCTCCCTCCCTATTCTTGAGAAACAATAATGGAATAATATTTTAGACTTTAGACACTATTTGAAACTTGTTTCGATTATTTTTACACTGCATTATTTGAATAATTTTAGCATTTGAACTTTGAAAATAAACAATTGGATACAATTTTTCAGTTATGTTATTAGTATGAATTGGACCCATTTATTTTGTTTGTAGAAGTTGTGGTAGTCTGGTGGCTTAGACGCCGGGCCTCCCTAAGAGTAGTTGGGAGTTCTATCCCTAGGCAATTACCTAGTTGAGCTTTGTACGTTTTAAGAAAGTAAATATCACATGCTTTTATGGTGAAGGAAAACATCTTGAGGAATGCCTGAGAGTTATCAATAATGTTCTGAAAATGTGTGATGTCTGCCAATCAGCACTTGACCAGTGTGGTGGACTATGGCCAAAACCCTTCTGATTCTGAGAGGTAAAGTGGTGCTCATGAACTAGCAATTAGTTGATATTATGATGATGATTGAATTTGTTATGTTATATGCTAATAGCATATATGTTTTTTGATGGAGGGGTCTAGATATAGCAATACTGCGGGATGACAGGGACACAACAGAGGAAACTGGCAGAATTTTCATTCTAATGTAATATTAGTATGCAGTTTCTCATAGGAAACGGCATACTCTCTCAACCATAAGTTGTTATATATTGGTCACAGTAGCCGGGTCTGTCATTTGTATGGGCATTGGCCCGCTGTATGAATATACACTAATGCTATGCTAATATTATGATGTACCATTTACTTAAATGTGTCTGCAATAATTTTCAGAATAAGGAATTGACCTGAATTGGTGTGCAGTGAAAAGTTGTACAATAGAAAGGATTTCAGATGCTGTGAGGCTGTAAAACTGAAAGCGAAACATGTTAAAACTATACAATTTCTATGAAAAATTAAGGCAAGTACAAAATAAGTTTTTTAGCATCATACCAAGCTGCTGATTTTACTAGAACTCTGTTCTTAATAAGTACCTTTGTTTAAATATTTAGCACCCAATTATTATAAACAAATTAACTTCATTAAATAGTGACCAGAAATTTAAACATCTAGATGCTAGCCATCTACATGTTAGAATTTCCAGTTATAATTTCCACCTAAGGGCTTTTTAATGCACATTTGTCTTTGATCTTTAATCAAGTACCTTTTTAGTACAAGTAATAGGAGAAAACTGGTGCCTAAAATGCTTACCATTTTGACATTCTTTGTTATTAGACTGATTTCATTCAAAATCAATAACTGACGTTCCCTGTGGTCATAACAGAGGAAACCGGGCCATGACAGACTTAGGTGCTACAACTAACTGTAGTCTTATCAGAATGTAGTTATACTGTGACAATACCTTATGATAGTGAATGTTTTAAACACCTAATAGAGATGTAAGATTATTTACTAGATGCAAATAAATAGTCCAAGGGTGTACTTCAAGGGTGTCCTACACTTCTTAGTTTTGGGTGAACCACTACTTCAATATGCAAGTATGTGATGATGCAGTCTAAGATGTACCTGGGGCTAACTGCCTTACTCACTGTATGGCAATCATGATTCCATTTGTATGCCCCTTATCCGTTTTGTAATTAACAAACCTTTCTGCATGAACTTTGATGACATTTTGTAATTATCTGGCATTGTTCCCTGTGTTTTTAAAAGAGAGAATGGTTGTCTAAATTTTAATAAGAAGTTGCATTTTGATAATTTTTATTATTGGAACAATTTCCCTCAAAATCGAAATCTGACTGTATAGTGTACACTTCTATATTTTTAACAAACCTATCTGCATAAACTTGGATTATCAATTAATAATTTTACTTTTCAGGTCAAATTAGCTGCACAAATTTTCACCATAGAGGTGGCCCACGCTGTGTCCATGCTGATGAAAACATATACAGATATTCTTACAATACCTGATTATTTCAATTCAATTCAAATGTTTTTGGAATGAATCCCTGATAAAGCTAGAATTGATGAAATTCGATGCCAAAGACTTGCAAGAAAGTAAGCCTCTTTGTTTACGTAACTTCATTCATGACATACATCTTTGGTCTGAATAATTGAAATCAATACCAGTGAGTCTTGCGCGCCTAATCTAGGATCCCCTGGATTTTGTTTGGCCAAATTAGAGGCAGGGTGGATGTAGCAAACATCCAGACTGTCATCAATTTGTTGAACTGTACAAAACAATATTGATTAATGACATTTCGACTGGTAAATCTTTGTATGCTAATTGCGCCAGCGAATTGCAATGACAAAATGCTGAGTACACTGAGTAAATTAATAAACAATCGGACAAGTAATACTCAACCTACATAGTAGGGATTACAAAATTTAAATTTTATTGAAGAATGTATTCCATCTGAAAATGCATTGAAGACTCAAGCTGTGTCTTACATCGTCATTGCAATCTGCAGATATTTATTACCAAAATGCATAGTGCAGAATTTCAAAATTGTGCACTATTGTCTAACGAAATTCAACCATTTCTTCAATTCACATTCCAATAACTAGAAATTGTTCTATACATCAATTAAATTTCAGGCACTAATTTGTATATATGAAATTGAACAAACTTTGGCAAAAATATGTAAGGTATGCATATACACAGATTTAATTAGTAAATTAACAGGTCTAGGACACATCATGGTCAAATTGTGTTGAACAAAAATCAGACTTTCTGAATGCTCTTTGGCTGTTTGTCATTAAAATGCATGTTAAACAATGGTGCACTAACTTCAATAGAATTAGTAATGTCGATTCACGAAAAAAGGGAACGGAAATGGAAAATTTGATTGCAACCAAGGTTACCAAAGGTGCAAGCTATAGATCTGTGCGACGTCGAAGTAACTAATTTGTATTACGTAGAAAGTTTTAACCATATTCATTGGACTCGAATTTAGGATCTTTACTTATTTCATATTAGATGATGCCCGCGACTTCGTCCGCATTAAGCTTTTAGAAGTGAAACTTTAGAATCGTTGTGATTTGAAAATTTGATGAAACGAAAAAGCGACACCACATAGGGACAAACATATTCATAATAGGATTTAGCCTGCGAGAGAATGAGATAGAATACAAGTTATATTTATCTCATTCTCTCATAGGCTACTTTTCTGAAGTTTCACTTCTGCCGTGTGTGAATGTGCTACACGCTTTTTATTCCCGCGGAACTCCTTAATCTTCCGGGATGTGTCCTTCCAAATGTGCCCTGCAACCTATCTCTACCAAATTTCATCCCGTTGCATCCCGTGGAAGGACATAGGCTATTTTTTTTTATCACCGATAATTTTAAGACACTGACATAAAGGCACAATTCGTATAACAGTAATCGATAGTATTTTACAATTCAACTACTTTTTAAATTAAATTTGTATCTATATATTAATGTACTATGACATATTCTGTATCAATGAATCAATAGAACATTTTGTACTATTATAGTCCCTGGTACTACTTATCTAATTATCTAGGCCCCATAGAAAAAAAACCCAGACCCGACAGAAACGAGACATACCTCATTTTTTATGTTATTTTTTATATAGTTAAATTATATATTTTTTATATTCGAAATCAATGGCTAAAACCAAAATATTGCCTTATGTTTTTGTTCAGGCGTTAGACAAAAAAATATATAAAAATGCCTATTTATCTACAAAATTCGTAAATATATGTAACTAAATGACGATAAAATAACTGTGGGGTGTATCTAGGTGACCTGGAGATGCAGCTGGATTATGTAATTTTTAACTCCTAGTACTAAAATCAACTTAGGATTCATTAAAAGTTAAAACCGTCGTATTCGATGATTCAGTGCAGATCAGAAACTTAGGTACGGTCTATCATTAGGGGTTCCATGATCTATAACAAAAAAAGAACAATATGTTGAAATAAAGTTTTATTGGATTTCTATGTCCCTTAAAATATAATCCATACCCAGTGCAGGGTGGTCAAAGTGTTCACGATGTCTAGCCCACCCTAGGTAAAAGACAACACTAATAACGTGTGCGCAACTTCCCAATGTTCTTTTCCTGTGATTCTGTTATTGTTTTTATTCCGTTAATGTTCTCATCAAACATAATATATGTGTAATACATTTTTGTTGTAACATGTCTTGCTACCTGAGCCATAGCTTGCAGGCAGTACGTGACCGTTTTTTTTTGCATATAACTGCCTATTGCAAGAAATCATCGAATACAACGATTTTAATGAATCCTAAGTTGATTTTAGTACTAAGAGTTCAAAAATTACATAATCCAGCTGCATCTCCAGGTCACCTAGATACATCCGACAGCTATTTTATCGTCATTTAGTTACATACATTTACGAATTTTGTAGATAAATAGGCATTTTTGTGTAACGCCTGAACAAAAACATAAGGCAATATTTTGATGTTAGCCATTGATTTCAAATATAAAAGATATAAATAATTTACCTATATAAAAAATAACAAAAAAATGAGATATGTCACGTTTCTGTCGGGTCTGGGTCACAGATGACCGTTCTCCTTTGTATCTATATATTAATGTACTATGACATATTCTGTATCAATGAATCAATAGAACATCTTGTACTATTATAGTCCATGGTACTACTTATTTAATTATCTAGGCAAAATTGGAACTAATGCATTTTATGCATGTTCAGTTTTTATTTTTATTTTATTTTTAATATTTATAAGCGACGCTGTCAACGGGTCAGATAGGTTTGTGGGACTGTAAAACATTTATCCGTAGTTCTCTACTTACTTATGGGCCTATTACACTGCACTTTACAAAGGGCCCTGTGTTAAGGGTGGGCGTGGCCGCTAGTTAGAACGTCGCTTATTACACAGCAATAAGGATTAAATTAGGGACCCTTCGTCACTATCTTCTTACACTACACTGATTCAGGTGTAAGGGTCCCTTTCAAAAGTGTAGTGTAATAGGCCTATTAGTCCCACCTCAAAGCTGTGCTTATAATGTAAATGTTATTGTTATAACTCAACATGCTGTTGGTAAAGAATGACAATTTAAAAGGAGTTTATTTAATAGTTATCGTTATTCCTCTTACTAAGTCACAATTACACTTTAAAATATGCATGTCCTCTATATCTTAGTTAGCAAAAACTATTACTAAAGCAGAGTGGTTTTTCTGTTCTATTTATTTATATCACTTGTGTACATGAAAGATGTTATACCGCGCTTTATTTATTTTACTTACCTAAACTCCTATAATGTCACCATTGTGATCAAAGTTTGGTTTAAGGAATATTGTAACTTGATTGGATTTCTTATTTTGTTATCAATAATGTTTTTCTATGTCATAATGTAATTATTGTAAGTAGTATTGTATTTTTAAGTTTAATATTTCGATTTTAGTATAGCAATGTATAATATTTGGTTTATATTAGTTACATAGTGGCCAATTCTGTATAACACAATCTCTAAACTAAACTAAAAAAATTACAGTTTTAAATCTAATTTTGTCCCTTTCCGTAGGAAGTATTATGAAAAGGGTTAGCAATATTTTTAACGCTGTCATTTTAGTTTAGTTATGAGATTGTGCACTACAGAACTACAGAATCGGCTCCATTGTATGAATTTAAAAAGGTAGATTTTAGTTATGCAACTGGTATTGTAAAATATAATCATTGTAAGTAGTAGTAGGATTACCTTTTAATTGCTAGAATAATTTTAATTATCTCAGGTTGGGTCAAGCTAGTGACTATTCACAGACTTAATTTAGTTAGACAGTTTGTAGTTATTGATGAAACATTAGACATCACAAAAATACCAGATGTAAAAGCCTACTCGAGCAATTTATTCCGTTATATACTTTCTATTATTGTCTCATAGGTACATCAAGCAAAAAGTGCCTATTGTTGTTATAATTATTATAATTTAAAAAAAATCCCAACAATTTATATTCTGAGTACAATAGTGGCTCGCTTAGCGTTATAAATATTTTATCTATTATATTAATTATTTTACTTATTGTATTTTCTGACAATCAAAATAAGTATTATTATTTAAATCAAGTCATACTCGACCCTGCTTCTCATTATAATCGGGGTTTGCGTCTTGTGTGGTTCCTCCAAGGCATTGAATTTTGTTCAGCATGAAACATTGGTCAGAAAACGACTAAAATATAGTAATTCATTCCAAGCTACCCATGTTATTGGATATTTCTCAAAACATGGTAATATTATCTGAGAGATGTCTCTTAAAATCTAAGTTTTTTTTAAACATATAATTAACCTATTTATGAATGAATTGCTCAGAGTAGTCTAGTCTAGTAGTTTTAAGTATTATTGTGAGATTGTGATAACAAAAATTATACCCGGCTGAGTTTGTTCTAGGCTTATTTTCTGACCAGGGCGCGCGGAAATTTAAGCTTACTAGCATATTATTCAAACGAAAATAGTACAAAAGATTTAATAAAAAAAATTAAAAGCTTTTTGTTTTATTTACAACCTTAGAATAGAAAAATTAATAATATTTGCTTGATACCCGTAATAAAAATCGGTAATTTACCGAAAACCGATAAAAAAAACGATATTTTACAAAAAAGTGCAACACTATTTTTTTACTATTAGTTACGATTTTGTACCACCTTCTCGAGGCCCATCCCTTAATTTACTAAGCCATATTACTACGATAATAATCCATTCATTCCTTTCACATCTATAGAAATTGTGGGAAAGAGCACAAAAATGTATACCTATTAAATGCCATAAGAAGGTGAGACAGACAATCAAATATGAATGAAATTGAAGTATAGGTAGATATTGCTTTTTATCTATAGATATAACGTGAAATTGTATAGCCTGTACGTTTCTCAAAAATGTCTATGAAGTTCGTGCGTCTATCTCTGGTTAACTTGTCTCTGGCAATAATCCCAAAATAGAAACACAGACTAATGACTTAATGGGTGTTTGACATATAGAAATTGAATGATTCCATAGAGATGTGACATGAAAAGTAAACCATAGACTGAATGATATGAGCGGGTTTAGTCGATTGTAAAAATCGAATATCGTTATATTAGGTTCGCAGATCTTTAATCTCTTTATTACGGCAAGCAGTCAGCGGCCGCGCCGGCACAAAAAAATCCGGTCATTCGTTTCGCTGCTTCTATTGATGTTGTACGTTTCGGGTGTTCTCTGATGCTTTTTAGTTTTTATTTTCAACGACTTAGCTTTATTAACTGATTTTTATTTGCTCTACGATTGGACTGTGTTAAACTTTGGACTGACGACCATTTTCTATTCTTCAAGGACATCGTTTTTGCATAAGAATTGGATTATTCGGAATTTATTTTGTTTAGACAAGGTATGTAACTTATTTTATATTAAGTACCTATTAGTAATCAATGAAATTTTCAATATTTCATAATTTATTTAACTTTTAGCTTGGATATATTTCGGATACAACGTTTTTAATATAGGTGCTGTTTCCGTGAAGTGAAATTTTCTATTTACAACCTCACACTAATCGTCGCTGCATACAAATTATTTTATTTATTGTATTACCTTTTTATTACTAGGTTAGCTAGGTTATCTGCTTTACCAATTTGAACCAAAGGAATTTTTGGTGTTTTTTTTAATTTTGTGTTTTAGTTTTGCCGGCCAAATAAAAATAACTTTTATTTTTATGGTAAAAATATATATTCTGAGTCACTTGTTATTACAATATATTGAATGAAAAATGTTAAGGTTGTGAGTTTTGCCCGGAACAAATTTTGTCAGGTTTTTCTTTGATTCACTGAAATTAATAAGCCCCAATTTAAGCGATATCCTTTGATGCGTGGCTAGGAAAGGACCACGGCATTATGTAAAAACTTATGCAATTGACAAAATAATACGGGCCCTAATATCATGCCAAAGTTCGTGCAGAACTTTTGGTAGTCTTTTTGAGTTTACTACAATGCAATAAACTTAGCTTACCACGCTATTATCGACGAAACAGCAGTGTTGCTGACACGGAAGTAATTATATTTATTTATATATGTATAAATATATTTATTTATGATGTAGGGTCTTAATCGCTACAGCCCATTAACGTCCCACTGCTGGAACAGGCCTCCACTCTCATAGGAGAGAGGGAATGAGAGCTCGATGTGAGTTGGCGGGCTTTAACGACTATTATCATAATATTAGTGATAATAACTGGGTCGACGGCTTAACGTGCTCTTCGAGGAACGGGGGTGAAACACCATCAACTTCCTAACTCCAAGCTAGTACTGGGAATTTCTAGTCAGAAAACCCCAATACTTAATTATGGCCCGACTAGATAAGAAAACGCTAAGAAACCAGGTGCTCAAAATTTCTACTCAATCAAATAATACAGTACACACAGCATACTACATAATATAACACATAAAAACATGTTACTGAAACTAAAATATATTTATAATACTAAATTATACGATAAAATAAATAAAATAAAAATAAATAATAATTTATTTCTCAAAATTTAACAAAAGTAAGACTTAGGTCTATAATAACAATGTATGGTCGGTCTCTGCAGCCGAATGTAGGATACCCTGTGGTTTAGGCTGCAGTGACTCGCCTTGCAGTGAATTACTTATTACGTATTATATACATACACATACATATTATAGAATTATATAGAATAAACAGCTAGTCGTCTTCAATTTGAAAGAAAATATGTCTTTAGACCATTTTTGGACAAGCCCAGCAATTTCGACTGTCTAATAGTAGGTGGGTTGGCGGGCTTTGACGACTATTATCAAGTAAGTGATAAGATGTTAGTGAAAGGTTTAATTATAATATCTTCTTCAACATCACAAGGTTATTTCGTAATCATAGTGTGTGGTAATCGATTTCAGAATGTATTCATTCAATCGTTCATTCACAACTAGTCTGTCAATGTTCGCATCACTATATGTCCAATGACAATTTTAATCACGTGACCTGAAGCCATATTTGATTACATTAATTCCTTCGCTTCGTGAAATCGACTGTAGAGGTCATTGATCTGAGGGCTGCAGTTTGACTTTGAAGTTTCGATCGTCAGTCACGTACTCCCCGTAGTAATTTAAATGTTCCTTGGTCACGTCACTTGCAGTCGTCACTTGCAAGTGTTACAGTCGGTTGTAAGTTGTAACCACTGTAATCTCTGGTTGTAAATTGTAATTGTCATTTGGCGTTATAGTTTTGGCTGTGGCTGCTAGAATTCGTTTTATGTTTTGAAAGCTGGAGCTTTAATGTTTGAGAAGTCGTACTTGTATTAATTCATATTTGTAGCCGAATTACTAACGTGATAATTTCTGTATACCCGCTGTGTTGTGAACTTTCAAGTTTGGTACGGTCAAGTGCAGGCGCTGATTTAATCTTTGAACATTACTTTGGGGTGGGCATAATGGACCAGAGTAGTATTACTCCAAACACCTCAAACCAGCAGTTGGTGATAAATGGAGACAATGATTCGGCCACGGCGTTGTTGCACGAGAAGCAGTCTCGAAGACGAGATAATCTGAGTGATGTCACCTTCAAGGAATACATGACTGTCGGAATATTGTGCTTCGTCAACCTCATCAACTACATGGACAGGTTCACCCTGGCCGGTAAGTTCTTGTCCTACTCTTCTACTAAATAACTGAAAGTACTTGTGTATTAGTTACCTGTAGCCCTGTTATGTAACTGTTGTTTGTTTAAAATCTTAACAAAATCACACATTATTCTAGACGCACAAAATAATAATCCGCTCTGTGACAACTTATTACTATTTAAAACTAAAGTGCAAAATCACAGCATCCCATTCAATGCTATGCGTATGCACAATAAGGAGTCCTTTGGGTGTCATTTATGAAATTAATGGCTTGCCATAATTATTGCATTAATAATCTATGCAAATAGATGAACTGTTGATACTCGTGGAAACTCTTGCCAGGATAAAAAAAGTAAAAAGTAACCTGTCCTTCCTGGAATGCAACCTACCTCTGTACCAAATTTCATCAAATACTGGCACAGGTTCACACTTAAAATATTTGTATGGATTAATAATGACTTAAGTAGTTAAATTTTTGTCATACATTTTATAACTCATACTAAATTATACCAAGCTAGCCAAAATCTTATACAATATTTGTATCCAAGGTGATGAAACTTCCTATCAGAAAATCTTAGTGAAGTTAACTGTTACTTAATTGCTCTTATTAGGTATATAGTAGTCATATTGTTCATCAAGGGCTCCTATTTGTGGGTTTGACACACATTCTGAGCTTTGCAATGTAACATATCTCTGGTGTTGGGTAGAAGCAGGCGTTCCTTTGCGGAAGTCCATGAGAATGAAAGGAGTTTTATTTGCTATACAAAAAGAAAAAAACATCTGCCACAGTAGGTAAATCTATTTGATACAGTGTGTATTTTGCACTTCAATGATGTGATATTCACTACACCACCACACAAATCTTCCAAATTATTCTCAACATATGTTTCACTCTGACACTGGGGCATCTTCAGGAGATGTTGGCTCGACAATGCATGATTGTAAATCGTAAATCGTGATAAGAATGATATAAAAGTATTTCAACAAAAGTAAATCACAAAATATATCAAAATTTTTTTTTATTGAAAATAATACAATAGAACTTAATGCTAGCTAACCTAACCTAATTAATATTATATAAATCATGCCCACCTTGAATGGTGGCAAGAATGCTGGCTGCATTTCCGCGCTGGACAGCCAGGCTGATCCTTTGCGCAAAAAATGAGCCAGCTCTTCTGTCACCAGATGAGGCAATTAACCGCTGTGAAATATCTCGCTAAAATTTTTTGCCACTAAGGCTCCACGGCCCAAGGGTCTCCACGGCAAACGGAACAAATATGTAACTCTCTATGAGAGAGGCATACTTCCGCCGCTTGCCGGTTTCAGCCTTTTCTGCTGCGGCTTCCGGCCTTGATGCTGTCTCCCTGATATGACACGGGGCCAATGTGTCTACGCATGTTGCGTCCCACATTAGCGCCCGTCCCCGTTCCCAGGGAACCAGCGTCAATCCATCAGGTCTCTTGCCATCATCCCGACTAAGCCCTGCCGGCTCAATGAGCGCAGGAGTATCTATGGTGGCAAGAGCCCTTTTGATCGTATCATTGAGAGAGCCATGCCGAAAAAGCCTACCAGCGCTCCTTTGGCAAGAGAGTCCGTGAATTATATATCAATATAGTACTTAATATTTTTACAAGTTAAATTGGCTATAGCACCTGAACTGGCTAGCAAATATTGTTAGTTTTTATACTCTTCACATAGGTACTGCTGTAGGTAATAATAATATTATTTGTCTACTTGTTTAATTTTTTATATTTTGATACCTACTGTTTCTAATTTTTTTTATTTATTTGTATATTTATTTACTTGTGAGTATGTAATATGTAATGTATGTATATTTATAAATGTTATTACACACTTACTTATGGCTTTAATGGTAATTCGTAGCTTTTTAAATGTATTTTTATTTATTTTGTTATTTCTGTACCATCTAAAGGTTGTATTTGTAGCTATAACCTTTTACACCATTGGTTGCCTGCAAGAGATTGCTAAGTAGTGATAAGGCTGCCAAATTGTATACTTTATTTTTAGCTAAGTTTACTGTATTTTATTAATGTATGTGTCCTTTGTGGTGTACAATAATTGTAAGTAAATGTACAATAATATGTAAATAAGTGTATTCATTCATACTGCTCATATTTTAATACTATATACGATTCAGCTTTCCTAGTGATCACCATTCTCGCCAAAAGAGGGCCCTACACCCACCAAATTCCCTTTTGCAGTCAAAATCCTGCCTATGTAACTAAAAATTAATTAGGTAGGTCACAAAAAATCTCCCATTACATCATGTTGACGCTATTTCCTAATTTCTAATCCTTATTGAACCAAGGAAGTTTCCTAAAACTGTTGGGATTAAAGAGATTACTGTATACAGTTATCTAATGAGGTGACGTTATTACTTTCGTAAACGAATAAAGTTACAAATTGTTTGCCAGCTTTTTTAGGTGTATATAGTGACAAAATAAGCCTGCGTGAATCATAACTAAAAATGTGATGTTAGTACATAAAAGGATAGAGCAGGTTTACTCTAATGTCTCTTTAAACAGTTAAAAAGTTGTAACACCTTCATTTGAAAAATAATTTTAACCCTAAATTGCATAGACTTAAAATTTGGGATCAAAATACCGACGTTCGTACCGCTCTTTTATATAGATCAATATAAATTATATAGCTAAATAAATACATATAGTATGCGCGGGAGTTAAATGCAGAGCTTATGTTTATGTCATCATACTATACTAATATTATAAATGTGAAAGTAACGCTGTCTGTCTGTGTGTTACGCAATCACGTCTAAGCTACTGAACCGATTTAAATGAAATTTGGTACAGAGATAGTCTAGAGCCTAAGAAAGGACATAGGCTACTTTTTATCCCGGAAAATTCAACAGTTCTCGCGAGAATAAAAAAAAATTGACTCTTCAATAGATTTTGATGAAATTTGGTAAAGGGATAGTTTGTATTAAGCGAAAGGACATAGGCTAGGTACTTTTTATCCCGGAAAATCCAAGAGTTCCCGCGGGAATAAAAAACATTGTCTCTTCAACAGGTTTTGATGAAATTTGGTATAGGGATAGTTTGTATCCAGGAGAAGGACATAGGCTACTTTTTATCCCGGAAAATTAAGGAGTTACCGCGAGAATACAAAAAACATAAGTCGACGCGGACGAAGTCGCGGGCCTCATTATCATTATACCTATAACTATCTTTTTAAACTGATCGTGTTTGCTGTAGGACCCGGAAACGTATTAACCATTAGCGGAATTACGACATGTGTGTTTTAATTAAAATAAGTACGATTTAAATTGTATAAAAAATGTCGGCGTCCCTAATTCCGGGGACAATAATTCCACTGTAAGTCCTTTTACATATTTAAGGGAAGCCTACGCACGTGATTCGACACTAGAGATTAGTTCCCAGGGTACGTGACATCTACCCTTCATGGGTGTTCCAAAAGTTACCAATAGGTTTTTAATCATTGTTTAAAACTTGAATTCATCTGTTTTACTACTTAGATTAGATACGAGTAGGTACCTATAGAGGGAATATATCAGACACGAATAATTATCATACATCTGATGCTCAAGTAGGACCTACTTGCCCTCACTTAGATATCTAGGTGGAGTTTAGACGTTGTCAGCCTTTTATTCGGGTGGTCGGAGTTACGATCCTCGGGCATGCACTTTTATTTTTTCTGCGTTACATAATATGTGGGTTTTAATTAAACTATCAGTTATTACTTAGCTAGGTATAACGGTGAAGGAAAATATCTTGAGAAAATCTGCATGTCCGAAAGAATGAAGAAGAATGTCATGTCTTCATAATATTACCTACCTATTACAATCAAAGGTCTCTGAATTCTGCTAATCCGCACTTGGCCAGCGTGGGCGGCATAATATTATAATCCCAACTTCGCCATTATAACTAATTTTCTGTGGTGGTGGTAGAAGAATACACGTATGTACATATAAAATCTGCTCATTATAATACTAACACCAAGGAACCACACGAAGTTCGTGGTTTTTCTTTACCAAAAATATCCATTTGATTTGTCGCCATATTTTCTATAAAGTTTGTTATTTTAATATGTTTTTGACTACCTACTGTTCATAGTATTATACTTCGGATGTAAGAGGGGAATCGGAAAGAGTGTTTAAAGTGTTAGGCAAATACATGAAGCGAGATCGTTTGATTGCACAGAGCATGCACAGAGGTTCATCGCCAATATTTGCATAGGGCGGATGATTTCCCCCGGGCACAATCAACACTCTGTTTACACATGGCTGCGGCAGACGCGGTCCTTGAATTACTGTTATCTAGATTAAAATCTGGAATGTAAAATTAGTGAAGCAGTTGTAATGAGGGTGGTAGGTAACTGGTACATAGATACGTTGCACGTTTTCGTATTTTCAGTTGCAACAGGTTTAATCAGCAGTTGTTTAAGTAACTTATTTCGAATTATGCCCATAGCCCACGGGCTGACGACGATGACCATGATGATGATCATCATGGTTCATCATCATGATGAAATATAAATAAATGATAGGTCGGTCCTCTTCCGCCACATAAAAGTAAATTAGTCATGTAGATTGTAGGTAGATACCTAGGTATTTTTATTTTAAAATCTTCTGTAAGAGACGCTCTATCTACAATATAATTGTTATTATTATAATAATTATCTACTGAAAATTTTTTTTCGCTTACAAAAATATTTTTCTTCTTTCGACCAAAAAAAAATTCTTTACCTATTAACGAACTACTTATCTACTTTACTAGTAAACCTGTAGTAATGTGTAATGATAACGATACACTGAGTGGGCACAGATACTGTTATGATTGTTTACTATTGTACCACAATCATCCTCATTATCGTGAATCATTAGACGATATGCCGCACAGGTCAAGGACAATGAATCACTTATTACATCACAGAACACGAAATAATGCGAGACATTAATGTCTCGACTGTCGTTGTGACTATTTTAGTTTTAGGTCCTACTTACTATGTATTTACGTAAACTGACGTGGTGTACGACTACGACGACGGTTTTGCTATTGTTCTATGGTGATATTGTTAATTAAATAAATAATATCTGTGACTATCTTAGTACCTACCTATGATATATTATGTATTCTCAAGGAATAATAATCCATACTAATATTATAAATGCGAAAGTGGTCTGTCTGTCAGCTACGCTTTCACGGCCCATCGTTCAACCGATTTTGATATTTGGTATAGGGATAGTTTGTGTCCCAGGGAATGACATAGGCTTTTTATTCCGCAAAATTAAGGATTTAATGCGGGAATAAAAAATACCTAATCCATGCGTACAAAGTCGCGGGCATCATCTAGTTTTTAAACTGTTCTAGTTCTGTTCTCTGTTCTAACTAAGTTCATAAACTGCTGCATCATGCATCTTTCAACAAGCGTGACTTTTTTCAAAGCTATTCCCTTGTTTTGATCACGTCCTACTTCTACTTAATATGGGTGTGTAGGTAGCTGGTACATTTCTTTTATTTGAAAGCAAAACTCAACTCTTAGATTTTTACTTTTTTGGCAAGCGCCGCTCTCGAAGTTCTTCTGCATTGCAGTAGGTAGAACAAGATACCTGAAACTTTATAGTTTCAATGTAGACCTTGGCTTTATTTTCCTTTCCTTTTTCATGTGTAACATATTTATGACAGTATCCGATGGCGGAAATATAAGACGTTTATCCACAAGTTTATATTAAGTACACATTTCCGTACCTATACTTTATGAATTCGATGATAATCCATTCTTAAAACCTCCTTCCCTACTTTAATTGTAATAGGTAACTAATGTTTAATATATAATAGACAAGATGGGAGTATTTATATCATATAGTAATAGTATGTGCGGTCGCGTACCTATTACAATCTATCTTCTCGTCTCTGTCTTCTAAGAATACCTTTTTCTATCTATTTATTTCTACCTATCTTTCGACTAAACCTTCACTACTTGTATTTATATTAAGTACATTGGTACCTACCAGATAATATAATATGTATTTTATCCGAACACCGACCTCGACTCCCTCATGAATTTAAAGTACATGTATTAATATTAGTTATAAATTTTTATTAAAGTGTCTATGATTAATCGTCATAAAGATACCCTTACTTAATATATTTTCATTTATAAAAGCAACAAAAAACTCCTGGTTTGTAACTATTATATTGTGTAATCAAAGGGGATCCCGCTGTTCCCGTTTTGTTAAATTTATTATGGGGTGCGGGTGTGTACTGTGTACACATTCGTTTAATAAATGAAATATGTGAACGTTCGGGCGCGTAGATTAGGGCTTCCAATACCGGAATCCCAGACTTTTTTCGTCCGTTTTCAATACCGGTATTGAAATGTCTAATGCCGAGATATGCCGAGATATGAGAATGTAGCGATAGTAACTGTTTCGTTTATAGAAACGAAACAGTTACTATAGCATATGTTTCTTGGTACATGCCACTGTTTTTATTCGGCTAAGTTTAAAACTTATATCTTAAGCACATTAGCTCAATAAGAGCACTTTTATTGCTTAAATCCAGTGTAGAAAAGTAATTTTTGATCACTCAGAGCGAAAAATTTGTGTTTGAAATTAGAACCCTGTGGCTTTAGGCATTTCTATTTCATTGACTCACGAAACGTTCAGAATCTGTTTTTTATCGAATGCAATATTTTATTATGATTTATTTTCTTTTTAAAAATAACTATTGAATTTTTTTTTAATTTGTGTTTTGACTAAACTATGTATTTATACGAGGAATTTCTTCATTGAATTTAAGCAGAAAGTGCTCTTTTAGAGTTAATGTGGTGAAAAAATAGTTTTTATGGAAAAACTGTTTTTTATGGTGCAGTTTCCTTCAGAAAAGACTAGTTTTAAGTTAAAAACAATTATCTAATTTTAAGTTTTTCCCAATACCGGGATCCCGGTATTAAAAAAAATCTTTCCGGTATTAATACCGGTATTCGAAAGCCCTAGTGTAGATGCTGCCTGTGCCCAGTGAGGGGTTAAAATACGTTGTTAAGGTATTGATTATACTATTGTAGTATAGTTAATTTTTATAGATGCTCTTTTTAGATTCATACGTCAATTTCGGAATTCATCTTTCATTTAGTGTATACTTTCACTGCATCGGAATCCATCTTACATTTAGTGTATACTTTCACTGCATTCAAAATACATAATATGCATTTAAATTAAGACCAGTAACAACTAATTTGTATCTCCCTATCTATGGTTAGTTATACCTACTTTTTTATTGAGCAATACAATTTTTAACGGCTATAGCATAAACTAAAGCTGTGATCTAAACAGTTCATTATAGAAAACCGTAAAGTCTATTGAGGCAGCATTATTCGCCGAAACGCAGTCCATCGCATCGTAAATGTTGCGCAAGTTTATTGCAACCATTTCTTTTACGAGCATGTAGGTAGGTGTTAAAGATGATGGGCCTACCGCAAAGTCTTTGTGGTGGTCAGTCGTCAGTCGGCACGATTACTAGATAACTTGTCGCGCTTCTGATTAAAGAGTCATTTGGCTTCATGTACTGCCTTAATCAAAAGCGATAGAGAGTAAATTAAATAACTAGTTAAAAAAACATAAACCTTTATCCTACAAAAAAATCCTTTCTAAATCGGAACACTGTTATTGATAATTTTTTGAAGATTGTGTAATAAGTACATAAATAAATAATTATGATAGAATTATTACTTCATTATTATGAGAACATTCAATTTGCCCGATGTATAAAAATAATTAAGTAGTACATCAATAATTTTTACTATTTCCCACACACATGTTTTCTTTTTTATACGACTGCCTGAAAAAAGGGTTCATGTATGTATGTATGTATGTGAGTTTGTATATTCCACCATAACTTCTATACGTCTGAACCGATTTTGATAAATGAGGTATCGTTAGAATCCCTAGCTTATTCCGGGTGACATAGGCTAGTAAAATTAAAAAAAAATTGATGGGGTGACCATGGTCCCGCATTAAAGACCAAAATTGAAAAAATAAATTCGAAAATAAGATTAACTATATAATCATCATCTAGAAAATGAGGAGTAGATTCCAAAAATATATAACACTATAGTTCAATATTTAGTGATTCACAAAAAAATATCATTTATTAAAAAATGTGAATAAGATTCCAAAGGCTTTATATGCAAATCGTTTCTTATGGAGGTAAACTCCAAAAATAGTATGGCAGGGCAGTCGTATTTTTTAATTCGTTAAATTAATTTCACTTGTTTTTCTATTGATAGGTATCAAACCATAATGAAGATAATCTTAACTTGTAACTGTTTGTACCTACCGAAGCTTTATAGTGACAGAAAAGATAGTAGAGCCCATATATTAGGTACAAAAGTCATATTGTTGTTTAATGTGCTTTTTTGATATATGAACTATGAAGCATTGGCAATAAAAAAACTACTTAAGATAGAGTAAAGAAAAAACAAGAAAATTACAATGTAAATTCTAAAGATTAAGAATGTTGATAAAGGATCACCGGAACGATGCATTGTATGGGGTCTGGAGTTTAAATCTTTTATTAACATGCCCTGTTCGACCGGTCTCTTATGTTAAACTTGTTTATGAATTAGATAATACACATCGTCGTATCAAAGTTGTTTATGGTTTCGGGGACGTCTGTCAGGAAGCTTTCCGTTTTATCTATTTCTTTCTAGTTATTTATACAACGTTAACCATTCGTAAATGCGTTCCCAGTGCTCTCGAACGTTGTTTTATCTCTATGGCAGCTAACAAGTGTGACTCGGCATTATCAGGGTTTTTAATTATCATTTGAACTCTGTAGTTGTTTCGTTCACTATAGGTAGGTACAACCTTGTCTCAATCAATAGCGGAATACGGGTTTTTATACAAAAACATGGTCACATACGTTTAAAAATTTACATAACTTTCTATTATAGTATGCCGCGAAAGCATTTGGTCTGTAATAGCTTATAGCCTTATAGCACATAATATGCCATGTAATATAGTAAGCCGTGATAATTGCTTTCACATAGGTGCATGTATGATTCTTTGCCATAAGCCAGTAACCCAATAGCATTGTCATTGGTTTCAATAGATACATAGATAGTTATTTCTAGTGGCCTAATCTTGTGTACACTGGTATGTGTATACCTACCTAACTTATCCTCTTGAGGGTTTTTTTAAAAATATGTATAGCGGGCAAACGAGTAGACGGGTCAGCTGATGGTAAGTGATTACCGCCGCCCAGGAACATTTGCAGCACCAGAGGAACCGCCAATGCGTTACTGGCTTTAAGATATTTGTTTATCCGCCCAACACAGAAGATGGAAGCTGGTTCCACAATTTGCGGGTACGTGGCAGAAATGACCTGGAGTAACGGGTAGTGGAAAAGAACCAGGCATCCAGGTGGTGAGAATGAAATTTGTTTCTGCGACGTAGGGCGCGCCTGGAGAACACGGAAGGTGGTATTAGATTGAAAAACTCCTCAGAGAACTCCCCATTGTAGACGATAGAACACACAAAGAGAACTAACGTCTCTTCGGTGCTCTAGGGACTTAAGCGTGCAAGTAATTTTGGGATTGTCTACGAGTCGAACTGCCCGCCTTTGTATCCGGTCAAATTATAGGAGCTGGAACTGGGGTGCTCCGGCCTAGAGGTGAGAGCAGTAGTTAGTTTAAGCCTTATTTTTATCGCCAAATAGATCTTTAAGTAATATGAATGTTTTATTTTAAAGATTTTCAACAGGTATCTCTTCCTCAGTAGGTTAACTAACGATTGCAAGATCACCTTATTGGTTATGTATAGGTAATTTATTTTTAGAATATTCTAAATCTGTGGCGCTCGAATGATCATTTCTACCGAACAGCAATTATCACGGGGGTCCTAAAAATTTAATAATTTTTTTAAATTCCCACGGTAGGTGTTCCCTAATTTTTGGGATAAAAGGTATATAGCCTATGACACTCACAAATGATATGGTTTTCTATTGGAACCAGAATTTTCAAAATCGGTTCAGTAGATCCAGAGATCCACTACAACGTCACCAACTCACAAACTTTAACTCTTTAAAGTATTAATATAGTTATGTGCAGGCAACGCGAGTTTCACGAACGGGCTCTCTTGGTATATCAAAATGTGTTTAAAGTAATATTAATTTATTATTATGAATACAGACTCCATTGGAAATTATATTGGTTTATTTTTACGGTTCTGTGAATTTGCTGCTAAAGCACATTTTAATTAGGTAGGTAGGTATATGAGGAATTTGAATCCCTGATAGTGTGCTTAATAAGTTAATACATACTCGTACAAATTTCACGTACTTAATTATTCACTGGTGGTAAAAAACTACATTCTTTAAAAAGAAGGAAAGTGGGTATGTAATAAACTAATAATGGAAAGTCTTGTTAGTTTTCTTAATCCAAATTTTCCCAGAGTAGATCAAGTTATATTACTAACATTACTCAGTAGGTAAGTAATGTAGTTGTGTCGTGTGTGCCTAGCATAAATTAATTAATTATACTTCTACAGGCGTTACTTTCTTGATTACAAATTAAAATATATTTCTTTATAGTGGGCAGACATGTAAACATCTCATTATTATGAGAAAATTAATAAGGCACTTACAAATTTATTAATGTCATTTATCTTTGTGTTCCGTTTTTTTACAAAGATAAAAAAAACTTAAGTTACTGAATTGAGTCAGGCTACTTCATTTTGTCACGACTACGACTTTTATTGAGAATAAAAATACAATTTTATCCAAACACTTAGTTTATCTTCTTTTTATTACTATTTTTACTTTCTTACCCTAGTATTTAAATAAAATGAAATAGTATCATTATAAATACATTCAATTTATTTTTAGATAATGACTTATGTAAACTCGCCGGCATATTTAGCGGAACATAAAAAAGGCCCATAATTAAAAAAATATGGTTTTATTTTAAAATCTGCTTACTACACTTCTTTTGTTATTTAAAGTTTCATGTAAAGTTCCAAAGTCGATGTTCCTGAGCAAAAGTTAACCTGTTTCTACGATGATTTACCTCGAGCCTTGGAGCCTTGGCGGGCACAAATGAACCCAAACCAGCTTCTTCGAGCCTTCTTCGTACCGTACGCTCACTTACGGTTACACCCCGCACTGCTTCTATTCTTTCAATTAGATTAAAATCTAACTCGCGAAATTGTTTAACTGTCGAAAGATTGTGAACCGTTCAATGTTTTGAGTGACAATTTTTGAAATATTCATTGTATTTACGTTTTCTTGTCTGTTTCTTGTAGGTTAGGTTAGGGTTCGACATAAATAATCAGTTAGTGCCCGGCCGCAGGCCGGACACTTAGGTTCTATCAGGTTTATGTAACAGATTACAATCTACCGAAAAATAATGCGTTGAATTGTAATCTTTCGACAGTTTGCAATTTCGCGAGTTAGATTATAATCTAACGGTTTTAACAATCTTACGGTGACATAATAAGTATACTTCCTTACTTAAATTATTGTAAAACATATGAATGTTAATTTAACAATGGTGTGTTTAGAAATAGGATCAATCGTTACGAAAGGTCATAACTTCATATCAAACCACTATTAGTTTGATTGATATTGCATGAGCTCCCCGAATAACAAGTGCATCTTTGATATGATGAGATGCAGCTGCGCTTCAAACTACATTAAACTTGAGCGCTGGTCCGCACAAGAGCTCATCGAGATTGCGGGTGGAACTTGGAACCAATTAGTTCTACTCCTTAAGAGGCCGACGATGGCCGCTCGCAATTTCTATTCAACCTGCAAATATAAATTTGCCGGTATATTGCTATCTCTATTTGGCTGATGACACATGATCAATAGCCATATGACCGTACAGAATTTGTTATACATTTATTCTTGTTCTGTAAATATAAAAATTATGAATGATAAATTGTGTTTTTAACTTCGTGTTGTTATTCTGTAACTTGACAATATAGGCTATGTTCCTGATCAATTCGTACGTAAGATATCGTTGGTTTTAATATGAAACAAATAAGGAGAAAACATGTCATTTGTGTCGTAAAAACATGCAAAACTTAATGCGTTTACATTTAACTATGGGAAAGTATTTTGAAAACATAATTATTCAGGGACCTAGATAAATACAAGTTCAATCTTAATAATGGCATAATATGGTGGGAATATTCTGGAATTACAAATTATTTTGGTATTACGTTTGTATGGGAAATTCACCCTCCGCTGGTACCTTAAAGATACGTCTTATTATTACTCTTTATTTTGTACACCACAACACACATAAAAAGGACACAAAAAATACATAGAAAACAAAGAACGAAGTAGTATACAAAAAGGCGGCCTTATCGCTTAGTAGCGATCTCTGCCAGGCAACCTTAGGAATAGGAGAAGTTAGGAGATTAACTCGCGGGTGGTGTATTAATATAAACATATAAACAAATACCTACATACTAATACATAAACAGTTACACAAATAATATAATACTTATAATAAATATATGAAAATAAACTAATATATATTATGTATTTTTAGTTTAAGTAATATCATACTAAATAAAAGTTAAAACTAGTCGTCTGTATTATGGTGATAAATAGAAATTCTTAACAGATTTTTTAAATATTTCCAGTGACTTTGATTGTCGTATGTTTAATGGGAGAGTATTCCATAATAAAACAGCTTGCACTGTGAAAGACTGCGTATAAAACTTTGTCTTATGCGATGGTATGCATAAAGTTAATTGTCGGGTTGATCGTATTTCGGACTGATCTCCCAGAAATTTAAACTTCTCCTTCAGGTAAGAGGGAGTTTTTGGGTCAAATAGCACACGGTACAGAAGTGAGAGAACATGAAGATCCCGGCGACGGCGAATAGGAAGCCACTCGAGCATTTGACGAAATTCAGATACGTGGTCATATTTACGAAGGCCGAATATGAACGAATAGCAAGATTTTGGAGTCGCTCAAGTTTGTTAAGTTGGTCCTGTGTCAAATTAAGATAGCTTGCGTCTGCATAATCGAGAATAGAAAGTAGGAGAGAATGTGCTAACATAACTTTGGTTGGAATTGGTAAAACAGAACGACGACGACGACGCAATGAGCTCATTGCAAAAAATGTTTTCTTACTCAGCTCTTTAATTTGTGTGGACCACGATAAATCCCGATCCAAATATATGCCAAGGTCTGTAGTACAAGTACAGTAAGGTATAGTAACCCCATTGTATATGATTGGAGGGCGATTTTGCCAATTAACTCGAACAATCATCCTAGGACTGCCAATAATGATAGCTTGAGATTTAGTCGGGTTAACCTTAAGTCCATACCGTCTGCTCCACTCGGAAATTGTAGCTAAATCTTCATTGACAGCAGAAACAGCAGAACTAAGGCTATCAAGAGGTGTAGGGCGATATATTTGGATAACGTCTGCATACATGTGATAGAGAGAAGATATGTTTTTGGTGATAGAATTAATAAAAATAGCGAAAAGCAAAGGAGAGAACACGCCACCCTGAGGTACCCCAGCCGTAACATCACACCATGACGAAACGGTCTCGTCAACTCGTATGCGCTGTCGTCGGCCACTGAGGTAACTCCCAAACCAGTCAACCACCAACGGAGACATGTTAATAGAATGCGACACATTCACCAGAAAATCATGATCAACAGTATTGAAAGCATTGCTGAAATCAAGTAAAGTCCGAATTGTAAGCTGCTTTTTGTCCATCGACCATCGAATGTCATCAGTAACTTTAATGAGAGCAGTAACCGTACTATGACCGGGACGAAATCCGGGTTGCAAAGGATTAAGGAGTGAGTGTCTATTAAGGAAAAGGCTGAGTTGCTGGAAAACCAATTTTTCAAGTATTTTTGATAAGAAAAGATGAATTGAAATTGGGCGAAAATCACTTACAACTAAAGGGCTTGTTTTCTTTGGAAGTGGAATGATTTGTGCCTGCTTCCATGCCTCAGGAAATTTGCCGGTGTTAACAGAATGGTAAGGATATGGGTAAGAATAGGGAAAACAATATCTATACTCGCCGGCATATTTAGCGGAACATAAAAAAAAGGTTTGATATCAGTATCATATGAGGTTGCTGGCTGGTTTATACGTCATTTAATTTAAAAAGAAATATTTTCAAATTAAGAAAACAACTGAACATCGCATTTTATGCAATTGTTTTAATTTTATTCAAATACACCTTATCTGGAGCGAACTTCGAGGATTTCTTCCTTCTGAGTTTGATTTAAAATTTCATTGAAATACTGTTTTTTGTTAGGTTTTTTTTAATCGCGTATCTTTCTGGAGTTGATGACTGAATTATGCCTGACTTAGCCCCAACGGAGATTGCCAGGGCACTCGAAATGCGAAGAAATGGTCAAACCTACAGAGTGATATCCAGAGATCTTCGTCGACCAGTTTCAACGATCCATCGCAGTATCCAACGGTTCAGGGAGACCGGTACTTATGTGAGAAGAGCAGGACAAGGCAGAAAAAGACGCGCTTCGAGTAGGGATGATCGTTTCATTCGGCTTCGTGTACGTAGGAACCCCCGTTTGACGGCCGTTCAAGCCCGACATGAGTTAGAAGCAGTGCGGGGTGTAACAGTAAGTGAGCGTACGGTACGAAGAAGGCTCGAAGAAGCTGGTTTGGGTTCATTTGTGCCCGCCAAAGCTCCAAGGCTCGAGGTAAATCATCGTAGAAACAGGTTATCTTTTGCTCAGGAACATCGACTTTGGAACGCGGACCAATGGAGTAAGGTTTTGTTTAGTGATGAGTGCAGAATTCTCTTAAATCAAATTGACGGCAGGCAAAGAATATACAGACGCAAAGGAGAACGATACATTCAGACAAATTTTGAAACTACAGTTGCATACGGTGGTGGATCAATAATGGTTTGGGCGGGCATTTGTTTGGGAGTTCCCACAGACTTGGTAGTGATTGATAGAGGGAGGCTGACTGCAGACCGCTATATCAGAGAAGTTTTAGAAGAAAATGTCGTACCGTTTGCCCCATATATCGGTGAAGATTTTGTTTTTAAGCGTGATTGAGTAACAAACATCCATACATCCAGGCATTCATCCAAACTTTCGCATTTATAATATTAGTAAGATTAAACAATATAATATGTATACATATTATGTTCAAGCCGAAGTGCGGGCGCATTGCGATTGGCCTAGCCCTAGGCAATCTTCAGAAATGGCCAGAAGTCAGAACGCTTGGTCCGATGCAAAGGCTTCGGCTTTTGCTTAACGAGTTCTTAGGGCAATCTCGACCTAGGCCTAAATTTCTAGTCTTAAGCCGAAACTAAGTTTTGGAAATTCGGCTCTGATGACTGGTCTAGTTAGCTCCTAGGCAATCCTGTATCATGGATATATGTTTGCCAGTTTCTCGACTTCTAACCACTTACAAGTTGGATATGTCACCGTAAAATTGTAAAAACCGTTAGATTATAATCTAACTAGCGATATTGTAAACCGTCGACAGATTACAATTTAACGCATTATTACATAAGATAATAAATAAAGCATTATTTTTCGGTAGATTGTAATCTGTTACTTCTGTTAGGTATATTAACCCGATAAAACCTAAGGGCACTACCTGTTTATTTATGTCGAACCCTACCTAACCTACATTAAAGAGAATAAAACGTAAATACAATGAACATTTCAAAAATTTACACTCAGAACATTGAACGGTTAACAATCTTTCGACAGTTTACAATATCGCTAGTTAGATTATAATCTAACGGTTTTTAGAATTTTACGGTGGCAGATACAACATGGCATTGGAAGGAAGCAATATTATGTTTACCGAATCAACCTATATACATATATGTCACCGTAAGATTGTAAAAACTGTTAGATTATAATCTAACTCGCGAAATTCTAAACTGTCGAAAGATTAGAATTTAACGCATTATTTTCCGGTAGATTGTAATCTGATAGGTATTTAAACCCGATAAAACCTAAGTGCCCGGCCGCAGGCCGGACACTACCTACTTAATTATTTATGTCGAACCCTAACCTAACCTACAAGAAAGAGACAAGAAAACGTAAATAAAATTAATATTTCAAAAATTGACACTCAGACTTCATAATCTTTCGACAGTTTAGAATTTCGCGTGTTAGATTATAATCTAGTTAACGGTTTTTATAATCTTGCGGTGACACATCCACAATAATAAGTATATTATTTCTTAAGTATTTTATATCTTGGTAAGTATAAGTAATAATCAAGAATGAACCAATTGTATTGTCTGCAATGTACTAGTAGGTTAATGGTAGAGGTTAAAGACTTAAACCTGTTTTGTAAATCTTACTAATATTATAAATGCGAAAGTTTGGATGGTTGTATGGAATATGGATGTTGGTTACTCAATCACGCCCCAACGGCTGAACGGATCTGGCTGAAATTTGGCACAGAGATAAATTATAGTCTGGGATATTACATAGGTTACTTTTTATCCCGGAAAATTAAAGAGCTCCCGTGGGAACCAAAAAACCTCAAACCACGCAGACGAAGTCGCGGGCATTCGCTAGTATTAGTATAGTATATATTTGTATATTCTGTACAACCTACATGCAGTTATATACTAAAGATAATGATATGTACATCGTCATGATTCTGCAATTAGTAATAATATTTGAAGAAAATTGTAAGTTGTAGGTCCATGATTTTCTCCAGGAGGTAACAGAATCGAAGCTGTAACACTTTTGAATGTGTTTTCTAATTCTGTTAACCCGAAACACTTATATTTCTGTAACAGAATTGAATCTGTAACAGAAATAAAGGGTTTTAAAGTGTTTTTAAATGTAACCGAAATAGTGACGTTACCAAATTTACTGTTGACGCGTAGGTATTCAAATTTGAACCTAAGGTGAAAGCACCGATGGTTGCAGTAGTTTAAAGAAAAACATGGCCATGTTGTGTCAGTGTATGCAAAGTCCAATGAAGTGAGAAGACCGCGTTGGTTAGGGCATGTATTAGGTTTACAGATAAAAACGCTTATTAACAGAAATAAATGGTTACAGATTAATCGGGTTACAGTATCGTTTCTCTTTCCGTTTTATTCCGTTATTTGTTTAAGTTTTTCTGTTTTCATTATAATAGTTTCAAAAAACAGTGTTTAAACCCCTTATTTCGGTTATTGTTTCAGTCCTTACTTGCAATATATCAACGTTAAATATGATGGACGTAAGTAGTACCGTGTAAGCGATGAAACAATAGATAATGTTAACACTGGGCCTTAACCTGAATTGACTACTTAAATTAATTGTATTTGACAAGATTTAACCTGAAATTTATTAGTCAATTTTACTACTCTTATCTTTATTATATTTGAAATGTTGTTTTAAATAGTAGATACACATTAGTTTTTTATTAGTAAATAGTTAGTAAGTATCTAATAATGTTTATGCTCAGTAATGGTTTATCGTCATGATCTTTATATAGGAACTTGCGTGATGGAACGTCATCTAGTCACGGAATTCCGTTCCGGAAACAAAATGCAAATTGGTTGTTAGAAGCACGCTTGTCCAGTTTCTAGTGATGAATGGTGCTATTCTTAACATGGGAACTAAAGGACAAAAAGAACTTTGCAATATATTAGGTACTCCTAACATAACTACTTAAGCATTACACAAAATACTAGATGATGCCCGCGACTGCGTCCGCGTGGACTAAGTTTTTTCAATTCCCGCGGGAAATCCTTAATTTTCAATTTCAAATTTGATCGAAAACGGTTGAACAGGTGGGCCGTGAAAGCGTAGCAGACTGACGGATAGACACACTTTCGCATTTATAAGTAGTAAGTACGGATTTTATTTGGTCAACTGATCTTCCTATTCTTAGACCGGTTAATTACAGCAACATCCTTGGCCCGTATTTTAATTACATGGTTTTCTACAGTGACAATTATACAAGTGCTATAAATAACACTAGCTACAAGTTCCCTCATAACTAACTACTCACCGGACGAACTTTTCACTGCCTGCGCTCAACGTTATTTGATTGGTCAGAAAATATGGCGTGATGTAGGCAATGGGCGGGTGTGTTACAGAGTGTTTGCTTCAGGCGAAGGTGCTGCCCTCGTGCTGTGTTGGCGGACGTATGTAGGTGACGTAGATATCACGTAGTATCACGCCACCGGCGCTGACGTTTGCCTCGGGAAGGTCATTTGTATGCCAAAACATTAAAGATCGGAACGAGTCATCATAATATTGTGCGGAAAGCGTGTTAATAAATACCTACCTTTTATTGTTTTTGCTGGCACTAACCTTTGGTAGGTATTCAGTCTATTGAATCACAAGGTCAGGGCTAGTCTAGTCATCACAATGATTATCACTATTTATTAAGTATATTGTTAGATAAAATTGTTATGATTAAGTTACTTTGACCGGGGAAATAATGGTTTAGTTCCCTTTCTATAGAGTATTACCTATGATTATTGATTAGGATGATTAGACTGATTAGGTTTATGAATAGAGGATTATTTTTGTAATTACTTTATAAAATATAGAATTAAATGCTGCTAACCATTTTATACGCCTATGTGAAATTCATAGAAGGAATTCCGTTAAGAAAAAACCTTGCCTCGGTTTCTATTTGTTTGGAGGCCATTCACCGTTAAAATAGAGCTGTTAGCAATGGTAAAAGCAAAAAAGTAATATAAAAACCATCGATAAAAGCTTGCACTTTGCTTTCATGATTCAAATCATAATCTACAATTTAGGGTAACTTTTTATCAGACCATACTTACTTTAACGCTTGCACGCCAATGCCATGTACTTCCAACAGTTTTTCACTTTCACTTGAATTGTTATAAAGCCTTCCCATAATTTGATACCTGCAGTAGGTTTGAATTTTCAACTTTCTCAGACTCTTACACTTTCCACTTGTAAATTATAAAATTACTAGTGATATATAGGTAGTTCTGTACCACCCCGATGTTTATTTACTCTACCATTTGACTATGTATGTTATCGATAGGATTAAATAATGTTGTGACTTGTTTTAGATAGGTACATAACATTTGTTTTGACGAACTTTCATTGTTATAATAATATCCAATCAATTAATAAATCCATACGAAGCTATCAAATCACGTACGTGACAACTAATAATGATAATAAAGACTTTATATCCTTGTCTATAAGCAATTGCATAATTGCAATTATTGTAATCACAAAGAAAATAAATCGGCCACGTGAAAATTATCCCATATGAATGAATAAAGTCTGATATTGTTCTCACTGACGACTAAGAAAACCAAAATGAAGTTATGAATCACTTAAAATAATTTGCTATTGTTATTATGGTAATAAACATCAGTTATGCTTATGTAATGTAGGAACTAAAAGTTGAATTCGCTATAATCCGCCAAAACAGACAAATCTATGTGGTACAGCGTGTAGCTTTACAATCGTGCTTTGTCGAGTTAACATCTCCTGAAGATGCTCCGGTGTCGGAGTGAAACGTACGTTGAGAATAATTGGGAAGATTTGTGTGAAGTGGTGTTGGGGCGTTGAGAATTGCTGGCTCAGTGGGCGGTGAATATCGCAAGCTACACATGCAAGATTCATGCTGTACATAGATTTGTCTGGTTTGGCAGATTATAGCGAATTAAAAGTTCTAATTCCTTCATTATCATGGATTTCCGCAAAGTAGCGCCTGCTTCTATCAAGTACTTATGTAATGACAAACGATATCTTGGAGCTCGAAGTTAAATGTGAGACATTACCGAGCTACTAATTATTCGGTTTATCAATATTATATTTTGTTGATTTTACATAAAGGCTGAAGAGTAACTAAAAACTTCGTATATTAAAAGTGTAAAAGTTGGGGACTGTAAAATAACAATGATCAGAGGGGACCGAAATATAAAAGACTTGATTTATAGAGACATGTCTAAATAACAGTATCATCATATTATTATTTTGTGACGCGTAGGTATAATGCCAAAATTCATATTGTTATTTAGTTTTTTCTTCTTTTGTCTGCTATCAACGTTTATTCTTATTTCTTATACCTCTGTACAATTTCTGCTTTTAATTTAATAAAAATTAAATTAATTAAATTAAAAAGTGTAGGAATTATTATACATTGTTAAGTGCTATTGTTTTTAGAGTTTACCTCCTTTAGAATCGATTTTTATACATAAGTCCGGGGTATGAAAATTCTGGAGTAAAATTAAACTTTCTCCGTTACGTTAATGACTTTATGTTTCCATGGCTATGTAATTTATGTTTTTTTTTTATGAATATAAATTATCTATTTACTTAATTTTATATTAAGTGTTTTTTATATTACTGACAGCATTCTTGATACACAAGAATGCTGTCAGTAATATAAAAAATGCGTTCATACACCCTCATTTACTAATCTATATATTTTATAATCGTTCGTAAAGGGTAAACTCCAGTCTGCGTCGGGTCGGAGGCCGGAGCTGACAGACGACAGCAGAAAAAATTGTGTGTCTCACAATTTTTTTTTGTTAATTCGCTTACATATTATCTAATATCTACTATCAACCAGTTATATTTAAAGTTTCAATGAGGAACTTTCTTGTATATTTTGAAAGCATTCATCAATTTAGTTCCGATGATGCAATACAGTTGCAACAGTCTCACGCAATCTCGTAGTTGTAACCTTCTAAATATTTACGTTAACTATTATAACAATCACCTTAGTATAAAAATATTTCATTGTTGTTAACGGCTATGTTATGTCTGTATAAAATAATGTTTCAACTTTCAGTTACGTTGGTTTATTTGTAGATCTTTATGTTATCGGTCAGTAACGTTTATTGTGCAAACTTCAAGCCACTCCTATCCGTTTCGCATTATTAAAAATCATTTCCTAGCCAAAAAGTTTATCTAATATTAAAATCTATACAAGTATTACTGTAACATCTTTAATTTTACCTTTTTTTTATTACATACTTATTTATCAATGACAGCTCCTTTTTATAAGTAGTATGGGAATGACTATGGTGGTAGTGGTAATGAATAATGATAGAAGAATATTATGTGCCTAAGCACGCTGAGCTTGTATATTTAATAATAATAATAATAATGATACCGCATGCAGCCATTATAAGGAATTGTTAATTTATATACTTATAATGAATGTATAGGTCGCGGTTTCCATAACATGGAATCTTTTGATAATCATAAGATTAATCATCTACCTATATCTTCTGAGTAATGTTCGTTAGGTTGGCTTCTCTTTTGGCTCTGCAAAATCGACCTCCGTGTTTTTGTCCGTGTGTTTGACGATCTTCGTGGCGCAGTGTGTAGCGCTGTTGTCTTAACGTACGGAGGTTCTTGGTTCGATCCCCGGCAGGGTCAATTTGGGAATTTATAATTTCTGAATTTTCCCTGGTCTGGCCTGGTGGGAGGCTTCGGCCGTGGCTAGTTACCACACTACTGGCAAAGACGTGCCGTTATGCGATTTAGCGTTCCGGTACGATGCCGTGTAGAAACCGAATAGGGGTTTGGGTTAAATATATAACTGCCATGCCCCTAATCTTAGACTGCATCTTCTCTTACCATCAGGTGAGATCGCAGTCAACGGCTAACTTGTAGTGGATAAAAAAAAACGTAAGTAGGTACTTAGTTACTTAACATAATTTTAGTAATCACTGCAGCTTACGAAATATACAACATATTTTTAGAATTTAGATAGTGTTATCTACTTTTGGTGATTGGTATCGATTTTATGTTATTTTTATCGAATCTATTAAAGGTAATATATGGTAGATATGTGATTGCAATCCGAATTCATGTAACTACGGTGTGCCATATAGTCAATATTAATGGATCCTCTTTGACTGAGTTTCACTTCTTGGTATTGCCTCTGTTTTAATAACTTGTTTTTTAAAAATTATATCAGCTAGTTATATGTATTTGGTACATTCTGATTTCTGACATTTTATATATGTCACCGTTAGATTATTATCTAACTCGCGAAAATGCAGACTGTCGAAAGACTACAATTTAACGCATTATTTTTCGGTAGATTGTAGTCTGTTAGGTATATTAACCCGATAAAACCTAAGTGCACTACCTGATTATTTATGTCGAACCCTAACCTAACCTACAAGAAACAGACAAGAAAACGTAAATACAATGGATATTTCAAAAAATTACACTCAGAACATTGAACGGTTCACAATCTTTCGACAGTTTACAATTTCGCGAGTTAGATATAATCTAACGGGTTTTACAATCTTACGGTGACATATATATTTGGAGCGTTTATTTATGTATGTGAATTTGTTAACTATAAATGAAATGTGTTTATTTCAGCCCCCCGATTACGTAAGGAAATCGTAATCGTAATAGTCTGTCAAACGTATAATTCGACCTGTTTATGGACGTCATAGATGCTTGCACGTCAAAACGCATTTATGTACTCCTTATAAAGTTCGAGTTATACGTTATGAACTGTCAAATGAATACGATTGGCAGACAATTGAGCCTCCGTTTGGTATTTGACAATTTGTAACAGCATGCATAGGCATTTCAAGCGTCAAGACTCAAAACTTTACGACCCGGTTTGTGAAGTAGTTTTAATTAATTTCTAACCATTAAAATGTGAACGTTCATCGCATAAAACAAAGTTTTATACGCAGTCTTTCACAGTGCAAGCTGGAATGGAATTATGGAATTCTCTCATTAAACATCCCATTAAACATACGACAATCACAGTCACTGGTAGTCAAAGTCACATATTTAAAAAATCTGTTAAGAATTTCTATTTATCACCATAATACAGACGACTAGTTTTAACTTTTATTTAGCATAATATTACTTATACTAAAAATACATATATACATTATATTAGTTTATTTTCATATATTTATTATAAGTATTATATTATTTGTGTAACTGTTTATGTATTAGGTCCTTACATATGAAACTGGCGTTTTGTCGTACTGGCCACTTTGATCTCAAATATCTCCTCTTTGGTTAGGAATTTAAATTTCAAATTTATACAGCTATTTACTCATGCTTTTGTGTTTTGAAAACCCAAATTCATTTGTTTTTACCTCTTTTGGTTTTTTCTTTGCGTCACTCAATTTACAACATGGAAAACTTCAAATATCGCGTTATTTACGAGTACGAGTTCCATCGTGGCACCAGTGCTGCAGAAACAGCTCGAAGGATTAATGATGTGTATGGCGGCGGTGTCGCAAAAGAAAATAGCGTTTTGGTGCGTTTTTGGTTCCAACGTTTTCGTTCTGGAAATTTCGACCTGCATAACAAGCCCCGTGGACGGCCGGAGACCAAACCACTTCCAAGCTAGCTGCAGGCTGCGGTGTTAGTGATAAAACTGTTTTAATCCACTTGAAGCAAATTGGGAAGGTAAAAAGCTTGAAAGGTGGGTACCTCATGAATTGAGAGCAGCGAACCGACAAACGCGCGTCGACTGCTGCGTTACATTACTCAACCGGCATAATAAGGAAGGGATTTTAAATCGAATTATTACCTGTGATGAAAAGTGGATCCTGTACGATAATGGGGAACGCTCATCGCAATGGCTGAACCCTGGCGAACCAGCCAAATCCTGCCCCAAGCGAAAATTGACTCAAAAAAAATTACTAGTGAGCGTTTGGTGTACTAGTGCCGGTGTCGTTCACTAGGTACAGCTTTCTTAAATCTGGCCAGACGATTACGGCGGATGTCTATTGTCAGCAACTGCAAACCATGATGGAAAAGCTAGCTGCTAAACAACCGAAGCTGGTCAATCGCTCTAGGCTACCAAATTAGAGGAGCTTCAATTGGAATGTCTAAGACCGTACTCCCCGGACCCGGACTCCAACAGATTACCATTTTTTTCGAAATTTGTATAACTGAGGGAAAAATTCAACTCCGATGGGGCAGTCCAAAGCGCCTTCAACGATTTTATTGATTCCCGTCCGAAAGGTTTTTTTAGTAAAGGGATCAATGAACTACCTATGGGATGGCAAAAGTGCATAGATAGCAATGGTACATACTTTGATTAAATAAATAAATTATATTTAAAAAAGATCGACGTTATATTCCTCCCTTACAAAACGCCAATTTCATATCCACCACTACAGCCTATTAACGTCCCACTGCTGGGCACAGGCCTCCACTCTCATAGGAGAGAGGGAATTAGAGCTTAGACCCACCACGCTGCTCCAATGTGTGTCGGCGGGCAACCCGCATTGGAGCAGCAATTTCATATGTAAGGACCTAATATGTATAGTATGTAGGTATTTGTTTGTATGTTTATATTTATACACCACCCGCGAGTTAATCTCCTAACTTCTCCTAATCCTAAGGTTGCCTGGCAGAGATCGCTACTAAGCGATAAGGCCGCCTTTTTGTATTCTACTTTGTTCTTTGTTTTCTATGTATTTTATTTGTGTCCTTTATATGTGTGTTGTGGTGTACAAAATAAAGAGTATAATAATAATAATAATAACGTTAAGGATAATGTAGGAAGAATTACTCGTCGCAATTGTAATATTCATAATGACTTTAATTACTTCCAAGAGTTCCGAGACCCTGTTAAGAAAAAAAAGAAACCGTGTTCCGGTTTTATTCGCCTTCTCGCGAGTTGCGACTTGCGAGTAACCACTCATACTAGCGAGGTCACTTTTGAGGGTGCCTTACATTTTTACAATCAATACTAGATGACTTTTTGTTGTTTACTTTTGACAATATCTTAATTATTTAAAGTAAATGAAAACGGATATTATTAAAATTAGTACGCGCAATCTAAGGCCAGTTAATATCCTACTTGTAATATAAAATGATAAGCATTTGAGCAGCAAATATATCTAGAGTAGGTAAGTCAATATCATCAGCATTCAGCACTTAAGTTTATCATTATGGTTACCGATACGCTGCAGATATAGCTACTAAGTAGTTTAAGTATTATTCTTGACCTCGAGTCTAGACCTTTTGACTTAGTCTGATACATAATAAGCTGACTGATTAGTTTCAAATTTTATATGCAGCGTAAGCGCGAATCTAAACGATCAAACTAAGCGGAATATGAAAAATATTCAGTAATGAGATAGATACATACCCTACCTGCCATCTACCTAGATTAAGACCTACCTAGGTATTAAGATCTAGGTATAAAGGCATGCGAAAATGATACGTTATATGAAAGTACAAGAGTGGAGAGTTTAACCACTTTTGGGTGCATCGGCCTAATAGATGCACTTGAGGATGAGGGAACATAAGTCTTTACTTAACGAATTCCAATGTGTGCTTGAAGAACCACTTGAATAAATTAGGTATGCTCACGCTGTATGATGAACATTTCGTCATTTATATTCATCTTGAGAAAGATCTTGTTCGTTAAAGGTTTCCCATGGCGTTTTTAATTCTGGTATTTTTATCTCTTTTGACCTAAAATTCATATGAAAAGCCGTGTAGACCAATAAAAAATGATGATGTGAATGCAATTTCTTAATTCAGCAGCTTCTTTGAGAAGGAACTGGCAAGAAACTAGTTATTCTATGGCATGTGCAGTATTGTCTAAGTTTCCTTTAATAGTTGTATTTTCATTGAATTCAAGTTATGAAACCTTATTTTTACTCAATATCATAAGAACAAGCTCCTAATTTAGCGGTAATTTCTCAACAAATAAACCCTTTAATTCACCTTGCCTTACGATAACTTGATAAGATTAAGAAGACGTGGGCGGTCCTCTATAAATGTTTTATATTGGTATTTCGGATGTCTGTGAACTAACTAAATGTATCCTGTTTTTGCAGGCGTATTGGACGATGTAAAATCAGAGTTCAAAATCGGTGATGACAAAGCCGGCCTACTCCAGACTGTATTCGTTATCGCATACATGGTTTTTGCGCCGATCTTCGGCTACCTGGGGGACAGGTATTCGAGAAGACTTATAATGGCATTTGGGGTGGCCTTGTGGAGTATAACCACCTTCGCCGGTTCGTACATACACGTAAGTACCTATAGTTGCCCACATATAGTATGTTTATTTTTAATGATAATGACCTGAAACGAAAAACTGAAGAATTTTTAATCATCCTGAAACCTGACGTCTTAAAGAAAGTGGTGATGCAGTCTCTGATAGAAAAGCTAAAAGAAAATCTCAAAATTTAACCGATCGACGAGTGATCGTCATGCCACGTTTGGTTTGACATAAGACACCATCACACTTCACGCCATCCGACTCGTCACGCGAGTCAAATATCACCTTATTATGTATAATAAGGTGTGACTTAAAAAACTGGCTGTGCCGGTAATGGTGCACCTGATTTTTTCCGTGATCTAAAGCACAGTAAACAGATACAACCAGTATGGAAACTAAGCCAAGTTGATAAAATAATTACCTACGCTCCATTTAAGCAATAGGGTTGTCACTTTTAATGTTTTATGGTTTAATTTTGTTTTTGTTAATTAAAACATTCTATGTTCTGTAGTGATCAATTAATCGAATTGAAATAGCTAGTTTACGAATAAAAATTTAATAAGTATCTCAACTTGTAGATCTTTGTTTTTTTTGTAGGTCACTAACTTATCATTATGTTAACCTTTTACAAATTTTGGCGGGAGTGTACGCGAGTGTACGCGGTAGGGGCCGCAGGTGGCGCGTGGGCAGGGCTCATGACCTCTGTTTTCGGATGTTTGTTACGCATTTTCGGGTTGAAGCGTACCGCGTTTCATACCTGTAAATCGGTTCAAAAACAAAGAATTTCAAAATGGCGCTGACTTTTTAAAATTTTGGTACCAGTTTCCTGTTTTGTGACCCCAGGGAGCCCCAAATATCGATTTTGAACGAATTTAAAAAACGATAGTAGACATCGTTCAAACAGCCGTTTACTACTACGCAATACACTCCTGGCATTTTTAAAAAGATCGCGGAAATAGACTCATACGTGACCACTCGTCATGACGCGGCACTCACTACTGGCGGCATCGCGACGAACGCTTAGGAGTCTCGTCGATGCGCATGTTTGTGTGAGTGAGCTGTTTCGAACGTTTCTAGGTAGTTTCACTACTGTTTGTATCTGTTTACTGTTTCTAAAGTTTCTGGTTTCATAGCGCGTGTAGGATAGGGTCAGGGGTGGCAAAGTTGTACTTGTTACTTTTATGTAAATGATAATGTAGGAAGAATTGCTCGTAGCAATCGTAATTTTCACAATAACTTTAATTACTTCTTAATAGTTATAAATATTAGTTAATAATATAAAAATAGTTATTTTCAGTTGTATCAGGCCATTTAATTTTTAGTAAGTATGTTGTAATGAAAAATGTGTCAATGAAAAATTGTTTATTAGGCAATGCCTTTATGCTATTCTATTGATCTACGTTAACATCACTGTTAAAGCTTGTTATGTTTGTAGCGGAAAATCCAACCGGTTCAACCAATACTAAAGTAGTTTTCCTTCCGTTGAGTAAATCAACAATTTTTTACACGTCTCTTCATTATTCATATTGTTTAAGAACCATCTTAATAATATGTAAATTATTGTGATACTAAATTATGTAAGTATAATAACTCCATAAAATTAAATTTGTATGTAGTTTTTAAATCTTATTTTATTCATTATATATATATATATATATATATATATATATATATATATACCTACCCTATCAAAAGGAAGTGAGTGGATACAATAATTAATGATGACACTCTTAGATAATATATTATCTTTTTTGCCTGAGAATTTGAGAAACCTGCATTATGGGAAGCGTGTTATGATGTTCTGATATTTGTATGGTCGCTTCCCTGCTCACTTCTGAAGGTAACTGAATAGTCTTATTTATTTTGCAGACATATGTCCCGTTCGCGGTTTTCCGCGGTCTCGTGGGCGTCGGTGAAGCGTCGTACTCCACGATAGCACCTACAATCATTAGTGATCTTTTCGTCGGGAATGTCCGGTCGAAAATGCTCGCATTCTTCTACTTCGCCATACCCGTCGGAAGGTAAAAATTAATTGCAGTATTATTCAAGGTTTTTTCGTAAATTATCAACATTCGTGGAACTTATAGGCTCAGTGCCCGGCGGTACGTATAGTACACTAATTAATTAGGTATGTGGGTTAAAAACCTAATTTAAAATCAGGAACAAGAAAGATATAACAAGCTGAAGTTACTGTATTATGCAGGCGACAACATTATTTTATATGTTAAAATAGTCGATTCACGCTTGTAATTAAACTGGATGCGCTATTTATATCTTATAGCACGACATAGATGATGTATTAGTCTAATCATAGGTATCTAATCGGTACTTAGTGAGCATTTGATAGCAATAGCATCAATTTGCACATTGATTTTGCTTGATGGAGTGCGTTGATTGGTGCAAATTATTATCTGATTGATAGGTGCGACCTACGAGTACCTAATTCTAGACCAACCTAAGAACGGCTCTATGATCTGTTTGGTTCGCAGATCTTTCTTATCAACTTTTACTTTACTATACAGCTTTCTACTACACTGGAGGTACAGACTACATAGTAAATATACCTTTCTTACTGTCTTCAATTTTTATATCAACAGCCGTCATAATATTATTTTAACTTTCACTTTATATTATAAGTACTAGATGATGACCGCGAATTCGTTCGTGTGGATTGAGGTTTTTTGTTAACGCGGGAACTCTTTAATTTTCCGAGATAAAATGTAGCTAGTGTGTGTTAAGTCAAGTTATAAGCTATTTCCATTCCAAATTTCACCCAAATCGTTGCAATCGACCCGGCATGAAGGAGTAACAAACTTACAAACATCCAAACTTTCACATTTATTATATTAGTAGAATTACGGTTCATGAATTATGATCGTTATTGGTATGCATGATGGTATACATGATGCTCTCTGATCTGAATGCAATAAGCCATGAATCAGATGTAAATCAATCAAGATCTACACCCTAGACCTAGTCAGCAGTTTTATATATATTACGGTGTTCCATCATCAATCATCATCCACAATATCACATCCATACTAATATTATAAATGCGAAAGTGTGTTTGTCTGTCTGTCTGCTACGCTTTGATGGCCCACCTATTCAACCGATTTTGATGAAATTTGGTACAGGGATAGGTTGTATCCAGGGGGACATACTTTTTATCCCGGTAAAATAATGAGTTCCCGCGGGAATCGAAAAACTTATTTCACGCGGACGATCGCGGGCATCATCTAGTTCTAGTATGTATTTTTAGTCATAGTACAGTATTATCATAGTACCGGAAAATAGAGGCGGACAATATTATCCGCCCATTACCGACATGGGAAACCCAGAGGATCGTACGATCGGTGTCGGTAATTCTATACTAAAAACACGTCGGTGCGTGAGTTATCAAATAATTATAATTATTATTCAGGCAATTGATATTTCAACTAATGACATGCGTCAGTAATTTCCAATTTCAGTAAAATCTTATACTTAACTAGCTCGATAACAAGGATGCTCGCGACTTCGTTCGCGTGGCACTTCTTAATTTTCCGGGATATTACCTAAAGTAGCCTATGCCACTCTCCAAGTCCTCAACTACCCGTGTAAAATACCCGCTGCTCGGTTGCGGCGTGGTTGAAGGCCAAACTCTCTGTTTCACCCCTTTGGGGGTTGAATTTTCAAATAATGTGAAACATATATTTCTTCATTTTCAACCCGCAGCTCATATACCAAGTTTCATGGCTATAACTTGAGAAATGAGGGACTTTTATACAAACTTTCAACCCCATTTTCCCCTTAGGGGGTTGAATGTTGAAAAACTGTGACCAAAAAAACGAAAACCAAAATACCAAGTTTCGTTGATATAACTTGAGAACATCTTGTGACATGGAGGAATTTTGTACAAACTTTCATCCCGTGTCATCCCTTTGGGGATAGAGTTTTCGAATATTGTGAAACCCGTATTTTTCCATTTTCAACCGGTAATTCGTATACCAAGTTTCATGGATAAATAACTTGAGAAATGACGGACTTTCATACAAACTTTCACCCCCTATTTCACATATTGAAAAAAGTTTTGAAAAATCCTTTCTTAGTGAGCGCCTACGTCACAAAAGGAACCTACTGTCAAAATTTCAAGTTTCTAACCCCAGCGGTTTAGGCTGTGTTGATTAGTTAACGATTTTATATATAAAAAATATAATATATGAGATTTAAATCAATCTGGATGTTAAATGAACATCTTGCATTCTGCACGAATAGATTCTTGAAAACTTATTTTTTTTAATGTATATTTATTCACTCATAGTTTTGCCGAGCTCTTTTGAGTCGTTAATTATCTATTTATATACGACTGCCTAAAAAAAGGAGTATATTGTTTTCAGGGTTCATGTATGTAGGTATGTATGTATGTATGTATGTATGTATGTGAGTTTGTATATTCCACCATAACTTCTATACGCCTGAACCGATTTTGATAAATGAGGTATTGTTAGAATCCCTAGCTTATTCCGGGTGACATAGGCTAGTAAATTTTAAAAAAAAAATTGATGTGGTGACCATGGTCCCGCATTAAAGACTAAAGTTGAAAAAAAAATTCGAAAATAAGATTAACTATATAATCATCATCTAGAAAATGATGAGTAGATTCCAAAAATATATAACACTTTAGTTCAATATCCAGCGATTCACATAAAAATATCATTTAATAAAAATGTGAATAAGATTCCAAAGGCTATATTATATGCAAATCGCTTCGGCAGGGCAGTCGTATTCTTTAATTCGTTAATTTAAATTGTAGTATAGGTTTTTAATGGCACTAATGTGACGACTGACGAGTCTTCTCATTTAGAAAATGATTATGATTGATGTCTCACCACTTAATTCGTGACTTGATTGATCAACCCCTGTTTATTTAAACAGGACAAGGATTGCAAATGATTAATTTTCCAGACCCAATAGCCCAATGGCCATACCATAGAGGTAGTTATATATGTATATACTCTATGGCCAATACCCATTGAAAAGAGATCAGCTGCGTTGGTATTACACGCTCGGAACTCAATGTTTACTGTTTACGTTAATTAATGTACTCAGTAATCTCATTCAACTTTGATACGTAGTTGATTCAGATATTATAGTTGTGTACTACTAATAAGACGTATTGGATGAACGTCAGTGTGTGACGTAAAGAATATAGTAGCTTAGATAGTTCAATTCACGAAGACACGCCCCTCTATTTGCTTCTCATCAAGAATGTTGCTTTACGTAAATTATTTTTTACAAGTTCTTGTGGTTTTTTTGTGGTCGTTATAAGACCGTACAATATTTTCCTTTCATAAAATAGTGTACTGCATGCTGAATGACGTCATCCACTACAGCCTATTGACGTCCCACTACTGGGTACAGGCCTCCACTCTCATAGGAGAGAGGGAATTAGGAGCTTCGACCCACCACGCTGCTCCAATGCGGGTTGGCGGGCTTTAACGACTATTATCATGTTAGTGATAACAACCTGGACCGACGGCTTAACGTGCTCTCCGAGGCACGGGGGTGAAACACCGCCCCGCCCCAATGACGTCATCATTACAATAAATACCTAAGGGTGGGGACTGGGGAGCGCATTCGTTAATTGAACGAATTAGAATAGAAGATCGCTTTAAGATGGTTGGGCTAATCTGATAGGGGTATGATAATTATCTTAAACCTATATACATACATATACATATTTGTATACGGCAGCGTATCGGAACCCTAAATCGCTTGGCAGTAGAAGTGGTAACTGGTAAGGTTGGTGGTAACTATGTAGACACAGCCAAAGCCTCCCACGGCCCACCAGACCAAACCGGAGATAATTTTAGATTATTAATATCCATTCTCAAATTGAATTAGCCACAGCGCCGCTCGCCACTCCTCACCCGCACCAGGGAGTCCTCAAAAATTCGAAACCTGCCTACTGCGTACCTACGTAACATTCGATTTCATTCTCAATTCTGACAGATGAAGTTTTACCAACTTTTTAGTTTAATTCTATATTCTGTGCTACAGCTAAATTTGAACTGTTGTTTTCTTAACTTTCAGTGGTTTCGGCTACATCGTCGGGTCGGTTGTGGGCGCGGCAGCTAACAATTGGCGATGGGGGCTGAGGGTCACCCCGTTCCTGGGGCTCGCAGCTGTGGCGCTCATACTGTGGGTCATGGAGAACCCAGGGAGGGGCCAGGCGGAGGAGAGCCGAATGAAACCTACGTCGTATCAGGAAGACTTGCGGTCGCTTGTCAGAAAGTAAGTTTCAAAACCGATGTATTTTAGGAATTTTCCAAACAAAAATAAACTATTTTAGGCCGAAACAGTTTTAGACGCTCGTCAATAGTGAATTACTGTTAGCCAATCGGAGGTGATTGAATATTACATGTAATATAGCATAAGTTACCTGAGTAGAAAAGTTAAGAGATGCATTCCGGGGATCGAACTCGACCCCTCTATTAGGAGGCGGAGGCCATGGCTTCACTCTTCCTAACGTAATAACTCGGTGTAATCATACAGAGTATGGAACTTCTTTTACCGATAAGACGTTTAAAGCTTGTGAATGTCTTGCCAAGTGATATGCCATACTCCTTTTTTTTATATGTTCTTAATAAATGGCTTACACACCTACCCACACATAAAAATACCTTACACAGTATAAAGTTTGCCTGATGGAGATTTCTGTAGCAATAAGGCCGCCTTTGCATGCATTACGTTTGATTTAAGTTTCTTTGTATTTTTATCTCGTGTGTGTGAAATAAAGTCTTTCTATTTATTTGTCGGTTGTCTGGAGAAGATACTTTTAGTGATGACTGCCCTTGAGCACTTTGTTATCTGTACTTTAAAAAAATCTTTGTATTTATACGTTTTGTATACTTAGTGAAAGTAAAATATACTTCATTGTTTGTACACTATAAAAATAAATAACAAAAACAATCATATTAATTGATATGGCACAATAGGCGGCTGTATCGCTTAAATAGCGATCTCTTTCAGGCAACCTTAGGGCAGAAGAAAATTTTAGAAGTGGGAGGGGTGTACTGAGAGAAATGAATAAATAAATATTATATACGTCACCGTTTCTGTGTTTTTATGTATATGTCACCGTAAGATTGTAAAAACCGTTAGATTATAATCTAACTCGCGAAATTTTAAACTGTCGAAAGATTGTGAACCGCTCAATGTTCTGAGTGTCAATTTTTAAAATATTCATTATATTTACGTTTTCTTGTCTGTTTCTTGTAGGTTAGGTTAGGGTTCGACATAAATAATCAGGTATAAATAATTAGGTTCTATAGGGTTACAATTTACCGAAAAATAATGCGTTAAATTGTAATCTTTCGACAGTTTGCAATTTCGCGAGTTAGATTATAATCTAACGGTTTTTACAATCTTACGGTGACATATACATAATAACACAAAAATGGATAAAAAATACACGGTATAAAAAGTATCCACCACCACTACAGCCTATTAACGTCCCACTCCTGGGCACTGGCCTCCACTCTCATAGGAGAGAGGGAATTAGGAGCTTAGACCCACCACGCTGCTCCAATGCGGTTTGGCGGGCTTTAATGACTATTATCATGTTAGTGATAATAACCGGGACCGACGGCTTAACGTGCTCTCCGAGGCACGGGGGTGAAACACCGCCAACTTCCAACTCCGGGCTGGCACTGAGAATTTCATAATTGAAAAACCCAATACCTAACAATTTTTATGCCCGACCGGGAATCGAACCTGAGACCTCGTGATCCGCAGTCGACTACGCTAACCGCTAGACCAACGAGGCAGTCAAGTAAAAAGTATCAGTATTATGTAATAGACGACAATAAATAGTTTATATGCTACAGTCCGTCGTTCATGCTGTCGACGCTCGCGTTCACGTGCGTCGCTTTCGTTACGGGCGCGCTCGCGTGGTGGGGGCCGCAGTTCATCTTCCTCGGCCTCACGCTGCAGCCCGGCGTCGAGATCACGCAGGAGAGGTGAGACTCGGTACCACACGGCGGATATTCAGGTGCATTTATGCCGACACCACTGACAGGTTAGCAGAGGCGTGCAGTTCATAGAGGCATAAAAGCACCGCTTACCCAAGTGGAAATACGTCCATGCTCATGTTTACCAAAACATTGAGTGAATAGGTATTCTGACTTACCAATGCCCTAGCTTCAAACCCTGTGCACGCCACTGCAGGTTAGCCCGCTACCAACGAGATAGAGCGAACTTTGATTTTGCTTAGACTCAAGACATAGTTGAAACGAGACAGATTTATGTTACTCACGTAAGTCCATTTCTTTTTAACTCTGAGTAAAGTCTGAGCCAAGTCAAGGTGCGCTCTATAGATCTCAGCATTAGACTGCATCGTCATTTACCACTAGGTGAGATCGCAGTCATGGGGCTAACTACTACTAAAAAATAGCTTAGTTTGATTGCTTTCGAATTATGGAAGTTCTTAGTTTCTTATTTTTTTTTTAAATAGTTGCATAATTATCAAATGCATAGGATAGACTATAGAAGCAACTACTTAAAGTTATTAAATAAAAAAATAACGCCAATGAGCTTTGGGTAAATATGCATCCGAATATCCACCACACACTGCTACATCAAGGTCACAGATTAAAGGAAAACATTAAGCCAGGCTCACTTGGTCGCGTTACCCGAAAATTTAAATACTTAAATAGGTGTAAAACATTTAGATTTACATTTTATCATAAAATATTCCACTTGTTAGTGAGTACCTACTATATTTAACTAAATCCGGCCAAGTTCGTGGCGAGCCGCGCGTAGTGTAGGGTTCCGTAATTCCCATTTGCGAAAATTTTATAAGTTGATCGACCGTTATCTTATCCGGTGACAGCGTCGTTAGTATACATGAAAATAAAACAAAAACTAAACGCATAAAATTAGTTCAAATTTTTGCCACCGGGCCAAATAAATTTTTGGGATTAAGTTTATTAGTATGAAATGTGAATGTTTCTTTTAGATGATTGAATTTCCTTTAGTCTGTGGTTCCTAAAAATACACCAAAATTATAATTGTTTTTAAAAATAAGCATGTTTCTTAAGCGTGGTTACATACAATATTTCATATTTGTTCAATATATTTAAGTTAATTAGTTACCATTTTAATATCAATGTTACTCGAGTTAACTAACCATTCAATGAAAACGCTAATTATCATAAAAAATTAAATGATAACATTCAAACACTGTACTGTACATACATTCATGCAACAGTTAACACATAAATGCTATTGTTATATTTTAACTTCACTATCGTTTCATAGGCTAATTCATCTAGAATGTACAAAATATGCACACAAATAAAAGTACAAATGAGAATTCAGAGTTCATAAATGTCGAGGACAGCTTAAAATTAATTTTCAGTTTATTTTAATTTTATTACTTAATCTGGTCGTTGTCTTATCTAAGGCGTAAGTAGCTGGAAATATATAGTATTTGTAGTAGATTTCTATGGTGTGGTGAATATCGCGGGCTATAAGTGCGGGATACACACGGATACACCTACTACACTGTGTACGGATTTACCTATTGTCGCGGATTATAGAGAATTAAACTTCCAGTACCTTTATTATGATGGACTTCCGCAAATTAACGCCTGCTTCTATCCAATATAGATTTTTTTTATGAGCCAGCGTGGCAAACATAACATAAGGGGTAATTGAAGACATTTCTTTCCGCGGTTTTGAATCACCAAATGCAAATGTTCAAACAAACTTTTACGAGTGCTTTTGAATCATCAAGTAAATCCATCAAATAAGTCATTAAATTGCGTTTGGGATTGAAGACCGCTAATGAATTCGATGTCACCCGTGTTGGGGCATAGCGTATCGTACAAGTTCGGTTTGGTGGGAATGGCGGCGGGAGCGCTGGGCGTGCCGCTGGGCTCGGCGCTGGCGCAGCGGCTGCGACAGCGCTGCCCCGACTGCGACCCTATCATCTGTGGCCTTGCGCTGCTCGCCTCCGCACCGCTCGTCTTCCTCGCCCTGGCCACTGTCAACCACACCGGCGGACTCGCGTACCTCCTGGTCTTCCTTGGAATGCTCACGTGCAACATCACCTGGTCTATAGTGGCCGACATCGTGCTGGTGAGCCGACCCGACCGCCCAACAGAATGTTCCAATGAGAAGTCGGCGGCACCCACCCTCATCGATACCACTCATTATGCAAACGAAACCCCAAACCCCTATGTTTTTTTTAGGCTGATCGCACGTTACTGCACGCGCCGCATACTCTGCAAAATATGCGTTCGATTTCATTAATATGCGCATCAAGAAACTGACAGCGCTCTGAAAGTTTGAATATGGTCGTCATTACCTGACGCATGCGCGTCACGTGAAGTGCATGCAAATGACGTCTTTCACATTTATTGTATGCAAATTACGCAATTTTTTGTATTGGAAAATGTGTAACGTTTTGTAATGTGCGATCGGATAATCTCATCTGGAATGACGCTTCATTGTCTCATACCCAGATTTGACTGTAACCAGCTTGAATCATACTAAATACATATTATATGTCATGGGCTGTCGAGAGCATGCGAAATCATTCAATATTATAATAATTATATGGATGCGCCAACCCACCCGCTTAAGATTAGCATAGAACCCTTATATAGGTTACGTTAATTTTTAAGTTCGCATTTAATTTTAATCTAATATCAGCAATGAAAGCATTGGACCACCGTCATTACGGTAAACGGTTTGAATTTGTGATAAATGGAAATTACTAAAAAGTATCTTATTAATATTTTTAGCATACTAAAATTATTAGAATTTAATCGTTTTGAAATTTGAATTTGAAATAGAGAGAAGTCAAAAAATACAGCTTTTAGTAATTTAACGCATTAAATTACAATTTAATACCACGGCAAAAGATGGCGGTCTCAAAAAATCTGTTTTATTTGGCGGCCATTTTGAAAACGGTATTCTTCAAAAATTGTGACGGTTGTCCATATGCGCCGTCGCATGTCGCTGCGGTAGGGAGGGGTAGCGCGTAGACTGCGACGGCAGCGCTGCTCGCTGACGGTCCACTATTGCACGAAGGGTGTCGTTTATCTTCGGCGCGCTGACGATGGCCTCGGGCGTGGTGGGCGTACCGCTGGGCGCGTGGCTGGGCGCGGCGCTGGTGAAGCGCTGGGGGCGCGCGCACGCCGTCATCTGCGGCGTCGGCCTGCTGCTGTCCACGCCGGCCATGGCGCTAGCGATGCTGCTCACCGACGTGGACTACTACGCGCCGTTCGCTCTCATGTTCTTTGGCGAGGTCGCGCTCAATCTCAACTGGGCCATTGTTGCCGATATGTCGCTGGTAAGGAACGGAGCACTAGAATACGTTGGTTTTGACCTTGGTGGACTTTTGTTTGGCTATGTTTTTTGGGTGTGTGTATAGCTTTGTCGGCCAGTTTAGACAGATTCGACAAATTAACTATTTATTTTATTACCTAATACAAATGCTAGCAGACACAGTTTTCCGCCTCTTACTAACTTCCTTATACAATCATTGAAGTCAATAATTCTGTTGTACACCAACTTTAAACTAAACTAAAATGACAGCTCAATTTTTATTGCTATCCCTTTCAGAATACTTCCAGCGGAAAGGGGCAGAATTAGATTTACAGCTGTTATTTTAGTTTAGTTTAAAGATTGTGTTTCAGAAAATTAGCCATATTATCAGGTTTATTTGTGAGTGCAGTGAGCGGGAGGCGATAAGCCGAGTTTCTTAGCATTTCAAAAGGGTAGGTTATCAATAACACAGGCCTGGTCCCAGGTGCGCTTATGGAACGCTTGTTGCTCAATTCGACGCCACGCGATTTGAATCGTCATGTGAATCAAATGATGACTAAAGTATTTTCTATCCTATGCCAGAAATAAACTATCAACACCCGACAATATGTCATCTCTATCTCAAGTTCTAATAGTGTGTTTCTGGTCATAGAAAATTTTACGAGTTGACTTTGACTATTTTAATATTCTATTAGGACGCGCTTACAGAAACGACATGATCCTTAAAACATTTCAAAGAATAGTCCTCAAGTTAAATAGATGAAATAGATAGATTCAATTCTGGCTTTGGTGGTTGTCTTGTCTAATGCTTGTTGTTATTTTAGTTTTTATTCTTATAGATTAAGTGCATGAGTACAGTTGTTACAGTTTGTGTTTTAATTATGAGGATATTGAATACAATAATTTTATGGTTTGTGAGGTACAAACAACTTCCTAAACATCATTTCCCTACGATATCCGAGTAATTAAATACGTCATTTACCTCCTAGCATGAGGGTCCTTGCTTCACGTGCATGCCATTGAAATCAGTCGCTCATTTATCTTCAATCGTGTCATGAGGGAGGGAAAATAAACTTTAGTACAACTTCTCATTGGAATATTCTTATTAGAATAATTACTATTTATTCGCATTACTTCATATAGACTGATTTCAATTATTTATTTTTGCAATACAGCGACATCTATGATCTGTTGCTGATATTACGATGCTTATAATATTGCGATGTTGCGCACTAGCTTAGCAGTCTTTTAACGTAGTGTCTATAGATTCACATAGATGGCGTTACTAAGCATTTAATCGAGATAGCAAATAAGCATAATTATTTTACATATAAATAGCTATGTAGAATCTACCTAGATAATGACCGCGACTTCGTCCGCGTGGTTTTAACTCACTTAATAAAAATTCCGTGCAAACTCTTGGTTCATTCAGGATGAAAAGTAGCTTAAGTCCATCTCCGGGATGCAAGCTATGTCTGTACCAAACTTCGTCAAAATCGGTATAACTGATGAGCCGTTAAAAGGTAACATACAGATAGACATACATTCCCATTCATAATATTACTATGGATTTATATTTTTGAACAGTTTTTAGAACTGGTCATCATAATTATTTATAACCAAATGCTTAGTAACCTTGACATTTATTTTAAAATAATTTCTCTTTATGCAATTGTCGTTAAAAGTTTAGTAGGCGAAAAGAGTACATAAAGAGATAAAATAAGTACAGTAATAAAACAAATAATAAAATATATTGTATAGATAACTAAATATTGTTCTTATTAATTCAAATTGATTTTATATATTATAATATTATGTATGTGTGTGAGATACAATTTGATTCATGTTTTAATAATTGAGGTTATTAGTTCATAGGATAATGGAATGGACAAGGACAATATATTTATATCCATCAACATTTTAAAGTTGATTAATTAAATTGATTAATTTACATATATTATTTTAATTTATATGAGTAATATGTACCTTAAAAGCTTTCTTAATTTGCAGTATGTCGTCATTCCACCTAGAAGATCGACGGCCGAAGCTTTCCAGATTTTGATTTCACACATGTTTGGGGATGCTGGGAGTCCTTACTTAGTAGGAGTGGTGAGCATTTAGTAATTTATGAAGATTTTTCAGTATCAACTGTTTTATAACTGTTCCAAACATAATAATAGTTTCTCAAGACATCGCCGTAGTTTGACATAGTTTACCTAACTTCTGTAGGGTAGGAATGTATGAGGTGATGGGTTGATAGAGTTCGAACATCGAAACATAACGTTCTATACAGCGCTGGTTGTAGATGTCTAGTCGAACTTGAATTTTATCAACATTCTTAAACATTTTATACTTCTATACTCATATTATAAAGAGGTAAAGTTTGTGAGTTTGTGACGTTGTAGGGGGTAATCACTGGATCTACTGGACCGATTTTGAAAATCCTGGTACCAATAGAAAGCCTCATTATTTGTGTCATAGGCTATATATTATCTCGAAAAATAATGGAGTTCCCGTGGGAATTTAAAGAACTTATGTCAAGCGAACGAAGTCGCGGACAAATCTGCTAGTATTTTATAAAGACGGATTGGCACTCTCACTAATCACAACTTTCATGCTAGGCCATTGCACTGGCTTCGTGGATAATGATTTATTTCATTTCCAGATATCGGAGAGTCTAAAACGATCATTATCTCCGTTGGAATCTCCGAGCCTCAGCGTACAGTTCAGGTCTCTGCAACGCGCGCTTTTCGTCACATGTTTCGTGGAAGTCCTTGGCGGCATATTCTTCCTCTTAACAGCGATTTACATCGTCAGGGACAAACAGAAAGTCGATAGAGCCATTGCAGGTTAGCTTTGAAACTAGTAGCTACAGTTTATTAAGATATTTGCTTCATAATACTTACTAGCTATTATTATATTATGCTTCAGTAAATGTTAGGTAGTTGTTGTTTATGATATTTTTAAGGTATATGTATTATATTTACATATGTATTTTTTTAAGGTCTAACGCAGGCGACTCGGTTTAGTCGGTCATCGATTTATGTTAAGTTTTGGTGAGCTGTGGCATCCTTTTCTGCTAGGAATGTTATGAAAGGGAAGCTACTCAGTTTATTGGTTTGTGAAAACACCACCAACGACGAATGTGTTCCCAACATATAGGAAGCAGAGAGAACGAAATGAAGAAAAATCTAATCAGGTTGACTCGTCAATAATATTCTTTCGGATTTTTCCACAGTTATACATGGTTTATAATGTAAGAACATTTTTCTGAATTTAATCGTCATCTGCATTAGACCTATCTATACTTATCTTATTTTCGATAAACTTCTTAGTTGCATGACATGGTCTTAATTTTATATTTATTATTCTGTTGCAGCTTATGATATTGTTGAATTGCTATAGCAGTATGTATAATTATGGTTTAGTTTTACACCTAATTAGTGTTTGCAGTGTGCTTTCAATTCCAACTTCATATTGTTTCAGTTGCTTCAAAAATAATTTAGCCCATAGGTGAGTGTTTAGGTATTGTGGACTAATGGCTTTGGATTTGTACTATAACAGTATTGTTTCTTCACACCTCAAGTTAAACCGCGGTAGTTTAAGTATCTAAGTGCTCAGTCGGTAAAAGGGATGATGCCTATATCAAAAATAAATTATTTCTAACTGATTATTGAATAGAGGGTCTTCCAAAACGCCTAAAATTCACATCCTCCGTTAGTTTTAAGTTCTATAACCATTTTAAAATATAGATTAAAGAAAAAAAGTGCATTGAAATTTGATGACGTAAAAGACAGACGTAACAGAAAAGGATTTGAATCTCCTGATACTGGTATATAAATATACTTAAGAGGAGGTTCCAGCCCCAATGTCATACAATTGTATTTTGAACAGAAATAAATAATTTATTTTTTTAGAAATTCTACCCCCAAGGGGGTGGAATGGGGGATATGTCAAAGGAATTCGTTATTTCTATGAAAATAGGCTTTCGGTTAAAAATGAAGGATAACGTGTTGGAATGCGTTTTGGAAATTTCACCCGAGTTTTATAAATAATATAAGATGTGTCTACTAATCTGTTGTGGATCCTCGATGACACTGAGGATTAAGGTTCGCTCCGATTGGTCAATCCCCGCTCCAGAGCGCGTTTACAACACACCATAAAGCGCCAATGTGTTTGCAGCTTGAGTGCTCTTAAGGAAAATGCTGTTGTACACTAGCGGCACGCTATGATGGCCGGTTTGACACATTACAATAGTGATGTGGAATGTCAATTTATTCTCGAACAAAAAACAATTAAGTTTTGTTTTTGTACCTGATTAAATAGGTTTAATAAAACAAAAATGTATATGTTTATTTAATTTATTTGAACGAACTGAATATTTGAACGAAAATGAATATACATACTTTATATGCACACAAGAAACATATGAATACAAAAGATACCAAAAAAGGTGCCACAAAAGGCCATAATTAATCAGATTCGTCCATACTACTATTTTCACTGTCGTCACTGCTATCATCACATACATTAATAATTATATGTTCGTTTTCTATAATATTATCTATTTTCACATCTCTTTCATAATCTTCCCTTATTAATTTAACAGTTCTATTCACAACCTTTTCCCAGTCTCCTTTAGTCACATGTTCACAAGCTTCTTCTAATAATTTTAGCATTTTTTTTGTGGTAAATGGGGGTTCTGTATTGTGTCTTGCAGCATATCCCTTAATTTGAGCCCACACCAACTCAATCGCATTATACTCACAATGGTAAGGCGGTAACCGTATAACTCTGTGCCCATGTTCTAATGCTATTTCGTCAATGACGTATCGGATCTTGGTTGGTTTGTTTTCTTTTAAAAGACGTACTAATTCCGCTTTTAACATATTCATGTTTGCATCTACGCCATTTTTACGAAGCCATGCGACGATATCAGCTTTCTTTTGGGATTGGGCAGGTGGCTTGTCAATTTGCATCGAGTGGTATGGGGCGTTGTCCATAATTATAATAGATGGTTCAGGGAGGCTACATAACATTGAGGTAAACCATTCAGTAAACTTTTCTCCATTCATGTCTTCATGATAGTCTCCAGTGGTTTTTAACGCAAAAGCCATGAGAGAACCTTCGACAAACCCGTTGATGGTTCCGGCGTGACAAATTATAAGTCGCGATCCTTTTCCTACAGGAACTTTGGAAGTAGATGCTGCTGTGTCATCGTTCCAAGAACGGCCTACAGTATGGTTAGCATTAAGCCATGTTTCATCCAAGAACACAACATTTTGCCAATTTTTGATTTCTTTCACTTGCCGTAAAAAAGTATACCTTGCCATCGCTATATCAAATCTTTCCATCAATATTTTGCGTTTGTTACATTTTTTGTATCGAAATCCAATGATCGACGAAATCCACAACAAAGGGCTTGAACAGAGTCCAAATTAACGAGCAAGGGTCAACAGTAATGCAGTATCAATATTTGAAATCCAAAGCCAGGTCAAAACTATATCACAATCGCATTGCACTGACAGTTTATACTTTTCGAAGCAACGTCAATTCGAAACTGCTTTGTTTTGCATTGAGCATTGACGCGAGTTTGCCGGAGGTAGTAGTTGTGCTAGCCAGCGATCCTATGTGACGATCGTATTAGATTCCATTTTTAAAAATTTATTGATATTTTTTTGCGATTTCAGAGGTTTGTCCACATAGTTAAAATTGTTCATATTCACAAGTACATTCACCCCTTAAATGGTGCAAACTGATTTTTCTACACTTGTATACATTTAAGAAATCAATTTAATAAATAAATTTTGAGTCCTAAACCTAAAACTACATTCGATAAAATTTATGAATCTCTGCACATCACTATCGTCAATAAAGTAATACAATTATTTCCTTCAAAGTCGTTATCAATTAATACGGAACTTCATGAGAAACTACATTCGATAAAATTTATGAATCTCTGCACATCACTATCGTCAATAAAGTAATACAATTATTTCCTTCAAAGTCGTTATCAATTAATACGGAACTTCATGAGCGGACAAACGTCAAACCGGCCATCATAGCGTGCCGCTAGTTTAGGTATAACGTATCGAATCGAATCGAAAGGTGCTAATCGTTCCGCCTCCTTTTTTCGATTCGTTTCTATTATGTTATAAATACTTGTCTAACAAACATTCTAATTATAATGACTAACACCTTTTTTCTGCACGTGAGTTTGTGGTAAATCGTATTTGCATGTATAAAAAAAATAACGCATTTTATGAACTTTAGTCATACACAACTTCTTCAAGTCATCCACTAAAGTCGATAGATTAAATTTAAATGCATTATAATATTATTATAATGCATTTAAATGCATTATAATAATATTATATTGCATATAAATGGTGATTATAAACATGTGCCATGTAAATTTTTAACAAGTTTAACCAATAGACATGAACAGTTTATACTTCATAATTCGATTCGAATTCTCATTTATAAATAAATTGATCTAAGTTGTTTTAAATGGATTTTATTAAAATGGAACAGTTGTAATGTTCTACTTTCTTGAAAAAGTCATTGATCTACGTATTTTTAATTGATTTTATTGGAACCTTCTTAACATATATTATTGTAGGACATCCGATTTCGCTATAGATTATGTTTGCGCTTGTGATAAAAAATTACATGGGAGTATTTTCTCAACAGAGGCAGAAGCGCAAAGTGCAGAGCCGTCACACAGTAACGCTCAAGAGCACATCGAAGGAGGTGAATAGTAACATCAACTATATTACTTGTCAGTCGCTTACACTTAGCATACGAGATCTATGGAAGCTTACAAGCTGATCAGCTGCACTATTATGTAAAACCTGCATCAATCATTGTTACAGTCTCGATTGTTGTGATGGACTGAAATTATGTTAAATTTGCTGCGACAATGGATTTTGGCCAATAGCTGAAGAGTTGACCAACCAGAGGTGATTGCGATAGCAACACTAGCAATCTCTATGGCTTGCTATGAGATTTTTAAGTAGTAAACGTTGATAAACTTCAAATCGAAAATAAGAGTAAAATTAACTAAAGGTTTCTTGATTCAAAGTCGAATCTTCTGCACCAACGATTTTAATTTCGCATAGTTTCCCCTTGGAGCTATGGCTGTAGATCTATCGCTTAAAATCCATTTTACTATACCACTAATGTGTTCTAACGATCGAATTCTATCAACGTAGGTGATATATACAATTTAGTATAAACTTAATCTGTAGTGGCTCTAGCACGGAACTTTGACAATTAAAATGAGATTATCGGTATCACCTCCGATTGACTCTGTCTTACTCTAATAATATCTGCCTCTGTCTTACATTCTTACTATTTACTGTTATATAATATTAAAGGCCAAATCCAACGTACAACATAAATTAAGCCATTAACGATTGTTATAATCGGAATTTAATAATACAAGATTGGTGCAAAGGGGGCGGGTGTCGGATCATCGAGTCGAATAAATATACATGTGTATGAGATTTTGTATGCCGTAAATGAGATATTTGTTCGACTTGCAATGTATCTGTTGCGGTGTAGTGTCAGAAACGGAATGTCATGGATTTTGATAACCCTACAAATTACTACTTATATCTGATTGGAGCAAAATTAGGGTCACTCTTTTTCTAATAAAACGAAACTCAACCGAGTTTGACTATCTACTCACACTCATTTCAGAAACTACTGTATGGACTTACTATCTTAGATATTTAGGGCGCTTTTAGTGTCACGCGGATTTGCTCACGCACGCGGGATTGGACCGCATGCGTAAAATTTCACGCTGCGGATCATACGCAGCATGAGTTTCAGTTTTCTACGGGCTGCGTAACGGTATAGACGTGTTCAAAAATGATCAATGTCAGAAGAATATGTGTCGCTTACATACTTTACAAACGACGAAACAAGAAGACAAGAGTACATGTTGATCCCTTTCTTGAAAATAGGCTTCTTGCTGGGGCGTTTGTTACACGCTTTGGAAAACTACAAAATAATGAACGTAAATTTAAAAATTACTTTCGAATGTCCATTCGTTCTTTTGATGAACTGTTGTGTAAAATTGAGAATAAGCTACAAAAAAGCAGTTTACGAAGGATTACAATACAACCGATTGAGAGGCTCGCTATTACATTAAGGTAAGTTTTAAATTTTAAATATTTAATTTCCTGCTATGATTTAGTGGAAAGGGATTTGAACAGGTAGGATAAACGTTTTTTGACTTCAAATTACTGTCATGTGTAAATTTACATGTGCAAAAAAAAAATTTTGTCATGTACTCTGAAATTTCATTGTTCATAATTTCATTCAATTTCATGTTGAAATTTCATTAAATAAGATTATTTCACTCATAAAATGTCGCCATTAAAGTGGAATCATTCCTACCTTTCATCACACGCTACTTATTATAATATAGATAAAAGTTATAGGTTTGCACATGACAGTAATTTAAAGTCAAAAAAAGTCCTTAATTGGTTTGGGATTGGTACGTTCAACCTACATACACAATCCTTTTTTTTATCTGATAAAGTACACATGGCCACAGATCAAGTTACCCAAAACCAGCATAAATGGAACTCGCGCCTTGCGTATTATCATACTTAGGTAACCCGTCGGAGTCCCGCTTATACTGGATTTGAGTAACTTGATCTGTGCCGTGTGTACAACCGCACTCATATGACTAAACAAACAATTAGAGAGAAACTGGAGAAAAAAAGTTAATCGTACTCATTTTAATAAAAAGAGTTTTATTCATAAATTAAAAAATCAAATTTTACATCATTCATTTCTTTGTAAATTTGTATCCTGAGCGTTGACATTACTTTCGCCTGTAGATGATGTTGTTGCTGGGGTATAAATTACGTCATAAGACGTGATATTAAACAGGCCGCTTTCAGTCGAAATAAGAGTTTCATTGTCATTCACTGCAGCAGAACTAATAGCATTGTCGTTAAGACTCGAAGTATCCTGGATTATACTATTGGTTTGGTAATCTTGATTTATCGGTGACAAACTGTCAAGCTCAGTAAAAGCACTAGAACTTGTTGTAGGTATGGGACTGTAGTATGCAGGTTGTGTTTGACTTTCCATTTCCATAACTATATTTAACACTTTTGTTCTGAACATTAGTTTTTGATATCTAGTGAATCTTTTTAATGAAGGCTGCAGAGACTGAAAGAAAGCCAAATCCTCACTTTCTAGCTCCAGTTGATTAGACTTTAAGCATTCTAATAACTGTGCCTCAAATTCAGATGGTGCTTGCTTTTTAGATTTTACTTGTTTTTGTTTTGATGTTGGGTGAGAACTTTCTTGACGTGAAGTATCTGGTTGCGTGGACTCATTAGGTGTTTCTAAATTACTTTGTTCAGACATTTCTTCACAGAGTGACTCTTCTCCAGCAGTTTCCGTTGTACTGTCTAAGAAAGTCAAAATGTCATAGTAAGAATATTTCTTCTTCTTCTTCTTACTCCCAGAGCCGGATGGCTGATTTTTTTCAGATATCTTGTCTTTCTGGTAAGTGTCCCTTGCTGTTCGCCAGCGTTGTTGTATTTTCTTGTCTGAAATGACAAAATATAATAAGTAAGTGGCAAAAGTACACACAGTTTCAGATCAAGTTACCCAAAACCAGTACCAATAAACGGAACTTGCTAGGGCCTCGCCGGGCGCCGAGTCGTCTACGATAATAAACAACGCATGAGTCCTGTTTATACTGGTTTTGGGAAGCTTGATCTGTGGCCGTGTGTACAAATCTGATATTAGTTGGAAATTTAACTGCATTCGATTAAAGGCCCTCCTTAATTCACACATGTTGTCAACTTTACACTGTCTCATGAAGCATTAGATAAATCAAGCAATATATATATACCTATACAGAGTGGAAAAATAAGGCCGCAGTTGAAGGAAAAGTACCCTTAGGCGCAACGCAAACGGCGGGCCGGCGCAGGCCGGTCAATTTCGCCGCGAAAGTGAATCTTATACTAGACGCAGACGGCGCGGCCGGGGCGGCGCGGCGCAGACATCGACGAAATAATTCATTTTTTACAAAAATAATTAGAACTTCATTTAAGGATTTTTGGAAAAACACCGGATTGAATCGGGCAATTTGTTTATTTGTTACAGTAAAATTTGCCATCATCAAAATTAAGGTGAAAACTTCCGGAAGTCACTAGCGCTGTAAGTTTTTAATTTGTTTTAACAAAAATTTGCTTTATTTGCATCTGTCAACCTTCATGAAGGAGGACATCTTGTAATGTAAATATTGCCTGAAATAAACGATATTTCATTATATTATATTATATATATTTATTAGATTCCTTTCATTTGCCGGAAATTTTACCATAGGGGTTAATTTATACAGAGAAGATTTCTTATAAAATATTTACAGCATAGTTATGTGTCTCAAATCTGCTAAAAGTGGCCACTTTTAGCAGATATGAGATACATAACTATACTTCGAACTTTTCATATGAAATCATAACTGCATAAATACCCCCCTATGATAAAATTTTCGGCAAATCATAGAAATCTAACGTAGCTATAGTACTGTAGTTAAAACGAATTAAAAACTTCTAGCGCTAGCTACTTCCGTGCCCTTTCACCTTAAGGGTATTTATTTTTCTTCTGAAGTAAAATTCGAGCGGTGCATGCTGTCTTATGTTTGATGTCAGCATTATTAATATATTATGTTATCATATTATTAATATATTGTTTTTGTTTTCAGATATTTGGCAACTGGTAATACATTCACTGATCTACACTATTCCTATGTGATTGGAATTGCAACAATTAGCGAAATAGTAAGACAAGTTTGTTACATAATATGGATTGAACTAAAGTCTGAATGTATTCCACAGCTTAATGGGATCAAATGGAAAGAAATCGCAGAGGGATTTCTCACATATACAAATTTTCCTAATTGCTTGGGTGCAATTGATGGAAAACATATAAGAGTGATTCGGCCGCCGCACAGTGGATCACTATATTTTAATTATAAGAAATATTATTCTGTAGTGCTCCTCGCAATGTGTGATGCTGATTATAATTTTACATATATTAATGTCGGTACCAGTGGAAGCAACGCCGATTCAACTATCTTTAGAAGGAGTCAATTGTATACGAAACTGGAAAGTAACACGTTGGGTATCCCTGACCCGCAAGAGTTGCCTATTATTTGCCCCGAAGTAGCTTATCCATCTAGTGTAAGAGCAAAGTTGCCGTTCGTGATAGTGGGAGACGAGGCATTTGGTTTATCATCACATGTGATGCGGCCTTATGCTCGTGATAATTTACCTTACAAAAAGAAAATATTTAATTACCGTCTGTCCAGAGCTAGAAGGTACATAGAATGCACTTTTGGAATTATGTCAAATAAATTTAGAATATTTCACAGATCCATGAATGTCAAGTTAGATCTAGCACAATTAATAGTCAAGACGGCATGTGTACTTCACAATTTCATAAGGAAACGGGATGGCTACAAGGTCAGCCATACATTTGTCACAAATGGTTTTACGGGACCACTACCCAGGCAGCAGACTGAAAGTAGTAATACGTCGGCAAGTAATATCAGAGATATATTTGCAGATTACTTTATCAATGAAGGAAAAGTCTCCTGGCAACACCGATATATAATTAATTAACTAAACTCAAAAGGTTTTAGAAGGTTTTTGATGTTATTTGTGAATTAAATAATTATGCTTATATTAATAAAGTAATGATGCTTGTATAAATAAAATAATGAACCAAACACATACCCGCCTCTTTTCTTTCCTCTTCGCTCAAATTTTCGTAGTTAGGTGCCAATTCCTTCAAAATATCTCTCCATGCAGCCTCCCTCGCGTCCCTGTTTTTGTATAATTCATTGCGTTTATCCCACAAAACGGGCCGCAGATGAACTTCAATGATTACTCGTTCTGTATCGATTTTCATTTCGGTAGTACAATACGGCGCGTGCGCCCCGCTCGACTCTAAAATGGGCACTGAAGTTGTAGGCAGCGCTTACGCATGCGGATACCCCGCACCGGGGTGACGCCCCGCACAGCGCCCCGCGTCCCGCGTGCGTTTATCACGCTTTACAATAGATACCTATATGAAATTGTTCTTTGCGGATGCTACGCATGCGGTCCAATCCCGCGTGCGTGAGCAAATCCGCGTGACACTAAAAGCGCCCTAACTCATGGATAGACGGTTTTTTCGGATAGGTTTCAGCTGTAATACTTATGTAAAAACGTACATTGGAAATATTTCTGAAATAAATAAGTTAAAAAAAATTCATTATGAACAAAAATATGTAAGCTTTATGTTTATTTATCTATAAAATCAGTAATCATTCCTATTATAGTCTAATTTGACGATGATTAATAAAAGAAGTTTTCTGGATTGACATTCTGGTTCTGGCAATGCATCTGCTACACATGATCGTCAAATAATTTATGTAGAAGACTGATTCGTAAATGCACAGCAATTGATTAAAGAAGTAATGTATGATGCGAGAGTGAGATAATTGTAGTTAATTTAAGGTTATGGTAACTAGGCATCACATTACCTACCCACGAATAGGGTTAAGACAAGATGTGCCTAACAAATTAATTCAACGAACGTCGACCGATTGTGCATTTGGATAGTAAAAAGCACTTACACTTATTCTTTTTGTTCTATCTTACTATTTATTTGCTCTATCAGAAAGTTATGTTAGGGACACAGAAATTGAATGTTCCTACCAAACTACCAATCAGTGGTGTGCAAAATTAAAGAGGGTGTATTGATCATGTACCCATCTAAGAATATTTCAAAGAGAATAGAACAGTTAAATTATTTCTGTAATTAAATAACATAAATTTTTAGATATAATAGTTTTTGGTAGAATAAAACTAAAAAGTTAATAAATTATTACCATCAGTATTTTTGTAGACTATAGACAACATTGTTTGCTTCTATCCAGTACTAACGGCCAAAATTCTTATAATTCACTATTTATATGGATATACTCCTACAAACCTATGTGCGCGTGACGAAATTCGGAACTAACAATATCTGCTGTGTTGATCCTCAAATGGCGAACTTTAAAAGACAGTGGCGCCTCTTCATAAGTTTGTCAAGCTGTACTTACTAATTGCGCTTCTTGGCAATCTACATCTTCGGCATTAAAAATATACAAACACAATAATATTGCCATTTCATATAAGACCTTGTTGCCATAATTTAAGCATAAAATACGTTCCTATCTGTATTCCCGAAGACGAACAGAGGTAGTCTAATTTATTCTTACTAACCTCAAATTATGTTTGTCTTAAATAATAATTTTATGTCACATTACCTCAAAGCACTTGTCACACAAGGAAGAGAAAGTTTTGTTTTTATTATTTATTCTGATTGTGTTTTTCATTTATAAATCATTTTATTTAATATTCGATAACTATTTAATTTATGGAAATGCAATTTTGAAAGGAAAGTTACTTAGCTTTGGTATTAACTGTTGTAGATACAAATATTCATACAGTTTAACAATATGTGCCTTATGAAACGATGCACTAACATTACTTATTTAAATGTATTTACCTACTTTTCATTGTAGTGTAATTAATGGTAAAAGCAGTCTCTTGAATATAGAAATAACTCGTCTTAAATTATTGTTAAATGGCATATTACCAAACTTATGGATATGTTACCGGAAAATTGTAAAAACCGTTAGATTGTAATCTAACGCTTTTTATCTCGATAGATTGTGAACCGTAACTACTGCTTACAATTTAACGCATTATTTATCGGTACATTGTTATCGGTTAGGTTAGATAGTTAGGAACCCTATAGAACTACCTGATTATGTATGTCGAACCCTAACCTAACCTACAAGAAAGAGACCAGAAAACGTAAATACACAATTCACAATCTGTCGACAGTTTACAATCTATCGAGATAAAAAACGTTAGATTGCAAACTGACGGTTTTCATAATCTAAAATTAAATTAATGTGTCTAAAAATAGTGCTTTTCCGCAGGCAATATTGCGAAGTCAATTTTGGAATAAGTCCTCAGAATTTAAAACCTCAAATAGCTAGTTTGTCAATTATATTATACTTAGCTGATGCCTACGACTTCGTCCGCATGGAACGTGAGTTTTCTGAAATTCCCACGGGAACTCCTTAATTTTCTGGGTTAACAAGTAGCCTATATCACTCTCCAGGTCCTCACCTATACCCATGCAATATTATCACGTTGATCCGTTGCGGCGTGATTGAAGGACAAACCAACAAACAAACACACTTGCGTATATATAGGTATGGAAAGGTTTTGTTTGCATGTTAAACTGTATAGAATATCAATCAAGACTGAATAATTGTTTGTTTAAAAAATTCCTACTTATAGTGTTTGTAAATATTGTGTAAAGGATGGAATTGAAAATAAATACATAATTTATTTTGCATAGAGATTTTGTTGTTTTTTTATTCCTCTGCAAGCTACCCTTAATTGCGATTTTACCCAGTAATGATTCTGTCCAAGATGGTAACGGGCTGACGTGGGGGGGGGGGGTATAGCAGTTATATTTAACTCATACCCCAGGTCGGCTTATACACGGGATCGTAGTGGAACGTCGTCACGACTTTGCCGGTATAGTGGTAATAGGCCTATTACACTGCACTTTTCACAGGGACCCTTCTCTTGAATCAGTGTAGTGTAATAAGATATAGGGAGAAAGGGTCCCTAAATTGGTCTTTATTGCTGGGTAATAAGCGACGCTCAAACTAGCGGCCACGCCCACCATTGCCACAGGGCCCTGTGGAAAGTGCAGTGTAATAGGCCTATAGCTAGCCACGTGTACGGCCGAAGTGTCAGAACCAGCAAAAAAGTGGGTGTGTGCAATTCACACGGCAGAAGTGAAATTTCAGTCAGAATAGTAAGTAGCTTATGAGAGAATGAGATATATAACTTGTTTTCTGTCATTCTCTCGCAGGCTAAATCCTATAAATGTTTGTCTCTTGTTGGTGTCTGCTAGAAGTTTCAGTTAAAAAAAAACTCAAATTAACCTTGCCGGGGATCTAAACTGGGACCTCCCACTAATAAGACCACTGCGCCAGGGAGGTTGTCAAAATAAATAACAACAATACGGGAAAATTATATTTATTTTTAAATTTTCCCCTTATAACATCCTTTTCAATTTGTAAGGCAACTTCGTGCGTTAATAAACTATCAGAAGAAATGAGAGCAAACTAACAACATCAAGGCATACAACTATAATTCGAAATGTTTTAAAAATATTGATTCGTTTTGCAAAAAAAAACTAATACGAATACATTGCCCATCTCGCTCTTAAGATGTCCCGACTTTACTTATTCAACAAAATAGGATGGCACGTATAATAACCTCACGTATAACTGAGTTGAGTACCAAAGACAGACAGACATAATTGTATCTTTATTTCACCTCATTTCTACATACAATAACGCTCACATATCGGTGGTAATAAAATTGTCAAATGAATCAACAGAAAATCAACAACTTACATAGTAGTATCATCAGTATCACATTGTATTTGTATTAAAAATTACACATTAAAATTTAAGATATCAATCAATACAATTCACACACATAAAAATTAAGTCAATAACTATCAGTCTTACCCTGCATCAACAAAGTTAAGGGTACTTATCAACAATTATTTACTAAAATCAACGTTTTATATTCTACAGCTAGGCAAAAGCCGACTACAGGATTCGGAGGTAAGTTATATCACCCGAGATATGTATTTTCATACATAAGTCAGAAAATCACAAGGCCTGCCCTTGATCGGAATCTACGATCACAGACGCGGCTCATAACAAATTTAAAAATAATTAATTATAAAAAATAAAATATGTACGACAATTTTACACTCGACGGGACCGTAGAACTTTATGGTAGAAGTCATCGTCAGTATACTATAGACATCTGTGTCTAAATCATCATAGAGCTTTATATAGCCAACTTTTATTTCCAATGTCCAAAGGAGTTGATAATTATCAATTATCAATTGTTGCAATAAAAAAATACTTTAATTCCACTTTTGGACTTGCACATTTATCATAATATTTAAAAAACAACACAAAATAAAAATGAAATGCTATGGCTCATTAGTCATCACACTGGCGATTTTCCTCAACACTAAATCAGGTAACAATTTGTAATACAAAATAATATAAGTCAATGATTATTGCGAAGAATAGCTATCGGTTGCGCTTGAATCGCCATTTTTGTTAACACTCTGATAAACTGCCACTCGAAATTTCTTAGGGATCGGTTCACAGGAACTGAAACTGTCGCTCAAGGCTCGTTTATTGTTCGCAACGGCTTTTAGAAGAGTCACTGGGCCACTGTTGTTGTTTTCCTCATCTGAATTGCTGGATGATTTTGTTGACGTCTGACTATTTTTGAGCTGCTGCAGGGATAACAACTGGTCAACTCTTACACTGACATCCTTATCCTGCGAAAGATGCAGTTCACTTGAAATTAAAATACACAAATAAATGGCAGAAAATATTACCTATCAAGCTTTAGAACAAGATAATCGGGCGAATTAGACTTCGTAAAGCGAAACATCGCATTGCTAAGAAGCCAAAGCAACCTGGTATATTTTTCTGAAGCTTGATTTATCTAATTACTAAGTACTGTAATATTAAATCTACAACATATTAGAGTATCTTATCCTAGCTAAAAAGTACACATATTCTTCAATCACTTGTCATAATAATTGCTTAAGAATTTAAGCATATCACTTGATATATTCCAGAAGTTTTCATAAGTTTGACATAGTTAGTTGTGAAGAACATAATAACTGTCTAGTAAGTACCAATTTACTGCACATATATAGGTTTTTACATGACTATATGATTCGGGATTTTCAGACACATATCACAAACTTGTTGAGATGAGTTTTAAATAATTCACTTTTGAACGGAGTTCACCATACTTTCAATTCAATTTTCGATTTTCTTAATTTTGAGAAGATAATAGGTTTTTATAATCCTAAAACCTGTGATGAGCATTATGCTATTATGTTATTAAAAATAAGTATATCTACTTTCCTCTTATGATACAGTCACATGAGAGAAAAGGATAGAATTCTAACTGTCATCCTAATAGCATCCGGATACGACAATAGGTATATTATACAACAACCTCAATTTACATAGGGCTTTCCAGGCCCTGTAAAACAAAGAATGTGGACTTATTTTACTACATTACATCTAGTCTGAAAAGCTGCACTATGGCGGAGACAAGGATAGGTTTATACAGTTGAGGGGTATGCCCTACAAGTCGGACGCCCAACTTTTTCTATGAAAGGACCCATTTTATATGCAGTTGCACCACTTACCTGCATCCAGCAGTGGTCAAGGATCTGGTCAAGGGTGATCCGCCTGCTAACACTAACAGTTAGCATCCTCTTCATAAGCATCTTGGCCTGTAGGCTGACTCCCTGCCAGTGCGCCGGGGAGATATAGTAGTTTCCGCTCAGTATTTGGTCTTGCAGAGTCATCTCTTTGTAGTAGTCAGATGAGAATGGAACGTAACCCACAAGGCTGCAAAAGAATGGTTGTAGACACTAATAGAAGACTCCTACAACACAAAACTGTTGAATATCACTTGCGTGATTTTTCCCAATGACAAAGTAGCTTTTCATAAACAGCACACAAGTCAGTGTCATAACTGGTAACTTAGCAGATACAGTATATTATCTAGGTACAGATTGTAACATTTTTTCTTTTTAAAAAAAGAACAGCTGCTTAGTTTTTTGCTGACTCTTTTCAGTGGAATCAGATTGCGGAACCGGTGGGAGATTTTATCATAAGTGGGCACCTCTTTAAGTATATGGTTGAAAATATCATAGTTTTTTTATATGACCCCTTAAGCTATTTTATTACTTTTAAATTTAAAAAAATGCTGACACTAACTTACCATACAAAAAATATGACACCTAAGCTCCAAACATCAACTTCAGGTCCATAGCTCCTGTGACCGTTGGCCCTTAGCACCTCAGGAGCCACATACAGAGGAGTGCCACACATAGTCTTCATGAAACTGTCCTCTCGTATGAACTTGCTCAGACCAAAGTCTGTGATCTTGACCACAGTCTCTTCATCGTCACTCACTAGTAGCACATTGTCCGGCTGCAATTATTTATTTATTTTAATATGTTAAAACTTGCTTCACCTAGTAGTATGGTTTCATATAGTAGGATGTAGGAACTTCCATGTAAAATATCAAGTTACTGGATCTAGCACCTATATGTAAAAAAAGAGTATACCATAGACATCCCTGCCTAAATCATATGCATTCATAAAAAGCTTTACATAGCCAATACATTATTTCCAAAGTTCTAATGAGTCTCTCTAGAACATCACCCAGCTTAAGTACATTATTAAGGTTATGATTAAATGTATGGTCGACGTTAAAAGTCCATACATAGCTTAACTGCCAAGATTATGTGCAAGAAATCTGAATCATTCATCCACACAAACATAATCTGTCCAAAATATTTACCTTATTTTAACAACATTAGTTACAAACCATTACTATTTAATACTACTTAATTTATTGCCTTAGATTGACAACAATATCAACCTACAAGATGAATATTATTTATGTTAGTTTGAGGGTGACTATGTAACTAACAAGCCATCTTGTTTGCTTATTCTATATGGACTTTTGACGTCGACTGTACATTCACTCACTTTTAGATCACGGTGTGTGATGCCCTGTGAGTGCAGATATTTGACCGCTAGCACCATCTGTCTGAACAAGAACCGAGTATGTCTCTCTGACAAACGACTCCGCTTAGAGATCCTGTGAAACAGTTCACCACCCTGTAGGTATTCCATCACTATATACATGGCGTCATGAGTGTCGATTACTTCTTCAGGCGATATTACACAGGGCTAAAAAAGTAAATGATGAATATTAAGATAAACTTTTTACGATACTTATCAGGGTCATTTTAAACTTTAAAGAACTAACTGGTGCTCAAATCTTTCTTGCAGGTTTTGTTTTAAATTGTACGAGAAATAGTTGATTCAAAGAAAAAAATATCTCTGTGCTATGTTAATCTATTTACTTGATATTCATATCATATATTTTATCTTGTTACTCACATGTTTTAAAGCTTTCATTATTCTTACTTCGTTTAGAATTTTTACAGGGTCATTTAAATGATTTATCTGACCGTTTGACAGTCTACATTTCTTAATAACTTTCATTGCATATTTGGTGCATGTCACCTTAAAGTAGAAAAAATGTTACATTAAATTACCTAAAAGACAGCATATTTGCAGGGTGAGACATAGTTTATACAGAAATAGCAAGTGGCAGACAGGTGGTCTCTTCTTGTAAGTTGTGTTAGTTTAGTATGGTATAGTTTGGCAATGCCTGCTACGTAATATTTAACGTATAATAATTATTAATGTAAACAATGCCTAAAGAATCAAAAAAAATACAGACTTTGTCATAAACAAGCTTTACAGTGCCACAGGCTCCTTGTCCTAAAACTCTTGATATATAATACTTTTGTGATACTTCTTTAGGTACTTTGTCTTGCTCATTTTTCAAGAGGTCCTTGAACAAAAATACTGAAAAAAAAGTTAAAAATATAAATACTGAATTTCCATGGATTTGGATTTTGTAAAAGTTAACTTACAAGTTTTCGTTTCTATTAATTATGTTATGTTATTGTTGGGACAGTGTTTAATTTGGACACAAATAATATTAATTTGGTTGAAACAACCCATAGATAAATTGAGGAGTTTAGTATCTGTTAGGAAGTTAGTATGATTTTGAGCTTGTCAAGTTCAATACCATAATTTTGCATTATATAAAAAAAAACTTTTGCATTATATAAAAAAAACTTTTTCTTTATATATTTTTTTTAGATAGATAAACTCTTCATTGCAACACAAAAAAACATTACATACAAACAAATAATATACACAAAAGGTAAGAAAACAAATCGCACAAGGGCAGTCTTATCACAAAAAGAGATCTAAAGAGATTTATAATAGTTTTATAAAATTGACCATAATATACTGAACAATATGACATACTTTTAACATATTCATGTGTAACTGCAATCACGTCATTGTCATCTAGCACTCTGCTATTGCTTTTTCCAATTTTCACACCATTTACAAATGTTCCATTGTATGACAAGTCTGTTATAATTGCAGGATTGAGAGGTTCCCTGTAATTTGAATAAATAGGTATAACATTTTTGTTTTTTACAAGGCTTGTCTTTACTAGTGGACCTAATACTATTATCTAGTGGGCCATTACAGACTTGTCCTGCCCTGAACCTAGAACCCAATTGCAATGCCCCCTGCCGGGTCCAATTGTGAATATAGACAGATTGTCTACGGAGTCCACTCAAATCATTCCATTTAAAGAATTTCTGAGGTTATGCAAGAACATACATTTTAGCAATTGATTTTTACAATTGCTGAAATTACCATTTTACCCAGGACAATCAAAGCTTTCACTGGATTTTTTAAAACCCCCATTCATGCAGTCAAAGCCATTTAGTATTTGCTTGTGGTATATTCCCATAAAGATATCTGACCTGGTGACAGTGTCGCTAGTTTAAATGAAAAATGAAATAAAACCAAAAATTAAATAGGCATAAAAGGTAAGTTCCAATTTTGGCTACCGAGCCAGATAAGTTTGTAGGGCTATACTTTGCCACCAGCTTCACCCACCTGAAACTTATATAAAGCAGCATATTGGTTTCTCAAAGTTGTTTGCATTGCATTTTATGAAATTAAATAACACTTGCTTTGACAGTGAAGAAACATCGCGAGGAAACTTGCTTGGCTGAGAGGAGAGTAATCTTCAGTACTGAGTAAGCAATAGGATGAAACAACTATTATGATGATCAATTAAGATGTAAAACTATGCATTCATTGCAATGTCTAAGTTTTAAAGCATTTTGTAACAGCTTTGCATAAATAGAGAAGAGAAATATATATAGCTTTAGCATACATACTCTAGGTATCACTGACAGCCCTCTATGCCAAGCCAGCATGGAGAGTGACAAGACTCGGAAACATGTGCTGCGCGAGTGCAACCTGCGTCCAAGTGTGGAAAATAATCTCAGGAAACAAAGAAGAAGAAGCATACTTACGTTAAGTCTCTCCGTATGATAAATTGCTGTTTACTAACACTTTTAATAACCTCTTCTTTGATAAGATCTTTTTTCATCACAAATGTACAACTTATAGCCCTTCCAAGGGTAAATTGAGGTTCATGTATGTCTAGAAGTGGAAGCAAATATGTAATAGAAATAATTAATATAATAGCTACAAGAAAGTCAAAGTAGCAGATTTGTAGTGTTTTTGGGTTGAAGTAATAATTGTTAACTGTATGTTAGTTTTAGATCTTTATTGCAGTATCATACTTACCATAGTATTCAGGACTTTGGTTCCCAGTGTTACGCCAACAACGTGTTCCGGCTATAGTATACAGTCTACCCCAAATATTAGGGATCGGATTTGGGATCGGGGTAGGTTGACTCCACTCAACTATTGAATTTTGTGTTTGAGTCTGAGTTCCATTATCTGTGTCGTCACCCATTTTGGTTTAGAAATTTAGTCCCATGAAAAGTAAAACACCTATTGGCGCGCTTATGGCTTACTTGTAAAACTATAAAATACTATGCCAAAAATCAAGAGTTTAAAAAAAATTCGACGGCGGTTTTTGTTTATGACACATGACAATTGACAACGGTGAATGACAATACCATTTTTTTTATTTAACTGGTTTAACGGCTCTGGATTCTAGTCCTTCTGAGTCTGAAGTTACAAAATGACAATACCAAAACTTGACCACCGCTTGACAATCACAGACAGAACCATACACTTTGATTATCCCTTAAACCGGCAAGACTAAAAATATAGTTATAACAATTGTTTTATGCATTTTCTTGGTTCATGATGACTTCTGGAGTTTGGACTAAGCGAAAAATATTTTTAAAAAAAAATTGTCAGTCATAGGGACTGCCGATAGAAGTGAAAACACATCACTACTTAAAACTGGAGAAGAATGTGATTCTAAATTGTTCTCACTGTCAGAAAAATTTTTTTTTAAAGACTTTTATCATCAGATAAAATATCCGATGATAAAATAATAATAATATATTTATCCGAATTGTAAGGAAATCTTAATCGTAATCGTCTGTCAAACGTATAATTCGACCTGTTTAAGGAGGTCATAGAACGTCAAAATGTGCATGTATGTACTCCTTTAAAAGTTCGAGTTATACGTTATGAGCTGTCAAATGAATACGATTGGCTTAGACAATTAGACAATAGACGAACCTCTGAACATGCAAAGAAAACGTGCTTTAAGCAATCAAACCTACAAATAAAAAGCACAAAAAAATAGTGACAACACAAAATTTTTAAAATGTTTCAATGTATGATGTCAACTCGCCTAGAAATTGGCAACATAACTCATGGTACCCGTCACTCGTAATCAACAACGAGACAAGTACAACGGCAACGGGATCCATGGGGCACGTACACTTCAGAGAATTTATTTATTGACGATAATATTTTTGATTTTGAGGTTAGATTTAGAATGTTAGTTAATTAATTTAGAGTTGACACAAGATACACAGGTTATTTAATTAGCTCCCAGTTGGTTTACATTATAATTATATGGTAATATGAACCACCTGGATGGCCGTTTTTTATACGGAGCTCAGCTTTCTCGAACTACACAATTTTTTTTCCAAGAATAGTTACCACACAATTGTCACGAAAAGTAAACCAGATACAGCCATACTATTAAGTCGATAAATTAAGTTAGTCGATATTTTCACTCGATAATAATTATCGGTACTGCTTAAAATATCGATTTGTTTATCGTTTTTACCTTTGCCATCCCTATAAAATAATGTCTTTGTCAATCTCAACACTAACAAAATGGAAAAGATGGCGTTTTATCTCACTCGCACACTAAGACAAAATATATTTGTTTCCTGCTCGTATCATTAAGAGAGCCATTTTCAATATTATTCTTCCTTCTCGTGTCATCTAAACGCTTTAAACTGTTTTAGTTTTTTTTTAGTTTTTACTCTTACTTGACGTTTCCAGCCCTCAAGCGGTGGTTTGAGGTTTCGAGGAAAGGGAAAGGATAGAAAATCGATTAAATTCCCATTTTTTTCATTATTATTATTTATAAGTGTCCGTTAAATTCTAGGTGTTAAAATTGAAGGTACAAAATAAATTAAGATTTACTGTATGTTTCAATTCCTTGTTGATTCTTAGGCGAATTTGGACAATGTCCTTTTAGCGAAAAAGCACTTAACTAGTTAATGCAAATAATTAAAAAATCCGATTAAAACATAACCGTGCTTTTCCAACATACTGTCGCCTTGACTTTATTTTGAATTTGATGGACAGATTTTATTTGTACGACCTCTAAGTATTTTTTCTACTGATATCAATTAAATAAAACATATATCTATGACGCAAGAAATCTTTTAATTTATTAAATAATTCTCCCATTTAAAAAGAAAGTACCTAACGTATTCCAGGGTTCCCGTTATCGATTTATGGGTTATAACTGGTCTAACGGAACAAACCACCAAGGCGCAAACAGATCTTATAATTTTAACATTTTGGTCACCGTAAAATTGTAACGGTTTCTATCGCGCGAGATTGTAACCTGTCGAAAGATTGTGAACCGTCCAATGTTCTGAGTATTAATTTTTGAAATATTTATTAGAACCTACCTGAATATTAAACCCTTTTTTTTTTTTTTTGACGCTGGGAAATGCGTTTAGGCATCCCTCTCGGAAGCAGGCAGTGTGAAACTGCGGTGCTTCCGAGAGGGTATGTGGGACTCACTGGCACTCCAGAATACCCACTAAAACCCAGCGGCGCTCCTGCGCATCGCCTTAAGGCTGGGTTACGGGAACACGCAATCATCCGCGACCCAGCCAGCGACATCCGCCCAAGCGGACCCTCCTGCGGGGGGCATGCTGCCCCGACTCCCCCTCGTGTTCCTCCGCGACTGAGGCTCAACGGGCGACAACGACGACGACGACGACGAAGACGACGACGACGAAGACGACGACGACGACGACGGGCTGGCCGCCCGGAGCTCCCGTCAGGGTGGGAGGCGCCGGTCTTGCGCGCGCCTCCTGCGCCCGGCCCTTCGGCGGCGGAGAGGGTCTGCGTTGGCAGCAGCCTCACGCAGCCGTTCCGCCGCCTCCTTCTGGGACATCACCTCCTCGCAGAAGGAGGCGACGGCGTCCCAGGACTCTTCGCTGCCCACCATGGCTCGGACGACGGCGGGCAGCGAGAGGTCCGGCCCCACCACTGCCGCGAGTGCGGCGCGCTGGGGCGCCCACTCGGCGCACGACTCCAGCGTGTGCTGCGCCGTGTCCTCCGCGTGGCCGCACTCGTGGCACTCCTCGGTGGGCTCCCGTCTCGCCACCCCGCACAGGTATCTCCCGAAGCAGCCGTGCCCCGAGAGAACCTGCACGAGGTGGAAGGAGAGGGCCCCGTGCGTCCGGCCGGTCCAGAGCTCCAGGACGGGCCGGATCGCCTCGATCGTCCGCCTGCCGGCAGTCGGCGCCAGAAGTCGGTCCCGCCAATGAGCGGCGAGATCGGCCTCCGCCAGCCGCCGCCAGGCGCGATCCTGCGCCGGCGTAGGGTGTTCCCCCCGGATGCGGGCATCCACCCTACGCCAATACGCCGCCGCGAGCACTTCGGCATCGAGGTCCCATGGCGGCGTCCCCGCCAGCACACAGGCCGCCTCGTGCGATACGGTCCGATAACCCCGTATCACTCTGACCGCCATGACCCTCTGCGGCCTCCGCAGCAGGGCCCGAGTTTGGGCGGTCAGAGTGTCCGACCAGAACCTGAATATTAAACCCTAACCTAACTTATTGGTATGAGAGCCGGATACACCACAACCTTCACCGATCTGTTAACCAGATGAAATATATTTTTATTTAATAATAAATACGTCTAAAATAGCTTGCCTATCAAAATCCTGACCAGGCTATTTTTAAATTATTATTTACTAGCGGCCCGTCCCGGCTTCGCACGGGTAGACATAAATAGGTACAGTTCATAATGGTGCACCCCCTTCTCCCGCACGGGGTCTCACGAAGAGTTAGTGTTGGAGAACAATCCAGAAGCAGGCATTATAACAAAACACCTTTAATATATTTGCACTCTAACCACGAGAGATTTAATGTAATTAGTTAATTTACAAAACTCAGTTAAACAATACTATAGTATCAAATCACTTGACCAGGCTGCAGTTACTACCGCAGCTCGTAAACAAGGTAACGATCTAAAACACCGAAGGTATTCAATAATCGTTGGAGTCTCGGAAGAGACTGCCTACCGATGGTAAAACATTCGTATTTATACAAGTTATTCCAATATGGCGTCGGAAACGAACTGACGAGTGAAATACATCGAATGAGTCAAATATCAGTACAATCGAACCTTCATCAATAAATAAATTAACAATCTTTTAACTTTTGTAACAATTAATTTCAACTGTAAACGCAAAGCTGACATTAGTTACTCGATGCGCTGCGTGGCGGCCGCCGCCGGCATGTATTTTTATTTTAATTTCATGATATCTTTTGAATGGAATGTCCGATTTCAATAATTCAAAAAGTAATCATCAGGTATTGAGACAGTCTTGAATATTAAATTATTTATTTGGATAAAAATTTATAAATGGTATGGATAACACGGTCTGATTTTGATCGGCATTTCTATCAATTTGTTAAATGTAAAAAAGTAGTTATAGTGACGTAACTACAATAGTTAGACACATGGTCTCGCGAAGTTTTTTGTAGATATTGATATATTCTAATAAATAATATTGTCGAACATTTTTTTGTCCTATCATTAATACTCTTCGCAGCGTATGCGATGAAAGACATGTTATGGCCAATTTTTTTACACCTTCGGTTGGTTTTAATAGGAATTTCTAAAGATTTCTATAGTAATCTAAATCTAGTACTAAATATAGCCTATGTTACTCAGTGATAATGTAGCTTTCTAATGAAAAAAGAATTATTAAAATCGGTCCAGTACTTTTTGAGTTTATTCGTTACATACAAAAATACAAATCTTTCCTCTTTATAATATTAGTGTAGATTGTAGGCAATGCTATACCATCGCGTTTGTTATAAAATTACCTATATTTTGATATACTTATGGAGTACGGTAACTTACCTGTTTATACCAACTTGCCAGGTTGTGTGGTCAAGAAATGAGTAGGCAAGGCTACAACGGCATATTCTTTATATTATTTACTGTCGGTAAGAATAAAATTCGGCTGGTTAACACAACGGTGAAAATAAATAAATAAAATAATAACTATGACCAATCTATAATATATGTAATCTATGGAATGCGAGAAGGGTCAGCAACTCGTACGAGTGTTTTCTTTCGAGACCGATTTTTCGTAGATCCATCGGTAATGCAAAAAGGAAAGGTGTTTGACAAATAGACAGACCGACAGTCGGACAACGAAGTGATCCTTTCTTTTCCCTTTAAAAAGGGTCCCTTTTTTCCTCTTGAGGTACGGAATAAAAAAGATCAAAATCGATATCCTGCTCAGGCACTCTACACTTGGGCTACCTACTCTTGGGCATCGCATGCATACGTAAAGTAGCTAATTAATGATATCCCAATAACTTTTATTAAAAACACATCCTATCGACTTAAAATTAAAGTCCGCGTTCATTTAACTTTTGTGAAATACTTAGAATTTAGAATCTATAGGAAGGTTCGGTATCTACTGTTAGTAAAAGTTCGATTGCTAACTTTTAATTAACAGTGGAACGCTGGTCACATGTCTATCACAATTTTATCCGATGTCACGTGTTGAAAATATTCACAGAAAAAAGAATCTGCATATTAGAATTTAACTAGCTAATTTATATTATTTATTTTTAAAAGGAATAAGCTCGGCTCGTGGAAGAGAAATAGGATTTAGCTAATAGGTTGACCTAGGTATAAGATTGATACATTATCCTACAGTAGGTATACGACATTATTGAGATGGAAGAATTTGCTCTAAGGAACCAGTGAATGGTGGTATTCACCTAACAAATCGAGTCTAAAAATATTCTGCAGGCTGCAGCACAGCGACTGTCTGCCGTAAATAGCCTAAGAACTTATTCAAATCTTAGTTGAGGCGGCCGCGCTCGTGCGGCCGCTCATAGAAGCCAAATGTGGTAGGTATTAGGTTAGCATTGATATAAGGAAGGAAATTTATTTTTAAGCTTTACATAGCATTGTAGGGTATAGTTGAATTGAACTTTTAAAGATAAATAGCAAGCAAAAATATTTGTTCAAAAAAATAATTCTACTACAAAAATTTACGATTTGGGGTCCTAATTCCTATCGTCAGCTACCTTTCAGCGACTAGACAATAATCTATAAAGTATATAAAAGCGAAAGGTCAGTGATTAATCACGATATCTCAGGAACTATAAAGCATACAGACTTGAAATTTGGAAGATAGGTTACTTCTATGGTGTAGACGGCCGATAAGAAACGGTTTTGAGAAATTTCACCCCTAAGGAGTTGAAATAGGGGTGGAAGTTTGTATGAAAGTCCTTTGTTTTTGAAGTTAGAGACATGAAAATTATAATTATAGTTAATAGCTATAAATAATAAAAACCTGTATAAGCAATTTTACGAAAATCTACCCCAATAGGGGTGAAATGGGGGTTGGAAGCTTTCATAAGGGCTCCCAAGTTTTTGAAGTTAGACTTGAAAATCGGGATTAAGGTTATTAGTTTTAAGTTATAATAAACTGTATAAACAATTTCAGGAAAATCTTCCCCACAGAGGGTGAAATGGGGGGACGCCCTCCAAACTCGAAGGGGAGTGATGTGGCGGTCTTCGTAGTCCGCACATAATCCAATAGATGGCATTACTAGTACGATGCACGCGACCATGAAGAGCCCAACTCACGATTACGAAGCGTTCTCTGAATTACGCTATATATACGACCTCCAAAAGATGAACGGTCGGACCAGTGGTCCCCGAGCACAACACCCGCTCGGAGGATGATCATCCTTTGTTACGGTCGAGCCATATCACCTGCTCCCGTACATTGTAGACGAACGTTGATCTCGTCACTGGAGTGCGCTTCGTTGGGGTTAGCGATGCCATGGTTTCCGTGAGACGGTGCACGTAGTCTGCGTCTTCAATTTTTAGCTGCGTAGGTACAAGGAAATCTGACGGTACGCGTAGCGTTGCTCCATAGGTCATCAGGGCAGGACTAAGGTTGTTGTCTTCTCGTAGTGCTGTTCGTAGACCCAAGAGTACGGTTGGCAGTTCCTCTGTCCAGGTTGTAGTGGCACCACGTGCCATGAGCGCTGCTTTCATCGTACGATGCCATCTTTCGATTTGCCCGTTCGCCTGAGGGTGGTATGCTGTCGTACGTATCCGTGTGACTCCTAGTTTCTTCATCAGTGCCTTGAAGAGTGCGGATTCAAAATTTTACGCCTGGTCTGTCGTGATGCGGAGAGGGACGCCGTATCTCGCGATCCAATTGTCGTATAGGGCTTTTGCGATGGTTTCCGCGGTGATTTCTTGCACTGGGACTGCTTCTGGCCACTTCGTACATCTGTCGATTATAGTCACGCAGTATCGGTAGTCGTTTGATAGTCTTAACGGTCCGACGATGTCGACGTGGATGTGTTCGAACCGCTGCGATGGTGGGAACTCCGCCAGAGGAGTGACTACGTGTCGATGAATTTTACTGCGCTGACAATCGATGCACGTCTTTGCCCATGTTGCGACTTCTTGGTTCATCGTAGGCCAGAAAAACTTTGATGACATTTGCTTCCGAGTCGTTCTAACACCAGGGTGACATAGACCGTGTTGCGCTTTGAAAGCAGCATAACGGTATGTCTTGGGTAGATACGGTCGTGGAGATGCAGCTGAGAGTTCGCACGTGATAGGTTGTTTGAGTCCTGGGAGTGTTATTTCGCCAAACTTCAGGTTGGTTTGGGTCTTTAACTTCGCTAACTCTTGATCGCTTGCTTGATCTTCAGCTAGCTGCGCATAGTCCAACACATTTGGACACTGGATGTCCTCAATACGTGACAATGCGTCGGCCACTGGATTCTCTTCGCCCTTGACGTATTTGATTGCTTTGCAGAACTGGCTGATGAAATGTAGTTGGCGTTCTCGTCGAGGTGTGTCGCTGCTGCTGGCTGGTTTGCTCAAAGCGAAGGAGAGAGGTTTGTGGTCTGTATACAACGTGGTGTCGCAGCCTTCGATGAGTCTTCGAAAATGTTTCACTGCTGCGTACATCGCTTGCAGCTCTCGATCGTAGACGGAGTATCGGCGCTGCGTGTCACTTAGCGTTTTTGAGAAGAAAGCCAAAGGTTGCCAGACGTTTTCAACTCTCTGTTGGAGAACTGCGCCTATATTGTTGTCTGAGGCGTCAGTCATAATGGCGAAATCGCTGCCGGGAACTGGATAGTTGAGCGTTGTTGCTTCCGTTATGCTTTTCCGGCATTTCTCGAAAGCTTCATCTGCTTCGGGCGTCCATTCGATCGGCGTCTTGTCGTTTTTCTTTTTGTTATGTAGGTATTTGTTGAGCTCATGCTGGTGATCCGCTTGATGTGGTAGGCAGTCTCTATAGAAATTGAGCATTCCCAAGAAACGACGTAACTCGACGATGGTCTTCGGTTTGGGATATGTAGAGATAGCCTCGATGCGGTCTTTGGTAGGCTTGATTCCGTTCGCAGATACCTCGTAGCCCAGGAAGTTAATTGTGTCTACTCCAAACTGGCACTTGTCGATATTGAGTGTAACTCCGTATTCGTTCAGGCGATGCAGGACTTGATGAAGTAGCTTTTCATGCCTCTCTTCATCTTCGGAGAACAGGAGGATGTCATCCACGAAACAAAAGCAGTCCTCGATGCCTCTGAGCACTTGATGCATGAACCGCTGAAAGGTTTGGCTTGCGTTGCGGAGACCGAACGTCATGCACCTGAATTCGTACAGGCCAAATTGAGTGATAATGGCTGTTTTCTGTGCGTCTTCCTTACTGGCCATGGGTATCCAATAGTAAGCCATTTTGAGGTCGAGCTTCGTGAATGTCCTCTTCTTATGCAATGGGTAGGTGAAGTCTTGCATGCGCGGTATCGGGTAGCGATCAGGTTGTGTAACTGCATTCAAGCGTCTGTAGTCGCCGCATACTCGAAGTCCGCCGTCTTTCTTCTTGACTACGTGCAGAGGGCTTGCCCATGGGCTCTTCGATGGCTTGCAAATGCCCATCTCCACCATGCGATCAAATTCAGCTTTTGCAGCGTGGTATTTGTCGGGTGGCAGTGGGCGAGGTCGTGCGAAGAGTGGTGGACCAGTTGTCTCAATGTGGTGAACAACGTCGTGTTTGGCTGGCTGCTTCAGTGACATTGGGCGTAGGACGTCTGGGTATTGCTTCAGAATGTCGTGGTAGGCTTGATCTGAGCTGACGACGCGGATGGATTCGCCGATGGTCGATACTTCCAACGCCCCGACAGTGAGCTTCGTCTCGTCGTCAATTAGCCTCTTCTTGTGAAGGTCCACGAGCAGTTTGTAGTGTTTCAGGAAGTCTGCCCCCAGTATAGATGTCTTCACGTCGGCGATGATGAAGGTCCATGAGAAACATCGCCGTAGTCCCAAGTCCAGCTTCACAGTCTTCTCGCCGTAGGTGCTAATTGGTGTGTTGTTTGCAGCAAAAAGCTTGTAGGTGCTTGCAGTCTTCCGTTTTGTCTTCGTTGTAGCAGCCCAAACAGATATGTCTGCACCGGTGTCCACGAGGAACCGATCATTACTGGTTCGATCGTGAACGCATAGGCGTTTGCTGTTGCTGGGGACACCGACATCCGCCACCGTCGGTGTCGAGGTTAGTTTTCCGCTGGCTTGCTTCTTCGCGAACACGGCGGAACACATTTCTTTGCCTTGCTGCCGAATCTCTTGTGATAGAAACATTCCCACGTTGTATCGCCAGGCTTCGATCGTGAACGATGTGGCCGGGAAAGCGAGCGGCTGCGTGAGCGATAGGGATGGCGATAGCTTCGTTGTCTTGTTCGACCACGCTCTCGTAGCTCCGCCACTTCCAGGGTAAGTTTCTCGAGCTTCGCCAGTATTTCGGAGTGCGTTGAATCATTGCTGTTGGCCGCCGGCGTCGCTGGGGTTCTGCTTGAAACTGCTACCACGGTGCTTGTGGAAATGCTTCCCGAGTACTCCATCATTCTGTCGGCCATATCTGCGAGTGTGTCGAGCGATGCTTCGTTGTTTATGGAGAGCACGCAGCGAGACTGGGGTGATAAATGGTTGAGCCATTCGATCTTTAGACCCGCTTCAGTGATTAGGCCATTGTTGAGCTCCCTCATTTTTCGCAGAAGTACGCTGGGCTTCTGATCTCCGAGCTCCAAACCACTGACCAGCTTTTGGAAATTTTCGACCTCCGACTTTTCGTAGACTGTGAGGAGACGGTTCTTTATTGCGTCGTACTTCCCAGTGTCCGGCGGGTTGTATAAGAGGTCCGTTACGTGTTGCAAATCCGCCGGTTCCAGTTTCTGCAGTACGTAACGGAATTTCTGGTCGTCGGATGTCTTGAGAGGGTCGACGACGGCCTCAAATTGGACAAACCATGCTCTTGGCACGGCTCGCCAAAATGGAAGGAGCCTGGATTGTACGGATATCGCAGCTAGGTCTGCGATTTTTGTTTCCGTGCCGTCGTTCTCCATGTCTGCTGATCTTTCAACGTTGGCTTCAAACGTCGGGGTCACCAATGTACGGGAGCAGGTGATATGGCTCGACCGTAACAAAGGATGATCATCCTCCGAGCGGGTGTTGTGCTCGGGGACCACTGGTCCGACCGTTCATCTTTTGGAGGTCGTATATATAGCGTAATTCAGAGAACGCTTCGTAATCGTGAGTTGGGCTCTTCATGGTCGCGTGCATCGTACTAGTAATGCCATCTATCGGATTATGTGCGGACTACGAAGACCGCCACAAGTAATAATAAACTGCATAAGCAATTTTACGAAAATCTACCCCACAGGGGGTGAAATGAGGGTTGAAAATTTGTAGGCAAGTCCTATGTTTTTGTAGTTAGAGACTTGAAAATCAGGATTTAGTTTATTAGTTAAAAGTAATAATATACTGCATAAGCAATTTTACGATTATCCACCCCAAAGGGCGTGAAATAGGGGTTGTAAGCTTGCATGAAGGTTATAAGTTTTTGATGTCAGCATTAAGGACTTATTAGTCTTAAATAATAAAAACCTGCCATGCTATATAGCTGCTATACGTAGGCCTTTTGCAGCGGGAAAATCTCATAGGAAATCAGAAATTGTACGCGGACGAAGTCGGGTGACCGCTATAGTCAAATATATAAAACAAAGTCGGGCTGGCTGGACGGATCTGGATGAAATTTGGTACAGAGACAGTCTGGAATAGCACATAGCCTACTTTTTACCCGACTGCGGAACGCACAGGGTTATGTGTTCATCAGTCTATATATGTTTGTTTGTTCCTTGCAGGACAGCTACAGCCTAAACGCATGGACCGATTTTGATGATTCTTGCACCAGATTATGCCGAGTATATCATTAGAGTGTCACTGTGGAAGCCGAATTTGAGAAAAAACAAAGTGGCGCCCTCTAGAAGCCATAATGTAACAAATTTAAAAAATAAAGTCGATAGACTATGGCGTGTGGGGTATCAATGAATAGGTCTTGCAAAATCATAGTTAGGTTCCCTTGATCATTTTCTCATTTTAACGATCATTTAGGATTTACGAGGTTTCAAAGGCTCAGTTTTAGTGTATTCCTTCGTGTCGCACTACAGACAAAACGGCTGAACCGATTTTGATAATACTTGTACCACTAGCTTTATCTTAATCTTCCGAGTGTCATAACGGAAGCCGAATTTGAGAAAAAACAAAGTGGCGCCCTCTAGAAGCCATAATGTAACAAATTTAAAAAATAAAGTCGATAGACTATGGCGTGTGGGGTATCAATGAATAGGTCTTGCAAAATCATAGTTAGGTTCCCTTGATCATTTTCTCATTTTAACGATCATTTAGGATTTACGAGGTTTCAAAGGCTCGTTTTTAGTGTATTCCTTCGTGTCGCACTACAGACAAAACGGCTGAACCGATTTTGATAATACTTGTACCTCTAGCTTTATCTTAATCTTCCGAGTGTCATAACGGAAGCCGAATTTGAGAAAAAACAAAATGGCTGCCTCTAGAAGGTGTCGCACTACAGACAAAACGGCTGAACCGATTTTGATAATACTTATACCACTAGCTTTATCTTAATCTTCCGAGTGTCATAACGGAAGCCGAATTTGAGAAAAAACAAAATGGCTGCCTCTAGGAGCCATAATGTAACAAATTAAAAAATAAAAGTCGATAGAATATGGCAAGTGGGGTATCGATGAATAGGTCTTGCAAAATCATAGTTAGGTTTCCTTGATCATTTTCTCATTTTAACGATCATTTAGGATTTACGAGGTTTCAAAGGCTCATTTTTAGTGTATTCCTTCGTGTCGCACTACTGACAAAACGGCTGAACCGATTTTGATAATACTTGCACCACTAGATTTATCTTAATCTTCCGAGTGTCATAGCGGAAGCCGAATTTGAGAAAAACAAAATGGCGTCCACTAGAAGCCAATTAATAAATGAAAGTCCATACTCGATAGGTTATAGGCAAGTGGGGTATCGTTAGATAGGTCTTTTAAAATCACACCTAGGTTCCATAAACCATTTTTCCGTTTAAATGATTATTTAGGATTTACGAGCTTTCAAAGGAAATGTTTAAAGTTCCTACTCATATCATCTATATCGATCAAACTAGGTGGATTATCTCATAAAAAAGTAATTTAAAAAAACAAAAAACCCGACTGCTTGGACACCAAAAAGTATAAAACAAGATGTGAATTTTATTATTATCAATTTACATAGTATAATACTTTTAATGAAATAATGAACAAAATAATATAGCCAATTCAGTATTCTCACAGCTCACGTTTTATAATAATATTTTTCTCTCATAATTAATTTTGTAATTATTACGAATTATCAAGGCGCGTCGCACGTCCATTAGCTAATATTAACGTGCGACTGCGCCTTGATAATTTGTAATAATTACAAAATTAATTATGAGAGAAAAATATTATTATAAAACGTGAGCTGTGAGAATACTGAATTGGCTATATTATTTTGTACATTATTTCATTAAAAGTATTATACTATGTAAATTGATAATAATGAAATTCACATCTTGTTTTATACTTTTTGGTGTCCAAGCAGTCGGGTTTTTTGTTTTTTTAAATTACTTTTTTATTATCCCAGTAAATCAAAGAGTTCCCGCGGGAACTAAATAACCTCAATCCACGCGGGCAAAGTCGCGGGCATCAGCTAGTTTATTATAAAATAAAATAATATAAAATCTTAAGTACTTAACTAGTTTTCTAGCAGTTGTTGTTTATCTGATGGCGTATCTTTTGAATTACTGAACGGAATTGAAATTTGAAAACAAAAATTTATTATTCATAAAAAATATACCTACCTACCTAATCACCAAAAATAAGCTTCCACGGCGCCACTCCCCGCAGTGAGTCGATCGACTCGCATTCAATTAGCCGTTTTATTTGAATTGAATGTCCTCACATTTTAATATTTTCGCTTGATTTTAGTCATGTACACGAGTATGAAAATGTTATTTGCTTTCATAAACCCAACTCAATGTGTAGGTAGGTAATTCTGTTATCTAAACCTTGTGAGTAGAATACATAATTTCAGGACTGAGGAATGTAACAATTTTAATTATTTTTTTGCGGGCAGGTCAAACTTGTAAATACCTACTATTACGAATCACACTGATGTTTACACCTTGAGCGTAGACAATTTTTAATAACAATTAGAATGCGACTCGCGGCCGCTCATGCAGGCAAGGGTTCCAAACGTACCCGTCTGAGAAGAGACCACAACATACTCAGCTGGGTACCAATAATTATTGGGTTTTTTCGTCATAGTCGGTCCGGAGGTAAGAACTAGGAAGGCACTGACATAAAATATTTATTTTTGTTAGGTCTGTTTAGCGTTATTATTTCAGGTAGGTTACTCTCGTATAGCTCGTAAAGTAATCTAGCCGTAGCATAACGTTTCAATAAGTGTAGGAAAAACTTTAATTCATTCTTTGAATAAAAAGACAATAGATATGTGTTACACACACGAGTCCCTCAGGCGCCTTTTTCAACAAAGCCTAACAAAGGGGACCTCATCCTTTTTAATGTGCGGTCTGGTAATATATTTCATAAAAATGATTTTATGTTCATGATAAAACACAAAGTGTCGACAGTGAGTGGACGCGTATAATTAAATAGGTATTAAAATAAAAAAAAGTGTGTGTCTACTTATGTACGCACGCAAGAAGTTATACTTTACATCGGTTTACATGTTTAAATTTGAAGTAAGTAATTACGTTCAGTAATTTAGATGTTATAAGGCTCTGACAGACAGACGGACGGACGGACAAGTGCCAATTCACTCAAGTAGACTCGGAGACCTTCGCTTCGCTCGGTCAATAATTTTTCCCTAACGCGACAAAAGAAGTATAACTTCAAAAAACCAGCAAAGTGTCGTAGGGTAGGGCAAGTAGGGTTCCGTAGTTGCCTGTCACAATATGCGGAAATTTTTATTTAATTAAATACGATAGTAATTGACTATTACTTATAAAGTCAATATATTAGCACAGAATAAGATAAAGTACAGCTGTAATATTAGTAAACTTATTATAGATCCAAAATTGTGCCTGCCTGTCTTCTTTGCTTTCACCGTGGGACGAGAAAGCGTAGCAACCTGTTCTACCAATTTTTATGAAATTTGGTATAGGGATAGTTTGTATCCCGGGGAAGGACATAGGCTACTTTTTAACTTTTTTTTTTTTTTTTTTTTTTTTTTTTTTTATTGCATGATAGGCTTGCGCTTGACGACAATCATGCTTAGTGCAAAGCAATGATGAGGTCTAGGTTGGAACGCGCTTGCCTAGAAGATGCCTATTCACTCTTGCCTTGAAGGTACTTAAGTTATAAGTGGCAGGAAACACGTGCGCTGGGAGGGTGTTCCACACCCTAGCGGTTCGTATCAGAAACGTCGAGCAAAAACGCTTCGTGCGAGCAAATTGAACGTCAACCACGTAAGGGTGCCAACGCTCACGGTTTCTCGCTGTTCTGTGGTAGAACGGAGAAGGGGGAACAAGGTTGTGAAGTTCCAGAGCACACTCCCCATGGTATATCCGATAGAACATCGATAAGCAGGCGACATTGCGTCGGTGTTGTAGACTCAGCAATTTCGCCTGCGTAAGTGATTGATCGCCAATTATTCTTCGGGCACGGCGATCTATCGAGTCTAATGTATCGAGTTGGTACTTGGCGGATCCATCCCAAAGGTGGCAGCAATACTCCATGCCAGAACGAACTTGTGCCTGATAAAGGATGAGGCGCTGCTCTGGCGTGAAGTACCGCTTCACTTTGTTCAGGATACCAAGTTTTTTGGCAGCTGTTTTGGCCTTTGACTCGATACATTTCCCGAAATTGAGGTTGGGAGAGATGTCAATACCCAAGAGCTCAATGTGATCACTAATCGGTACGGATCTACCACGGAAAGATGGAGCCAAGGTGAAGGGGCTCCTCTTTGCGGTAAATAAACACGCTTGTGTTTTGGTGGCGTTGAACTCGACTAAGTTGGCGTCACCCCAATCGGACACCTCCTTAAGAGTCGAGTTAACGCGATCCACCAAGGCCTCTCTTTGCTCACGTAACTCAGAAGCACTGGCTCGAGAACTGGACATGTATCTCTCCGTAACAGTGCTGTCATCAGCGTACCCAAAGATACTGGGTTTTAGAAGGTCGCTGATGTGCAGCAGGAAAAGTGTTGCGGAGAGAACAGACCCCTGAGGAACACCGGCATTGACAGCCATTAGGTCAGAGGAACAGCCGTCGACGACCACCCGGAATGACCTGTCACTCAGGAAATCAGATATCCAGTTGCAGAAACCAGTGGGAATCCCGTACGCGGGGAGCTTACTGAGAAGACTGCCGTGCCAGACCCGGTCAAAAGCCTTCGATATATCGAGAGAGACAGCAAGTGCCTCGCCGTGCTTCTCGATGGCTTCGCCCCAAGTATGTGTGGCTGGTGGCATACACTAGAAGATCTCCAGTAGACCGATTTTTCCGAAAGCCGTACTGACGGTCTGACAGAAGATCATTTTCTTCTAGGTATGCTAGGAGCTTGTTGTTAAGCACACGTTCCATACTCTTACAGAGGATAGAAGTGATGGCAATAGGTCTGTAATTGGCCGGATCAGCACGACTCCCCTTTTTCGGTACTGGCTGCACATTTGCAACTTTCCACGACTTGGGGACTTGAGCAGTATCAAGAGAGAGGCGGAACAAGCGTATTAGCACAGGAGACAACTCAGGAGCACAATTCCGTAGAACAACCGCAGGTATACCGTCAGGACCACTGGCCTTACTCACATCGAGGTTCCGAAGAGCTTTTAAGACCTCATGCTGGTGTATGCGTAACTCCGGCATAGTGGAGTCACATGGTGTGAGCGAGGGTGGGATGCTACTACCAGCATTGAGCTGTGAGTTTGCTGCGAACAGAGACGCAAGCAGATTTGCTTTGTCTGTTGCAGTTACGGCCAGTGATCCATCGGGTTTCTGCAGAAGAGGCAGAGAGGAACGACAAAAATTCGTCTCAACCGACTTCGCGAGCGACCAGAAAGCTTTACTACCACTCGGGTACGCAGCTAGCTTACGTCCAATGCGACTTGTGCGGTTGAAACGAGCCTTCTCTAAGACCCTTTTGTAGGACTTGGCGGCAAAATTGAATTCCTGTTTCTTTAGTTTGACGTCCGGAGCTTTGAGTGCTCGCGCGTCTGCCCATGCCACAAACGCAGAGTACTTACGGGCCGCTGCAACTGCACATTCTGCGTTATACCACGGGGGGGTCTTGCTATCAGACGATACGTCAGAAAATGGTATAAAATATTCCATTGTCTGACGTATCACTTCCGATATAGCACACTCACAGCTCGACGGATCGTTGGTAGAGAAACAAGCCTGCCGCCACGGATAAGATGCAAAGAAGTGCCGCATCTCATCCCAATCTGCTAACCTGTATCGCCACACTCGCCTCTTCACAGATGAGTCAGAGGCAGGAGGGTAATAGTTGGATACAGATTTCACCAGACAGTGGTCAGAGGTGCCCAATGGGGCGGAGACCGAAACCGAAAAACTGTCTGGATCTGTTGTCAGCAGAAGGTCCAAGCAATTGGGTGTGTGTCCATCGATATCCGGTATCCGAGTGGCTTCCTGAACTAACTGAGAGAGATCTAGCGATAGTGCAAATTTGCGCGCCTCTCTCCCAGCATGGTCAGTTTTCTGGTATGGGAACAGCCACTCCTGATGGTGGGCATTGAAGTCCCCCAGAAATACCAACTTAGCTGATGGATATCGATTTTGGACTGTGTCAGCCGTTTTGCCCAGGTAATTGAACAACTGAGTCGTCTCCTGGTCACCGCTATGCGAACGATATATGCACGCATAAATGGTTTGCTCTAACCCTGTATCAACCAGACACCACAGAACAGAAAAATTCCGTACCTCCAAATTACGGAGACGCTGGCAGCAAATGTTATTACGAGCGTACAAGCACACCCCCGCGCGAGGTTTAAAATTGTGTTCAAGCGCGTATCCGGGGTATTGAAGGTACGCTTCATCCGCTGGGTTTTGAATTTGCGTCTCCGTAAGGAAGAGAAGATGCGGCTTGGCAGTCTCAAGATGGTGGTGGACTGCATTGAGATTTGAGTGTAGACCTCGGATATTTGCGAGGTGCACTGTAAAAGAGAGGAGGTGCAGCCGCTGTTCCTATTCCGGAAAATTAAGGGGTTCCCGCGGGAATCTAAAATTTTTAATTCACGCGGATGAAGTCGCGGGCCTCATCTAGAATTATATAATTAATAATACTATCAATACTCAAACGGAGGGGTCTCTATAACGTATGACCTTCCCTAAGAAAGGCTTTTCAAAAATCCCACCCGCGTGAAGCTGAATAGCTGAAGTCATCAAGGTTCTTACCCCAAAAAGTTAACTTTTAAGTAATACAAAGATATCACTATCATAAATATTTTTATAAATATTACAAATGTTTATATAATTTTTTTTAATTTTTTATTTCTGCACCATCTATCGGTTGTTTCTGTGGCTATGTCCTTTTAAACCATTGGTTGCCTAGAAGAGATCGCTGTGAAGCGATAAGGCTAAATAACCTCGCTGTGAAGGACCGTATACTTCCTTTCTTATTAGCTAAGTTAACTGTTATTATTGTTTTTTGGTGTACAAAAAAAGTATATTCATTCATTCATAGCAATATCATAAATGTGAAAGTGTGTTTGTTTGTCTTTCAATCACGCCGCAACGAACCAACGGATTTTTCAGGTGAGGACCTGACAGGCTATGATTTATCCCGGAAAATTGCTCCTAAACAACTCTTTTAGCACAGATATATTTAATTTTGTTAAAATGATAGTGGTTGACTTGTCTTGCTCCTTTGAATTTCTTGAAATGTATATGGTTTGAACCGTAATAGGTAAGTACCTACCTATACTTTTTTCTTTAGTTGTACTTGCGGGTAAATTAGGACTAATACCATCCTCATCCATCTCTATGAAAGGATTATACGACTAGACTACTGAGATGATCTATTATTATAGAGAAGATTTCATTAAAATGTAGTTGCTCACTCGACAGGAAAATAGTTAAAGCTACATGTGTATAGGATTTATATTCTACTTTTAGGTCTAATCTCGGAGTTAGGTATAAGTAGGAAATTGCGCGCCTCATATTACATAGTCTGACTCAAGATCGCATCTAGGTTGATAAAACATAAACTTAGCCACAGCCACAGCTTATTATTATGTAATCAAACGTTACATAGCCTAGAGCTACACAGTCTAACATAGTTCAGATCGGTTCTATAAACTAACACACAACTATCAGCTTTCAGCAGGAGCCTTATAAAATTGAACCCACCAAAAATTTTGATTTCTGCTATCTATCTGTAGGTTCATGTTTAATACAATTTACAGGCGCTATTTCTTTTACGCCACTACAAGGTAGCCCTTGACTGCAATCTCACCTGATGCAGTCAAAGAGGGTAGCGGGCTAACCTGTTCGGGATATGGCATTTATACCCATACCTAAATACCCTAGCTAAATCGCTTGTCTTTGCTAGTAAGTAGGCCAGATCAGAGAAAATTCAGAGATTATCAATTCCCGAATTGACCTTGCTGGAAATCGAACCCGGCGTCTCCCATTTATAAGACCACAGAGCTTAACACTACGCCAACGAGGTCGTCAAAAAAAAACGGTCGAGTGCGGGTCAAACTCGCGCACAAAGGGTTCCGTACCACCACACAATATAAATTCTGTTATAGTTAATAAATAACAAGATAGGTCTTAACGACATGTTGAAATAACTGGCTTACATATTATGGCGCTAAATTGCTAGTGCCTGACAAACAATTCGACACCCTAAGAGTTTTCGTTAAAGGTTTTTATCCTAAACTTGTGTTGTGAGACCTTGCTTCTTGCCTTTCATGGTCCCAGGTCAACGGGAAGTACCCTATAGGTTTGAATCTAGTGGCGAGTGTCAAAATATGCGGCATAAACGGCCGTATCTTTTGATTGCGTTGACTTAGAAGCATGATTCTTTTACAGCCCCGAGGGATCGTAGACGTAAGTGATACTAATTTCAACTTAATAGCTCCACTCATTTCCGACTCAGACTCAGACAGACAGACAGACGGATAATGAAGTGATCCTATGAGTTTCCTTTTTCTTTAGGTACGGAACCCTAAAAAGGAGGCTAGAGGCATGAGCGCATTACATCGTGTGTTAAGCTTTAATTGAAGCGTTTTTGCTCAACGTTTCTGATACGAACTGCTAGGGTGTGGAACACTCTCCCAGCGCACGTGTTTCTTGCCACATATAACTTAAGTACCTTCAAGGCAAGAGTGAAAAAGCATCTTCTAGGCAAGCGCGTTCCAACCTAGACCTGATCATTGCTTGGCACTAAGCATGATTTGAGCAATTAAAAAAAATCGACCGAGCGAGTCTCGAGCTTTAAAAACTTCGACTGGATGTTTCGTAGATGAAACATCTCCTTTACATTATTCTCCCATCCAAAATAATAATAACTGAGTGAGCAATTTTTTATTTATTTTTTATTAGCTCTGTAATTATTTTCGTGGAAGTGGCTTTGAGATTCTAGTACGGGCTATAGAGTATTACAATCAAACAGCACTGCGTAGACAAACATTAAGTTTATTCATTGACTAGAGGTGTACACATATTTATTAATATTACATTATATATACTTATAATAATTTATCTGTCGGAGTAAAACTTTCTTCAAACAAGAGCCAAATATTGAAACACTTAAAAGTCGAGTTTTATGAAAATATTTATATAATTTTTACCTACTTACCGTCTATTATTAAGAGTTAAATAAAAAGAAGCAGAACATTTTAAATTCAGTAGAAAATTTGACTTAAATATTTCCAATAAAATACTTAGGCCCACTTGCGCAAGGACTCTTAATTTTGATAACTTTTAATGCTATCATATTTTGGCAAACGTAATTAATGATTATGCTCTTGCCAAAAATTGACAGTATTATATTGAACAGCCAAGTATATAAAAGCATTTCGAAAGTAATATTGTTAAGTAAACATTTGTAAAAATATTTTTTTAAACATCTAATTTCTATAAGTACACCGATACCATAACTATAAACCTTTAAAACTTGGTAGGTAGTGGGGTAATAGGTAATAGGGTAAAGTTACAGAATCCATGTAAATTATTAACTAAAGAATTTTGCTAAGTATCTATATTTTGTGGATAAAATTTTAAAAACAAATATTTACAAAAACGAGTATAAATTCGCTAATTATGAGCTTTTTTATTCCGATTTATATTTCAAAACATACATAAATTTCAAATTGGACTACAATTTTTTTTTATATAAAATAGACGGCTCCTGTAGGCCTTAAACATGTATACTTAAGTAGTTAAAGAGTAGTTTTTACAAGTATTAATTGTAAAACGTTTTGACTAGATGTTTTAGTAATTGGCACTGTGAAAATCCTATAGTAAACGTGGTACGTTTTAGGGGCTACTCAGTTGTACACATAACATGCTACTTGTCTCCAATGGGAAAACTCTGGAGGCAACCCGCTAAAACGGGCGATGTAAATAGAATAATACAAATCATAGTGTAGGAGTTTCTCGTAGTTAACATGTAGGTAACAATTATTGGAGGCTATGTGTCATATCGGTCTCGCCAGTTCACTTGCGGAAGCAGGAGATAGGGTTGAAGTAGCACTGCCGGAAGCGGACCTGCCTCTTGTCGGCGCGCCACTGCCGGGCCAGCCTCCCGTCCATGGAGCGCAGCCCCCAGCCACGTGATTCTGTTTGCGGCCAAGAGCGACCAACGCGAGGGGCCATGGCGAATCTATCAATAAAATATATAGGTACATACAGTTATGTGGTTTTTTACGACGACGGATAAAACCACATAATTGTTTATGTATATAGCGGCAATTTCTAAAAACTGTGGTATACAATCTTCTGCTATATATACCAAACCTAGAAGTCGTCAAACTAAGATATTGCCCGCGGTGTCGCTAACGCTAAGTTCGATTTTGATTGGTAAATTTGAAACCCCTATTTTACCCGCTTTTGAGATTGAATTTCCATAAATCCTTTCTTAGATAATAGATAAAAGAGCCATCTGTTATTACATCACGAATATGAATATAAAAGGACTAAATTGACTGACATCAACATAATCAAGTTACTGCGTCTTGGAAACTTGAGTACATTTATGTCTTTGAGACGCAGACTACAGATAATGATTTCCAGGAATTCCATCCTAGCGAAGTTGGGGTGAGACAAAAAGTAGTAGTATTGGGGAGAGTTTAGTCCATCTATTTTTGAAGGTGGTTTAACACATGAAATAAGACAACACAAAAACTGAATTTAGAATCACAAAGGGCATCCAATTGATAGTTCAAACTACAAAGGAATATATGCAATTAGTGCTCCTGGCTGCTGCAAGATTCTCTTTGTAGTAGTGTTCTTCATTGTAATTATTTTATAACGCGCAACGTTTCAACTGCGACAAAATAATTGCTACCAAAATTTTATGCAGAAATGTCATTATGAAACACATAAGTAAATAAATAGTTGAAACTCTAAATTAAAGGATAGAACTATGCGGCCAAGTAGCTAAGTAAGCCATAAATTAGGTACCTATGGCTATTACTAAAGTGTGATTTCAATTTGCAGTCAAGCGCAAGCCGTCACTTATTCTTATATTCGACGATCCAGTTTCTTTACAAACATTCATTGATAATAATTTGTAGTAAACAAATCGTCGCATATAAATTTATTGAGTTAGTAAATTACTAGCGAATGCCCGCGACTTCGTCTGCGTGGTTTGAAGTTTTTTGGTTCCCGCGAGAACTCTTCAATTTTCCGGGATAAAAAGTAGCCTATATGTGCTATTCTAGACTAAGTATAATCTCTGTGCCAAATTTCATCCAGATCCGTTCAGCCATTGGGGCGTGATTGAGTAACAAACATCCATCTTACTTATCTTACTAATATTATAAATGCGAAAGTTTATAAGATTGAAGAGTAAGATTGGTGGAAAAAAATCAGTCTAATTTACTTTTACCTGTCATCAGCATCGAGTTGCAGCAATAACTTGCGAAGTGCAGCGGTGTTGAGCGCCTCCCAGGGTACAGAGAGATCTGCTGAGTCCTCAGGTCGGCCCACCAATGTATTTTCTGATTGTTCGTCTGGCTCCTTAGATTAATGAGAGAAAATTATTAGATCTAAGGTCATCTACCTTCCAGTAGAATTGGTTATGTAAACTCATAGGTGCTTATAGTCCACAAATTTAAGCTCTAAGTCTAACGTGTACCTTCTTAGGGGGTAGTATTTAAACGAGCGAATATAAATTTAAATTAAAGGAGTCAAAATACTGAATATATAGCTTACTGAAATACTGGATTAGCGAAAGACTGTATGTATATTGAAAATGGCATCTTGAAAATTTTTATTTGAGTTACTAATTATTCAGACCGATCAGTGTAATAATTATTAACCCTTCGTCTGGCACGCCATTATAAAAAAATCGGGGAAGTGCTGCGGAGGTCATTTAACATCTTATATTATATTTCATCTTTACTAATATTATAAAGAGGTAATGTTTGTGAGTTTGTGACGTTGTAGGGGATAATCTGTGGATCTACTGAACCGATTTTGAAAATTCTGGTACCAATAGAAAGCCACATTATTTGTGAGTGTCATAGGCTATATATTATCCCGAAAAATTAGGAAGTTCCCGTGGGAATTTAAGAAACTTATTTCACGCGGACGAATTCGTGGGCAGTGTGCTAGTTTAATATAAAGTATTACACCCTTGATTTGAAAGTAGGTACCTTTAAGTTACCGTATTTTACGTTTAAAAAATGTTTTCGTGTGGTATTATAAACATTGATTTAAAATAATTCCAAATGGAATATACGAGCCCAATACGTGGTACATGTCCGTAGTTCTTTTTGAATGTTGTCACAAATCTGGGTTGTTATATTATGCAGAGGAAACATTAGACTCGATTTCAAATACTGCTCCCGGTCCTATTTCGGCAGCAACGACGATTGATAGGAAATAATGAGAATCTACAAGGCTTTAACGGTGCGAGATCTAGAGAGGACATTACAAACATTCAGCCTCTATCTCAAACTCTTTAAAACCCATATATCTAATAATATTATGCCTGTTGAACTGGTAGGTAACGATGTTTTTAAGAGTAGTTTTAAAACGTATCCCTTCATCTTATACTACCTTTTAAATGCATCAATTTAGGTATCTAAACAAATAAAATACCATAGGTGCTGCTGTAGCTGTCAACATCAGCATAGCCAGAGTGCCGAGGAAAATCACAAGACTGCTGTTGTATGTGCTCGCGATCATCCTTATGCCGGTCAAACTACTGAAAGAAAAAGTATATTACGGTCCTGAAAAGCCATCACTGCTTACTGCTTACCATGTGCTAAATTATCCTACAGTACGACAGCAAAGGCAGGATTAAATTTATAGGTTTTGTAGGTAAGATCTCTAGGTACTAGCTCGGTAGGATTTTTTTAATAATTATTGATACAAACACCGGACTAGATGTATTGCAAACCGCAGTCGGGTTTTTTGAAAACTTTTTTGGTATCTAATTTCAAATGACGTAATTAGCGGTAAAAAGCATGAGAAGGAAGATTTTTTATAACTTGTTTGAATAGGCAGTTTAGTTTTCTAACACCAAAAAATAAAAATATGAAACAATTTTTAAAATACTAATATCTAGCTTAGTAGTTTGTATTAGAGATCATTAGTAGAAAGGTACTATTAAGTATTCTGCGATATTAGTGCAGCCCTATTTAAATGTATTTCGTCTAAATTGCCCTTTACTTGTGCAACATGAAAATTTTTAGTAATAACATCGAAATGGAGACCATTAATAATTAATTATACTTCATAAATCATCTTACAACACTAATTTTCACATAGCCTTTCTATTGTATTTAATGTTAAACGTTTTGCGTGTTGCTATTCAAAATAAGTAGGTACATATGTACAAGATTACAAGCTAGGTTTGCTAGTGAGTGCATAGGTATAACTGACTATATCCTTTAGTCATTAAAGATCTAGTTAATAGTAGTTAAGATAATAGTAGGACATTCAAATAAAATATGTTTGGATGAGTTGAAAGCAACTCTTTCCACGCAAATATTATGTTTTAAAACGCACGCCTACGACGATCGAACCTCCGAATTTATTTTTATTTATCTCTCTCTTATCAACCCATTGCTGGCTCACTACTGAGCACAAGTCTCCTCTCGGAATAAGATACATCTGGCAATAGTCCACCACGCTCTCCAAATGTGGATTGCCAGACTTCACACACCTTCGAGAACATTATGAACAACACTCGGGCATGCAGGTTTCCTCGACGTGTTCTTTTTATTTCTTTTATATTCAATTTCAATTGTTTAACAATTTTATGAATGGAATGAATTCAATCCTAGGTATAGGTGCTTACTAATTCCAGTCATTTTTTAACGTATGATATTATCATTGAGAATTACAAGAAACCCATAAAAGACTGCCTATTTGACGTTAAACGTCCTCTTACGTGGGGACCCTTTGGGGATTCTTATCAGAAATCGCGGTGGACCCACGGGTTTGGAGTCGCCTTGATAAATAATTGGATACATGAGATTTATCCACAAACCCTTTATCACCGAGGGCACCTATTACGAGAATAGTGGGTAAAGATAGTTTCCAATAATAGAATTATTTGTACCCGCCATCGCAGTGTGAGGCGACCTATCGTAGGCCTCAATAAGATCACGAAAAGCGGATGGTTAGGGAAGTACCAAAACATAATGAAGTATATTAGTCTATATTTTAATAGGTATTCTTACAGTAGCCCCTCATATTTTTAAGTACAAAAGTGATCTTCACTACAGACTAGAAATCACAATAGGCTCGTGACTCTTCACTCTGCCTTCCTCGTTGTTGGTATGAGCGTAAGTGCAACTTTGTAATAAAATAAAATTAAATGATGCCCGCGACATCGCCTGTGGGAATTGTTTTTTTTAAATTAAAAAGATTGATTCTAGTATCCCAGGAAGTTCCTTTGATTTTTTTTGAACTTCCTGGGATACTAGAATCAATTTCTGTACCAAATTTCAACAAAATTGGTTGAAAATACGGGCCGTTATATAGCGTAGCAGACAGACAGACAGAAAGGTACACGCTTTCTCATTTATAATATTAGTGAGGATTCCACTTTCGAAAAGGTCCATGAAGATAGATGGACCTAATAATAATATTTCTGCTTAAAGAACCACATGCACCTGAATAAGTACCTAATCTGACTAATATGGTATTTATATGAATAATATAATTAGAGTAATTATACCGTAGCTTTCGAATAAGATTTAAAAATACCTAGAGCTCAAGGAAAAGCAATAGATATCTAGTGTAATGGAGTATTGAAATCGACGGCTGCATTAATATGCAAAGGCATTGAAGCCGAAGGAATAGATCGAATAAAGTAATACCTTCCCTGCCCCGGGATAAACTAATACCTTCCACGTCTATCATGATGCACGTATTTTGTACAGCGGAGGCTATTAGCTAACGAGTTTTTTTTTTGCAAGATCTACTTAATATTGCAAATAGATTGGGGAGTATCTCACTTTCGAGGTTACACCTACACGAGTAGATAAATCAATTAAACCCCGATATATGTACATATATTTTTTGGTTTTATGTTTTGTGTCAAAATGCGGATGTTATCGTAATATTTAAGGTGACTACAATTAAGTCCTGCGAAACAAAACTTCTAAAATAAAAAGACCCTGGTGTGTATGTGTAGGCTATGGTAGTGCTTAGGCTAGCTAACTATAAGACTTATTACAAAGCTTTCAATACACTTTTATCAAAATTAAGTGTTATTTTGTTGCCTAAGTAATCCACGAATCGACACCATTGTAACACGTTAAAAATGTAATGAAATGCAAATCATGCGCCTTCGCGTTCCGGAAAATGTCGATTAAGATGCACATATATCTTGTAAAGTAGGTAAACGCAAGCTAACGAGATCTTTGTGGGAATTTGATATTGTGTAAGAGGTGTATAATATTTATTGTAAAGTAATTTGTAACGATATGTTAGAGCTTTTTTCGTAGAGAAGATTACATGACATGTTAGATTTTTTTAAGGACTGATTGACATATCTTATCAACTTCGACTCGAACTGTAAACATCTATGTTCACTTTATCGTGCACCGCTCTCGACCTAAGAAAATAACAAACTGATGGACTAAGGATACCAAACTCTAATTAGCGTGTCTATACCATGTGACCTCGTTATGGATGTAGCAATACAACATTTATTTTATTTTGTTTAATTACCTAAAATTACATAAACTGTTGCACTGTGCCATGGTTTCTTCACAACTGGTTTTTGGTAAAGTTTTGTAGTCCCAGTTAGTAGTCATCTCGTTTTTACCCGACTGCGGAACGCATAGGGTTATGTGTTCAATATTCATAATCAGTATAGTTATATAATATGTTTGTTTGTTACTTGTAGGAAAGCTGCAGAGTAACGCGTGGATCGATTTTAATGATTAACTATGGCAAGTGAGGTAGGTATCATTGAATAGGTCTTTTAAAATCATAGTTAGTTTCCTTTAACCATTTTTCCTTTTAAATGATCATTTAGGATTTATAATCACATGGGTAATAAGGTTTCAAACGTTGATTTGAAATGTATTTCTTTGTGACACAAAGGAATACATTTCAAATCAACGTTTGAAACTGCTGAAAAAATGGCTGGACCGATTATGATAATTCTCACACCAATAGATTCGTTTTAATAAAGTAATCTTAATTGCTATTTGGTAAAGTTAATCTACAATCTTTTTATTATTTTTCGTTGGGTCAGTTCAACGTTACGAACAGGGTTTATTGATGATCCTAAAAAAACTGTGCTAGTTAGAAACTTAGTTTTATTTTTCCTATAAAGTTTGCAAATTCTCTATCAGCCCTAACGTTTCCAAATGTTTGCTTCGCAAACTTCGGAGATGTGGGAAGAGGGCGGGGCGGTATTTTTTTAGGGGCTTAAAAATAAGTTTACAAATGCAGGTGTGACAGATAGGCGAACAGAAGGAAATTTTATCATGGAACCCTAAATATCTATTAATTTTTGTTGATACAATATTGTACATAAATCTGCTACTATGATGAATAAAATATAGGTAAATACCTATATTTTGAAAACCCGTATACGAAATTACTGTACCTTTAGTTTCTATTATCTTCTTGAGTTTGTTGGTTTGTGATCTTACTTAAGTAGGTATTTTCATAATCATATTATATGAATAATATTAAGTTAAAAACTTTGATCAAACATAAATTGATAAAAAGTTCTTGTCATACCTACACAATAGCCCTAAAAATCTAATAATCATTTCTGATACAATTTTGTTCTAGTCTGCCACTAGGATAAATACAATAGTTAATTAAATACCCCTAAAGATATTTAACTCATTTGGATAACCCGTGTATGAAATAACAGTACCTAAATAGGTACCTAGAGTTTCTATTACCCTCTTGAGTTTGTTGAATTTTAAATATTAGTTTATACTCCTAAGAGGTTGTATGGTTGTTGGTTCCTTGTCGATTGTTTAACTTCAGCAAGCAGAATAGTTTTAGTTTGTACATGATGGAGTAAAGCTTAAGTTGGTGGCGTAAATTGATCTTACAAGTATTTTCAAACGATATTATTCATGTATTTCAGCTTTGGTCAAGCATAATGAGTTGTTGTTATACCTACACAAGATCGCACTTCAATAATTTATGAATATAATATTTAATACGAGATGCAATGCCCGCAACGTTTTCCACTTAAAATTGAGGGTTTTATTGAATATTTATTAAAAATTTCGTTAGAATAGTTTCAGTGGTGTAACAGTCAGAAAGATAGACGCACTTCCCCGTATAGTATTGTCATTTGTCTGTATATTTTTACTATATGCTGCTCGCGTTTAATTTTCCGTAAGAAAAAGTAGTCTGTGAGTTAATTCGGGGTATAGTTATGCTATCTACGTTCCAAATTTTCGTCAAAACAGTGCGGCGTGAAGGACAACAAATAAAAATTTTGCAAACATCCAAACTTTCAAATTTTTATAAATTTATATAGGATAGGATAACTATGGATATATTATTATAAAATATTTCCACGGATCAAAAAAGAAAAACTTAATAGTTATCGGCATTTTAACTTATAATTAATGTAATAATGAAAAAAAAATATTGAATTTAAATTAATTTGTAAGAAATTTTAGAGAAACTTCAGCTTTTGAAATAACTATTTAAAAAAAAATTTCAACTAGTGTTTAACTACTTATTTTTATTATTGGATTATGAGTCGCTTGCACAAGAACATTCAAACTAATTTAGTTAAATTTTGGAATGATGTATAAATAAAAGCGCTAACAAAAGTCAGGTAACTTAATTAATAAAAAAATAGTTGACGAAGGTGGGAAAAGTTTGTGCATAAATACTGAAAATAATTTTTCTTACCTTATATCGCTTCGTAGTTAACACGCGAACAATCTTTATAAAACGTTGTCAGTTTAAACTTTACTCTGTGTCAGAGGCTGAGAGGCTTCCGTGAGTAGATGGTTTTTGAAGGCAAATGAGAGCTTGGGGGTGAACCGCGCGGTTATATAGTACCTATTCACGCTGCGTAGGTGAGCGTAGCTCGTAGCTACGACTAGTGCGACGCTTTGATACGGGCTAATTGATAGGTTCGGTGCAGTCAATGCAAGCGATTTAGTTTTCCATGGGATTATGCTATAGTTCATTACGTTTGGGGTTTTATGGATGTTGTTCCTCGGCATTTGTTTTGTTACAATGGTGGCATTTGAAATAATATTTGTCAAATGGTACAACCTGGTTTAAAAAAGGAATCATTGAATATTTAAAATTTACAAAAACAACGTTAATCTTTATTTACTTAAGTGCATATAGCCTTTCATTATCATTTTAAATAAGCAAGTTACCCAAATTAAAAGCATTTAGCGCAAAACAATAGACAGATCCGGAAATTAAAAATTGATCTTTTTACTCAACTCCAGTCTCTACCAAGCATTGTAGTTATATTTCTATTTATCGATATTTCATACTTTAATATTATTGGAACTTATATAGTATATAAGCATAGGCTGAAATCGACGGAATTTGTGAGTACGAAAAGGGAATCTTGGCAAAGTCCATAAAATTCTTTATCAAATATTTCAGATAATGTTTTTATGCCAGGTATAGTTTCTAGAATTTTAAGATAAAGATGCAATGTACCAATTTAATATTATTACATAGTTATAATTTTGATATACATATATCTTTACCATCGTTCAAACTATTGTGAGATTCAGAAAGTTGATTTTCATTGTTCAGAGTGTTATGATGTTGGTCAAGGAAACTGCCACTTCAATTCACCTGTTGATTCAAATAGATAAAACTTTAGAGACCAGGCTGAAAGTTTTCTGTATTATTATATTTCCTAGTATATTTTTGGCCTTATACTAGAGAAAGCAATATTATTCCGTAATTAATACCTGACTACGATCTATTGCTCAGTAAATAGGCAATTTTCATGTCAGTCGGCGTATGAAACTATTATTTATGAGATACGTTTATAACACACCCATACTTCCATACTAATATTATAAATACGAAAGTTTGTCTATCTGTCTGTCTGTCTGCTACGCTTTAACGGCCCACCTATTTAACCGATTTTGATGAAATTTTGGTACAGAAATAGGTTGTATCCCGGGGAAGGACATAGACTACTTTTAACTGGAAAATTAATGATTTCCCGCGGGAATAAAAAACTTCAACGACGCGAAGTCGCGGACATCATCTGGTTACCTATATTCTCATTATTAGTGCAGACAGAGTACATTTCTATTCGTGTTGGATTAAAAAGCACGTGTGTGGTGGCGGCTTTACTGGGCAGTCACGTTTGTAAGCCATCATATAAGCCCATTCCCCAGCGTATGGCGATTAAATTGATCGAAAATGTTACTATGGCTATATTTTTATGTCGTATTATTTATTGAGCTTTTTTAAACGCTTATGTAAATCATTTTATACTTAAATTTAAGAACAATTGTAAATATCAGGTATTTACGTATTTATTCTTATTATTAGCGGGCACCTAAAGCTACATAATTAATTTATAGGTAGGTAAAGGTACAAAGATTTTTGACTTCTTCCTTGAATTATGACTTCCAACTTCCGAGGTCTAAAAGAAATTCATTTTAATAAAGTTTATTTCTTGAGATTTTACTATATTTTCTTAATTCTCAAAATTCAATAGATGAACGGATGTGCCTAATTTCTTATTTTTAGAGTTCCGTACAAAACTAGTTTCGGTCGGACACTAGAGTTAAACATTCTTTTTTTCATATCGAATATGAGGAACAGCTAGGTATCTGATACGTATACCCATTATAAATTTTGAGTACAATTGAATGTATGAAACTGAGCTTTTATAAAGTAAGTTAATAGGTACATGCAATCTATATAGGTTTACTTACTTAGGATATCGTAACTTGCTTAAGTTGTTAATGTTGTTGTTTATTGCCCATTTATTATGAAAACAATTAGGTAGGTAGTATATACAAAGGACTTGAAAATTTGAACGGTAACAGGCGCCTAAACTATAATATTATAGTCTGTTTAGGGGAAGTGAAATTTCGTTATAGGCACAAAAGAATTATAAATATATCACTGATACTGATATAAAATCCGTGTAATCAAGACACGCGGAAGCGTGTCCAGCCAAAGTTCAAAAAAACTGGCGAGCAGCACCGTGTGTAATATTACACGAACCATTTGGAGCCACTTTTGACCCCCTCATAACTCAAAAACTATTTCACATAAACATGTCAAATTTGGCGCATATATTGAGACCCGTGAGATACATATGTGCTCCAAATTTCATAAGCACACCTCAAATGGTTATTTAGATATAAACGTACAAAAATCGTCATTTTTATGATCAAAGGATAGATCAAAACTCTGACACGAGGCATGCTACCATTGCTTAAAGCCGTATTATTTTAATATTGTTGACGTTTATGTTGTAGTGTTATAATCATTATTTTAAGGACGTCAAAGTACGTGACATTCAACCGTTAGTTTGAAACAATACTGCTTTAAGCGGTGGTAGTAACTCCTTAACTATTGAAAATGACACAGTCTTCAACATTTTATACTACGTTATAAGAAGAAATGATATTTTAAGTTGTTATAAAATATTATATGTTGTTATAAATAAATTTCAGGACTGACCATTGAACTTGGCACCCATTTAGATCTCACTTCTTTTGTCGCTGAAGTCAACAACCAAGGCATATATATCACAATTTTGCACTTGGCTCTCATTTCACATTTATGTTTTTGATGGGATATATAAATTGCAGGACTGACTATTGAACTTGGCACCCATTTAGATCTCACTTCTTTTGTCGCTGAAGTCAACAACCAAGGCATATATATCACAATTTTGAACTTGGCTCTCATTTTACATTTATGTTTTTGATGGGATCTATAATTACGCGTATTTTTTAAAGACAAAAGTTCTATTTACCACATCTTAAATCCTTAGAACTTAACCTCGTTGGTCTAGCGGTTAGCGTAGTCAACAGCGGATCACGAGGTTCGATTCCCGGCCGGGCACAAACATTTTTAGGTATTGGGTTTTTCAATTAAGAAATTCTCAGTGCCAGCCCGGAGTTGGAAGTTGGCGTTGCTTCACCCCCGTGCCTCGGAGAGCACGAAAAGCCGTCGGTCCCGGTTATTATAACTAACATGATATTAGTCGTTAAAGCCCGCCAACCCGCATTGGAGCGTGGTGGGTCTAAGCTGTAATTCCCTCTCTTCTAAGAGAGTGGAGGCCTGTCCCCAGCAGTGGGATGTTAATAGACTGTAGTAGTGAAATCCTTACAAAGTTTGTTCAAAAGTTGAAAATAGCCGAATACCTATTTGATCTAAATAAATCGTCAGTTTTTTCACCGGCCTATAACCACAGAATAGATAATAGTACAATGCTATAACTAAAAATTAATGCTCTGTGCTGGAGGCGAATGTTAGGAGTCTCATGGACCGAATTCTGCACCAACGTCTCTGTTCTCCAAGAACTCGGCATTAAACAACGGCATTCAGAGCTGGTACAGAGTCGCCTACTTAAATTTTTTGGACACGTCTTCTGTCGTGAGAATGACTACTTCGAGCGCCTCGTCGTGTAGGGCAAGGTGGAGGGCACCAGAGGGCGAGGAAGGTCGCCCATGCGATGGACCGACCAAATTAAGTCGGCTAATTACATCCGCCACTAAAGCCGTATCTTCGTGATGACCACAACCACTATGTCAAGCGTGTAACGACGAAGAAGATAACTAACTTTAGTATGGTATAGTATGTCATAACAAAAATAAATTCACTAGAGGGCGAGATAGTACACTCGTTATAAATGTGAATTGGTTTTATGATTTAACAAATCGGTCAAGTGCGAGTCAAACTTGCGCACAACAATAACGTTCCGTAACACCACACAATATAAATTATTTCAGTAAATATTGAGAAAGATGTCTTATCAATTACCAACACGTGACACATAGTCAGCTGTGAAATAACTGGTTCTATAAATGGCGCTAACTGGTAGCGCCTGACAAACAAGTCGACACCCTATGAGTACGGAACCTTAATAATCGTTTTTTTTCCTATAGCCTATATTTGTGCTGCCTTCTCTGCCTTCTCTTTATCTAGCTTTTTGCAAAATTTCATGATTTTAGGTCAACGGAAAGTACCATATAGGTTTTGATTTATTGGCGAGTTTCAAAATATGCAGCATAAACAACCGTATCTTTTGATCGCGTTGACTTAGAAGCATGATTTTTTACAGCTCCAAGGGACCGTAGACTTAAGTATTTTATAATATTTTTTTCAACTTGATATCTCCACACGTTCCCAAGAAAAACAGACAGGGGGTTGACAGACGGATACACAGTGTGTTAGAGATTTCTTAGAACATGGGACAGGGAATTTGCTTATTCATGATTTAGAATGCGTTTTCTGTTTCTAACGTCAAAATATCGCTTTGCTACGAATGAGTTTATTTTTACCCGACTGCGAAAACGAAAAGGGTTATTGTGTGCATCAGTCTTCATGTTTGTTTGTCTCTGGAAATCTAGACCCTAAGCGCCTGGACCGATTTTGATGTTTCTTACATCAACGGATTTATCGTAAATCCAATTTAAGTATCATGTGAGTGTAATTAAATTGAAATCAATGGAGAAAAGCACCAAGGCTTTGACGTCATATTGGAAATAAATGAAATATTTGGTCTGCAAAACAAGATTTAAATTATCGGGCTTTTGCCGTTCAATATTATTCGAAGGTACAATTTGCAAAACTCATTTTACAACGGAAATGCTTCTACGTATTTCACGGTCTCTCTGGCAGTAAATCAGGATTCCACACACAACGCAGCTAACAGCGTTGGACCAGGCATGCATAATAATTAGTAACATTGGTAATTTGACGCTCTTCGCAACAAGTGAACTAATTATGCCTAGTCCTAACAGAACTGCCAATTAATTAACAACCTTAAAATTCATCCATGGGTATCCAAGGTATGGGGTACAGTATCCTTGCTTCTTTATAACTTACTAGAGGTCCCCCGCGACTTCGTCCGCGTATATTTTATTATTTCCTATGAGATTATGAGTTTTGCCCGCTGCAAAAGGCCTACTTATAGCGGCTATAATATCTTAAGCAGGTTTTTATTATTTAAAACTAATAACCTAAGTGTACGTATTCCAAGTTTGGATTATTTTAAATAGCTCCTGAGATATCGTGATTAGTCAGTCAGTGAGCGAGTGAATGATGGTATTTCGCTTTTATATAATAAAAAAAATATATACATTTTTGTCCCAAAAACTGAACCACGCATCTGATGGACCAAGGGTTGTCACTGTACCCCGACAGCCTGGCCATACATTTATCGACAGTTGGGCATATTATCATCAAGACATCATGCTACTAAGGAATATTTGAACGGGGTAAGAATACATTTATTTTTGCCTCCGACGCAAACAGAGAGGTGTTTATAAATTCGAACATGATGTATCTTTTGACAAAGCAATCATTCACGATAATATAGACAGGGAAGGCTTAAATAACAATTTGGGGTATAAAATGGTAAGCAATGATTAGTTGTTCTGGAAAACAGCTGCGATAAAAACAGCGCACGAGTGTTATTACAAGTAATCCTCTCATACAGGATATGTACTAAGGCAGTTATTAACGCTTGGTAATTAACTAGAAAATATAGTTTGTCATAAAACGATAGGTTTATTAAACACTAATATGTTATTTTTCTCATACTAGCTGTTGCCTGCGATATCGCCTTCAAACAGTTTCTGTGAGCTTAAAATATTTCATAAAAAGTAACGTAACGGCTATACGTGGCTCGACGTCAGGTATATATAATCAGTTATATATACATATAGATAATCTAGTTTCAGGCCTATTGAATCACTGTCATTGTTAAACACTTGAAAGAATGTTGATTTAGTTTAAATAAGTTAGTAAGTACACCTACCTATGTGTAAGAAAAAGAAATCTAGGAAACATAATATTAATACAATTATTTTAATGCAAGCCTGATTCACAGGAATAGACAAACAGGCGGTCGTCTTTTAATTCTAATTTTCGAAATAACGGACAGACACTACAATGTTATACATGTGTCATAAATATCAATTATTACAATCGATATAACTTAAGTACATAATTATAATTTTATGTAAGTAGATATATTATTTTTTCGATTGAGGTGCGGCATGATCATCCTATGACCTATGCGTTCCGTATTATGTACCTAATAAATAATATCTAGCATAGCATGCAGACATTAATAACAAGGAAGTGGGAACACATCTAGAGGAATATTGAATATTGTTATTAAATCTAGCACCTCTGCCACTAGCAAACAATAGAATACGTTCTCTTGACTTTTGCATAACTAAATACTTCTCAACTAATCTCATATTCATTGGCGCAACAGCCTTTTGTTGGCCCGAGGCTGCAACTTCCGAAAATCTCCAGTCGATTTTAACTTATATGTACTTGTTGAGTGTTGATACAGCCCAGCGTCGCTCGGGATACCTATTCCATTCATAAAAAAATAGTAATCCAGCTATAAGTACCTATGCTAAGTTACTTTCAAATCCATTCTGTAGTTTCAACGTGATAAGCGTATAAAAAATTAATGACACAGAAATGCTAACTATTATAATAGTCGTTTTATATGTGTACAACTTAAATATTTAATGGGCTTCATCAATTTTGCCTGAGCCAATAAAGTTTAACACTAACAGTTACACACGGCTACCGCAATAATTTATAATGGATGCCTGAGTGCTTTTAAAGGGTGGGTAGCTATAAAACAATATGTTATGTACCTACCTATTATACGCTACGTTGATTCAGGATACAGCAATTTCATTCAATTAATTTATATATTGCCATTTGCCATATTGTAAAATTAGAGATTTAACTGTATACGTAATAAACTTATCTATAATAAAACTCCAGGTTTGCTTAGATTCTGACTCTAGAGTTTAATGCTAATGTATATTTTCGACGAGGATTTGATTAAGTCGATTACATATCACTTATCTAAGTATTTACGGCTTATAGAACTCACCACACAGTTTTCATTGGTATCAGCGGGATACGAAAGGCCTTCTCTATTTGCAAACACAGAAATGAATAACTTAAGTTATCTAATTCATAATATATAGGTATAGGTATATTCAAAGTTCACAAATAATTAGGTATTTATGAAAGAAACCTGATTCTGCGTATAAGAATAATAATATAGTAATAGAATTAGAAAATTGGAGATGAAAAGATATAATATGAGCATGATGTGAGCGTGGGAAAGGACCGGCTCTGTTCTCGGTAGAATCTCATTTCCAAATTGTCGATAGGGTTTTGACTATGTACACGTTACCTAAAAACGTTTGTAAAAAATTAACTCTGAGTTAATGCTATAATCGCGGTATAAAATCACGCTTCGATTTCTACCTTAAAACAAAATTAATACCTACAGCAGGTTTAGCTATTTGTTTGTATTTTTTATGCTATATATGTTCTTGAGCACATCACAATAAAATCTGTATACCGCATTAAAATTTTAAAGCACGTATTTTTCCGCTTACACGAGCATATCGGCTTATCTCTCACGTGAGAGTAAAATCCGAGCCTTTTTAGGATTCCGTAGTCAACAAGGAACCCTTAAATAGTTTCTCCATGTCCGTCCGTCCGCCCATCAATCTGTCCGCGGTTTTGCTCAGAGACAGGGTAGGACACATAGGGTACCTCCCTCTACATGTAAAGTGTGAATTTTATTTTCTCGCCTATCCTATAGTGTGGAATGCCGTTGGATAGGTCGTTTAAAAATATTGTGGGTGTGGGACAACCATTTTTCGATTCAAGGATCCGAAATATTAAGCTTTAAAATACACATTTTTGTTAAAGTACAGTGTACCCTCCTCCACAAGTTAAACGATTGTTTCTGGATAGTGACGTAAAAATTCCTGGAAGTAGTACCTATATATAACGAAGTTTAAAGGAAAACTATCACAGCTAACACTATCACTTTACAACTTTACGAGTAGGTAATAGTCAACCAACGTATAAAATGTCTGCATATTGACGGGCAACTACGGAGCCCCATTCTGTGGGTGGTCCGATGCGCACTTGGCCGGTTGTTTTGAAATATAGGATCTCCTGCTACGTACCTCAATACGTACATACGTACTCAACTTGCGAGAGGTAAGCCTTAGCTTAACTTGAAAATCCGAAAAATACATAGGTACCTGATAGTGTTTACAAAGATTTATAGAATACTAGAACTAAAACCTACTTTATCAATGAAATCAATTTGTGTCCTCTGCTTTATATGCTAATCCACATGGCCCATTCCGGATTCTGCTTAAGATATCTACTTAAATCATTTTAGATACTTATTCGCTTAGATCAATGACAAAGGTGTCAAGTTATCTATACTTTGTACTTTATGTATATCTATACTAATATTAAAAAGAGGTAAAGTTTGTGAGGTTGTAGGGGGTAATCTCTGGATCTACTGAACCGATTTTGAAAATTCTGGTACCAATAGAAAGCCACATTACTTGTGAATGTCATAGGCTATATATTAACCCGAAAAATTAGGGAGTTTCCGTGGGAATTTAAAAAACTTATTTCACGTGGACGTAGTTGCGGGGATCTGCTAGTAACATAATATATAGAGTTTGTCTAGTAAATACGAAATAGAAAAAGATTTAAAAAAAAATAGGTCAGGTATTTTAGCCTTAAGTTTTGTTTGAGTCAGTGTTGCCAGTGTCTAAAGATCGACTTTCAGCTTTCAGTCTTTCACTACACAGACTCTACCTACTTTCACTTGAGTGTTGAGGCCTACCTTTAGTGCTCAGGATATCAGATAGGTATCAGAACTATGTTGTGTGTGTGTAACACACAACACGGCGTAGCTACAATAAAGGCATTCACACTACCAGTTTTATTGTGAATATTTGAGTGAAAAGAAGATTTGGCACAGGAAGGCCCAATGGTTACAAATAGCACGTAACTTGTAAAAGAACTTTACGGATATGAAATGAGTCTAATCGACTAGAATGTGTAGTAAAAAGGGAATGCGTTCGGTCGTAACTTCGGGCTCAAAAGGCATTTGACATATTGAGCAAAAATATTAGGTTTTGCAAGTTATTCTAATAGTATCTACTTAACTGAACTATGCAATGATCTAAATTCCTACTTAATACTTCCATCTCATATCTTAAACTAAAGTATTCCCTAACTGTAATGTACTGGATTTTGACGACCTCCCTGGCGCTATGGTGAGCGAGTCTTATGCGGGAGTGTGAGCGGGAGGTCCCGGGTTCTTTCCCCGGCAGTTGCAATTTGGGAATTGATAATATGTAAATTGTCTCTAGTCTGGTAACTGGTCTGGTGAGAGGTTTTAACCGTGGCTGGTTTCAACCCTATTGGCAAAGATACCAAATGATTTTGTGTTCCGGTACGATGCCATGTAGTAAACCACTAGGGGTGTGGGTTTGCTAATGAAGGAAGGCACCGATGCGTTCTTTAAGAGATGTTTCCCCCCACCCGCCGTAAAAAAAAAGGTGTGGGCTAAATATACCTGCCATACTACTAACAGATCTGTCTGCTACCATAATTTTAGACTGTTTCATCACTTAGGACCAGGTGATAGTAAAGGGCGAAATGTATTGGAATAATATAACCACCACCACCACCACTACAGTCAATTAACGTCCCACTGCTGGGCACAGGCCCCCACTCTCATAGGAGAGAAAGAATTCGAGATTAGACCCACCACGCTACTCCATTGGCTCGCTGCAGCATTGGCGGGCTGGAATAATATAAGTTTATAGGTAAACCAAGATGGAGTGGGCGATTTCCAAAGACAAATCCATGACCTTTCGGAGGCCTTTTAGGCATATTAAGATATCCTTTAACCATTTGTCAAAATGACGACTAACCTTATCACGTACCTATTGGCGATGACATACTTAGGTATTTGCTTTACACTGTAAGACATCTAGATGATCACATTTGAAAAAAATTAATAAGTAAATAATTGTTTTTTCACAACAATTATTATTTAGTTACTTACTTACCTACCAAACTTTTTCCTAATTTTTCATATGCATACAGGGTCGCGGGTTCGATCCCCGGGCACGCACCTCTAACTTTTCAGAGTTATGTGCGTTTTAAGAAATTAAATATCGCTTGCTACAAACGGTGAAGGAAAACATCGTGAGGAAACCTGCATGCCCAAGAGTTTTTTTATAATGCTCTATATTGCATGTGAAGTCTGCCAATCCTTAACTGGTCAGCGTGGTGGACTATGGCCAAACTCTTCTCATTCCGAGAAGAGACTCGTGCTCAGTAGTGAACTGGTGATGGGTCGTAATGACTGGCTGACTACATATATCTAAAAAGGTACCTACTGATTTACATTACAGCATAAAGTTTTAATCACTTTAAGCAATTCTAGAACCTGGAATGTTTTTGACATAGGGTCATTCTGTAATGTAGACTGATGATAAGAAAGTTTTTCGAGAAGAAATTCCACTTGGGATTGATGTAAACAATAATAAAGATAATTGTTGGATTGAAGACGTCATCACGAGGGAGTTATAGGCAATCAGGTAATAAAGGTCGCCATAAGATGTTTGAATTTGAAATTGGAGTAGCGCAAAGCAATACAAGTTTAAGCCCAATGCTATTCCCCCCGGACTCAGGTGTCCGACAAATCAATGATTAATTGGCGTGAACAGTTACCATACCTATTAAAATACCTAGATGTGAAAACGCAATGAATCTTGGAGCTCTTTCGAATATGACTCGATTATCCATACCAATTACTTACTTTGACTTAGGATATCCCGGAAAATTAAGGAGTTCCCAAGGGATTAAAACAAATTTAATCCACGCGGACGAAGTCGCGGGCATCATCTAGTTTAATAGTTGCTTACTTCGTAACTTGGCTTTGTAAGATTTGGCGTACTTATTAACTTAAAAATATACCTATGGTCTTATACGTGAATATGTTAAACACACAGACCAGTTGAACATAACAAGTAGATCACATAGTTCAGCAGGATGGAGCCTTGTCGCTACGCTGCTCGTGAAGCATCTTACCAAGCGGTCATACTCGTAAGATCCGTGAAGACCTGCCCAGTACTTTTCATACAATAACTAGGTACTTAATAGTAGTATTTTTATCTGCTAGGTTCGCTATGTAAACCAATACAACGCAATTAACAAAAATCTAAACCAGTACTCTCGCCCCTAACTACTCGCCCCGAACTGAGACCTCGCGGTATCCATAACATAATTTTAAATATATTTTGTAACAGTTAACTTTTAACATTCATAGACGCAAAAGAGCTAAAGAATTATTGGAGAAACGAATAATCTCTTACAGAGCGCAATCTATTGAAATCATTGTGAAGTTCTGTTAAAAATACTGAAGCTCATTAAAAATTAAATAATTTCGTTTCCTTATAACATTTATCTTATTTTGGTATTTTTGTTACGTACAGGATATAATTCAAATAATTGATCAAGTTTCAGGCTCAGCCTTTCAGAAAATTGAGAGTTCTGAGGTCAACTTTGGACGTTAGAAAATCTCCACTTTGAAAGCCCCCCATTTCGTCAATTTTAGGGGGAAAATTAAAAAAATATTTTTTTGGACTCTATTTCTAATTAACTTTAAAATGATATACCGCAACCCTATACAATGCTATAACAAATATTTTACTTCGCATTCGCTTCTATGAGAGCCCCCCCTGAAATAAAGATTTTTACAACTTTTTTAGCCATATTCGGCTGGAGGCTATTGGTTTACATATTATATTTAAATGTGAAGTAATTACGTTCAGTAATTCAGAAGTACTAAGGCTCTGACAGACAGACGGACGGACAGACGGACGGACGGACAGACGGACGGACGGACGGACAAGTGCAAATTCACTCAAGTAGACTCAGAGACCTTCGCTTCGCTCGGTCTATTACTTACGAGTAGGTATGCAAAATTAAATAAGTACTAAATAAGGATAAAGTAATCCCATCAAAAACATAAATGTAAAATGAGAGCCAAGTTCAAAATTGTGATATATATGCCTTGGTTGTTGACTTCAGCGACAAAATAAGTGAGATCTAAATGGATGCCAAGTTCAATGGTCAGTCCTGCAATTTATATATCCCATCAAAAACATAAATGTGAAATGAGAGCCAAATTCAAAATTGTGATATATATGCCTTGGTTGTTGACTTCAGCGACAAAAGAAGGGAGATCTAAATGGGTGCCAAGTTCAATGGTCAGTCCTGAAATTTATTTATAACAACATATAATATTTTATAACAACTTAAAATATCATTTCTTCTTATAACGTAGTATAAAATGTTGAAGACTAAGGCTTTGGCTTGGCTAGTTTTCATATACGAATTATAGCGTTCACAAGTTGTAAAGCTGTAAGTTCTTATTTTATTCTTCCGAAAATTTGGCTTGCTGGTAGAAACTGTACTTTTAGGTACCTACTTAATAATAATTCGTATATGGAAACTAGCCAAGCCAAAGCCTTAGTCTTCAACATTTTATACTAAGTTATAAGAAGAAATGATATTTTAAGTTGTTATAAAATATTATATGTTGTTATAAATAAATTTCAGGACTGACCATTGAACTTGGCACCCATTTAGATCTCACTTCTTTTGTCGCTGAAGTCAACAACCAAGGCATATATATCACAATTTTGAATTTGGCTCTCATTTCACATTTATGTTTTTGATGGGATATATAAATTGCAGGACTGACCATTGAACTTGGCACCCATTTAGATCTCACTTCTTTTGTCGCTGAAGTCAACAACCAAGGCATATATATCACAATTTTGAACTTGGCTCTCATTTTACATTTATGTTTTTGATGGGATATCATTACTTTTTGTACAGAAATTATTGAACTCAATCTCAAACTCAAAACATATTTATTCAAAATATGTACCTACAAAGTACACCTTCTGAACGTCATGCTTACAGAGCATAAGACGTGATGGTGATAATTAACTACGATATCTTAAAACTAAAGCTACGAGGGTTCCAAACGTGCCCTGGTCTGAGAAGAGCCCGCAATAAACTCCGCTTTTTTTTTATTATCACCATCTCACTAATATTTGAAATTATATATATGTACTTATAATATAACATTACATAATCAGCCGTTGTAACAATTCATACCCATGCCTTGCTATCATTCAAATAATCCTTTACACTGTAATAGGACTTTTCTATTAGTTTAGTTTACGTTTTACATTAGTAGGTACTTATTATTTGGTGTAAGGTCAGTGTGTCACCCACCAGTAATTCTATTGTACGACTCATTGTACAAGATAATTAAAGACGAGAATTCTCAAGAAAAATATATAGTGTACCTAGAGTTACACTGACATTGACAGATTACATCTATGGTCAGACTACCTCTACAGCACATTTCTACATCTCATCAATTTTGATTGCAAAAGTTCAAAATCAAAAGTTTTTTGTGAAACATTGAAAACAAGCACGGTAAACAGTCGATATCACTAAAACCACTATAAACAATGAATACAAATCACAATGACTGACAGCTTGAACTGACGACTTCAAATACGTTTCTTCTTCTTTTCTGTCAATGACGTTTCGTTGCACAAAATGTATGAATACGAAGGTAAGGTTTTAATGCAACTATATTATTATTCATTATTATTTACATTAAAATAATAATTATGTGTCATTTTCAATAGTTAAGGAGTTACTACCACCGCTTAAAGCAGTATTGTTTCAAACTAACGGTTGAATGTCACGTACTTTGACGTCCTTAAAATAATGATTATAACACTACAACATAAACGTCAACAATATTAAAATAATACGGCTTTAAGCAATGGTAGCATGCCTCGTGTCAGAGTTTTGATCTATACCTTTGATCATAAAAATGACGATTTTTGTACGTTTATATCTAAATAACCATTTGAGGTGTGCTTATGAAATTTGGAGCACATATGTATCTCACGGGTCTCAATATATGCGCTAAATTTGACATGTTTATGTGAAATAGTTTTTGAGTTATGAGGGGGTCAAAAGTGGCTCCAAATGGTTCGTGTAATATTACACACGGTGCTGCTCGCCAGTTTTTTTGAACTTTGGCTGGACACGCTTCCGCGTGTCTTGATTCTTCTTGCGATACATCACCTTGATTGCCTCAAAATGTGAAGAAATATTGCTTAATTGGATACACTCTAGAAAAAGCTACGAAATAAAACGGTAGGTAATTATAGTACCTAATTGACTGTTGACGATCATTTCCAGCTACTGTAGAAGCTGCATATGGTTACTTACATAATGGTATCTTAATTTAAAATTTTGTTTGAAATAGCTACTTCAGTCTGAAAAAAAAATATGCATCTTATGTGTAGGCCAAATGATGGCATAAATACCAAAGTCAAAAAAACTTATTAAGTCAAATTCGGTAAGGTAATAAGTTAAATTGGAAATAAGCAGGTGTGACAACGACCTCAATTTACTTAGACGGGCCCTGCCGAACAAAGAATGTGGGCTTATTTTACTAACGCCATCTAGTCTAGAAAAGCGGGACAGCGCTATAACGGGGTTAAGGACAGGCTTATTCAGGTGAGGGGCACACCCTACAAGTCGGACGCCCAATTTTTTCTATGAAAAGGCCCATCTAGTACCTACATACATATCGATGGGTGTGACTGAATTATTCGCACTATAAGGGTTCCTTTACTTGCTCGCGATGGACGATAAGATTAAAAACTGGGGCTTATATTTGGCTAAAGTATCGTTATAAACCAAAATTTGATCGTGAGTGTAAAATCTGTCAGCAATCATCATCATCAACAGCCATTATGCATCCACTGTTGGACATAGGCCTCTTTTAAGTAGCGCCAACGTGCTCTATCCTCGGCTTTCCGCATCCAATCGATGCCAGCCACCCTCCGGATATCATCGCTCCACCTTGCTGGGGGGCGCCCTACGCTCCGTTTACCAAGACGCGGTCTCCACTTGAGGACCTTTCGACTCCAACGTCCATCGGTCCTCCGACACACGTGACCAGCCCACTGCCACTTCAGCGTGCCAGCCCTAAGAGCTATGTCGGTCACTTTTGTTCTTTGGCGAATCACTTCGTTCCGGACTTTATCCCTCAAAGAAATTCCGAACATAGCTCTTTCCATAGCACGCTGAGCGACCTGCAGTCGGTGTACTAGCCTCGCTGTTAGTGTCCACGTTTCGGCACCGTAGGTCATTACTGGTAGGACGCATTGGTCGAAGACCTTAGTCTTCAGGCACTGCGGTATGGGCGACGAAAAGACTCGACGAAGTTTTCCGAATGCTGCCCAGCCTAGCTGTATTCTCCTATCGATCACCTTCTCAAAGCTGTTTTTACTCAATTGAAAAATTTGCCCAAGGTATGTATATTCCTGAACAGCTTCGAGAATAGACCCATCGACATTGATCGGCTCCGGAGCGACCAGGTCATTTAGCATGACCTTGGTCTTGTCTAAGCTCATCCGGAGACCGACACGTCGGGAGGCAACGTGGAGGCCATCAAGCATCTGTTGAAGCTCCTGCAGCGAACTTGCGATGATGACGATATCATCGGCGAATCGGAGATGTGAAATGTTCTCTCCGTTTATGTTGATGCCATGCCCTTTCCAGTCAAGCGTTTTGAAGACGTCTTCCAAAGCATTAGAGAACAGTTTCGGGGATAAAACATCCCCCTGTCTCACCCCACGATGCAATTGGATAGGTCTTGTAGACGCACCCTGTACTTGGACTGACATATATGCTGAGCTATATAGGCATTTCAACACTTCGATGTATCGCCAATCAACTTGGGATCGCTGCAAAGAGTTCAACACAGCCCAGGTCTCGATGGAGTCAAAGGCCTTCTCATAGTCCACAAAGGCGAGGCACAGAGGCTGATTGTACTCGTAAAACTTCTGTACAATCTGCCTCAATGTGTGTATGTGGTCTATGGTGCCGTAACCACTCCGAAACCCAGCCTGCTCCGGTGGTTGGAAGTCGTCGAGCCTTTGTGATAAACGGTTTGTGATGACCCTGGAAAACAGCTTATAGATGTGTCTTAAGAGCGAGATGGGACGGTAATTTTTAAGGAGTGTTTTATCACCTTTCTTAAAGAATAAAACAACTATGCTCCTATTCCACGCCTTTGGAGTTCTCCCGTTCTGAATAACAGAGTCAAAAAGCCTCTGTAGCTCTCTAAGTAGGGGCATACCCGCTGCCTTCAAGAGCTCAGAGGTAACTCCATCTTCTCCCGGGGCTTTTCCATTTTTCTGCTGTTTCAGGGCCAACACAATTTCGACCACACTAATTTCCGGAAGGTCATCGGTGTAGTGGCGAGTTAACTTGGCTCTGGGATCCTGGTCACAGGCGTCAGGCTGTGGAACTTGGGTATCATACAGCTTGCCGTAGAAGTCTGCTATCTCAGCGAGAATCTCTGGTTTGGTAAAATCTGTACTTAAAGCAAATTTTGGCGAAATGGTACCATCACGGAAACCACGGATGTTCCGTGTCCATCATAATCCACAGTCTCAGGCACTCATTTTGAATCATATCATTTTGACGTAGGCGAAGCAAGCCCCTTCGATCGCGAATTTGAAATTCGAATTCGATTAGACAATTATTTTTAGCGCAATTCCTTTGCAGTCGTTTGTCTTATGTGAAATAACATATCGGCAATGGAGAGCATAAAAGTTCATACGGAACCGACGAAACTTTACATTTGAAATGATATTTAATTTGAAATTCTGGATGCGATTTTTCCTCCACTTTACCTGACATTACTTTATCCTACTGAATACTAACTATTACTACACACCTACTTAGTTGGTACCTATCAACGTAACATTTTGCGAGATAATTTTTGGTAGGCCTATTACTACTGATTATTAGGTAGGATTATTATTAAATATTGATTTTTTGGTAGCATTCTAATTAAGAAAATTCAAGTAATTCTAGCTCTTTCTTTTAGAGAAGCTTCTTTGAGACCTTTTTGAGAAAAAGTGAGGGAGCAATTCGTTCACTCAGCAGAGTGAACGAATCATCAGAATACATAGTTTCATAAGATTTTTAAAATTCTTTGAATGGTGTTTAAACTTCAAATTCAAATTGTCGGCCTGCTTAGACCAAATTACTGTCTATCTAATGGATTTATTTGAGCCTCACTACCGTTCCTAAAAAACATCCGTATGTATTAAAATAGGTATTTTCCTAATATAATCTTATTTTCTTATTTGATATAATTATACGCAGCAAATAAAATAAAGCCAATACATGTAGAGAAATGAGTCGAGAAAATTAACCTCAGAAATTAGCCGATGTTTCTGAGGTTAATTTTCCATGGATAGGTAAGTAATATTATTAGGTATTTTACAAAGTTGCTTAATTAAGATTGTAACATAATCACTTTGTCTTGAGATGAACACGTAGGATATATTGTGTAGCATGAGAAAGAGTAATTATGAATTTTCTATAACGCAAACAAAGTCTTCGTGTCACCAATATTCAAAGAAGCTTTTACGTTAGCTAACGAGTTAGCTAAGGAGTCCCCTACTGCTTAGCTGGCCTGTAGTACACATTCTATAAGTATCTCCACTTAGCTGGAATTTATCCAGTACCCGTTAATTGCATTGGGATCTACACGATTTCTGCAACTTTGACTTCCTTAATATAGTTAATAAAACGAATAAATTCTAAACATCGCCGCCGCCCGCGTCACTCCATTTAATAAAGAAATTATGTAGGAACCTACAGAAATAACTGTATAACTTGCGTGTCTCTGGATAATAATCAATTTATAGATAAACTAGATGATGCATGCAAGTTCATTAGAGTGGATTAAGGTTTTCCAAAATCCCGTGTGAACCTTTTAATTTTCTGTTTGAATTTATCAGTTCTACGTCAAAATCAACTTTTCCTATCAATTTTTAATGAATGGGTCGTGAAAAGGTAACAGACAGACAGATACGGACGTGATGTATATCACGGAGGAGCTTTTCAATTTTCCGGGATGAAAATTAACACCAAATAGCAACGGCTTCGGTTTGTCATTAGACTTTTTGACGACCTCCGTGGCGCAGTGTTGAGCGCTGTTGTCTTAACGTGCGGAGGTCCCGGGTTCGATCCCCTGCAGGGTCAATTTGGCAATTTATAAATTCTGAAATTTCCCTGGTGGGAGGCTTCGGCCGTGGCTAGTTACCATCCTACCGGCAAAGACGTACCGCAAAGTGATTTAGCGTTCCAGTACAACGCCGTGTAGATACCGAATAATATGGTATAGGTATGCGTTTAATACAACTGTCATGCCCCTAACAGGTTAGCCCGCTACCATCTTAAACTGCATCATCACTTACCATCAGGTGAGATCACAGTCAAGGGCAATTTACACACTTAGAACTTCTGGATTTAAGCTGGAATAACGCATTTTCGCAACCAATCAGCGCAAGTATCCAGTTAAGTTGTGTTATCACTACTAGTGAGCGATATAATTGTGTTATTGAGACGATGAGGAAGCACTTGATTTTTCTACTTTATATTAATACTACAAATATTATTATTGTCGATTGCGATATTATAATTCATGTGCGATGCGTATATTATATCGAAACCTCTGATCGAAACAGATCTAACCCACGCAACACGTTTCTTTACACTTAATAATAATGTCCTCCCGAACGAATTTCGGCCATGGCAGCCAATCTCCAGAGAGATTAGCCATCTACGCGGGAGATATTATAGTGCACAAGTGTGTGCGCGTACACAGGTGCACTCTCTGTTCCTTTACTCTCATAGCCCGATGGGACGGAAAATCCGACACGACCGGAGAGAGATCAGGCGCCGGACCGACGGTTTAACGTGATCTCCGAGGCACGGGGGTGAAATACCGCCAAGTTCCTAACTCCGGGCTAGTACTGAGAATTTATTGTTTAGAAAAACCCAATACTTGTTATGGCCCGAACCCGGGACCTCGTCAGCCGCAGTCGAACATGCTAACCACAAGACCAACGAGGCACTTTATACTTAATATTATAAATACGAAAGTGTGTTTGTTTGTTGGTTTGTCTACTACGTTTAAAATAAAAATGATATGAAAGAATATATAACATGCAATATATTGCAAGCAAACTATTGAAATGTTAGCTTTCCAATAAAACTTTGTAATTTCGTAGCAAATTTCTACGAGCGGCTACGCGCTATGCGAAGTGGCTACGCTACGCTACTTGTTGCAGGGACAGAATATTATCCTCACCCTGTTTAAGTTCATTAGGTGCACACTAAAATTCATTAGGTACTTTTAACAATCATAAAAACAATAATATCAAAGGTCATGCAGGGCATGTCATGCATCATACAAATTAATCGAACGATTAAAATACTTGTTGAATTTGTTGTTCACATTTAATTCTTACAATCAAAGCGATGCGATCGGCGTATGACGTGCGAGTGGTAATCAATAAAGACAAATACAACAAACAAAATATGCTGATAATTATAATACCAACGCTACAATTCATTAGACTTTTTTGGAGGAGGAAATCGTTATGGATGCCGGCCAAATTTGGTGGTATGTCCGACTTCACCTTTCTCCGTGGCCTACGGACAAAAACCTCCTCCCCTTTACAGGCCGTCCTTACAAATCATTAGACAACTTTCTCTAATCTATATACTAATATTATAAATTCGAAAGTTTGGATGGATGGATGTATGTATGGATCAGTGGCGATTCCTGGTGGACAATCTTGGGTTTGCGCTAGCTGATGGTTAGGTTTTTTCTTAATAAAATACATTTATCTAAATCTAAATAATAAAATATTTCACTGATTAGGGGTATAAGATAAAATATAACTGCCATATTCCTAACAGGTTTGCCCGCCATCATCTCACCCACCATCTGGTGACATTACAGTCAAGGGCTAACTTTTACTTAGTAGTTTACTTTTTTGACTTTACTTTGATTCTTATATTTATTTATTTTACAAGAAGATTTGAAATTAGATTGAAGTACAAAAAAATAAATTTCTTCACGTGAATGGTTATGATTGTTGTAATCCATAGGTTGGTACCTACTAAAGTTTTATTATAATAATTAGTATGACTAGACGTGAAAGTGTGCCTATCTGTCTGCTACAGTTTCATAGGCGGGAGTGGACATAGGCTACATTAAATTATCCCGGAAAATCAAACATTTTCAGATGTTCATTATCGACAATCAAAAGTTTTTCGGAGAAAGAAAAAGTTTTGTCTAGGAGATCTTCTATTACAGATTTTGCACTAATGTTGCTATAAATAGCTATTAACTCTAGTAATTATTTATTATTTACCAGCTACATTTATTCCGGAAAATTAAAGAATTCCTGCGGGAACCAAAAAACCAAAAAGCTAGTCCATAATATTAGGTCCTTACATATGAAATTGCCGTTTTGTCGTACTGGCCACTTTGATCTCAAATATGGAGATATTTATATTTGATAATATAGGAGTCTTTGGTTAGGAATTTCAATTTCAAATTTATACAGCTATTTACTCATGCTTTTGTGTTTTGAAAACCTCTATTCATTTGTTTTTTCCTCTTTTGGTTTTTTCTTTGCGTCACTCAACTTACAAAATGGAAAACTTGAAATATCGCGTTATTTACGAGTACGAGTTCCATCGTGGTACCAGTGCTGCAGAAACGGCTTGCGGTGGTGTCGCAAAAGAAAACACAGTGTTTTCGGAAATTTCGACCTGCAGAACAAGCCCCGTGGACGGCCGGAAACCAAAGTTCATAATGAAGAATTGAAGGCTATTGTGGAAGCGGATCCATCGCAAACCCCGTCCGAGCTAGCTGCAGGTTGCGGTGTTAGTGATAGAACTGTTTTATACGAAAAATCTTAAAAGGTGAGTACCTCATGAATTGAGTGCAGCAATCCGACAAACGCGCGTCGACTGCTGTGTTACATTACTCAACCGGCACAATAATGAAGGGATTTTAAATCGAATTATTACCTGTGATGAAAAGTGGATCCTGTACGATAATCGGAAATGCTAATCGCAATGACTGAATACTGGCGAACCAGCCAAATCCTGCCCCAAACGAAAATTGACTCAAAAAAAAATTACTTGTGAGCGTTTGGTGGACTAGTGTCGGTGTCGTTCACTACAGCTTTCTTAAATCTGGCCAGACGATTACGGCGAATGTCTAGTGTCAGCAACTGCAAACCATGATGGAAAAGCTAGCTGCTAAACAACCGAGGCTCGTCAATCGCTCTAGGCCACTGCTGCTTCAGGACAACGCTAGACTACACACTGCACAACAGACGGCTACCAAATTAGAGGAGCTTCAATTGGAATGTCTAAGACATCCACCGTACTCCCCGGACTTTGCTCCTACAGATTACCATTTTTTTCGAGATTTGGATAACTTCTTGCAAGGAAAAAAATTCAACTCCGATGGCAGTCCAAAGCGCCTTCAAAGATTTTATTGATTCCCGTCCGAATGGTTTTTTTTAGTAAAGGGATCAATGAATTACCTATGAGATGGCAAAAGTACATAGATAGCAATGGTTAAATAAATAAATCTTTAAAATCAATAGATAACTAAATAAAACTTTGATTAAATAAATATATTATATTTTAAGAAAATCGACTTTATGTCCCTCTCTTACAAAATTTCATAGGTAAAGATCTATTATTTCAAATTTTTGTGCTTGCTGACGCTAATAATATGACTATAATATTATGTTTCAGAAATACCACAAATTAATTTGATTGATTACTGACTGCGGCCGCAAAGTGCCCCGAGAACCGCTGGAATTTTGTCGACGGAGTCTTTTCACATCGACGATTAACTGCCATTATCCCTAATTCGAGTCGAGTAACAACAAGTAAAAGACATTATCGGATAACTTAGAGAAATGTTACTGAACTAGGCCTACAGGAATCGGAACACGAAAACAGTATTTGATGTTATCAGAATTATTGTAATGAATATAATAATCCCCACTCCGGCCATTGGGAATAATGTGTGTATTTTGTTGTCCATATTATTAAAGTAAATAATCCATATTATGTGTTTAGTTGGCGGGGAGTATATATTTAACTTGGCTTAGAAACATTACTTTCTTATATTGAGGAATAGATGCTCCTCAATATTTGACAGGTCGGAAGATCTCATCGCAGACAGCGCTTATTTACACTTCAATCTAGTTCACTGGAACGGAATGAAGCCTACAATCTCTACCTCGTTTTTTCAGTACTGAAGATCATTGTTCCCCGACGTTTGTTACAGATAAGTGGACATTGCATTGTGCTGGTTGGCTGCAGCATTGCGTCTTTTCATTCTGAGCCCTCTTTTGTTGTTGGCATAAAGCGTTAAAGACGCCTGTCATTGACTTTTATCACATTTACTAGTACCAGTGTAACTTTTCGAGATATTTTAGACTTCTACTAACCTCTAGACCTCTGAGGGACGAATGGCCTAGCTGTGACAACGCATTATTAAACAACGTTGACCCAAATCCCTAACCAGATGGGTGACCGAATTTAGACGTTAAAATTATGCCTTTTAGTTTCCTATGTGAATCGGAGAGCACGTTAAATCGTCGGTTCCTGTTATTATTACTAACATCGGATAGTAATCGTTACAAAAACCTAAGAGTTATAATACTCTTAGTCGAGTCGTATGCGGAAGGACGTGAGAATCCACCGCATTATTATCCCAAGAATTAATTATCATTTGGAATTACTGAAAACCCAAAAAGTTATAAATTTTAGAGCTCAACAAGTCTCTATTTAGGATAGTTATTCTAAATGATTGACACTATTTTTGCACTAATAACTCTGATATGTTAAGCTGCTTAATTTAGCCTAATTTAAGCTAATTAATACCACAATTGACCGTGACATGAGCTCGAGGCAAAAGCGTGGTTAGGTGCTGTGAATATTCATTTGCTCTGATTAGCCCTTGTCGCGTGCCATAAAATATTTTAAAAATAGTTGCAGATCATGTATTTTAATAAAATGAGTGTCCTTCCCTCGTCCCTCGTCCCTTTGTCCCTAGTGACCCGTTGTCCTAGGTGAGTAGTGACGCGACGCAACGGGACGCGATACGACTACATAGAAACTGTCAAACTTAGCTGACCTACCTACCCGTCACGTCGTATCGAGTTGCGTTGTCGCGTAGACAATATACTTTTCAACACACTTGCTCATAAAGTGGCTCTAATTTTACCGCAATTAGGCACATAATGACACCTATAATCAAACTGTGATTTTTTCATTGCTATTTTTACAAGTGAGTTATAGAGTTATTTGTTTATTTTATTGGTTGAGTTGATTTGTTCTTAAAAGTTTCGATACAAAAAAGATCGTGTTCAATAGTACAAATAAATTAATGGTACTATTGCTTGCTCATTTCATGCAACTTCGTATTTAAATAGATAATTTCAACTTGTACGTGTTTAATAAATAAAACTTTCACTCAAATAAACTTTTGTTTTTTCTGTAATAATGAAAACTTGAAATTCCCCATTTTGTGCGTAACTAAAACGCTATCCGCGAATAGCTAAAAAAAGAAACCTCATTCTATTAGTTTATGGTTGTATGATCTTGGATCTTTGCCTGTCCCGAAGGGGGATTCAATGAAAAACAACTACAACAGTCTATGGCCGATCGCCATTGTAAGATGCGTGCGCATAGGAAAACTGATTAATTTTTCCCGCTATTGCGAAACATTTTTCACAACTCGTTTTCGCTGTTGAAATTACAGTTATTTATTAATTAAAATGCTAATTATGAAGAAAATCATTTATGTTGTATACCGCCTGATAAAAGATGTGAAGCCCTTAACGTTATGGAAAGTTTACTACCTGAAAACTTCAAGGAAAAATATCTATTAGCGTAGTAACCAAAATTTCATACAATGGCAAAACAACAAGAATACGCAGTCTTTTTCAAAAAATGTGTTCATGGCGTACTTTAAAGAATTATCTTCTAAGTACAAATGTAGCTCTTTGTGGTGTATAAACTCAATGTTAAAAAGTACTGTCCGAACAAAGAATGGAGTGGACTTAAAAACATACTCTAATTTGTCAACTTATCTATAGAGACTATCCGATGGATTTAGAAGCAAGAAATCAAAGGTTTTACCGTCTGACGATATTGAAAAATTTATGAAAGATGCTCCAGATAGCCAATATCTGGCTACTATGGTTAGTTAAAATAATTTTAAATATTTACGCGACTTAAGCCTGTGTTGTGTGTTGAACTTGTTTGTTGAACTTAATTATTGTTTCTTCTTTCCAGGTTGCTTTAATATTTGGTGTAGTTAACTGGTGCTTGTAGGATACAAGAATTAACAAATATAACTGTAAAAGACGTAGAGAACCATGGCCAGATGCTTTTAGTGAAGATACCTATCACGAAAAATAAAATACCGAGGTCGTTCACTATACACGGTCCATTCTATGAAATTGTTAAGAAGTATGAAAGTTTGCGTTCAGCAAAAGCAAAAGCGTTTCTTTTTAAATTACCAGAATGGTAAATGTACCTGTCAGCCTATAGGTATAAACAAATTTGGTTCTATGCCTAAAGAAATCGCTAAGTTTTTAGGTTTAGCAGACGCTGAGAGCTGCACTGGACATAGTTTCAGAAGAACTACAGCTACATTGCTGCGTAATTCAGAAGCTGATATGATTTTGAAGCGTCATAGTGGGTAGCGATCTAGAAATGTAGCAGAATCATACGTAGAAGATTCCATACTAAACAAGAAGGAAATTTGTGCAAAAATCACAAAAAGAATTAGATTTGATTCTGAGGCGTGTTCTACTGGCAAAACACCAAGTACATCCAATGCCAATCATTGGATTTCACCTACCTACACGAATAATGAACCATCTCAAATAACAATAGAACATGAAAGTATTTCAGTAAATAATCTATCTGATGAGACCGCTATGCCATCAAAAACAGTTGATTATAATTTTACTAACTGCTTAATATTGCATTTACTAATTGTTTCTCTCAATTAACTTTTTATCTACTAAATAAAATTAGTTTTTAGTATTATTTTCTTCACAAGTGTGTTGAAAAACGTCGTATGATACACGCGTGTATTAAGGATTACCGTCTTCGGTCTTCGGCTATCTTAAGACCCTTACCTAACGGCTCGGGTCTCAATGGTGCCGCAGCGGTAATCACCAACATTACATACTAGGTACTAAAATTATGCATTAATTAATCAAACCATTAAATCAAATCACTAAGCGACAACGTCACGCCATCTGCCGGAAGTTTACGTTTACTCAAAAACTTTGATGGGTTCTTGTGTGAAACACAATAGTTCATGACGGTGTGTACCTAGCACAGGCTTCTGAACTGGAAAAGATTCTAAACCTAAATTGGTGAAAAAATCATTTCAAGTATTTTGAGATCCTTCTCTTTAACTTTACTAAGTAAATAAATGTGTTTTGTATTCCATAATAAACAACTTTACCCTGATTATATTTTCGCAGTATTATTTATACTAATCAGATTTAAATACAAGCACAAAGGAGTTTCAAAATAAACAAGCCCCAACATAACACAAGTCGACGGACAACTGTATAATTATATTAATGCAAATTTTGATTGATGTTTACAATGGCAACACGTTGGGTAAGTTAGCATGTTTGATATACTTAAGAGTCGATTACACTTGTATGTTTATATAAACATGATGTTTATATTACCTTCTCTTTCACACAATTTGATAATCCCAGTTGTCTTTTCCAAGCTTTGTAATCCGCTGAATTTCGAAGTTCCTTATGAAAAGAAGGAATGCGGACATACCAGATTCACACCTTGTGTAATAAAGTATGTAGGTACTGTTTGCTAAAGATCTTGTACTGCACCTAATAATTTAAGTTGACAGTTTGTCAGTCAAAGTAGTCTACCACCACCAAAACTTATTGTTGTAAACATTGCCTTGGAACTGAACCCAGCAGATTGTATAATGGTTTGGTGGTAATAGAATGATGAACAAGGAACATACGAGTAGAATTATTAAATTCTAGTAATTTGGAAATTACCCTATCAGCTAAATTATAGTTGAAATTTACCCTGAAGGCTTACCAACATCTTAGGCCAGATAACCTACGTTTGAGCCGTTTTCATATATAACATGGGTGTCTACAAGATGTTACTCATACTATATATTACGAGTAACGAGTAAAGATATCAAAAGTATAGTCAAAAATCATGTATTCTTGCTTGTGAAGCTACAGATCGAACATTTTGCATAATCCAACAAGATTAAGCAGTTCATTAAGTTTTTTCTTTGGTATATTGTGTTTAAAATGTCATTTAAATATTAAAACGATTTAACAGGAATTTATTTTATTTTTACAGTAGAAGATAAATCTGAAAATAAAAAGCCATAAACCAGAAAACTTTATTGTGTATTATGTCTTTATAATCACATCATAGGTTATTTTATATAATGTATAAACAACAAAATTAAAACACACAAATAAATTCTAAACGAATAGTCAGAAACAATTCAATTTGTGGCCAAGTAGAAATATTTTATTTGATGATATTCTTCGTAGCATTTAAGAGTTACAAAAAAAATTGCCTCATTGGTGATATTAAGCTAGAAACAAGTAACAGCGTTGAAGTAGCACCGAAGCACGCGCCCTCTACCCGCGGCTTGACCGCGTCTTTGAAGACCCGTCTGAAAATGTTTTTTTCATATGGTTACTACAAGATAGGTTTGCGGTTGATGACAATCATGCTTATGAAACGTAGTGATGCTGAGTTGGAACTAAATGAGATCTAATAAAGTTAAGTTAATTGGACTGCTCTTGATTAGAATTTTTTTATAGTTGGTGTTACGATAGCGCTTATTTAACCGATTGTGGGTCAAAGTAAGGTTGGAGTGCTGGCTCGATTATGATGCTCATAAAAATTAGCGTTGAGTGCCAGTGGGATCCAGAGTCCTAACTCCAGATCATACATGCTCTCCTAGCTATTGGCCACACGCCCTTGAGAATGCGCCTCACTAGTAGCCCTATTATGTAAAACCTACATAATTAATTGTTACAGTCTCAGTTGTTGTAGATGAATTTATGGTATTCTTGCCGCGCCTAGGTACAAACGATCGTTACACTGCACTGTAACGACTATTTGTACATAAGTAAGCTATACTATTCAGTCCACAAACTCATGTAAGCTTCTTTAGTAATAGCACAGAATATAATAGGAGTTCTGATTTATCGTAAGATCTTTGCTATTTACCCTTGGTCAAGGACTCGAGATACGACTTTACTAATCGTGGTTAGTCTACACTATCTAACTAATATTTAGTAAGCACGGAGGCTTCTTTCACAGCTACCTTGAACTCGAAGACCTAATATGTTAACCTCACCTCTTTTGTTTTATATTGCTTAGCATAGTTCTTTCAGGCTGTAGTGGTGACCTCGACTCTAATAATCTATAGTGCTTACTGCTTACAACATTACCTATTCTGTGGTATAACACCAGCTCTACATGTTGACACCAACAATAGCCCCGTGCTGTACGTCCAACGTGTGGATCGAAAAATTTGTTCTGTACGAAATGCTCACGTCAATGTTGGGGCCAACGCTAAGTTTTAGATTTCCACGTCGATTGAATAGCATTGGGTCCGACCAGTGGCGTTTAGTTCATAGAGGCATAAAAACACGCTTACCCAAATGGAAATACGTCAATGTTCATTTTCATTATATCAGTCAGTAAATAAGTATTCTGACTAACTAATGCCTACCCTAGCTTCAAGCCCTGTGCACGCCACTGGGTCCGACGTTGGCGCCAACGTGTGGAGTCGGGGTTAGTCAGGCGTTCATTTCTAAATTATTATATTAAATAGACATCAATATTATTAAAAGGTTTACCACATCGTTAGTTTCAATATTAACTACACGCAGGGGCGCCGTTCGTGGTTCTCCTCTTTCAGTGTCCATGCGCTGGTTCACGCTTTCTTCACGCAGTGCTTTCTGTAACGCAACGAGCAGGCGATCCAGAACCAATGCTGCCCTTTTCTGTGGCATGATTATCGGCTGAAAATAATAATGAAACCGGAATAAGATCACAAACAAAAAAATTATGTGTTATGAACATGACACATGAAATGACGAAGTTATGCAAACGACGCGACGTGCTCCAGTTTCAAGCCTAATCGGGATGACGTATGGAACGAATATAATAAACTAAAATAAGTAGCTGAACTCAGAACTGACCATGGAAGGAGGAGGCTCGGTATTACTCTAATCGGTTTCTACACGGAATCGAACCGGAATGTTAAATTGCTTGACGACATATCTCTACCGGTAGGGTGGTAACTAAAGTCACGACCGAAGCCTTCCACCAAACCAGAATAGGGAAAAATCAGAAATCATAAATTTTCAAATTGACCCTCCGTGAGATCGAACCCGGGATTTCCCACGTTAAGACAACAGCCCTCACCACTGCGCCTCCCTGGCGCAGTCGACAGTACATCTCTAAAGTACAGCTGCAGATGTACAGCGCTCTAACTGCTCGGTCTACTCTCGTAGACCCTAGAATAGATTATGAGAACTTCTAACGGGATCATTAAAAATCATTGTCGAAAAAGTCGTGGGAAAACCTAGTATAAACTACTGGCACCTAATATACTGTTAAATGTTTTTTTACGGCACTACAAGTTAGCCTGCAGTCTCCCCTGATGGTAGTGTGAATGCAATTTAAGATGATACTGGGCTATCCTGTTGTTTTAAATTAAAGATATCCCTTCGCTTAGCCGAGTATCTATAGATGCTCGGATAAATTATACCTATCCGCCCTGGGGCCAATTTACATCTTAATAAAACGATGTGCTTTAGGGCTAAGGTAAAATTGGAAAAGTCATTTGCTTTGTGATTATGATTGTAATTTGGTGCCAGGAGGGCTAAAATATTATTTCCATTAAGTTTGGTATCGTTAATTGATGTTACAAGTAAAAACCTCTTAAAGTACTTTATTATTTTCAACGCCATATCAAAAAGTTTCAGTTCTTTATTACCTACCTATACCTACAAAATACAATAATTATAAAAAATAGGTGAGCGACAGATGCGACGCCACGCGACGCGACATATTGCGCCATAGAAAATGACAAACTTGTCTACGCGACAACGTGGGCCACGTGAAGGTTTCTACAATATGATAATGGCGCGTCGCGACGCAGTGTCGCATTTGTCCATGACAACATATATACACATACATAGCATGCATAACAATACCTACAAATTACAATCATTACCTATAAGTAAAAAAAATCTCATTAATTACCTAGGTAAATATAACTTTATGCCCATTTTATGTCCATAAAAACAAATACGTATTTTTCTGATATTTATTTTTTTATCTAAACCAAAAAGAGTTCAATTATGCAGGAACCAAAATTATTTTTACAGGTTTAATCGCAGAATACACAATACAATTTTGTGCTTGATAATAACATTTACTTTACTGAATAGTTGTACTATGGCTAGACAAACTGTCCATTTGGTCATTCAGCCAACGCGTCCTGTTGTTATTAATGAGTTAACATGACAAACTTAATTAATGTTAAACACTTTCCACTTCACTGCATCTGCCTAGACGTACAATTAATCATCAAAGTTGATGCGACCTTTGCTATTTTATCCAGTGTTTTAAGTTCTATTTTAAGGAATAGATATTGTATAAAGAATTCTGAAAGTTATGTACTTATTTAACGCTATAAAATTAGGGCTACAGACTCAAAACAGCCTCAAACGATCTTATTTATGGAAATACTTATTTAAGGAAGTAATTATTCAAAATAAACTAGTGGTTCGCCCCGAACTGAGACCTCGCGGTATCCTTAAGATAATAGTTAACTTTTAACATTACACTCAAAAGAGTTATTGGAGAAACGAATAAACTTTTACAGAGCGCCATCTATTGACATCATTGTGAAGTTCTATTAAAAATACTGAAGCTCATTAAAAATTAAATAATTTCGTTTCCTTATAATATTTATCTTATTTTAGTATTTGTTGTTCAAGTACAAGATATAATTCAAATAATTGATCAAGTTTCAGGCTCAGCCTTTCAGAAAATTGAGAGTACTAAGGTCAACTTTGGACGTTAGAAAATCTCCACTTTGAAAGCCCCCCATTTCGTCAATTTTAGGGGAAAATTTATATATATATGTATACATATCTTTGGACTCTATTCCTAATTATCTTTAAAATGATATACCGCAACCTTATGTAACGCTATTAAAAATATTTTACTTCGCATTCGCTTCTATGAGAGCCTCCCTGAAATAAAGATTTTCATAACTTTTTAAGCCATATTCGGCTGGAGGCCAGAGGTTTTCATATTATATTTAAATTAGAAGTAATTACGTTCAGTAATTCAGAAGTTATAAGGCTCTGACAGACGGACAATTTTTTTTGGCAACCCTAGGACAGACTCAAATAAACTCCGAGACCTTCGCTTCGCTTGGTCAAAAATTTTTATTTTTAGAGTAATTATTATACAATAGTAACTATGTATTTATTTAGAGTACCAATAAATGCTTTTTTTAGATCAGATTCAGATTTCAGATGCTTGCTCTACTTTGATGTCGAGGACGTAGCCCATTGGGTTTGTGTCAAATCCAAACCTTGCAGACTGTCAACGTTTTTTGGAAGACGGCAGTGATAGAAACCGAAGTATTTCATCAAACAGTCCGCAAGAAAATGTTCAGTGCAAGGCTCACTCTAAGAAAAACTCAGAAATACGACACAGAAAGACAGACTATATTGTATTATGTTTTTTTATTTTATTGATAGACTAGAGCTTCACTGCAATCAAAACTAGTGGTAAGTGGAGATATAGCCTATAATGGAGCGCGCTTGCCTAGAAGCTGTATATAGACTCTCGATTTGAAGGTACCCATATCAGTTTTTTCAACTTTACCTCGGGCATTTCCTTTCTGACTCCTTCAACAGAGTAGTAATCTGCGTCGGATAGACCAGTAGAGATGCCGTCAAGAGCGGGGGCGGCGAGGGCGGCGGTCAATGTCACCACTAGTAAGGGTACCGCGTGCATCATCGTGAGGACATGAGATCACCACCACCTGGAATGTGACATTTAACATTTTGAATATGAGGAAAGCCTTTACCATATTATTTTTTGATGTGAAAATGCTTTAATAAATCATTGTGATTTGAAAATTCAACGAAACGAAAAAGCGATACCAAAAAGAGACAAACATATTCACAAATAGGATCTTGCCTGCGAAAGAATGAGATACGTAACCGTAACCTTTAAAGTAAACATGTAAGCGCGGTTTAAGTTAAACAAAACGCATATCGCATTTAATATTTTAAAATATTTTATAAAATATCATGTAGTAAGAGAAATAAATTTTAATAATTTAAAACGCCTCGGTTAAGATGTTGGCCTCGGCAACTCTTCTCTTGGTTGGCTTTTAATACGGACATAAGTAACATGCATAAAAGATCTGCTTTTAAGGAAGTTTTAGTTTCGACAAGTTAAATCACAAAGTCTACAAGAAGAAAAGCTCAAAAGTATACTTCATATAGGTATAAAGCACAGCTTACAGGTAGTACAGCTCTTTGCTAAAATTTGATATCCAGTTTCAACTTTCTTAGGAGTCTAGAGTAGATCTTCTAGGTTTACCATAACATTTTTAAGAATATCATTTATTATATTTGTAAGAAGATCGACAGATTTATTAAAAAATAAAAAGTTGGTAAATACACTACCTACATATTATTATTATAAAAGTTTCTTCCATATTGGCACTAATTCAAAAATGAAAGCCACTTTGAATTTCTTATACTGAGTAAGGAAAATGCGTCCCGTCAGCTAAAAATAAGTATATATGAATCCTATCGTAAGATGATCGCTGAGCCCGGTCACAAACAATTAGGCATTTAATTGTAGGCATGTCTCATGTCCCTAAAAAGATCCTTGTAAGTATAATAGTAGTACTTACATATAATATTTCTGAATAATTCCATCTAATTAAATGAAATATCGCACGAGCAGTTCCGGTCATATTATTTATGATGAAATTATCATAAATGTTATCGAAATGCTGGCTTTAAAATAAAATTGAAACGAAATAGGAATCGTTTAGTTTATATTAAAAACCGACGGTAGATATGTAGGTCCGTTATTTGTTTAAGAATGAGAATTATAATATCCCAGAGTCAATGTTCAACTATAATGAAATTAAATGTTTATTTTAGGTAAGACAAATTGTGCTGCTTGTGATATGTCAAGACTCTACCGCCACTCTCTAATATAACTAACACCGAGTCATATGAGGTGGAAATCAGGAGTGGATTCGAATGGCCAAAAGTGCCATGTCATAGCTGCATAAGACTTAGAGGGACAAACAGATATCGACCAACACCAAAATGCGTCTTGTTCTCACACATATATTGCTGATATTTATGTATGCAGCTGAGACATGGACAACAAAAGCTGCTGACCGACATCGCATTGACGCTTTCGAGATGAGGTGCTGGGGGAGAATGCTTCGGATACCTTGGACAGCACACAGGAACAACGCATCGATCCTCAAACAATTAAAAATCACCATCTATCAACCCCCTGTCTCCAGAGGATCCTTCATTATTTCGGCACAGTACATTTTTCTTTTTACTTCAACTAAATTCTATATTATTTTTCATCCATACCAATATTATAAATGCGGAAGTGTATCTGTCTGTCTATATGTCTGTCTGTCTGTCTGTCTGCCTGCCTGCTACGCTTTCACGGCTCATCCGTTCAACCAATTTTGATGAATATTGGTACAGGGGTAGGTTGTATCCCCGGGGAAGATCATAGGCTATTTTTTATCCCGGAAAATTAAAGAGTTCTCGTGGGAATAAAAAATCCTAATCCACGCGGATTAGGATTATTAATCAACTAGTGTTTCACCCCGAACTGAGACCTCGCAGTATCCTCTGCACCGTACGCATTAAAAAGCGCCGAATCTGATGACGTCAATCGTCATCCGCTTGCGTGGATGGGATACGCATACCTACAGTATTTTACTAAAAAGCAGCTCGTTCGGTGAGCGGGTGTTACTTAGCATACGATTTCATAATAATAAAAAAAATATAAAATGTGATGATTATGACTGTGTGCTTGCGGCTCCTGCGCCGAGCATGTCTAGATGCGCGCTCATCTTTACCTTCATAGACATCATTACTATCATATTACATAGACTATTTTTTTATTCCACGTAAAATGGTGCTAACGTCTATTTTTGTGAGTACAAACGAATAAACTTTTACAGAGCGCCATCTGTTGACATCATTTTGAAGTTCTGTTAAAAATACTGAAGCTCATTAAACATTGCATAATATCGTTTCCTTATAATATTTATCTAATTTTAGTATTTGTTGTGCAAGTACAGGATATAATTGAAATAATTGATCAAGTTTCAGGCTCAACCTTTCAGAAAATTGAGAGTTCTGAGGTCAACTTTGGACGTTAGAAAATCTCCACTTTGAAAGCATTTCGTCAATTTTAGGGGAAAAATTAAAAAACATATATTTTTGTACTCTATTCCTAATTATCTTTAAAATGATATACCGCAACCCTATGTAACGCTATAAAAAATATTTTACGTCGCATTCGCTTCTATGAGAGCGCCCCTGAAATAAAGATTTTTTTAACTTTTTAAGCCATATTCTGCTGGAGGCCATCGGTTTACATATTATATTTAAATTTGAAGTAATTACGTTCAGTAAATCACAAGTTATAAGGCGACGCACGGACAAATGCAAATTCACTCAAGTAGACTCAGAGAAATACTATAAAATATAAAATATTTTATAGTATTATTTAAAAAATAGTAAAAATATAATGGAATATCGAAATGACTTATAATAACGTGACACATTGAACGACAAATTAAAATTTGCTTAACCCAGATACGAGTCTGCTTATATATTAAAGGGATTTTTAATTTTCCTTTATGGTTAACTCTGAAAAGAAAATTATAGAAAACTCAATTTACGTTGGTATTAGTGGCAAGGATCCAAGGTCCGCGTAAAGCCGCGTCAAATATAGCTCATGACAGGGGGATAACAAGTGACATACTTATTTCATAAGGATTATTTGGTATATCGTTTCACTTATGTTTTCTTACTTTTAACGAAAATTTCATACCCATTATTTTCTGTGACGTGGAAATTGTTTGGGGAAAAATTTTGAAGTAAAGGTTAAAGGTTAATTGAAGTGAAACTTCTTTAAAATCGTGATTTGAAAGGACCTCAGAAAGAGGACACATTAAAAAGAAAGGGTAGTGGTATATGTTTGGGTATAGGTTAGTGAATTGAAAAGATATAAGATTTCGTTGAACTTAAAAACAGTGACTTATCATACTAACGCAATGAAATAACTCATGAAGTTATAGATTTTAAAATAACATTAGTTGCTCGCTTTCCTTGAAACATAGCAACACTCTACGTCGTAGCCTATCGTAGCAGCGCCGTAGGCGAGCGTAGAGCCATAGCACTCCGTAGTTCTACAACTTAACAGTTTAGGAACGATAACAATATCTCTGCTTCTATGTAACATATATGCAAAACTAACATATTAATTGCTAATGAGGTAAAAATATTTACTTCAGACGATGTTAAAAACATCGTCATTCACTTGCACCGTAGGTATAAACACATTTTCATTTACACATGTTCTGTTAAAATTGTAAACAAACTCAATAAGGGTGTTTACTAATTCAAGTTAACTAAACAACTTCCAAATTAAAAAAAAAAATACTTGAATTTGTGTGTATTTAAAGGCACATTTGAATATGAGTAACACTGTAATTTAAATATCTCTATTGTATTTTATTTATATCACAACGTTGATTACGTAAAATACTGATGGGTAAAATAACTTAAATGAGCAAGTTGAATTTTTCCAAATACAGTAGTTTTTTGTTTTCAAATAATTAATTGTTAAAAGTTAAAATTTCTAATAAAGAATTTAATAAAATAATGCCAATGAAAACAAGCATAGTTTTTAAAAATACTTAACGATAAACATTCAAAGTGCGATTAAAAAATACACTAGGTTTACTTACATACAGGCCAAGAAAAACACCAAAGTTTGGATCAATTAAACTTGTACAACGCCGATAGCGAAAACCACTACGGAGCAAAAGTTTTATTTATTTATTTTCGAACATGTGAAACCGTTTACTGTCGTGACGGCAAGTTATATGGTGCGCCGAACGCCGCCCTAGCCTTTATAAGGCGGGAAGGACATGGCTCACTAGCTGCACTTTTTCTTTGTATTGGTTAACATTAAAGTGTCGTGCATGAATTTAAAAGTGGTCTCTCTCTGTCTGTCTCGTATTCCTCATTACTGAAGGTCGTGACCCCTTTTCATTAATCACATAATGGTAGGAATTTTCTTGGGATAATAATGTGGTGTTTCACACGTCCTTTCGCACACGACTCGTCTAGGAATATTTACTCTCTTTTTATAACTATTATTATCAGATGTTAGTGATAATAACCGCGACCGACGGCTTAACGTGCTCTCCGAGGCACGGAGACAACGAAAAGGCCAAATTGAACGTCCCAATGGTCACCCATCCAGTTACCGACTTGGTTCAAGGTTGCTTATCAATCGCAGTCGACTGATATGCGTTTTCACAGCTAGACCACTCGTCCCTCGATTTTAAATGTAGTATCAAATTAAAAACTAATTAAATTTAAGCTATTGAGTTACAATGCAGTTGTTTCAAATAAACTTAATATTATGACAAATGACAAATAAGGGGTATCAATTAACAAATCCTCCAAAAATTGGAAATACAGCTCCAAAATATAACCGACAAATAAAACATAAAAGAGCTAAAGAGTTATTGGAGAAACGAATAAACTTTTACAGAGCGCCATCTATTGACATCAATGTGAAGTTCTGTTAAAAATACTGAAGCTCATTAAAAATTAAATAATTTCCTTTCGAAAGTAAAGAGGGCAGTACTTGTTAAAACTAGATTTGTGTGTAGGTTATGTCAAACAATGGTATTTTTCTGATGTACCTTTATATTTTTATCCTGGCGACGCCTTTGTTCTAAATCTAAAGTATTCAGTTTCTGTAGTATTTCGTCGTCAAAAATTCTTTTAACTACTTAAAGTAGGTATGACGCAACAGGTAACAATATCGAGGCCCGTGTTTATGAAAAGCTTATGATCATAGACATTTTATTGCTAGTGTTTTACAACATACACGTGTGTAATTATTTTGATAAAGTTGCTTTACATTTGGCAACAAAGATAAAACAATATGCGGTACCATTACTAAAGTGAAATCATACTAGAAAAAGTAGTTTCGATGCGGTGTGGACGTTTTGTCCTGTTGCCTAGAGCGCGCTCAGTAAAAAATTGAATGACGCGGACGCTTGTCTATCATACAAAAAATTGGTCCATTGTGTTTCTTAGCCCTAATTTTTCAGCGCAGCGGCGAGATTACCGATACATCGTATAAAGACGTGTCTAGTTCGATTTCCGCTCAAACAATTAAAGTGCTCAACGGTAAAGATAGGAAAAAAATGTACTAAATAGCTCCTCTGAATTAGAAATCTCTAATCCTCATATCCATAATTGTAGTATCCTCATTGAATTGCTGGCTGATTACAATAATCATCACTAAGCACTCACTATTTTTTTTAAAAAGGCATGCTTGCTTTAAGTAGGTAATTTAAGGGGTAAGTTTAAAATGATGAGTAATTAGATGTAAGTTTATGTGCATGGTCGATTTTCGATGGCGGTGGCTTTTGACGCCGGATGAAGCAGTCCACTGTTTCATGGTCTAAGCTCGATTCATTCATAGCCGCCAATATAGGTATATTCATCACGGCCAGATTTCTGCGGATCTGCGGATACCGACGCCATATTGAAAATAGTTAGTATAAATACGAGTGTTATGACGATGGTAATTCAGTCTCCTGCAGGCAGAATCAGCGATTATTGAATACGTTTGTGTTTAGATCGCAATTTGGTTTAGAGCTTAACGATAGCAATCGTGGCCAGATCAAATGAATATTGTTTTTAAGTTTAGCAAACTTTTATCTTATTACATTAAATCTCTCGTGGAACCTCTACACGTTGTGACCATTCGCTCGTGTAAGTTCCAAATGAGGGTACAAATATATTGAAAGTGTTTATTAATACCTACTTCTGGGTTGTCGCTTACACAAATTAGCGTGTCTCGCAGAGAGACACACTAGCTCGCTTATTATTTTTATAAATGTAAAAGGAAATCCACACTTATCACAGTTTTAGTCTAAGTAGCATCTAAGCTAAAGTAAAGAGTGGTCATCAATAAAATTTATCCTTTAAATCCACAAAGGACCGCTATCGGGAGTTATCTTGCAATAAGTACGGGACGCGTGAGAACTAGTGAATATCGCGTGCATATGTTGTTTATTGGAGAAGATACCTAATAATATTATCATAATTCAGTGACCTCATACCCTATAAATTATAGAGCATTTACGTGTATACTATATAATATAATATAGTACCGTAAAGATACGTATATTAATAATCGGTTCGGTATAAGTAATCGGTTTTTAAACACGATATTATGAATGTGCCTACTACTTACTAGCTACTAAATAATTAGCTAGAGAGGTGTCATCCCTGAGTTTCTGCGGGAATCCAGGTACGAGTATAACACCGATCAACCAGAAAGACGAGCGAAGCTCGGCAACCCCCAGGTAGCTAATAAATTATAATACTCCAGGTGCCTACTTACTATTATTAGCGTTTAGTTGGTACGTAGGAATCGTTTGCAAGTTAGTTGCAAGAGGCCACAAGAAAACTGACTTTGTTATGCTTAGCATGACCCTAAGAGGTACCCAAGTCTGACCTATGTTTCCTTATGATCATAGAAACTACATACACGATGATGGGACTATTGAAGGGACGGATGTTACGGTGCGATAATCCACATAGCTCCCAGGTTGTCTGCTTGGCATACCTGCTCGTTTGCCTGCTATAATATGACATAGAGATGTTTAATTTATTACGCCTTATACTCGTATTTCGTCAATGAAACATCATAAGAGATGTGGTTTTTACGAGTAAGTATAAGTAAGTGTAAGGTCGTTTTATTTTCGCACAAGGTTTTCAACCTTCGTCATACCTACCAAATATGAAATAGTGGCCTTCACTGACCCTCTTGTACGTATTTCCTCATAAACCTATTTTGATTTACGACCATAACACCTACCAATGTTAAAGTCTGACAAATAGAAAAATACATAAAACGTATCAGCTACGAAGAAAAACAAAAAGGTGTAGGGATATTAATATTAATATTTTCAAATTACATAGCTTTCGAAAAAAGGCATTCTTAATCCAAACTGCCGGTGGAAAACACTACATTCCCTCCCCGCGGAAGGTACCTAATTATAAAGGTAAGCATAAATTTTAAGTACGGTACGGATAAATTTAAAAATAAGAACTTTGAACAGCCAATCTCGAATCACAAATTTTTATACGACTGCCTGAAAAAAGAGTATATTGTTTTCAGGGTGTATGTATGTATGTGAGTTTGTATATTCCACCATAACTTCCATACACCTGAACCGATTTTGATAAATGAGGTATCGTTAGAATCCCTAGCTTATTCCGAGTGACATAGGCTAGCTTAAAAAAAAATTATGGGGTGACCATGGTCCCGCATTAAAGACTAAAGTTGAAAATATATCTGAAAATAAGATTAACTATATAATCATCATCTAGAAAATGATTCACAAAAAATATCATTTAATAAAAATGTGAATAAGATTATATTTAACTAGACCAGATTAATTTAGATTTTTAACTTTTTAGTTAAACGTGTTTTTTAATTGTTTTTATACGACTGCCTGAAAAAAGGAGTATATTGTTTTCAGGGTTCATGTATGTATGTATGTATGTGAGTTTGTATATTCCACCATAACTTCTATACGCCTGAACCGATTTTGATAAATGAGGTATCGTTAGAATCCCTAGCTTATTCCGGGTGACTTAAGCTAGTAAATGGGGTGGTATGATGGGGTGACCATGGTCCCGCATTACAGATTCAAATTGAAAAAAAAAACGAAAATAAGATTAACTATATAATCATCATCTAGAAAATGATGAGTAGATTGCAAAAATATATAACACTATAGTTCAATATTCAGTGATTCACAAAAAATATCATTTAATAAAAATGTGAGTAAGATTCTTTAAAACTACCTAGATTAATTTAGATTTTTAACTTTTTAGTTCGTTTTTTGGCAGGGCAGTCGTGTTTTTATTTTTTTAAATTATGACTTGTAATTATTTTGATAAACGATTTACGGCCACGGAGAAGTTTGTACCAAAGAGGTTTTATATGAACCCTAAACTTAATTTTTTCTTATTTATTAAATTAAACAGTCTATTCTACCATCATAACCTGAAATCATAACGTCTAATTATTGATTTGCTTTAAATGTAAATGTATAAAAAGGCAGGATTCCAAACCCTAATAACGTGCGGGGGAAAAAGGTTAAAATAAAGAAAAAGTTTATTTTCAAAAGAATATCGTAATATAACCAACTCTAACCAAACAACAAAATGTATAGGTTTAGGGAGGTAGGTAATCATTATTTTAATAGTACAGGGTTGAGTGGGCTGCAGCTATAAGCCGCTCGCTGTGCGACACGGCCCGCACATTATCGGCGCTGTGCCGCGGTGTGTAGCAGCGACCTCTCGACACGTCGTGCTTTATAAAGAACAATAAACTTGTTTTAAATAAAAACCAGCCAAGTGCGAATTGGACTCGCACATGACGAGTTCCGCACCAATTACCTAATTTAAGACTAGATATGTACAAAAATACGGAGATGCCAATTCGTAATTTTATGCCTATCCAATTATGGTAACATCCATACGATGCTTTGGAAGATTTTGTATCATAAAAAACGAGTGTGCTTTAGAGTCATATAGAGATTTAGAGTTTACATAGGTACCTACTGCGCACACTTTAATACTGTACAAGAATTAGCCTTTCTAGAATGGTTCATTTTTGCTAACCATATCTAGTGAAAGGCCCATCCGCATGCGGACAGACTTTCACTATAGTCATCAGTGGAGAGCCCTACACCCACCTAATACTTAAAATCAGCCTTTCGGGCGATAGTTACCAAAAGTGCAGCTACCTCCTATATTAGAAGTAAAACCTCTTTAGCTCGTAACTGGCTATGAGAGACAGAGAGAAAGAAAATGTGTGCTCGCACCTCTCTTCCTTGCCCCCTACAGTACCTAATATAAGAAACGTAACTCTCTGTTTCTAACTTCATTAACTTATATCTCCCTCTCAACTTTCATTCGCCTCGCCCGATCACACTTTTCGTAACGCTCTCGTCACGTATTCACTAGCTTACTCCCCAAATCAAGCGTGCGTAAAGAAGTTTTACTTCAATAACAAACCTGGATTGTTTTTATGTCAGCTATTGATCAATAAAAGTTTTAAGCTTGACGCCGTTTTTTATTACGTCTTGTGTTACATCCAATCAACTCCCTGGACGGATAATAAGAGGTGGACTTGCTACTTAAATAATAATGAATAATGAAAGTGAGAAGACGAAGTCGCGGGTATTATTAATTCGAAAATGTGTTTGTTTGTTGGTTTGTCCTTCACTCACGCCGCAGCGGAGCAACTGATCGACGTGATTTTTGGTATGGGTATAGTTGAGGACCTGGAGAGTGACTTATGCTTTTTTACCTGGAAAACTAGGCTGATCCCGAGGGGATCAAAAAAAATTAAACCATGCGGACGAAGTCGCGGGCCTCAGCTAGTATTGACTAAAAACACATTCAATTTGTATTTCGTTTTCTTTTCATGTTTCCACTTGTAGTAAAAAATTGCTATAAAATCTTGTTAGTGCGTGTTATCCATTACCATGTTTACCATCGACACTTATTTGCCATACTCGCAATAGGCATGATGACAACTCAATCAAATCAGCAACTCTTTATTAGACTTAAAAACGCACTTCTAAGTTGTATGAATTCACGAAATTCACAGTTGTGAATTTTATCGCACTTTTTTCTTTAATCTATATTTCAAATTGGCTATCAAACTTAAAACTATCCGAGGATGTGAATTTTAGGTCTTAAGACCCTCTATTTAATAATCAGTTAAATATAATTTATTTTTATTAAAGGCATCATCCCCATTAGTAATAAGCATTAGTATATATCCTTAAAAAATAGGATAAAAATTGTATGATGGCAATAAGATTTGTTGACCGAGCGAAGCGAAGGTCTCTGAGTCTACTTGAGTGAATTTGCACTTGTCCGTCCGTCCGTCCATCCGTCCGTCTGTCAGAGCCTTATAACTTCTGAATTACTGAACGAAATTACTTCAATTTTAAATATAATATGTAAATCGATGGCCTCCAGCCAAGTATGGCTTAAAACGTTAAAAATCTTTATTTCAGGGGGCTCTCATAGAAGCGAATGCGAAGAAAAATATTTTTTATAGCGTTACATAGAATTGCGGTATATCATTTTAAAGATAATTAGAAATAGAGTTCAAAAATATAATTATGTTTTTTAATTTTTCCCCTAAAATTGATGAAAGCCCCCCAGGCTTTCAAAGTGGAGATTTTCTAACGTCCAAAGTTGACCTCAGTACCTACTCTCAATTTTCTGAAAGGTTGAGCCTGAAACTTGATCAATTATTTGAATTATATCCTGTACTTGAACAACAAATACTAAAATAAGGAAACGAAATAATTTAATTTTTAATGAGCTTCAGTATTTTTAAAAAAGATGGCGCTCTGTAAAAGTTTATTCGTTTTTGCTTATAATTATTAGACTAGCACCATCTAAAGGGTTGGCGTGGGCGTTAGTTTTGGCGTCGCTATTACACTGCACTTACCACCGGGCCCTAATTCAGTCTGAAGAGAACGTCAAGAGAGTTGGACGTGTATCTTAGTATGTTTATTATCGGTCACTGCTTATGGCACCCATGCTATCGAAGCAAAAAAAGTAGTACCCATACTAATATTATAAACTAGATGATTACCACGACTTTGTCCGCGTGGATTGCGGTTATAATATTAGTATGGATGGACGAAAGTGTGTCTGTCTATCTGCTACGATTTCAAGTCCCATCTATTCTAACAATTTTAATGAAATTTGGTACAGCGGTAGGTTACGTACCGGAGAAGGACTACATTTTATTCACACGCGGGCGAAGTCACGGGCAGTAGTTCATTATAGTAAATTATTATACTCTTCAATAGTATAGTTCAAATAGTCTTTACCAGGGCCTTTGCACTTAGAACATTTTTCTGTTGTATGGGGATGTTAGTTCCACAACTCCCTAAAGGATGGCGCTCATGGCGCTTATCTTGTACTGAAAGTATGTATACTTAAAAGTCTGATCAGGGTCTGTGATGGCGCTGAAATAAGTGTTCGTTCAGAAGCTTATGTTTTAGATAAATTAATGATTTTGCCATTTATATAACCACAAAGCTTTTAATAATATATAAAACTTTTTTTTTGAGCAGAATATGAGTTATCTTAGATAATTTATAAAGTTTTATCTGTTATAAATTTAGTTTAGTGGAATGAGTTAGAAGTTTAATGAACCATTTGTGTTTTAATTTCCAAACGTGGACAGCCGCCATTTAAAAGTTTGAAATTCGACATTGACATTGACGTTTTCTGGCATGCCGGATGCCGGGTGGACAAAATTATTTTTTTTTTGATTAATTCGTTACAATGTGAAACTAGAGTGTGTATTAAGTGTGTACGATGTGAAAAACATGAAACTGTGGAATAATTGTTATGCTTTATGTATATTTTTTGTAATTGAGAATATAAGAGAAAATAATCAACATGTGTTTCATTTACTAACATCTTTACAGTTTGTGTTTATCGTATAATAATTTATCTTAATTATTACAAGGTCACATAATTCTATAGTTGCAGAATTAGATGATCTTGTAATAATTAAGATAAATTATTATACCAAGTACACTTTGTAATATATAGTACTATAGCATTGTGTTATGGTTATATAAATATACACATTTTAGTTGGACAACTTCCCGATAGATGTCGCTGTACATTGAAAGTCGAGTAGCAACTCTATACCAGTATATATAATGTACTCTGTGGTCTTTACGAAGTGACTATTTGTACAGGTACTGGACACACACTGGTACATTTATTCAATTTTTTTTTTAAAGATTGTAAACTGTTCAATGTTCTGAGTGTCAATTTTTGAAATATTCATTTTATTTACGTTTTCTTGTCTCTTTCTTGTAGGTTAGGTTAAGGTGCGGCCGGGCACTTAGGTTTTATCGGGTTTAAATACCTATCAGATTACAATCTACCGGAAAATAATGCGTTAAATTGTAATCTTTCGAATAATAAATTGTTTTTCCAGTACCCGTATTAATAATTATAAATTGTTCGTACGGTAACCGTATTAATAATAATTATAAATTTTTCGTACAGTACCCGTATTAATAGACGCACTCTAGTCTTTATGCTATTTTCTCCATAAATAAGGCATTTCTTTGTACATGTCTATCAGAACAACAAAACTTATTTTTTTAGCACATAATATATTGACACAAGTCAAAATAAAAAAATACGACTGCCCTGCCAAAAAACTATATTAAATCTAAATTAATCTAGTCAAATTAGAATCTGATAATGATATTTTTTGTGAATCACTGGATATTGAACTGTTAAGTGTTATATATTTTTGGAATCTACTCATCATTTTCTAGATGATGATTATATAGTTAATCTTATTTTCGAATACTCGAATATTTCAACTTTAGTCTTTAATGCGAGACCATGGTCACCCCATCAATTTTTTTGAAAATTTTACTAGCCTATGTCAATTGTCACCCGGAATAAGCTAGGGATTTTAACGATACCTCATTTATCAAAATCGGTTCAGGCGTATAGAAGTTATGATGGAACATACATACATACATTAGTATGTATGTGTGTATGTATCATACATACATACACACATACATACTAATGTATGTATGTATGTATGTATTTATGTATGTATGTAAGTTATGGTGGAACATACATGCATACAAAGTGGTTTAACTTATAGACGATGGTGTATTGCAGTGTGTTAGAGTGCAAAAGCCGAACTGAACGCAATTTAGGAAAACATAACCCAATATGGAAGTTGACAATGTTGACCTTATTTTTAAGTGATTGTTTCAGATTTATTGAATCAGATTGAACAGGTCAAATTTGAAAGACTCGCATCAATGCTACAATAACAAAAAAATGTGTGGCTTCGTGGGACACCAGATAGGAACTAACTTCCTTATTACATAAATATTAATTTAAAAAAATTAAAATAGACTTGAAGCACTTAAGTATTAAAGTTTAATTTCGAATGTAGTATATTTATACTTAAGACCTTTTCTCTTCGTTAAAAAAAATCTTACTCATATTCATTACGGACGTTTTTTGCTGGCTAGGGTGGGGTATCCTATCTCCGCATCGTCCCACAAGGAACTTCGTTCCAAAAATACTTATTTGCCTTTAAGAAAAAATCGCATTAAAGACTATCGCTATCGCATGCTGTATACGCTGACGTCATTTCTATATCTCTTTCTCTTTCTACGGTATACGCTGATAGCTAGTCTATCTTAGACACTGCCTACGAGATGGATAAATTTTACTCTGTGGCCTGACGCTTCAATAATCAAAATGGCGCTTGTGTTGTTTATCTGTGGATGAAAATTGAAAACTGCGGCCTGGATTACTTTGTGAATTTATTGTTTAATTAACGAACATAGTTTTGTCTTCAAATCATTATGTGGGTGTTTTTAAGTATATCATTATTATATTTATCTATAACATAGAGGTAATTCAAATTTTTTTTAAATCGTTGAATTACAGGGCACGGAACAAATCCCCTTCGGTGCCTTCAGATAAAGATAAAAAGAAGCCAAAGGACAAAAAGAAAAAGGGAGATTCAGGATCCAGTAGTAGTGATAGCAGTGGCAGGTAAAAATTATCAGAATAATAGAAACAAAATACTTATTATGAAGAAAATAATTTTAGAGGTTAGAAATAGAGTTTGGGCGGCTTTTGAGTAGAAGGTAAAGAAAAAATAAGTTTTATAATTCAAAGAAAGTTACCTCCTACGCATGTAAAGTAATAACAGGATGGATAATGACTTGAACGTGCGACTTGTAAATGCATTTCTAATAGCTACACAGGCATCACTACAGTAAAGAAAGAGGTCACCTGTAACCTGATGCTAATCATAATCAGACAGTGGCGTGCCGTTCAAACGTAGGCAAACCAGCCGCTACCCATCGTAATCTTCCGTCTACTTTTACTCATGTTGTCTTGATGAGCTCAACAAAGCACACAGGAGGCATAAGTTAACTACTAGACAGAATTAAGTCAACAGTGGTACACTACCATTGTGATCTAGGTCATTTATATGATTTGAAATTTCATTTGCCAATAATTGGAAGTTTCTATGCATTGTTTTCTGAAATTACAAAAAGAAATAATGGAAATCATGTTTTTGGGAAACTTGATGCATTGTTATAGCATCAGTTAAATTATTTATGTCATAATTTCTAACTAAAAGAAGCTTGGAATACGACTGTACATTGACTTACTGTACGAATAATAACGTATGCAACACTAACAATTAGCTTATTAGTATGAGAACAACCAAAAATCTATTTAGTTTTATATGCCGATCTGTTAAATTGCCTTTTTTGACTTTTACAAGTTTTTTAAATATACAGGTCTGGAGTAGATTTTGGTGAATTTACAAGAATTATTTTTCTGTTCAAAAGTTATATATTTTACCTTATTCTCGCCAATCAATATTTGCACACACTTTAAATAGTCACAAGGAACAATATTAATTAAATCTGAACTCATTTTGTACAAAATTAACTATTAATTCACGATATTATTTCAATAAACACTGTCCCAAAAAAGCAAACGACTAAATGATGAAGGTTTAGTCCGTATCACGATTCCCCTAGAGGCAGCAGGACTTCTTAAATCAGATCTTCTTCTCTCACTGGGCTTTTCCGCACTTAAGCATAAATGCCCGTTGTGCGTGAGACCTCTGGTGCGTCTCCCTGCTGGATCACTCCAGCCAGCCGAGCTCACTCCAGAATCCAAGCAGGCCGCCCAGGTCGGCGAGGACTTCCGGAAGTGTTGCTGGGGAGCCAATGTAGGCTTCTCGTTGAGTGGATACAGCACTACACTCGAGTAGTACGTGTCTTGGTGTTTCTTCGCTCTCCATACAGGCTCTGCACAGAGGGCTGTCGGTTATACCTAGAACATATAGGTGTTTGTTGAGTGGATAGTGTCCTGTTATCATGCCTATAGCCGTCCTGAGTTTAGCTCTGTTTAATTGCAATAGTTTCTTAGTTAGGCGTTGGTTTGGGCTGGGTATTGCCTCTTTTGTTTGTCTACAATTGGTGGTGTTTGCCCATAATTCGGCATGTGTACCTACTGTTTGTTGTTTTAACCAAGTTTTGTACTCACTGAAAGGTATTGGAACGATCGGTTCAGGTCCCATTACCTTCAGGTTTGAGGCTCGTCGAGCTAATTCGTCGGCTGCGTCGTTACCTATGTTGCCGCTGTGACTTTTAACCCAGTCAAGTGATACCAGGTTCCACTTAAATCAGATGTATTATAATATAATCCAAGCATATTACAGCAATAGACAGAGCTATACTATTTATAGGAATCTATAGCGGATTATACAGACAATATGTATGGATAAAAAAAAGAAAATCAAAGCCACAGCCCCTCTCACTCACTCAACTAGGTTGTTCGTAAGACGTTCGCAAGCACTCGGCGCCCACCGGTCGGCTTAGCAGTAATTGAAATGACTGTAATTTATATGGATTGATTAATTACTGAGTTAATATTGAGTTTGTATGTTTGGGTGTTTGTTTTGGGCAAGCCAGACTTTTTAACATTTATAGAGGTTTCGCCACTGTAATCAGGTACAGATTACTTAATTAATTATAGATTATTATAACTGTATGATTGTTATTTGATAATGCCAGTTTGGGGTTTTTTTTAGGACTACTATAAGGACTTCTTATTATTATAATAATTATCACTGTTTGTTATGCACATGTCTATGAATTGTAATTGTCAATCTTTGGTGGTGGTGTATGGTTAATCATAAAAATTAAAGAAATTATTGTCAAAGGAAATAGACTCTTCAATGAAATTCCCCAATTTTCAGAAGTAACACAAGTTTAAGAAATCTTTTAAAAGTATGTGTATATGCTTACACAAGAAGTTTATTATAAAATCAAATATTATTTAAATGCTAAATTGTTGGTTAATTTAAAATTCTCATCACTCTGAGAATGTCTGATTGCAGGCAAGTATACTAGCCTATAAATTGAATAAAAAAAATTAAAAGAGACACTGTTATCTTTCTGGATGTCTTTCATCTGTAAGAAACTTTATTATCATTAACTTCAACATGCTTCTTTGAAAGTTAAGGTTTTCATTATTTCAGCTCATCGGACAGCAGTTCGTCGCGATCGTCCTCGCGCTCGTCGTCGAGCTCCTCGGGCAGCTCGTCGCGCTCGTCGTCCAGCTCCAGCTCCTCCAGCAGCAGCAGCAGCAACGACCGCTCCAGACCAAAGAAGAAGTAAGCTCTATCACTTACAAAATGTTTAATAGCACGTTTCACTGCTTTGCAAAGACCTTTAAATAAAAATCACTCTTGTTTTGACCTAATAAAGTGCAACTTGCACAAGCATTGTTATTTAAGCGGCTGTTTTCAAGAGAAAAGTTCCCTCAAGGACACTGTTAGTGTACGTTTATTTTTCCTGGTCTGCTGCTACCTTATTACTTCTCCTAATATGGGCTGAAAAGACACATGTTCAATCTAAAGCTCCGAGAAACAGATGTGTGCAGGCTCTGCTCTGAGGCTGAGGAAACACCTTTGCACTTTATATGCTACTGCCCCACTTTAATGCACCAACGTAACCTCCTCTTAGGGAAACACTTCGTAGACCCTGAGGAGGCAAAGAACATCCCGGCCAAAAAGCTGCTGCTGTTCCTAGCAGCAAGCAGTATTGGCCAGGAACTTTAGATGGTGGCGATCACAATAGATCGGCAACGGTCAAAGTGATACTGGGTCTCTTCACAGAGCCCTGCAAAGCTGCATCAACATGAAAAAGAAGAATATGTTAATTCTAATATTTTTATCTTAATACTTTTCTAAAGTTATGGCTTGAGAATGAGGAAGCTTATAATATGACAGTGGATCAGCTGATATAAAAGACAGCCGTCATAAGCAAAAGCAATGATGGTCATGTAGAATTTTGCATCCTTTGTTGCTTGTTGGCTGCCTTTTTACTTTATACCTACAATTTTTGTATATAACTGGGTATACATGAAATATTCTTTAAACTTCATAATATAATGAATTGATGCATGAATATGTCTATTAAGATTTATTATTTAATTTTAGGACCTCCCCACACAAAAGTCCAGTCAAGGATAGGCGTGAGCCTGATAGAGAGAAAATAAGGGACAGATCACCATTAGGAGATAAGAAGAAATTATCAGCACCTTCAGCTAATGACAAAGCCAAAAGCAAGGATAAACATGAAAGGTAAATATGAAGCATGGAGATGAAGCTTATTCTTCAGCTGATATTTTAGAGAGGGCAAGCTATGATTGATAAGAAACTTATTATAATGTTTCCGTTGTGAACAGATCGTAAAATTGATCTTTACATATGGGCAAGACATACCCATTCCTCACTTTTCTTGTCCATTGTCTCATCAATCCCATAGTTGTCATTTTTAAATTTTGTATTCATTATGTTTTGAAATGTTAGTTATGGTTTGCAGATTAGATTTCCAGTTGTAGCATTTGCTATAATATTAAGATATTAGCAATAAGTAGTTGTTTAGTGTAAAGACGTGCCGCCAAGAGATTCAGCGTTTCTGTATAATGCCATGTAACTAGCAATCAGACATGTGGGTTTAATATTTTTATTTATTAATAATATTTACAGAGCCATTTTGTTTTGGTATAAACATAAACTCGATTGAGTTTTACTGTACACCAATACCGTCAACCTTAGGTTATAGACTCAAAATACATTTGCTACCTACCCTTTATGCTAATTATAATATGATTAATAACAATACAATAGTTACATATTATAGTTTCTGTATTATTATCACTATTCTGTTACTATTTTTTTTTTTTTTTTTTTTTTTTTTTTTTTTTTTTTTTTTTTAAATCCTCTTACTTTGAGAGGGCCGGTTTTCCTCCGACATGGTGGTCGGAGACCTTTTTTACTTATCTGTTTGTATGCGCTTGATTTTTAAAGTTTTGTTATTTATTGAGTTAATACTTCGTTGTTATATGCTGTATTGATATGTTGAAATTTATATCTATTTATATTCTTAACGCTTAATTTTAAAATTTATTATTTATTGGGTCATTAATACTTTGTTATTATAGTTGTAAATGTTAGAATTTTATCATTTATTATTTTATGCTTTATAAAATTTAAATAGTTTCTTAATATATTTTAATATATTCTTCGTTAATAATTTTCTGTCTGTGTTTTTAGCGCTTGATTTTAAATTTTTTATTACTTTTTAGATTATTAATATTTCGTTGTTATAAGTTGTGAATATGTTGAAATTTTTATCTATTTATATTCTTAACGCTTAATTTTAATTTTACTATTTATTGGGCCATTAATACTTTGTTATTATAGTTGTAAATGTTAGAATTTTATCAGTTATTATTTTATGCTTTATAAAATTTTAAATAGTTTCTTAATATATTCTTCGTTTATAATTTCTGTTGTTATAAGTTGTGAATATGTTGAAATTTTTATCTATTTATATTCTTAACGCTTAATTTTAATTTTACTATTTATTGGGTCATTAATACTTTGTTATCCTAGTTATAATTGTAAGAATTTTATCAGTTATTATTTTATGCTTTATAAAATTTAAATAGTTTCTTGATATATTCTTCGTTTATAATTTTATGTTTGTGTTCTTAGCGCTTGATTTTAAATTTTTTTTTTTTTGTTATTTATTGAGTCCTTAATGCTTTGTTATTATAAGTTGTAAAGTGTTAGAATTTATTATTTATTATTTTATAATTTTTTAATTATAATTGTGTGTCTTATACTTTATTTTGTTATTTATAGGTAATTTCTCATTATTGTATGTGGTAATCTGTTAATTATTTGCTCTTTTCATTTGGCTCCGTCATGTGTGGTAAATTTTTTTTTTGACTTAAATCATAGATGTGCCCGCCTTCATTTTAGTAATTTGTTATATTGTCATAATATAAATTATACTACAATCTTTTGCCGCACACCTATGATTTAAGTCTTTTCTTTGCAGTTCCAATTCAAATTTTTGTCCAGACTTTGGTTCGGCTACCATCTCCCATGGATTGTCGATGCATATCCCTCCGCCCATATATACTTCAGTAACGTATCTACATTCATTATATATAGAGTATTCTGTAAGGATATGCATGACGGCTTGTTCATCATGGGGATGGTACCCGAACCCACCATGACTCGCGCTATTTTGAATCGCCTGTACTGGCTTTTTGCTGCCCTTAGCAATATGCCACCCTCGACCTAGCCAGAGCGTCCCACTTTTTTCTTATCGGACAGCTTTCGTCGAAGCTGTTGTGGTCCGTCCGGTCCAGTCGGGCGCTCTGACAGTTACAGCATTTGGGTTGGTCTCCGGCCTGCCACGCCGGACACGCACTGCGCAGATGTGGACCTGCGCAGTGGCTGCAGGTGTCTACGGACTCCTGACATGTCTTACGACCATGTCCGTAGCCGAGACACCTGGAGCACGTAACCAGCGGAGACTGGTCTCTGACTCCCACACGCTGGAGGTCGATGTGGACCTTGCCCGCATCTGTGAGCCGTTGCCACACTGGCGGCGACACCTGCAGGACCACATGGCACTCGAGTGGGTTCCTCGCCTTTCTTCGGAATCTCACACTCGCCCTGTAGTCCACCTCAGGTATCGCCCCCAGTATGTGCTCATTTTGGTTCTTAAGGGCCCCCAGAATGTCCTCATCCTTATTGCTGCTCAAGACTCCGTACATTATGACCAGTGGGTCCCTGTTTGCTTTTTCCTCAACAAGGAGTGTTGGGCTGTCAGATTTTAACCTTTCGGCCACCTTGGCCAACTCTTCACGATTCTGGCAGCCCAACACTACCTTTTGGTCTCTGGCTTTCCTCAGCCTGTCCACCCGTATGCCCGATGTCCTCGCGTTGACTGCGGTGCGGATTTTCTCTAAGACGTCCTCGCTAGTGTCATGGGCGTCAACCGACGACACGACCAACGAGTGGACAGATTGAGGCTTTGGCTTTACCGGCTCATCGTTTCTCTTGACAGCGGCCATCGCCGCATACGAGATATCGTCGTGGACTCTGTTATTTTTGAGTTCTTCTCTTAATTGCTCTATTTGGGTTTTGACGGCTCCCATATCCGACGTGGCCGCTGTCACGAGCTCCTTGTGTTGCTTCAGCTCGGACATCACCTCCCTGGCGAAGTCGGCGGTGACCGACTGATCGGCGGGGTTCGACGTCCTAGAGCTCAGCCTCAGCGCTATGGTATACATACAGCTGAGGCACTCTATGACGGTCTCCTTAATAGTTGCCCTAATATTCCCAGACTGTTCAAGTTGTAATTTGGCCTCCTGGAACAACTGGTTAGCGATGCCTCCCAGCTCCTCCAGGGGGCTTTCGGACGCCGACCTCACCAGGGGTGCAATGTCGATCTGAGCAGCCGTGTCCTTTTTGGAAACTGCCGTGTCCTTTCTGTTACTATTATAAAATACTAGCAGATGCCCGCGACTTCGTCCGCGTGAGATAAGTTTTTAAATTCCCACGATAACTCCCTAATTTTTCAGGTTAATATATAGCCTATGAAACTCACAAATAATGTGGCTTTCTATTGATACCAGAATTTTCAAAATTGGTTTGGTAGATCCAGAGATTACCCCGTACAGTTGTAAGGGGTTAGTTCAAACTAACAAACTTTACCTTTTTATAATATATAGTATAGGTAACCTCTATACCTCAAACAGGTAAAATCTTAGATTACATCATCATTTACCATCAGGTGAGATCGCAGTCAAGAGATAACTTCAAAGTGTAATCTTTTAAAAAAGCATGCATATGAGGCCGTGGGCATCTAGTATTTGATCATTTGATGTGTTCCTATTTGACAACTGAATGCTAAACTGTAGAGTGTAGACTAGATGGAGACATCTAAGTTTTGTGCCGATGCCTATTACTAAATAATATCTTGGATCATTAAGTTTTGATCTATTCAACAGATCGCCAGGCCGCAAAAAGCGCGAACGCTCGCCGCCGCCTCGCCCAACCAGAATACACATCGGGCGACTGACGCTGAACGTGACGAGGGACCACATCCATGAGATATTCTCCACATACGGCGCCGTCAAAGCCGTCGAGTTCCCCATGGATCGACTCCACCCGCACAACGGCCGTGGATACGCTTATGTGGAGTTCAGCAACCCTGATGAAGCAGAGAATGCCATGAAGCATATGGACGGAGGTATGTTATTAGTATGAGACAAACATTTGGAATAACTAGTAAGATTCCATTCTCATAGTAATTAGTGAAGTAGTGTTAGTTGTGAATTTAACTTACCCATAAATTGGTTTATTATTAATATCAGTTATCAGAGGCGGTTGGCATATTCTTAAATTCTAGTTTTATTTTATATTAACATTATCATGAAACATATTGGAGCTTTTGGTGTGTTCACTACCAGCAAGTTCCCGGATCAGGCCACATTAATTTAGTATTGCATTTTTCTGACTAGAAATTCTCTGTAGTCACTGGGATATATGATATGGCAGTGTTACACCTCTATGCCTCGGAGAGCACGTTAAGCTGTTGGGCCTGGTTATTATCATTAACATGATAATAATCATTAAAGCCCGCCAACCGGCATTGGAGCAGCATGGTGGGTCTAAGCTCTAATTCCCTCTCCTGTGAGAGTGGCACCTGTGCCCAGCCGTCGGACGTGAAATGGGCTTTAGTAAAAACTATTGTCATTTTTGAAGTGAAAACTTCTTTAGGCGCGTTGAGCACTTTTTGGTAGGGGGTTAAAAGAGGAACGGTGTCGGTCATGGAACACCATTCTTCTTAAGACAAAATGTCTTACATATAAAAATATAGTACATTCGTAATTCAACTTAATGCCTTTGTTTTAAGGTTTATATTTAAAAGTGCTGTGTTGTTATTTTAAATATTCCTTTTCACTTCTATCAGCAGTCCCAATGACTGCCATTTTTTTTTTGTTTTCTTAAAAAGGGCAAACAGTATTGTGCTGATTATTCTCCATATAAATGGCATTACGATCTATAGTAAATTCCCTTGACGACTCATTGATGATTTTTTATGTTATTTCAATCAACACACTCAAGAACGAAATGTGTTACGCGTTATGGTCCCGGTTAATATCTGAAGTTAAGGGTTCTGGCTGAAAATCAGCGCTGTATGCTTTTGTGCTTGCACTTGACATACAGCATTATGCTGAGCCTGGACCATTTTTCGGGTTGTGCCATACGTAATGCAGTTCATTCCTGCGCCTCTTCACTGTAGTTTAGATTCTATATCTTTTCTAGATTGTTGAGGTGCAGGGGTGATCTACCTCTTTAGGTATGCTGTTCATGTGTGGCACAATTTTGGAAATTCTTTCTTTCAAGTTCACATCGGATGAGTAATAGGCCTATTACACTGCACTTTTTATAGGGCCCTGTGAGCGTGGCCGCTAGTTAGAACGTCGCTTAATACACAGCAATAACGACCAATTTAGGGAGCCTTTCTCCCTAAATCTAATAACACTACACTGTTCAATTGTAAGGGTCCTTGTGAAAAGTGCAGTGTAATAGCCTATTAAGTGGTAATAATCCCACTAGGACAAATCGACGGGCAGGAGATCACAGCGGCGCCCGTGCTGGTGCCGTCGCGTCCGCGTCGCCCCTCGCCGCGCGCGCCGCCCCGCCACCCGCCCGTGCGCCGACACTCGCCGCCGAGGTACGCTCATGCGCCGACACTTTCACACTTTCAAGTCCCAAACAGATGACCCCGATATCTTACGTCACCCGGATGTGGTCTTCCACCCACGGCCTCGGGGGCGTGTGGACTAATCTAGTCCAACCGACCTCCCGTTCGTCCCAACGTCATCCTAATAGGCCTATTACACTGCACTTTTCACACGGACCCTTACACTTGAATCAGTGTGGTGTAATCAATTATTCAGAATCAGAATCATCAATCAATCTTGAATCAGATTTAGGGAGAAAGGGTCCCAAAATTGGTCTTTATTGGTGTATATTAAGCTACGCTCTAACTAGCGGTCACATTCCGGCCAAGATTCCAAAACACAGAACCCCGATATCTTACGTCACCCGGATGTGGTCCCTACCCAACTCACAGCCTCGGAAACGTGTGGACTAATCTAGTCCAACCGACTTCCCATTCGTCCCAACGTCATCCTAATAGGCATATTACACTGCACTTTTCACACGGACCCTTCCACTTGAATTAGTGTGGTGTAATAAGATTTAGGGAGAAAGGGTCCCTAAATTGGTCCTTATTAATATCAAGTATAATAAGCGATAAGCGACGCTCTAACTAGCGAAGACGTTGCGCTCCCAAACTACGTTTCACTCCGACACTGGAGCATCTTCAAATGTTGACTCGACAATACACGATTGTAAAGACTAGTGCTAGTGCACTGTACTACACAGATTTCTCTACTGTAGCGGATTATAGCGAATTAAACTTCTAGTTCATTTGTTATCACATGGACTTCCGCAAAGCAACGCCTGCTTCTGTTCAATACATGAACTGTAGATAGTTGAGTGTGCGCGCAGGTACCGTCGGCGCAGCCCGCCCCCGCGCCGCCGCTCCCCGCCGCCGCGCCGCCGCCGCTCCCGCTCGCGCTCCCCGCGCGCCGCGCCGCGCCGCCGCCGCTCCAGGTCCTCCTCCTCTTCCTCCCGGTAGACCGCACCACTATCGCCCGCCGTACTCACACTCACACTCACACTCCCGACACTATTACACTGCATACCCATCAGAGGTGTGCTACCAGTGGCGTGCAGTTCATATACGCATAAGAGCACTGCTTGCCCAAAACAGTTTATTTTTCATCAAAACAGCTAGTAAATAGGTATTCTGACTGAGTAATGCCTACCCTAGCTCGATAACCTGTGCACGCCACTGTGTGCTACGTTGCCAAGCTATAGGTGCGTCTCAATCCACAGATAGAGTGCTTAATCTAACATCTAGTGATTGAAGCTATGACAATCAAGAACTGTTGGTGGGTTTGACACAAGTCTATCGCTTAGCAACCTAGACATCTTTGTTGGAAATGCAGCCTTACATCCGCCATACACACACTCCGACACATGCATGCATGTACTAATAGACTTTACCTATGTTAATCCTGAAATGTTGATTGGTTGTGACTGACAATTTTATTGCTATCCCAGTCATAATGCTCCCTGCAGATAAGGTCAACATTAGATCGAGTCCTCTAGTTTATTGATGGTGTACAATAGAATTATCCACATTGGCTCCTCAGTTAAACTCACAGACAAATTTGTCAAGCTGTACATCCAATGTCGAGGTCAACACTAATAGAACCCTTGATTCGAGGTTAGCCTGGGCTACACGCACGACGTTATATATTACGCGCGAAAAAAAACAGCGACACAGGACCCAATAAACTCACTAACCAAACTCAATGCTGTGTAAGGTGAAGAAACAAAAACACGACGCTCGTTCGTTAACCCTGGCTCACACTTAGTGAGATATCTTTAGAGAAAACTTTGACTTTGCTCAGACTTAATGCTGAGATCTATAGAGCCTACTTTGACTTGGCTCAGACTTTATTCACTTATGTGAGTAACATAATTCTGTCTCATTTAACCATGTCTTAAGTCTAAGCAAAGTCAAAGTTCACTCTATAGATCTCACACTAAGACATGGTTAAAACGAGACAGATTTATGTTAATTACATAAGTCCATCTCGTTTTAACTAAGTAAAATCAAAGTATGCAATATAGATCTCAGCATAAGTCTGTTCTTACACATTGGAAAAGCATCAGAATGAACGAGGTTTTATATATTACAGCACTACATTTTCTCGACTCCCCTTAGTGCAGATTGAACAAAACAAGCAATAAACCATACATACCATTTTAACACTTCACATCACACATTCCAGATACTTCCAATGGTGAGTATTGATGAATTTGGTACCCATTTTAGACCCTAGATAGTAGGTAGGTGGCCCAAACGGGTAAGTATGAACTTACGTTAATAATACGTCGTAGGAACATTTGACTTCATGCATTAATAAACTATTTCTTGTTATAAAAGCTTGCAAAACGGAAACTGAAAAGAGTGAGTGATCAGATCAGTGAACTATAAAAATATAATAAGACAGTAAAGTGCAGTGCTGATGTATACTAGGATTATGTTTTGTAACATGAAATGGACATAATAAATATCATAATTTTACTGATTTTATTTTATTTGGTTCCCAGATCCAAAGATCCTGTGTCCCATAACAAGTGAAACATTTCTGATAAGAAATATTATATTACTGTAAGATATTATGTTAGCAGATTGTTCTTTTTCAATAAAACAACTTTGTACAAAAAATACATTGTTTTATTTCATGAACCAGCATTACAGTGAACCAACAACAAATCATTTATTATACTAACTGGTCGTACAATACATAAAATATACAACAGTCCTTGTATTCAAGTTTGATTTCCGATTATTTTACAATAGGTAAAGTAATCTGTCACAAGAACTTTTCCCTTATACAAATAATTTGGCTCCAAGAGTGGTAATTCCTGAAGGGATCTGCAAAAGTACATAATTTCATTGAAATAATAGAAAAATCTTGCTCTAAACTTTGTATTCTAAGTAGTTAATTAATTAATTCTACATTTTTATAAGCTCTGAATTGAAATTCTAAATAATGGCTTAAATAGTTCTTTCTACTTACGGATATTGAACTTTCATATTTTTTGGACCTCGAACAGGATTCCAAGCTGATATGGGTGATTTGTTAGACAACATTAGTCCTGCTACTGCTGTGTATAAACCATATTCTTGACATAGCTTTTCCTAGAACAGAAAATCTGAAAGTCTTATCTCACTAAAGCAGTAAAAAAGTATTATCTATATTTACTAAAATATCTCTAGTGTAAATTAAATCCTTACTCTCCACTCAGCAAGCATGTAGTCACTGTCACTTAGAGCCGATGCAGCCTTATCTACATCGTACGCACATGAGAAATGTGGCAAGTAATTTTCTTCTAAAAAGTTTACAAATGACATTGGATGACTTAAAAACTGCTCTATTATATCCTTTGGACTGTGGGTTAAAGATTTATGTCCATCATTGGCTATCAATTCTGCAAAAAATGACTTCCTATTACACACTTGGTATTGATCTGTAACATAATATAACTTAGGTGTTTTTTTTTTTGTTTTTGTTCAATGACTTATTTTCAACTTTTCATTTGTCGCTAGATTTGACATTTTTAGAATTAAATGGGACGTAATATGAATTTCTACCTGCCTTAGAAACAGACTATAGAACATAATGGAACCCTAACATTTCCTTACCTTTGGGGTTTAGTACTCTTCCGACACCATGCAAAATGCTTACTGTTTGGTCTTTTCCTAGGGACATGAATTTGTTTGATGTATTCTTTTTCTTTCTAGTGGTTTTACTTTTAACCTCTTTTTCTTTTATTATACTGGTTTCTAAATGACTGTGTGAGCCTAAAAGGAAAAATAAGTTCATCATATCAAATAGTCATCATCATCAGGTTTTTTTAGAACTTGAATTACCTACCTGAGTTTTATTAAATATAAAAACTTCTCACCTTTTAAACACGCAAAATGTAAATTTAAAATTGCCGATCTCACGTCTCCGCCAGATGTGTTGACAACAGATTCAATAATATCTGTTGTAGGAATGTTGTATGAAGAAGTGTATTTCTTACCAATTATATCACTTGCCCTTTTGAGGGCTGCTTTTAGACCTGTAGCTGATACACTATTTAACCTAGAAAATATTTAGGCTATTTAGAAAAAAGCTATATGTATGTATCATTAATTTGTATTATATGTAAGCTATTTTTTATCTCCAAGTGCACTATTTTCAGATAAGCTCAAAATGATTTTGCAAGATTAAAAATATGTGTTTTATATGAGGTATATTTGTATATTAGGGGTTTGCTGCATGAAAATAGAACTGCAAATGTTATAAAAAATTGATATAACATCCTGCAGGTTCAGACCAGAACCAACTTGATCTGAATTAAATATAAATAATAACCCTGCTAGGAATTGAACCTCTAAAAGCTTTCTTTTTTTAATGACTATTATATTTATTACAAATTAAAAATAAGACTGACTTACATTACATGATGAATACCGAACTGCTCTTTCAAACTTGGTGAGAATAGGTGAAAAGCTGTGTTTTTACTATCTGTATGAGATTCTGAACATATGAATGCTATTGGAGATTTTGCCCTTAGTTTATATTGCCTGGGAAAATTATTGAAGAATTATATAACATCTGCCTGCACACAATATACATTACAAACTTAGACATTAGTGATACTGCAAAGTTTAGCTTTTTTTGTATAATTTGGTTTGATTTTTCAATTTCTTAACCATATCTGATGTAGGGATTGAAAACCTTGAATAACTTACTGCAGGACATCTGTAAATTCTGATGGTGTTCTTATAAACACATTTGGAAAGTCCTCCACCAGGACCAACTTGCAACTGTTATTGTCTAATAGTGATGTAAAATTGGCAGAATTAATAAGAAATTCTAGGAATTTCTTTGACTGTGGCACTTTGAACTCATAGTCACCTGAAATTACAGGAAGAAATTATTTTAAGATATAGACCACACCAAGTGGCAAAATTTATACTTCAGATCTTAGAATTGAATACAGTAGTAGTAACTATAATTAGCTATGTAATAAATTGACACTAACAAAAAACAGGACTATACCTGCGCCTTAAAAGGTACATAAATTTTTTGTTCAACTGTTATTGACAAATTTTGGTACAGAAATATGTTGCATCCTGCGGAGCTTTTTATCCTAGAAAAACGAATTCGCCAAAAACTAATTCCACATGGATAAAGTCACAGGCATCATTTTGTAAAACATAAACCTATTTTTACCAAATTCAGTAGGATATTCAATATCCAATGGTGTTATCCATTCTGTGATTTTAACATTGTACTTAGCAGCGAGGGTTCTTAGAGTAGCAGTTTTGCCGCAGCCAACTGGACCAGAAAGCAATAGCATATCATTGTTGCTTTTCATACAAGCAGTCTTCAGCCACTCATCTACTTCTTGCACCTTCTTAATGTGGACTGCAAGGTCTTCTACATTGACAGGATCAAAATTTTTCATCCAGTTTTTGTCATTAATATTTGGTAAGCTGCCATTTGACAAAGTTGGTGTTGATTGTGGAGTTGATTCCTAAAAGTAAACTATAAAGTTAGTACCTACCCCATTTAAAATACAAAAAGAAAGGTCAAGGTAGATAAAGTGCAGTGCAAGGGCTATCTAATAGGATACCAGGGATAGCCTGTTAAACCTAGCATTTCGTTTCTCATTTTACCTTATTCAGAATCGGTTTTTGGTTGTTCGCGGTATCTTTTTTAACTTTCTTCGGAGCTGGGCTGTCCCCAAATTCAAAAAGGGGTTTGAACCATTTTTTTTCCTGCAAACAAGCTGAAATAATATAGGTGCACCTTCAATACCATAACATTATGATTTATTTAATATTTTTTATTAAATTACCATTGTTAAATTTGGCCTAAGTGTATTCCGACTCTACTATTCGAAGAATTAAAGTTCCCAATCCAATAGAACTCCAGCTAAAAGTAAAACGAACTATTTTTTCTAGTCGGTGTCGGTGTGCGAGAAAACAAGCAATTTTTTGAATGTTTTGAATTTTCTCATGGATGTAGGAAATATACAAAATCAAAGGAAATTCCTTACTCTGTGTGCTCTGTCTTACCAAAGAGACAGCCACAGACGCAGGCCACAGCTTTGATTTTATATATAGGAGAGGATATTATGAAACATCATATTCAGATCAGAGACAAGTAACATTTATGATAATTCAGATCATATTTAAATTGAAGCTCCCGGTAAGTAAAAATGGCGTATGGGCGGAGCTTAAGCTGGGGGTTAGGGCTGGTAATATCGATACTTATATAATCGATATAAAATTATCACAAATAAAATTAATAAATAATTAAACATAATATTTTGAAACAACACTAGTTTACATAAATTACGAATATTTATATTTTATATTCGTATTTTCTAATGAACTAGCTGATGCCCGCGATCACGTCCGCGTGAATTGAGGCGTTTTGGTTCCCATGGTAACTCTTGAATTTTCCGGAATAAAAACTAGCCGGCATGTTAATCCAGACTATAATCTATCTTTGTCCCAAATTTCATACAGTTTAGGCATGATTAACAACATCATCCATACATTTCAACTTCGCGTTTATAATATTTGTTAGTATAGATTTTTATTATTAGTTCATGTGAACCTTACAAACAATACTGATTCATAATATAAGTTGGAATTTCTAGATATTATGGAAAGAAGTTTACTGAATGTGATGATATGAATATAAAAGTAGACTGATTTTAAAATTGATTTATTTCAAAAATTTATAAAAATGCATACAGATAGTAAAAAAAATCACGATGGCAGCGCAGCGTTGTGAACTTTGACCATAAAATATATCTAAGAACTTTCTCACAAGCTATACATATCCAATGCAAAAAACCGCATCTCAATCGGCCCAGTACTTTTTGAGAAAAATGGTAACATTGATGAATAAAAATCACGATTACAACTTAACTTGATGGACTATGGTCCTACATATCTACGAACCTTATCAGAAGTTATGCATATCTAATGCAAAAAACCGCATAATTATCGGTCCAGTAGGTTTCCAGGAAAATGGTAACAACAAAGTGCACAAACTAACGCACACCTCTTACGGCAACAAATATACGGTCTCCGTTCCGTCGTGGGTACAATGATTACTCAGAATTTAAAAAATGGTGTGATAGAGCCGATTAAATGCGAAAATCAAGAAAGAATGCCTATAGTTGCATTTGAAAAAATACCTGTGCATATCCGCGGGCCACTTTAGTGGTCCACGCAGCCAAGGAATATACTAGTACTTTATAGTAGTAAATCAGTTATTGATTTTTAACTTTTAAAAAAGTTAAAAACTAGACGACTTTGTTACTCACCTATGAAATGAAATTCCTGGGCGTTTTACAATATTATTATTACGACACCCCACAACTGAGCACTTCACCATAGTTGATTACATAAAACTAAGCAAAAACACGAAAATATTCAAAAAACAGGTAATTATTCACAACTGACACACCGGAAGCACAACAGACGCCATTTATAGTTGACATAAAATTGGCTTCATAGCTAAATTTGATGACGTCATATGACAATTGCGCGACACATTCACGCAATAACATAATACACCTGTCTCGTTCTAATAACGTAGCTTTTAGTAAATAAGAAAAGTCAAATCATAGTTTTACATGTTTTATTAACAAAATGCATCCTATAGCTATAATTGAGTAAAATGCAACATATCCTCTCCTATTTAAAAAATCAAAGGGCCACAGCTTTGGCCACAGATCAAATACTTTATAGACGACGATCTCTCATGTAGGTATTCATTTCTGAACGATTATGACATTTACAAAGCCAGGTATGTTCCATGGAGATGATACTAGTATTAACATTTTTCAATAAATTCTAGATAAAAATTATAGATATTAGTATGTTAAAATATTTTTTTATGATATAATCAGCTTGATTTTGAAAAACTTTGAACAATCAACCATGTAACTTTTGTTTGACATTGACATCTGACTATATGTTACATGTCTCTGCACTCTCTGTCTCTCTCTAATATACTATTTATGGGTACTGCATCTGACGTTTGACCAAGCTCCGTAAATGCTCCGCTCGTTACGTAAATATTAATTTTCTTGTTGTTCCTAGTAAAAAGTTGTACAGTCAATACAGCTAATGTACTAAATAGGTAAGTAAAATAATATGGATTTAATCAAGTAGTGTTTTAAAAAAAACACTCGTTAAAATCAGTCAAAGTGCGTTGTAAAGGTTATTGACTTTCTACGTATTTACTTTGCAGGTAAATATGCAAGCTATCAGGGCTTTAGGAGCTGCAGCTCCTTCTACCGTTCTTTCGGTAGTAAAGAAAGGAGCATTTGCACCCATAGTAGGCCAAATACGCCAAACCCATTTGCCAGCACCCGATCCAAAAGAAACAAGACCATATTCGCCTTTCCAAGACACCAGTAACATGGCAGAGTATGCCGTGGCTCGACTAGACGATCTGCTGAATTGGGGCAGGAAGGGTTCAATGTGGCCTATGACATTTGGGTTAGCTTGTTGCGCTGTTGAGATGATGCACATAGCTGCTCCACGCTATGATATGGACAGGTAGGTGGTGTAACCACTTCTAATTGTTTTTAACAAATAAACTTATTCAATTCATTTATTCATTATTTATTCGAGTCATTATGTTTTCCATTGCACTTTATCCATTTGACCTTATCCAACTGCAGTTGTGCCTGAAAAGTCCTGACCCAATTTTTCTACCTCTATGATTCAACAATTATGACAACATTACAGCTTTTGATGTGTGAAAGATTAGGATTTAAATACCACACCAGATATCATATCAAGTTTTACATGGAGATGACAGAACTGCTAGTATGAATAGGTGCAACAGTGCTGAAGATCTTACCATTCATACCAGTCAATGTTAACAATGTTACCATTCTGCTTGTTCCAGATATGGTGTAGTATTCCGAGCTTCACCTCGACAATCAGATGTAATGATTGTTGCGGGAACCTTAACTAACAAAATGGCACCTGCACTAAGGAAAGTGTATGACCAGATGCCTGACCCAAGATGGGTTATTTCAATGGGCAGTTGTGCCAATGGCGGTGGATACTATCACTATTCTTATTCTGTTGTAAGGTAAGAAGTGTTTACAGTCCCACAAACTTATCTCTATCTAAATATTAAAAATAAAACAAAAACTAAATAGGCATTAAAACTCCGTCCAATTTTGGCCATTAGGTCACCACCACCAACACTACAGCCCATTAACGTCCAACTGCTGGGCCTAGGCCTCCACTCTCATAGGAGTGTGATAACAACTGGGACCAACGGTTTAACATGTTCTCTGAGGCACTGGTGTGAAACACCATCAAATTCCAACTCTAGGCTGGCAATTTTTTTTATGCCCGACCAGGAATCGAACCATGGACCTCATGATCTGCAGTCAGCTATGCTAACCGCTAGACCAAGGAGGCAGTTCTTGTTCAAATTTTGGCAACTGGGCCAGATAAGTTGGTGGGACTATAAAATAGTAGATGATAAGTTCTAAGTGAAGCCATTTTGGGTTTTTAAAGATATCTTGCCTTATCTGAAATTATATTAACTGTACCTAAACTATTTTTACTGTGCAGCATGCAAAACTTTCATCATTATTCACATAGTGAAGTTCTATTGAAGGAATGCCCTTATTATGTATTAAATGGTACATGCTTCTCCGGAATCTATTGTGTTAGATTAGACCGATGGAAAGAAAATTGACTCTCCTTTTGAGCCAACGTAATGATATGTACAAGTGATATGATCTTATTATATTTGCTACAGTAACTTTGACTTGTAGTCAAATAAAATAAAACATTTTCCTAAAATTCAGTCCAAATAATAATTACAGAATGTTCAAGTTCTATAGTAGTATTAAATGTTTCATTTAGGTATAAACTTTATAATTTTGTAAAACAACATGAAACACAAAAGAAAATTAAAATTAATTTGTTACATAATCAATTAAATCTAAAGTATGAAAAATGTAACTAAAATAAACCATAAGTTCACTTGTACAAGGCTGTTAAATGTGCTTAAGTTAAATTTTTTATACCTGTTCTTTTCATGTAAACCTGAGGATAAACTTAACGTACCAGCATCGAAATATTAGGTCCTTACATATGAAATTGCCGTTTCGTCGTACTGGCCAATTTGATCTCAAATATCTCCTCTTCGGCTAGGAATTTCAATTTCAAATTTATACAGCTATTTACTCATGCTTTTGTGTTTTGAAAACCCTTATTCATTTGTTTTTTCCTCTTTTGGTTTTTTCTTTGCGTCACTCAGTTTACAAAATTGAAAACTTGAAATATCGCGTTATTTACGAGTACGAGTTCCATCGTGGTACCAGTGCTGCAGAAACGGCTTGAAGGATTAATGATGTGTATGGCGGCGGTGTCGCAAAAGAAAACACAGTGCGTTTTTGATTCCAACGTTTTCGTTCTGGAAATTTCGATCTGCAGGACAAGCCCCGTGGACGGCCGGAGACCAAAGTTGATAATGAAGAATTGAAGGCTATTGTGGAAGCGATCTATCGCAAACCACGTCCGAGCTAGCTACAGGTTGCGGCGTTAGTGATAAAACTGTTTTAATCCACTTGAAGCAAATTGGGAAGGTGATAAAGCTTGCTTGAAAGGTGGGTACCTCATGAATTGAGTGCAGCAAACCGACAAACGCGCGTCGACTGCTGCGTTATATTACTCAACCGGCACAATAATGAAGGGATTTTAAATCGAATTACCTGTGATGAAAAGTGGATCCTGTACGATAATCGCAATGACTGAACCCTGGTGAACCAGCCAAATCCTGCCCCAAATGAGAATTGACTCAAAAAAAATTACTTGTGTTCACTACAGCTTTCTTAAATCTGGCCAGAACGATTACGGCGGATGTCTATTGTCAGCAACTGCAAACTATGATGGAAAAACTAGCTGCTAAACAACCGAGGCTCGTCAATCGCTCTACTCCACTGCTGCTTCAGGACAACGTTAGACCGCACACTGCACAACAGACGGCTACCAAGTTAGAGGAGCTTCAATTGGAATGTCTAAGACATCCACCGTACTCCCCGGACTTTGCTCCAACAGATTACCATTTTTTTCGAAATTTGGATAACTTCTTGCAAGGGAAAAAATTCAACTCCGATGGGGCAGTCCAAATCGCCTTCAAAGATTTTATTGATTCCCGTCCGAATGGTTTTTTTAGTAAAGGGATCAATGAACTACCTATGAGATGGCAAAAGTACATAGATAGCAATGGTACATACTTTAATTAAATAAATATATTTTAAAAATATCGACTTTATGTCCCTCCCTTACAAAACGGCAATTTCATAGGTAAAGACCTATTATTTAACTAAATAAGTTTAGGCAGTGTTGTGCAATTGTGTTGTCGGCCTTAGTAAATAATAATAAAGTAATATTAAATTGAATTCAAAATTCTAGGTTAGCAACCTGGGTACAGTTCGCGCGCCAGGTCCGAGGAATCTTATGGAATGTTGACGTAATGAGATAGAGTTGTGATTTAGTTGATATTACGTTATCGATACTAACACATCTTTAGTATCTGTGCACTGCATTAAATTAATTATGAAATAATAATTCTATGAGGATATAAAGTGCAATAAGGAAGAAAAAACAAATTGCATCAAACAATTTAATTATAATGAACTGTACAAAATGAACGTAAAATCTAATTAATCTGACACAATCAGAATATTCCGCACTTAAAAATTAAACAGCTATTTGCACAGACCAAGAAACTTTTAAGTACAATATAATAGGCCTATTACACTGCACTTTTCACAGGGACCCTTCCACTTGAATCAGTGTAGTTTAATAAGATTTAGGGAGAAAGGGTCCCTAATTTGATCCTTATTGCTGTGCAATAAGCGACGCTCTATCCAGCGGCCACGCCCACCCTTACCACAGGGCCCTGTGGAAAGTGCAGTGTAATAGGCCTTTAACCCTGCTATTGCAAAATTAAAAGCATGACTCGATATGGAAGTGATGAAGCGACAGTCGGGCGCGGTGCGCACCCGCCCGCTTCGTCAGAGCTGGCGCGCGGACTATACATGAATATAATACAAATACTTATATATTTTTATTTACAGAGGTTGTGATCGCATTGTGCCTGTTGACATCTATGTGCCTGGATGCCCACCCACAGCAGAAGCTTTGATGTACGGAGTCCTTCAACTACAGAAGAAAGTCAAGCGTATGAAAACAGTCCAAATTTGGTACAGGAAGTAAAAAAATTAAAACGAATATAGGAAGATAATGAAAACCATTAAGTATAAATGATATAGTTATTTATTCTCATTGCTATGGTACCATAATCAAGTAGTTGAAAACTCTGATACTTTTGTGATATTGATTTTTAACTTGGCAACCTATCATTTTCAGTGTTATGTAAAATATAGTTAATAACAGATCAACTTTGTGGTATTTATTTGATTTTTATTTTTTGCTTAATTTACCAAGTAAAGCGAAGGTCTCCAAGTCTACTAGAGAGAGTTGACACTCAATCTGTAAGAGCCGTATAACTTCCGAAATTTACTTAAAATTCACAAATGTGTAAATTGATGGCCTAGAGCTAAAAATTGAATACTTATGAATTTCAATTCAATTCTGAGCTGTGGCGTGCACGACATAGAGGCGTAAAGGTACTGCTTACCCTAGTTAAAAAAGCTCAATGCATAATTTTCATCATTACCTGCCTGAAAGTAGATACATCTACGTAACCAATGCCTACCCGGGCTCCGAATACTGTGCACGCCACTGCCCGTTACGTCCAATTCCCGGAATGTCCAGTATGTTCGATATGTCCCATTCCTTGAATGGTAGACAGCTGCTTGGTTCAATACCTCGAATGTATCCTAATGCTAAACATCCACTTGTCCGCATCGGACGCATCGCATCAAACGTATCGTAGTATTCTTTGTATAGAAAGTCGCACAAGTGCGTCCACTTATCCGCACCGTACGGATTGCTCGTATCAGCTCATCGGCAATCAGAGAGACAACTTTTGCGATTCGTGCCCATGACGTCATACGAGCCCCGGCGCTCGCTCCGCATTAACTCCGCATCGTCTGTCATTTGCATTTGACGATCGTCCTGCCCACACGCATTTCGCACGTCCGCTCAATATGAAAATCCGAATGAAGTGGGGTCGGCAATCCGATTGCTGGTAGTTGCGTCGGCAACCCGGCTGCTGATTAGGTGGACGCATTGCGAAAAATTCATACGTTTGATGCGATGCGTCCGATGCGTACGATGCGGACTAAATCACATTATTGTGAGATGACGTTATGTTTAAACGCATCCGTGAGCACCTGACCTTTTAAATAACCTTTTTAAGAACGTATAACTTAACTTACTAGACATTCGAACCCGAAAGGTGCTGTATGAAATGTGTATGACAGTGTGTCTTGTTTGAGGTAAAAGGAAAAAAAGTCATGTTGGTATAAAAATCAAAAGTTTTAATGGTATTTTCTGAATCGCACCAAGCTTTCATTTACTTTTAGTATACAGAATGGTTTTTGTATAAACTATAATACAATTCTTCATCAAATCATGAGAACACAATCATCATAAATGTGCCTTAAAACAGGTTTTAATAATTATCATAATTTCAACTTTGTCTGACTTAATGTCCATTAATGTTAGATTTTAATGGCACTTATCGAGTTCACTACGACAAACATATTATTATTTGTCTGAAACATTGTTAGTTCGACATTATTTGACAAACTAATATGGAAATAAGTTAGGAAGTAGATAACATGATTTTAATTATTACATTATCTAGCTGCAAATACACTACTCTGAAGTCAGACAAAATGTATTTCACAATATAATAATATCACATATTTTAAATGCATTAAGAAGAAATGTCAACACTATGTATTAAAAAAATCGGTCAAGTGCGAGTCAGACTCGCGCACAAAGGGTTCCGTGCCACCACACAATATAAATTCTTTTAGTAAATAACAAGAAAGATGTTATAAAAATACGACATAGTCAGCTGTGAAATAATTGGGCGCTAGATGATAGAAACTAGATGGGCTTCACAAACAATTGGTAGAGAACCCTAATTATCGATTTTCGGTTTTTTTCCTATACTTGTGCTGTGAGTACCTTGTTTCTTGCCAAATTTTATGATTCTAGGTCAATGGGACATACCGTGTTTTGATTTAGTGACAAAAACGGTCATATCTTTTGATTGCATTGACTTAGAAGCTTGATTTTTTGCAACTCAAAGAGACTGTAGACCTATTATTTAGTATTTGATATTAATTTCATCTTGATAGACCTCCCACGCGTTCTCCAGAAAATGGTGGTTGACAGACAGACAGACAACGAAGTGATCCTATAAGGGATCCTTTTTTGCTCTTGACGTACTGAACCCTAAAAACCTGTAGCTTGAGACTACTTGAAAGAGAAATTAGTATAAATAAATAAATAATCATCCACTGGTACAATAGAAAAACCATTATGAGATTTTTAACGGAAGTATAAATTAAACTTCCGATAGAATAATAATTTATGGGTTTTTCATTCATATGACGTTAAATAAACCGATTTATATTTTAACACTAATTTACAACTAATATTTACATTGTATTTATAGGTATATATAAATATGTATAATTATATTGATAGTGATTCTGATAATCCTATCCTTCACATAATCCAGCGTTTTAATGTATAATTAACTAATTATGGTCACAATAACAACTCGATAGATATTTTCATGTAAATAAACAAGCAGTAGTGTACAGGCTGGCGGCGACGGCCGCGCTCTCGTCCTATATTGCACATGACACCGGCTCGACTGACTCGCGCCGGACGGCGGCCGGCGATCCGCAAGCGACGTTACAATAAATAATTCTCTAAACCGATACTGCGAAACGATACACTCGGAACTAAATTGTCACTCGGCGCCGGGTGGTTGCCGGGCAGTCGCGCTATTTACACGGGGGGCGGGCGCTCGCTATCATCGTGGCTCCTCTTTCTTGAGCAGGTCGAGCGGCGCGAGCGGCGCCAGCGGCGCGAGCGACGCGTGCGCGCCCAGCGGCGGCAGCGGCCCGCCCGGCAGCGAGCGGTGCAGCAGCGGGCTCGACTTCAGCTGCTGGTGGTGCGCGTACGCGTTCAGCATCTTGGCGCGGTCCTCCTCCGCGCGGATCGCTGCCTCCACGAAGGGCGCGAACCGCATGTGCTGCAGCGGGTCGAACCGGTACGGGTCCCAGTGCGAGGGCGGCGGGTAGGCGGGCAGCGAGGGCGGCGGCCGCGGCGGCTCCTTGCGCTCTTCCTTGGGCGGCTCCGGGACGCCGTTGCGGAGCGGGGACCGCGCGCGCGCCCTCTCCATCTCGCGCTCGCGCTGCTCGCGGAGCTTCCGGCGCTCGCGCTCCTCGCGGTCTCGCCTCTCGCGCTCCTCGCGCTCGCGGCGGGCGCGCTCGCGCTCCTCGTGCTCGCGGCGCACGTCGGCCGCGGCGGACACGGGCGGGCGCACGCCGCGCCACGCGTCGTGCAGCGCCATGGGCGCGTGGTGCATGCCGTGCAGCGACGAGGACAGCGCCAGCTCGCGGCCGTAGGCGGAGAGCGCGAAGGGCGCGGGCGCGGGCGGGAAGGCGCCGGCGCCGTAGCGCGCGAAGGGCGACACGCCCAGGTGGCGGTCGGGCGGCGGCGCGAGCGCGGGGCGCGCGGGGTAGCGCACCATGCCGAGCGGCGCGTGGTGCGGCAGGTAGGGCGCGGGCGGCAGCTCGTAGGGCGAGCGGTAGGCGGGCGGCGGCGGCGCGGGTGCGGGGAAGGCGCGCAGCTTGTCCTTGTCCGCGACGGAGCCGCCCGCGCCGCCGCTCTTCTCCTTCTGCTGGTGGTTGTAGATCTCCCAGGCGATCCGTACATGCATCGCGTTCCATTTGCCGGTTTTCTGCATAGTAACATTTCAATTACTTTTACGACCGCTGCGACTAGAGCTTGTAATATACGTCCATTTTTAGTATCCGGATATTTCGAATAGCACTGTCCTAATTATCCGAATACTTCAGAGAATACGAATATTCCAAATACTCTTATGGTAGGAACTATAATAACTTTCAATTAAATGCATTTAACAGGCTTGACGCCCTTTTAAAAAACGAAACGAATGATAAGCCCAATACAAGAAATCTCTAAGCAATATTAAAATGACACATAAAAGCAAAAAAAAAAAATTGTTTTTAAATGTACTTGATTTAGTTTTAAACCATAACACTGTCAAGTGTGTTTAATACTAATGAATAAATCGCATCAATAATTACTAATCGCGTCAGTAAGACTAAAAATAAACTGTCCACAAAGCATTCCTGTATAGAGCTTAAATGAGACGAGTGTGGAAATTGACAAGTTTTAGTGTTCCTGAGCTATGGCGAGGATGGCCGCATAAGCATATTATACAGTAGCAGAGACGTGCACATTAGTTTATTGTAACTTTTTGATAAGATTATCATAGTATTCGAAATTGTAGGATATTTTATCCGATTATAAAACAAGTCAAATATATCAATATTACGAATATTCGGATACCAAGCCCTAGCTGCGACCTCTATATAGCGAGCGAATCTAAGACAAGCATGCACATAACGTAATGAAGTGCTAAAGGAAACCTACCGCGACAGAAGGGCGTGGTGGTGGTTTAGTTGCGGAGTCGCTTGCTGCTGACACTACGGGCTGTTAACATGAGGCGATGCAATGTTAATGATGATAGCAAATCAAGAGGGAAGCACTAAATTATGAATTAATCTAAGAAATATTGGATATATTTTGTTATTGTACCAGGATCCCATAAATGATTGACCAAAACCATAATATGACTATAATGGAAGAAATAGATGAAAAAGTTAGCATTTCATGATAATGATAATTATGCTTAAGTTCCACTACAGACTATGGAATAAAAGTACAGTATAAAATGATATGATGAATATTAGCAATAAGGAGCAGCTAAAAGGGATAAAAAGTGAATCTACTTTATTTAAAAGTTCGTTTCGTTTGAACATTTACCTTAGGAGCGTAGGTAGTGAGTGGGGCGGGTGGAACGTAGGGCGAAGTGGGGTGCAACAAACTGGAAGAGTACGGGTAACCCAGGCTGAGACCAGTTCGGTATAGTGACGTCATTTTCCCAACGTCTTTGAACTGAAACAAAACACAAAATATTAAATTTCCTAGAATTGTGGGAACCTAAGGATGGGATGGAGGGACGAATAGCCTAGTTGTGACAACACATATCAGTTGATTGCGATTTTTAAGCAACGTTGACCCAAGTCAGTAACTGGATGGGTGGCATATTTCGATTGTCGCAATCTGCTCCAGAAAGAGGAGATTACGAACAATCGCAAAGAAGTCGGGAACCCCGCCTCGGCGAACATGTCCGACGCGCTGCAGTATATTCATATCGTATGTTAGTTTAAGGTTTGATGATTTAAACTAAAAAAGGGCGTCGAATTTTGATGACGTCACAATTAACTATTTCAAACAAATTCCCAAACTAAGCGGGATAAAATTTTTTTTTTTGTGAAGAATGAGAAATTTAATGTAAAAACCACGGTTCTCTGTGACGGTGTCCCGTATCGGTAGAGTTAGAAAAACACTACTTTGACGCGTTGTCGTGTCTCTCTCTCTAACCATAATAAAGTATGAAACCGATAGATATATGCTTGACGCGTCAAGAGTGGTGTATGTCTAGCTTTACAAAAAGTTTTCTTGTTAACGTACCAGGGGCGCATGGGGCACCAGCAGCTGGTGCGGGTGGTGCGGCGCGGGAGGCGCGTGGGGCGCGTGCGGCGCGTGGGGTGCGTGCGCTGCGTGTTGGGCGTGCGTGGCATGTGGCGCGTGCGTGGCGGGCGGGTGCTGGTGCACGTGCGTGTGTTGGTGCTGGTGGTGGTGCAGCTCAGTGCGCACGCCCACCGCGCCCGCCGCCGCCAGGAACCGGTTGTCTAGCTCGCGCCGCAGGAGATCAGCACCTGGACCTGGAATATTATTATGTTAAATGCACGTGGTTCCATTATCTATCCAGGATACCATAGTCAATCAAGCAAACCCTATTTGCTTCTCTAGTAGGGCTGTCTGTGTCATAGTCATATTTTATTCTTAACCTTAATAATAATAATATTTATGTGTATGCCACCGTAAGGTTGTAAAAACCGTTAGATTATTATCTAACTCGCGAAATTGCAAACTGTCGAAAGATTACAATTTAACGTATTATTTTCCGGTAGATTGTAATCTGTTAGATATAATATTAACCCGATAGGACCTATTATTTATATTGCATGTATTTTATTTAGGGTCATCAATTACTTGAAGATTAGTGTGAGTATTAACTTATTACCACAACCCTTATATTCCAAGTAATTAGTGATATACTCACTAGTTTGAAACAGCGACTCTGCAGAGAATGGGTTGGGATTGGGCGGAGGCAGCGGCGCACCGAACAAAGGCGGCGCGGGGGCGAAGCCGCTCCGCTCCGTTCCTGTGGGCCTGCTGGAAAATAACGATACCATAAACACGCTAATCTATGAGGAAAATTAATTAAATTATATCTGTTACTTTGAAGTGTCATATATGAAGTTATCAAGTGATTTATTATTAGCTGACATCAGTCGAGAACATTTTCTCAATTATTGGTCAATCTATGCTAAAGACTGGTCTTGATCGATCAAGACTTTAATGCTGAGTTGCACAAAACAAAGCCCACAGTTTAAGTAGAGATCAAAGTAATGTAATCGCAAGAATTGTATGAAGTCTTGTGATTAAATTAGTTTTTTTTTGTTTTGTGCAAACTCAGCATTAGACTCATTAGCGCAATGGGCAAAGACTTCTTATCACATCTCTTCTACTATTGTTAAGGAAATAGAATATGACTGTTAAAATTCTATGATACCTTCAAACTAAAGCTTTGAATGTTTTCAAATGCGCCCTGGCCTGAGAAGAGCCAAACTCAGCCAGTTTTTCTTTTCATTATCACCATAGCTAACAAATCATCTCAAACTAATTAGAACTATCAGAGCCCATACGACAATGTTTCACGTTATTTGGTAGTAGCAAGCTAAGTACGAGTGATGTTATTCCAGTGGCTATACTCACGTTACCCCCCAGTGTGCGGGCGGCTTGGCACTGGAGCTGATGCTGGGCACGGTGGGCACGGGCGCCAGCGTTTGCGCCAGGTGCGGGACGGGCGCGGGCGCTGTGGGCGTGGGCGCCGCTAGCCCCGTCAGTCCACCCAGCGCACTTAGCCCCGTCGACAGCGGGCCCAGCCCCGGGGACACGCCCAGCGACGGCACTGGACCCTGGAAAATATTAATATGTGCTCAAAATAGGTCAATGAAACCAACACACCTGGGAGTTCTCCATAATATTCTTGAATGTGTGTAAAGTCTGTCAATACACACATGGCCAGCATGGTGAACTATGACCCAAACCCTTCTCATTCTGAGAACCCTTAACCCAACACTTTCTACAGTTCTTCTTGGCGTTTTGCTTGTTATTAGGGTTCCGTACCTACCTCAAGAGGAAAAAGCATCACTTTATTGTCCATCTGTCTGACAACCACCAATATCTCGGGAACGCATAGACGTATCATGTTGAAATTAATATCAAATATCTTTAAGTTCCGCTTAAAACCTTATTAGTATACTATGTATCATGATCATCTTCATCAAAACACTTCACAGTCCATAATTCATGTTCAGATATGTATTATATAATATTTAGGATCTGACAAGACGAGAGAAATAAGACACAAGACCCACATCCTTACTTGCTATCCAAGGCGTAAGAGTGTAACACTGCCAACTCGCTATTCTTAGTTGCTTCTGATCAGTTTGTAATAGAACACTTCAATAACTATTGGAGTTTTAGACCAATCCAGATCCTCATGATCTGCATTCAAGTAAGCTCTCACTAGACCAGAGGCAGCCGGTTAGATTAAACGGTAACTTACAGGTAAAGGTGCAGGCAATGGGCCGGCGAGTGGGGCCACGAGCGGCGCGGCCAGCGGCGCCGTGAGCGCTGACGACACTGCAGGCGCGGCCGCCGCTCCGCCTGACGCGACCGTGCTGCGCGAAAGACTGCTGATATTACTGCTGAAACCAACCGATATACGTGTAAATTATGGTGTTCTTTTTGAAGTAAACCTTCTTTTCGCACGCTTGACTTGGGGAGTAAGCTGGTGAATGCGTGACGAGAGCGTTACGAAAAGTGTGATCGGGCTAGACGAACGGAAGATGAGATAAATGATTTGATTAATTGATTGAAAGGGAGATATAAGTTAGTGAAGATAGAAAGAGAGAGAGTTACGTTTCATATATTACTGTAGGGGCAAGAGATAGAGGTACAAGCACACATTTTCTTTCTTTCTTTCTCTCATAGCCAGTTACGAGCTAAAGAAGTTTTACTTCAGTTGTGTGTCCTACAGCACCCTCGTTTTTTTATTAGCACTTAGCTGTAATCAATAGCAGAGAAGTGGAGCGTGCTTAGCGGATACCTATTAACTCTTGACTGGAATTTCAATTCACTATTGAAAGTGGAAGGAAAACGAAAGCCAGAAGGGCACAGGATGTGGACAATCCACATCCTAGCAGTTCCAGATGAGACAATGAGCCATTGGAGGACAGGCAACTAAGTTGTATTGTCTTTCTCAGTCATATAGAGAACATTAAGAATTTGGTGTTTTATTTTTTACCATTCCCCTCATAAGGGAGTGATACATATTAAGCAATCACTGCTAAGTACTAGAAAATGCTTGGTCGCAATTGACATAATAAATTAGTCAGATCAAACTTAACAGATCAGACATACGCTTACAACATAATGCTATTTATGTGTCTTCATATAATATTATGTCACCATAAAATTGTAAAAACCGTTAGATTGTAATCTAACGCTTTTTATCTCGATAGATTGTGAACCATTCAATGTTTTGAGTGTCAATTTTTGAAATATTCATTGTATTTACGTTTTCTTCTTTCTTGTAGGTTAGGGTTCGGCATAATCATAAATAATCAGCTAGTGCCACATGGCCCATCGGGTTAATATACCTGACAGATTACAATCTACCGAAAAATAATGCGTTAAATTGTAACCTCTCGACAGTTTACAATCTCGCTAGTTAGATAATAATCTAACGGTTTTTACAATTTTACGGTGACATACATAAAGTTTCAAGAAATAAAGTAACGTAAAAACTTTCCTACATGATATAACAAGAGAAACTGGCATAGCTTGAAGAGTCATTAAGCCAAGTACCAAGGTGCGTGAGTCTTCACACCGGATAGCTTTAGCCGACGAGACGATAATATGTGTGGCTGGAAAGAAGTAGGTCTTTAAAATTTACTTATCGGGACGTCGGCATCATACGACTCAGTGTTTCATAGCGGCAGTACTATAGGCAAAGAAAATTGAAGGCGAGGGACGAGTGAGTGATATGCACCAATAGGAAGATCTTCCTCCGGACTGGTGTTGTGCCCAGGGACCTTTCTGGTCCTACCGTTGTAAGTTGGTCTATATATAGCGCTATTCTCAGAAAACTTCGACATCGTGATTCAGGCTTGTATGTAACTTATAAGTTTTCAGTCGATTATCTTATTCTGCGGTGAAGATTCAATTAGCGCCTTCTAGTTTGCACGGTTACCTGAAACTCTCCCGCTCCCGGCCGGGGCTGTGTCCCCGTGGCGAGTAGGAAAGCGACGCGTGCGCGGCCAGCGAGCCCGGCGTGTGTGGGCGAACGCCCTTCGGCGTCTTCGGCGCCACCAGCGGCGACGCAGACAGGCTCGTCCGCTGGAAGTGGCAATACACACGCATTTATTACTTGCAAGTAAAAAAATATATAAGTAATTTGTAATTTATTTATTCATGAAAACTCACATATACACTGTTTTGTTTTTTTTTAAAATATAGTACAAGTATAAACTTAGGTAGGTAGCTAAATATGAAGGAAAAAATAACAAAAATAGCATCTAGCTAAGGTTCCTGTCCCCCAAACTAGGATTCCCTGTGCTATTTATGGGAAGCCAATCCTTCGCCCGTACCTTCCAATAATTATATTATTAGGTTAAAACGAATTAATGTACATACATTATATTATTAGATTTAAACTAATTAAGGTAAATACCTACAAGACGAATACAGAAACAATGTCTAGCTAAGTTCCTGGCCCCAAAACTTATTTCTTAAGCTAAGTGTAGGTAGTTTAGTTTTAGTTTTTTCATGCATTTTCACTAATTTTGATAGCATTAAATAGTTTAAAATTTTGGTAGTTGACGGAAGAACACGCAATTTAAACCTACGTAGGTTTTCGCAGTGCTACCCACCAACCAAAACTAAAATTTTGATAATTAATAAAAAAACGTAATCTATATACTTACGTCAAAAATACTAAAAAATACAGACTATAAGTACTATAGTCTGTAGTGTAGTATACTACAAATACTTTCCCGGCCCATCTTTTCAACCGATTTCGATGAAATTTGGTACATAAGTAGGTTGCATCCCGGGGAAGGACATAGGCTGATATTATTAATGCATGTCTGTCGAACTGTCTTATGATCGTCTGTCTAATAGCTGACCGATTATGTCGCAATTTGTTAGTTTGGGTTGGCTTTAAATTATTTGATACCTCAATGAATTTCTAAGAAAAGGGCGTTGACGCACGGCAGACAACTTATGATTTGAGTGAGACTATCAGGCCATTGTTATGAAATAATTATTGTATAATAAAATCATCGGTTCTCTGTATGTGTGAAAAATTATTACAAAAATCCAGGCGCCTGGGCGAAAAAAATATTTGAATCACAAGATAATTGCTACAAGTTAAGCGAATAAAGGAGTTTGGCACTAACCGTATCAGCAGTATTTCTCGGAGACGCGGCAGACGGCGGAAGGTAGGGACTGTGTTGGAGCGTGGGCGCGTAAGGAGCATACAAGGCGGGATAGGAACCGGCCGAGTACACGGCCGGTGGAGGGTAGCCATTGGGCGCCATCGCGGAACTCACGGTGGCGCTTTCGCTTCGAGCCGGTATCTCGCTGGCGGAAACCGCCAACGGCCTCGAATCAACTATCGGTGGTATTATCGAGTGACTGTTCACACTACTGCTGCTAGACGCTGGAGTTAGCACCGTTGGAGCACTTGGGATCGGCGTCGGATCTATATTCATAGGTTGATGCAACGAGACTGCCGGCGCTAAGGACGCCGGATGCGGAGGCAAACTTAAACCTGGATGCTTTATACTCGGTGTGAAGCTCGATATTGTACTTGTGGTCGTGGTGCTCGATAAATGCGGCGAGCTGATGTGATTTGGCGTCGACGTCGCCAGCGGATTGGAACCGCTCATTGGAATATTCGCGTGGCTCATAATACTATGGCTACTGAGCGGATGAGTGAAATGCATAGCGGCCTGTGGAATCGAAGTAGACGGCGGCAAGTGGTTCGCCGATATATGATTCGCCACACTGAATGCTGTGTGATGCGAGGGTCGACTCGCGTACATCGGCTGCACGGAATGTTTCTGTAAACTCGATTGACCCGGATAGGGTATCGAATGGCTGTGAATACTGGAACTTATACTCGAGTTTACATGACTAGACCCGATAGACGGGGCGGGGGGGAAGGGGCGGGAGATCGGGGCCGCCGGAGACGACGGTCGGCCGGCAGGCGGTTGACTCGGAAGACTGCTGGGAGCGGACGCGGGCGGGGTCTGCGACGCGATGCTTTGCGGCACGCCATTCGCCACGGTGAGCTTGGGGAACGAGGTAGGAACGGAAGGATGGACCTGCGCCTGCGCCGGCGACGCGTTTCGCACGTCGTGGCCGGGTATCACAGGGTGAGGTTGCGAGTGGGGCACGCGGCTCGGGAGACTAGGATGCGTGGGGGGCGTCGCCGCAGGAGCCAGGTGCGGCGGGCGCGGCGCGGGCTGGTGCGCGTGCAGGTCGAGCGGCGCGTGCGGCGACTCGGGCTGTTGCGGCTCGGTTCGCGTCTCGTGGTTGGTGTGGCGGTAGTCAGGCAGCGCGGCGGCGGCGTGCGCCTGGTAGGCGGTGTGCGAGGGGAAGAGCGGCGAGGGGGCGGGGGGCGCGGGCGGCGCGGGCGTCGGGCTGTCGGCGGCGGCGCGCGCGCCCGTCTGCAGCTTGTTGTTGCTGGCCGGGCGCTCGGGCGTGTCAGGCCCGGCGGCCCCGACGGGTCGCGCGGGTATCTGCGTGGCGGCTTGGCCGTCGAGGGCGGGTATGTGTGCGCCGTTGTTGCGATGCGGCGTGTCGGCGCGGAACGGCGGCGGCGGCAGGGCGGGCGGCGGCAGCGCGGCCGGCGCCGGCGAGGGCGCCGGCTGCGGCAAGGGCGCGGGCGCCGGGCTCGCACTGCCGCCGACGGGCGCGCGAGACAGAGCCAACGCACCGCCGCTGCCGCCTCGCGCCACCAGCTCGTTCTTGACGGCGCCACCGCCACCCGCACCTGTCACCCGGAACAGAGACCCGGCGTCCGATGCCTATAAAAATTACAATACAGTGGTCAATGATGTAAGATAACTCATAGCTAATATCTTTTTCATCATACATATTCGAAAAACGAATATTGACGATTGGCTTCAGAGGATAGCGGGAGCAAAATGTAATTTTTAGGCCCATGGGACTTTTCAGTTCTCTGTTCTGATTGGTCCGCGTTCGTGCTTCTGATTTGTGCTTAAACGTATAGGTAATGTCCATACATAGTACGTTGATACTCCTAGCTTTTCTCATACGTAATGATGAAAAATAGTGTCTGTCACTCGGGGCCAATTTTTTTGTTCTCGGGCGGCGTATATTGAATTCCTCGCTACGCTCAGGATTCTATTATGGCATCCTTCACTTCGCTCTGAATTCAAAGTAGCGCCCTCGGGGAACAAAAATTTTATTTGGCCCCATATAACACAAATAACTATTTCGTTTTATTCTAGTTAAGAGACGTACAAGTCATAATTTAAAAAATTAAAAAATACGACTGCCCTGCCAAAAAACTAACTAAAAAGTTAAAAATCTAAATTAACTTATTCACATTTTTATTAAATGATATTTTTTTGTGAATCACTGGATATTGAACTGTAGTGTTATATATTTTTGGAATCTACTCATCATTTTCTAGATGATGGTTATATAGTAAATCTTATTTTCGTGGTCACCTCATAGTTTTTTAATCAAAATCGGTTCAGGCGTATAGTAGTTATGGTGGAATATACAAACTCACATACATACATACATACATACATACATGAACCCTAAAACAATATACCTACTCCTTTTTTCAGGCAGTCGTATAAAAATATGTACCTATTTGAAATCAAAGTATAAATGAAGGTATTTCTTACATCATCCATCGACGCATCGTGATATCTAGGAGATGCATTTCTGCTATTTTCTGGACTCGCCTGTAACAAAAAAAAGGTCGATTATTTTATCATTCCATATTTGTATTACCTATATTTATTATAAGATCCTATGTCCTATACGTTAAACAAAAAACCAGCCCGATCTTAATTTAAATACATATTCGTTATGATAGTTCAATTAGCTGAGATCATCTCATTTATTCAAAAGGTAGATGTAGACCCCCACGCCAGCCGCCAGTTGGTATAATGCTGGTATTAGTATTCAACGTTATGTTCATGTACACCTATTGTTCTTGCCTAATACACAATATCCGCTTGTTGAAGAGCGTGTTCCTTGAGATATCATACCAAGACGCTATTGGAATATGTATACGTCGCTGAAGCAATATCTTTGACAATTGACGCGCGTAGTTTCTATTAACAATGGCTTTACGTTCCCTAATATTGCTTTGATTTTAGTATCTATTATTATCAGCTGATATAGATTTGTACTTTTGTTATTTAATATTATAAGCCGTCGGACTCAAAATGTTTGACACGTTTTTATATATAAGTAGACTATGTAGTTATTAGTTACCCGTGACCGTCAATCTTTTTTGTCCCCAGCATTTATTTCTTATAATAATCTGGTAGCACTGGAAACGTCAAAAAATGTGCAATTAACAATTCTACTTTAAGTTACAACTAAAGATTTCTTTTGAACGTAACTTACGATAAATAATTTAGGGCAAAACTTCAAAAGGTTTACATTGTAAGATCGCTTCGGAATCACGCAATACCGCCCGTGGGACAGTGATAATGTTCAGTCTTGTCTTGTAAATGTACTTACTTTTAAATTTCATCATTACTTACTACAGATTTAAGAGGTAGTTACAAAGAAAGTATTTCCGGCGCTAATTTGGTAATAATATACTTCATAAACATTTGGAGATATAATATCATTAACAAACAGCGGCGAATGAATGGCGGTCTTTAAGGGGGAATGAAAAGTAATTACTTGAAGACATTTACGATCCAGTCGAGAATATGGCTCAATAAAGTTATTTACGTATCCGATACGTGAATGCTGTGGACTTTTATGGTTTACTAAAATTTTTATTTAGATTACAATAAAAATAGGAATAAAGAATAGGTATAGTTTTCGTTATTAAACTTAAAAAATCTATGCTCTAGCACAAATAATTTCTAATATGGGGAAGGAATAATTTCTTTTATGGTTTCCTACGCGAAAAAAATCATTTCTAAAATTACTTTATCCGTTTGATAGAGCTTCAAGAATCATAGCTTTAGCTGTGGCAAAAGTGAATTTATTTTAAATTTAAATTAAATTATATTGAAGATTCAAAAGAGTAAGCTGAGAAAATATTATGTGCATGGATGTGAAATTAGACCACGCTCATAGCACGCTCATAGCACGCTGAAAGTGCATATAGAAAAGTTTTCTCATCATACAAAACAATTCTTATACCAATCCTATTTTGCCAGTTTCCACACGGTTCATCAATAATTGATGAACTGTGAATAATTATTATTCAATTCGATGGAAGGAAACCACGAATTACGTACTTTATACAATATGTACACGAGTGGCGGATAGAGATAGTCAATCGATCGCGTGAAAGGAACAAATCGTTTTGGGAGCGTTCCGGCAATTGAATGTTTAGTCTTATCCGGAGGGGTAGGGTTGCCAAGTCTCAAAAATTTCCGGAACCATTTCTTGGGAGCAACGGTTTGATTATCCAGCCATACGATTCGTTCCAGACGGCAAATTATTGTAGTTTCCAATTAGGAACGAGGACGCAATTCGGCTTCCGTTTTTCCCTTCTCTTTTAATATACCTCTACCCTCTACTAGTAGCTAGCCTATACACATAATTTTTAAAAAAACGTCTATTCCATGAAACAAGCGTGTTATTACAATTTTTACGCACTACCAAGCTACGTTGCTTAGTCAGTAGTTTTGAGCACTTGGATTATATATTATATATACATAGCGAGCAAATGAACAGGCGAGTCACCTGATGATTACCGCTGCCCATGAACATTTGCAGCATCATAGGAAAGGCCGATGCTTTGCCGGCTTTGGAAAAATTTGTTTATCCGCCCTTTGATGAGCCCTATATTGTACTATACTAGCTGAATCCGCGTGGATTGAGGTTTTTCGGTTCTCGCGGGAACTCCTTAGTTTTCCGCGATAAAAAGTAGCCTATGTGTTATTCCAGACTATAATCTATCTCTGTGCCAAATTTCATCCAGATCCGTTCGAGCGTGATTGAGAAACAAATATCCATCCATCCAAACTTTCGCATTTATAATATTTATATTATATATATTATATATTTGATAGGGGAAGGGATGTCAACAGCGTGATGCTTATAATATTGCGATGATTATCTTTACTCTAAATTATGAGATACCTATTTTTTTGCGCCGGGCCCTGCTAATTTTTGGCCTATCTCCTTTCGTTATGTTTCAAACTCCGACTAGGTACTGCCTTTGTAATATTTCCATTGCCCGGTAAGTGGCGATATCTGGCGACCCTAAAACGGGGGTGGTTCGGGGGTCGCTGGCAACAATGGAGTGATAAATCACGTATGGGGCGCGCGTGCCGTCGACGACTCGGCGGCGTCCGGTGACAGTCGACAGCCGGCATCTTTGCGACACATCAAAGGAGCCGCGGGTGTACTCACTCGCCTTTTGTAATAGACACCCGCCTTGACACAAACGATGTCATGACATGCAAATAAGCGGCTTTTAAAATGCAAATCGTGTATCATTATGCAGATATTATTAAGTTGATAATAAACTCTTATATAATTATAAAATATAACTTACACTAGCTGCGGCATGCATAATTTAAGTTAATTTAATATTAAAAGAACCTGTTATACGAGCGCAAAAATTTCAAGTCTTTGTTCGCTTCGCTATTTATTTCATAAGGTGGATATAGGTAATTTACCTTTATTTGTTACATACTTACTTACTCGATTTTTAGTATATGTAGGTATATTAGCAAAACTTTAATTGTATTCCTTGTTATCACGCCATCGTATTTTGGCACTCAGGTAGGTTAAATCCGTGGGAGCTTTTTGATTTTCCGAGATGGAAAGTAGGTAGTTTATATGTCTTTCCTCAGGATGCAACTTATCTCTTTACCAAATGTCAAATTAGGTTCATCGATGGGCCGTGAAAGCGTACCAGACAGACAGACACACTTTTGAATTAACTATAATATAAATATGGATGAAGTTAATTATTATCACAATTGAATATCTGCTGCCTACTTTACTTTTAAAATACCTATTAATAACTTTCTTTGACCGTATGCATTGACTGTATGTCAGAATTCAGACTCAGGGGTCAATGCAATAAAATACCAGTCGTTAATGTCGATTGTCATTGCACAAGCAGTTCGCATTATACCTTATATAGAAAACATAAGTCAAGTTTCAAAAGGTATAAAGTTGTTGGCAATTTTCTCGTCAATGCAGAAATATTAACCATGTTGAAAACAATGAAAATTCAAAATACGTTGAAAATTGATGAGGGTAAATATTTAAGACATTTTTTTAAGACAAAAAGATTCAACACAATTTTTTTTATCCACTAGGCACAAGTTAGCCCTTGACTGCGATCTCACCTGATGGTAAGTGATGATGCAGTCAAAGATGGTAGCGGGCTAACCTGTTAGGTGTTATATGAAACCAACAGCCCTAATCGGTTTCTACACGGCATCGTACAGGAACGCTCAATAGCATGGCGGTACGACTTTGCCGGTAGGGTGAAATAGCCACAGCCGAATCCCCCCACCAGGCCAGAATAGAGAAAATTCAGAAATTATTAATTTCCATATTGACTTTGCCGGGGATCGAACCCGGGACCTCCCACGTTAAGACAACAGCGCTCAACAGTGCGCCAGGGATGTCGTCAAATCAAATGGTTTTATTCAAATAGACTTTTACACTGCTTTTGTATCGTTATAATTCATAAAGTTTCAATAGTTTTCCTTCTTGCAAAATAATATTTTACTACGGTATTTGAAAATTAAGTTAATTTTAATTTTATATTACCTTAAAATAATTATACGTCTTCTTACAATTAGCGCCGAACGATGCCAGATTTTTTCGATTACGAAGAAATAGTATAATCTATACTAATATTATAAATGCGAAAGTGTGTCTGTCTGTCTGTCCGCTACGCTTTCACGGCCCAACTACTCAACCGATTTTGATGAAATTTGGTACATAGATAAATTACATCCTGGGAAAGGACATAAGCTACTTTTTATCCCGGAGAATTGAAGAGTTCACGCGGGAATCGAAAACATCAATCCACGCGGACGAAGTCGCGGGCATCATCTAGTGTAATAATAAATAATGTTATCGTTGTTGAATAATGAATATACATTCCGGAGATTTTTTTCTTGCTTTATGAATATTGGCCACTTGTCAAAACGGCTTAACATTAAAATAGATAATCACAGAGATATTAGTGCGATGAGTGATGTCGTGTCGTCAAGTAATAATAGTTCCGTTGCCCGACCGAGAGCAAAACACGCGCGACTTTAAATAAACCAGCAATAAAAATAAACGGCCCCATTAGTCACCGCTGTCAAAATAACAAAAAACTTGAGAAAATCAACTTCGCTGACTGCTAGTAAAAATTTAGAAACAATGCTTGTTTTCAAAGCTCTTAATATTTCCGAAACACTAAATGGAAATGCGATCAAGCGCGAGTTGTAATAGATTAATTCCTAATCTAAAATTCAATAAATAAATTGGTTTGCGGTTACGTTTAATAGCATTGAATTTATCTGCTAAAAGGCACTTTAGAAACAAATTATTAAAACAGACGTTGAAGCTAATATGAAAACTCGGGCTGCAGATTAAATGTACCTGTTTCTAGCTCTACCTAACTAGGACTTCCATTGAGGCGAAGTGGGGGGAGAAGAGAAAAAAACTACATGATAGCTTTTCGCCTCTCATTCGCAATTCTAATACTTCGAAAACTTTTAATAGGATGGAATTTAAAATTCAACGAGAATTTAGACTCGCATAAAAGTTCAAAAGGCGCGGCCCGCGCTGCCTTCGGCGACTTTCTAATAATGGTGTACGGATATCAGTTATTTAACTTTTATTTAATTCACTTGCTTTGAAAAAACCGGTCAAAGTAGTCTACAACAGCAAGAAAAACCTATTTAGGCAGTTTTTAGAATTTCATTATTCAATACAGTCAAGTCAATAGATGTAGAATTTAGGTATATATCTCTGTACAATTATGTTATTCTAAGTTGATGGTCCTTTTATCCACATAATCATTTTATGAGCTTGTTTTAAACAACGATAACGTCGAATAAGGTAAATTAATGGCTACTTCTTCTCAAAAATAGTTTAATTTAATATAAATTACATAAATACATATAATATATTTTTTATAATACTAGTTTTAGATACTACATAAGCAAATCAGTGTAGTATTGAATCATTTCAATAGATTTACCCTTGGGATATCATTTCGTACTAGTTAAGATAATCCTACCCTATCCAAATCCTATCGAACCAAACCAATTTACGTGACAAATATCAGAAAAATGTGGTGGAAATAAGTCACAAAATTGTCATAACAAAAAATATACTTACTTATTGCAACAATACTTGAAATATTAGCAACATTTGTACTTAAAAAAGTCGTATAAAGAATTGTAAGCCTTTATTGAAGTTACCTAATTGTTATTTTTATACGACTGCCTGAAAAAAGGAGTATATTGCTTCAGGGTTCATGTATGTATGTATGTATGTATGTATATATGTATGTATGTATGTATGTATGTGAGTTTGTATATTCCACCATAACTTCTATACGCCTGAACCGATTTTGATAAATGAGGTATCGTTAGAATCACTAGCTTATTCCGGGTGACATAGGCTAGTAAAATTATTAAAAAAAAATATGGAGTGACCATGGTCCTGCATTAAAGACTAAAGTTGAAAAATAAAATTCGAAAATAAGATTAACTATATAATCATCATCTAGAAAATGATGAGTGGATTCCAAAAATATATAACACTATATTTCAATATCCAGTGATTCACAAAAAAATATCACTTAATCAAATGTGTATAAGATTCTATTTAACTAGATTAATTTGGTTTTTTAACTTTTTAGTTCGTTTTTTGGCAGGACAGTCGTGTTTTTTAATTTTTTTAATTATGACTTGTATAGCGTTGCCGATGCATAATACAAATCCTTTTGCATAGTCAAAAAGACATTACCTTGACGTACATGATGATTTTATTGCATACCTTTCAGAATACGAATATATTAGCAATAAAAAGTATTAATCACATAGTACAAAAACAAAGCAAAAACAGTATGAATATTTAACACGAGAATTGCTATTCCGTGGATAGAATTTATACTAGCTTATTAATCTTATATGTTTAAAAAACTCTCGTGTCACAATGTTAGTTACCATACTCCTCCGAAACGGCGTGACCGATTTTTATGAAATTTTATATGCATATTCAGTAGGTCTGAGAATCGGCTACATCTATTTTCATACCCCTAAAACACCTCAATCCACGCGGACGGAGTCGCGGGCATCAGCTAGTATGACTCTAAAGAAATACCTCGTAAAAACCAAATGTATCAGATTACTAGAAACACTCGGCAAAAAATTGAGCAAATAATTATTATGGTTCACAGCAATCACAGCTCAGATCTAGATGTGGTAAATTTTTTGTTCGACTACGAGTTTTTAGGTTTTGTAGGTATGTATTTAAAATAGAAACTCGCCTGTCTCTAGTGCCTTTCAATTTATTTTTTCTTCTTATGTGTATACAGCAATATTAGAAGTAATATTGTTGTACAAGCTAAGTTTTCATAAGCTTTTTCGTTCTAAGTTTTCATAAGAAGATAACGGCTAACGGCTTGAAGTGGTTTTTGAATGTGAATCAATCTAGGGAGAGGTGAATGACGACTTGTTAAGAGGTCTGAAGAAGGCTCGTTAACGATAAAGATTTTACAAAATAAGGACGGAAAAATAATGATACTTTCTATTATTATTAATAGTTATAAATTCAATAAGTAGTTCGTATTTTTTTTAATCCACTACAAGCTAGCCCTTGACTGCGATCTCACGTGATGGTAAGTGAAGATGCAGTCTAACCGCGGCAGATGGTAGCGGGCTAACCTGTTAAGGGCATGGCAGTTATATTAAACCCATATACCCCTATTCGGTTTCTACACGGCATCGTACCGGAACGCTAAATCGCTTGGCGGCACGTCTTTTACCGGTAAGGTGGTAACTAGCCGCGGCCGAAGCCCGGCATCGCACCGGAACGCTAAATCGCTTTGCGGCACGTCTTTTACCGGTAGGGTGGTAACTAGCCGCGGCCGAAGCCTACCACCAGGCCAGGGAAAATTCAGAAAATATAAATTTCCAAACCCTGCCGGGGATCGAACCCGGGACCTCCGCACGTTAAGGCAAATCTGCGCCACGGAGGTCGTCACGGAGGTCTTTTACAGATATAGAAGTCAAGGCGTTGGCTAGGTTGGTTATGTGATGTTGAATAAATTATCCGGATGGATAAGCTGAGTTTAGTGTAAGGTAGGTAACACAAGAAAAGTAGCAAGCACTTTCGAGAGACCATAGACTTTTTATGGAATGGCGCCTTTAGATTCTACGTCGGTAGGAAATATTGCATCGACAGTTTTTTGCCAATCAATGAATAAACTGGCACAGACGCAATAGACAAAACTCAAGCTGCCGGATACGAACGAGATTTTCACCTACTGTTTTTCAGCTTAAATCGTCGCTGTATATTCACTGTCGGCAAAAATCATTGAAGTACGTTTTACAAAAGCGAACAAGCGTTAAGTATTATTTAAAAAACTATAATCACACTACGAATTTTTTTATTTAAACACATTTTTTAAAAACAGGTAGGACATACATAAACTGCTAAAATCATAACCTTTGCAGTTGTCAGGTAGGTAAAAAAATGAATAGGTAGGCATAAGAGGTCAATTTATTTATCTTATGCACACAAATCAGTGTTATATTGTTATATAATATTGACATAGTACCGGTTGTGTTTGCTGAATGAATGGAAAAATAAACAATGGATTTCTGTAGTGGAATCTTGATATCTCTACAAACAGCATATAATTAACATATTTATATATTTTAAATTCAAATAAGGAGTGTATGAATATGAGATTTAGATAAGCATCTGAATGCTTCACTTTCCTTTTGCACATATTATGAGTTATCATTTTTGAATTAATAATATTCTGACCATGTATCCATTAGCAATAAAACGTCAACTCTAGCTAGCAAGTCTCTTGCACAGTTGCAATGCGTAAACCCGCAGGAAGTCAACTTCTACAAGTTCTAGTTCTAAAAATGATAAAGGATGTATTTGCAACTTTCAGTTTTGTTAAATTTTTGGCTCCGACAATTAGGTATGATTACATTCCAAAAGTTTTCAATAAGTTGTCAAAACATTTTTAATAAGATTTCTGAAAGAATCCGCAACGCATTGTAACGTCTCATTGAGTTATTCATAGTTTGTATTAAACAGTGTAAATGTTGAAATTAAAATAATATTCGTGACATTAATAATTAATTAACAACACACAACTTGGACGGCGACATGAATTGATATAATCTTTGGTGAATTATAAATAATTTATTATCGCGTGCTAGTTATAAATTTAAATTTAATAGTCGGGCAATAGAAAGTATAATTATGTAGTTACCGGAGCTATAACATTTGACCGCATTCGAACGTAATGGCAGTGCGGAGCTAAAAGCGAACCGCGTTGTTTCGGTTATATCGTGATTCGTGACTAAGCGCAATAACAATTCTATTAGTTTTTCAATACTGAATATATTAATGTTAGCGTTTTATAATTATGTCACCGGGTATTTCCATGGCGGTTAGAACAGGAAACATGTCGTACCTATTATATTATGTTAAATAATTGACCGAGCGAAGTGAAGGTCTCTGAGTCTACTTGAGTGAATTTGCACTTGTCCGTCCGTCCGTCCGTCCTTCCGTCTGTCAGAGCCTTATAACTTCTGAATTACTGAACGTAATTACTTCAAATTTAAATATGATGTGTAAACCGATGGCCTCCAGCCGAATATGGCTTAAAAAGTTATGAAAATCTTTATTTCAGGGAGGCTCTCATAGAAGCGAATGCGAAGTAAAATATTTTTAATAGCGTAAAATAGGGTTGCGCTATATCATTTTTAAGATAATTAAGAATAGAGTACAAAAGTGCTGGTGCTGATAGTAATAAATCGGCATTAAGGTTTTTTGTAAAACAATCTAGGTACGAAACGAAATGCACAAAACAAGAGCAAAAATCCAATAGGTATGATATGAACTGTTTAAAAACATTGTTTTGTATTTTAAATCGACGTATATTTTTTTGACATCAAAACTGTACAAAAAGCATACCATTAGCTTTGTTTTTATTTGAACGCTAAAATATGTAGAGCTCTTTTATTATTTTAATATGACATCGCTGCTCTGCTGTTTCAAACAAAAAGTAAAATATGTATGCAGCCAACGTGATAAAAAATAAAGACTGACAAGTGATTTATAAGATAGTTAAAATTGGAAACTATCCAATTTGCATGTACGAGTATGTGCAAGAAGATTGTTTGGAAATCGCATACATTTCAAAACCACTGTGCCAACATATTTATTGATGTCGCAACGAATTGCTCTATTATATTTTCAGTGTACTTCTCGTTCCAATATTTTTTTAGGAATAACAATATAGTATACCTCATGTTCTTTTTCTTCTTTAGCTGGTGATCGTTTGGAGTGTTCTTTTTCCGCTTTCACAGAAGCAGCGCTTGTTTTTTCGTTTCTATTTCGTACCACCGTTCTATTGCTTTCGGCTTTTTGTTTGCTTTTTTTCTTGCCTTCTTTCTTACTACCTTCAGCATTGCCTTTATGGGAATCCTTGATCCTCACTATGGTAACTTTTTTTAAACTTTAACAACACAATCGCCTACGTTGCGCACTTATTATGGCACACACACCGTATAAAATCACACATTTAATGTAGGTACCCTTTTTGTAACGCCTCAAGTAAGCGCATTAAAGAAAATATGAAACACTAGAACTTGCGTTAATTGGTTTAACTAGAACCGGCGTCACACAAAACTTTTTGCACTTCAAACAATCATTGTAATCCCGTCTATAATCACTGCAATCCTTGTGGCACTGTAATCCATAGAAGTCCTTCAGGTGCTGAGATAGTAGCTGTCAGTGAACAAAAATAACAATAGATCGTGATTCGAGCGGAGACAAAGACGTCAAATTATACAAAACACACAGACGTGGTGTCGGCCCAATGGCCGAGGCGAGAATGCGGCGCGGAGCAAGTCGCGCGGCGCGGCGACACGGTCGTCGTCCGTGCCCCGCCGCTCTTCTCGCGCACGCGCCGCCCGCCCAACAAAACGCTCCGTTGAGCATTCCTCGCGATACAATACACATGTAACCGGCTTTCGAAAGCCAATACATATCCTAACGTAAATACATTACCTTCGGGGAAATAAATTTCGGATTCGGATTAATACCGGAGGATTACGCTTGCTCTATCTAAACTACACAAAAAGTTGAGTTTGAAAAGGAAATTACTTATCTGCTTTCTTTCGAAGCTGTCCTGCTATTAGACAGAATTATCATTCTAACTGAGGAAAAGTAGTAAATTATAAACTGACTTAAACCTTCCCTTACGACTTACGAGCAATGATAATTTATCCCTAAGGTTGACTTAAACTTTCGGGACTACTGCTTTTAATAATGATTTCTTAAACCATTGTCAATTTTCAGGCTACAAGACAGAGGCCTTCTACAACCAGGCCTCTGTCTGCCAACTTTTCTTGCAAAATAGAAGGAAACCGAGTTCAACCTTCTGGGCGTAATGTATAAAACCTTTATATCTCTCTATTATTTCTTGTACGTACCACACGCTTACATCATATATTAGTCAGATTACTTCCATAATAAATACTCAGATTGAACTGCATTAAACTTTATTACCATAAGATGGGAGTAGTAAATTTGGCATAGCAAGATTTATTTGTGTTGTGCTCTAGAAGAAGCTTTACGAGCACCATAAATACGGATATTGTCAGTTAACCGTAAGCAACAAAATACGTTGGTTTGCGTTTACGTAAATGTATGTATGTAATACCGGTTCAAATAAAGGTCAGCTTTCGGTACTCTACCTACGTCAGATACAGAATCTTTTGTCAACAGAAAATTGAGACAAACGACCGAAACCTAAAACACGTACTTAGTTAAAAGTCAGAAGTGGAAACTAGAACATAAACCTCCAGATATTAGATTTAGAAACTTAAAAACAGCTTTGGTGCAATGTGCAATAACAAAACATAGACACACACATTTTAACATTTTATTCTTGCTCTAAAATACGTATTTTTATAAAATGTTCAGAGCAGTTCAGAGCAGCGCATTCTGGCATGCTGTTGCATTTTTTCGATCTTGTCAAACATATTTTAAAATTTTAAAGCAAGGTGGAGAAATCTTGAAACCTCATGAATTACAATGAATCGTGAATGATATAGATTATTCACACAATGGCTCAATTTCCGAAAGACGCAATAAAGAGCTCCCTTCTGAAAATATTAATTTGGAATAAATTATCTAAAAGAGAAAAAGCGGATAAAAGGCGTCCCTCTTTTCTTATCTTAGGGGAAACGTTTGAGTTGGAGAGAATCTTCACTTCCGCTGCAAAGTTATTGAATTGTTTTCTAATGGCTATAAGCTTATTTGGTGTTATAAAAGAATATCTTTAGATATGTCACCGTAAGATTGCAAAAACCGTTATATTATAATCTAACTTCCGAAATTATAAACTGTCGACAGATTGTGAATCGTTCAATGTTCTGAGTGTCAATTTTTGAAATATTAATTGTATTTACGTTTTCTTGTGTCTTTCTTGTAGGTTAGGTTAGGGTTCGACATACATAATCAGGTAGTGCCCGGTTCTATCGGGTTAATATACCTAACAGATTACAATCTACCGAAAAATAATGCGTTAAATTTTAATCTTTCGACAGTTTGCAATTTCGCGAGTGCGATTATAATCTAACGGTTTTTACAATCTTACGGTGACAGATATATAACGACCCTCGTATATTATCTGAATTAATGGGTGTAATAAATAAGAGAGATAATTTATGTAATCCTGTTATGATTGGAGACATAAAAAAAAGCGGGTGTTTTTCAATATACATATAAAAGGTAATTTATTGATGTCATGTTCAAGCTTAAAATCGATAGTGGTCGAAATTAAAATAGTAATTTTTGCATGTCCTTATCAATTAAACTCTTAAATGTTTATTTTATATGTCGATGATTACTTAATATGAATATGATTATTGATTACTTAATATGGAAAATGAGGCCTATCTATGTTTAATGAATTTAAGTAATATTTAATCAATATAGTAAGTATAATATTAAAACAAATATTTAGTTTATTTATGAGAAATTATCATTTAAATTATAGTCAAAACGTGTATTTATCAGAGCATCAATTAGTCCTCTTTATTCTTTAGCCACAGCATTATTTCTATGCATATAATTTAAAACGACGTAGACGTCTGTGATTTCGATATGAACATTCATAACATAAAAAATATTATGAATATTAACCTTATAAAAAAGAGTTATTTATATTTTTAGTCTTCTATCTAATCTTTGCCAGTGATCTTACAGTGATCTGGGTCAGATGATGGACAATAAAGGTGGCCAAAGGGACTTAGGTCCGTCAAGTCTGATTTATAGTGAGTGAAAGTTATCAGGACACATTCCATGTGTCGACGACAGAGGTGATTGAATTTTTTGATTTACGGTTGCTAAATTGCAAGCAAAAGCTATAAACTTAATGTAAAAAACAAAGTCGGGTTTGTTCGAACACTTATAACTCTAGAACAGCTGGACCGATTTTCATGGTTTTATTGATTTGTTGTATTTGTCTCCGTCCAGAATAGCAGATTAACTAGTAATAACTAGAAAATTTATGAATTTTTTTTTTAAAATTTCCCATACAACAAACCACGCGGTCGAAATCGCGGGCATCAGCTAGTATGTATTAATAATTGGTATTTATTATATATTGAAATGGCAGTTAATTAATAATTACGACTTGATTATCACAAACGAGACGGTGAGAAATATTTGCTGATCGGATTTAAATGATCATATTAATTACCTACGGGGGATGTTATACACATTGACGTCGCTTCCGATTAAACAAAAATTTTAAACTAAAAAATTTTAAAAATAGTTACAGGTACATTGTGTCGGGATGTTTTTGAGAGCAGTTAGTGTAGCGAATACCATATTTTGACGAGTGACGACTTCTCGTGCAGTGTTGAGCGCTGTTGCCTTAATGTGGGAGCTCTCGGGTTCGATTCCCGGCAGGGTTTGGGAAGTTATTATTTCCGGTACGAGGCCGTGTGGAAATCGACTAGGAGTATGGGTTTAATATAGTTATATACCATCGTAGGCTGCATCATCACTTACCATCAGGTGAGATCGCAGTCAAGGGCTAACTAGTAGTGACAAAGGAATTTGTTCTAACGAAACATTTCGTCGATTTCATATAAAATAAAAACTGAATTCAAGGTTTAAAAAAATCTCATAAAAGTACGTTGCAACTAGCAATACAACTTTTTCATTGTTAATACCAACATAATATAAATCGAAATCATTTTTCTAAAGGTAACAGATGAAATTCACAAAACGTTTTCACAAGTTTTTAAATTCGAGCTCGGTGAAGCCGGAAATTTACGGCGGAACGTTGTAAAAATAGTAAAATACTGTTGCCATATCGAATTGATACAAAATTGTGTATTTCTATAGGCAAAATGAAAAGATAGAGATTTTTGGTAGGAAACATAACCTATTACATTGTTATATATTTAATATTTATATTGTTTCATAAACCAGATTTTCATCTATTCCGTACATAATTTATGTGTAGGTACAACTGCAGGTCGGTTGCGAAAGTTTGACTATCACTTTGTCACGATTTTAATCGTTGTGATTGGTTAATATTATGATAATCTATGATTGTCTAGTGATTGGCGTCAGAGTCAAAATCTGTACCTGTAGCACAAACTACTGCAATATACTCATTGATGGTAGAACCACCAGCTCAAACCGCGTGCTGGATCTAAAGACTTAAGATCTTGTATGACGGTTCTCTCTATAATAGAGTCCCGACTATAAATAAATCTTGAGAATTTTCATACGGTCCAGGTCGCGGGAAAAGGTACATGGTTCGAATTTAATTAACAATCATATTTAATCATTTTTAATGTTTTATGTTACCAGGTATTTCGGATCCATATTTAAAGGATTTAATAAAACTACGCAGGCGAGACCGCAGGCAAAATACAATTATTAATAGCTTTATGAAATTATTAAGCATATTAAATTACACTACAGTGTAGGTATCATAAAGGATTAAAAGCAACAAACCGACCACCGACTGCATTAAAACTAGCTGTACGTATATAATTAAAATGCATAATGAAAATATTATTATCGCTTGGACGATCCGTAGGCCGAAGGGCCGTATTAATATTTTAACACCAATTAAGCCTTACTTAATGGGATGTGGATTGCTTCCGGCATTGATTACGCAGATTGGTATCGCTCGGGTACCTTAGCCCTATTAATGGTGCAATAAAAATGCTTATCGATTTGATTTACCAGTAGTAGGGAACTCCACTAGAGGGGATTTTTGGATTTACTCCAGCGCGGCAGATTAATATAAAGGGGATTTCTTTGGACCTTCACCATATGTGAGCCCTGTATATTGGTGGGTCTACCTACGTACCTAAAGGAGTTGGAGTTTTTTAAGTTTGTAACTCTCCAACTCCTTTAGGTCTCGCTCAAATCGTCAGATTATTTGAATGTACACTTTTCAGCATGTAATTAACTCACTCTACCTAAATCTGACGCGCTCGAGTATTTCTGATTTCTGATGATCTGCTATCCTAGACAGACCCATCAATATACAGGGGAGTGGCAAAAGCTTTAAAAAAACTATTGTCTGTAAGTAGGTTAGTAGATTATTCAATACGTAGTAATTAGTTAGTTGGCTCGTTTCCTTTTTGTAGTAAACATTGCAAGGAATAAAAGTTTATACTCAAATAAACTTTGCTTTTCAATCGTCAAGTGAATCTACCACTGATTCGCATAACTAGGTGATGCCCGCGAAGTCGTCCGCGTGGATTGAGGCTTTTTGGTTCCGATTACCACGAAAAATTCTTTTCATTTTTCGAGTTAATATATATAGCCTATGCCACTAACAAGTAATGTGGCTTTCCATTGGTACCAATATTTTCAAAATCGGTTCAGTAGATCCAGAGATTACCCCCTACAACCTCACAAACTTAACCACTTTATAATATTAATATAGATGTGTAAAATGAACCCTAAAAATTAAATTCCATGCGTATTTTACGTAATATGTAGCGACTGCTTTTCCTCGTTTTGTATAAAAGGTCATTATGTCTTGTCTTGAGAGTAGACGTATAAACTTGCATTATGTACAAACAATTTTCTAAGTTGTAGCAGTAGTAGGTAAGTAGTAGGTAAGTAAGTAGTTGTAAATTAGCGTGCTCGACTGCGGAGGTATGTAACGACATGATTTGTTAACCGCACGCTTGTGGACTGACAAAAGTAATTAACACTTACGATACACTAGAGCGCCGCTTACGGCACCGACCCTCGGGGCCGATATAATAAGGGAGAGGGCCCGTGATAACGATCGGAGCCGCTTCAGCAACCATTAAATTTTCGTGCCTCTTTTGCTCATTTTATACAGACTATATTGCAGTTTTTGTGTCTTCAATTAATTATTGGAATAGCTTGTCTCTTTTTGCCCGGATTCACTTCATGTGTCTTCCTTTTGTTCATGATCGAGTAGAGGTACGCCTGAAAATTTTATTTCAACAGAAAGTACATTAAAAGATTCTCGAATCCAATAAATTGTAATAATAATATCCGAATCCCAGATAAACTTTAGAACGAAGCGTTTAACTCTGACCTTTATACTAATTGTAAAGGTTCATTTATTTTCACCTCTGTAGGTCGAAAAGCGCTCCTTCGCTGCTTAAAACCAGTAAGCAAAACTCGTTTTTGCTCACCCCAGTGAGAAAAAATTGGTTTGATCATTTTCTTCATCATTTCATGTCATTTTCTCCCAAAACGTTCAGAAACTCCGAAAAAATCTGGCAGACGGTAGACACAGACTAACAACTTCACTTCTTGGCGGGGTTAGTTCGTTTTGATGTAAAATTTAAACATTATCAAAAATAAAATATGTGAATCTAGTGAGAAACATGGTAATCGTGCTGTTATATTATATTGTAAAATCTAGGCAGGTGTGAATATTTTTTTACGTCTTAAATTTTCTCGCTATTGAGGTGAAAAGTTGTAAGTACATCAATAACAATCGAAAGTGAAAATCCAAATCTTTTGTTTTGCGCGTAATATTATATTTCATGTTACAGTAAGTAGGCTATTATAACAATATGTATGATGGATATGGATCTATGACGGATAATTTTGTTGGGTAAACTGTGAGCAGCGCAAATAGGGGTGTAGCGGGATTGGGGAGGGGAGGAACGGGAGTCAAATAATGGCCGCAGGATTTATTTCGAACCTCATTCAATTTGCGGCGAGCGTATTGTTAAATTATATTTTCGTATCAGACACATTTCACGAGTGCGTGATTTTATGTTTTTAACATTTAATTAATCCTGCAGTGGAATTTCACGCTATATAAATATTCAATTTGTTTATCGAAATCTCACAGGGCTGCGAGTTAAATGGAGAAAGTGCGATGCGGAAAATGTGGCTTCAAAATGTATGAGGACATTCCCCGAGGCGACAGCGGGGAGGTGTCACGAGACATATTAATGAACGTGTGACTTGCCGTTGTGCTTTTAGAATTATAATGAGCCACAACTTTATTTTAGTTTCGGAATATAAATCGTGCACTGTATTCTAAAATCGGAATAAAAATTCGTTATAACAAAAGTTGCGAAAAGTTCGTAGACAAATATTTGCAGAATCTACACAACAATAGAGCGACCACACGAAATGGAGGTGGTTTTAAATTCAAAATCTCAAACCTTTGTGTAGCTCGCAGTACTTGCGCTAAGCGCACTGCACTGAGAAGTCGCAATCAGGATTTGTGACAAAGAAACCGAGGAGGGGCGGAAATACGGGGAGCGTCAACAACACAAAGAGATGCTTACCTTCGGATTTCTGCAGAGCTATCTTTCAACAAGTCATATTGAAAAGTAATGTTAACAATATTGAATGAAATAATTCTTGGTTTTTCAGAGTTAAAAAGTTTATAGAAAATAATATCAAAACAGTACATAAACTAAATGTAAAGCTTTAGAGTGCTAGAGTGTATTTTGCTAGATATTATAAAAACATTTTATCTCGTTTACAACACAGCAACTGGAATTTTAAATGAAATACACATTGCATTGTAGCCTATTTTACTGAATAATAGTGCAACTATACGGAACTTGAACGCAGGAGTATTACTTAACTCTAACAGTTATTTAAATAATAGTTCTTCAGAACTTTTAATCGACATAAAACACTAACATTAAAAAATATTTAGTGATAGAGTGGCAGGAGTTAGGGAGCTACGGAAGCGGGGAGATGCAGTCGACGATGCAGCGCGCTTCGCGAGGTGACATAAAATTTTCAACGACTGCGTCAAGTATCTGCCGACATTATCTAACCGTTTGCAAGTGCTTCACCGCATCTCATATCTTTTGAATAAAAATTCCCAAGTGTAATATTGTTCCCGCTAGCTTATGCGGGCACCACGTTTATAACAGATTGTTTATAGATATACCGAACATTTTATAACGTCAGGAAATCTTAAATAAAGTCTTGGAAAATTTACTTTCACAAGTTTCATAAAATATGAACGCCGTAACAATAATAAAAAGTGAGCTTAACAAGCTGACAATTTAATGCCGTAAAATTGTAATTTCCTCGCGGCTCGTAAAAAAGAAAAAAGTGGGATAATGGGTGCAAAAAGAGTGAGTGAGCGTAAATATAGCGACGAAACACGAGTGGCGAGACAAATAGAAGGCCAAAAAGGGGAAGGGGCGGTCACTGACAATCTCATTACAGATATGAATACATAATGAGTTAGCATTAAGCCTCTCCTGTGCACGGCTGGCTTCGCCTTTGTTGCTGTTGTATACTGTGTCGGGATTACGAGCGCCGCAAGCCCAATTTATTCAGCTAATCGAGCTTACCTCGTTTGCCGTAAATTAATTAACTTTAGGTCAAGTTGTGCATACGATATTCACAGTTCTAGACTTTTTCTGAGCATACTAGTACACTTTTAATACTGATATTGATATTGATTACACGCAAGAACTTCAACTTGATTTTATATCTTAAAAATATTTGCATTATACACCGGCAACTAAAATATTATGCTATAATATATTTAAAATTTTATCTATAATGACCTATTTTATAAACTTAATTTTAGTGTAGTACCGCTGTACACAGCATGGTCTAAAACTGCATTATATTAATAAGCTTTTTAAAATAATGCGACAAGCAAAGGGTGCACGTGACGACAACCAGATGGACGTGTTCAAATCCCGAGAACACGTGCGGCAGTTGCCAAGTCAACTGACCTGTTTATACCCGATGCACTTGACAGCGTCGATCAAACTATGCGCTGTGACCGGGTATGACGCTTCCGATAGGCATCGGACTATCCGATGTCATGTCCAGGGAGCATACTACCATCGCTTAAATCCGTATGGTAATAATATTGTTGATGTTGTATGTAATATTGTTGATATTGACGTTCGTGTTTTAGAATTATAAGCCTTATTTTGGGGAAAGTCATGGAACGTGACATAAAACTCATTCATCATTTTGAAATACGCGATGGTAGTACCCCTTCAAGTTAACCCCACTAATGAAATATTAGTGGTTTGTGTCTTTATGGTAAGTAGAGTAGTTTACTAACAAATATATAAATATGCCTTCTATTACAGTGTTTTCAGTAATTTTAGCACTCCATAACCGGCCAATCTCCTTCGTGCCTCCCTCAAGTTACTCGACACTGGCGAAGTGCATTGAGCTGTCTTGGCACTACTCAAAGCTATAAACCAAGAAAAGAAGAAGAAGAAATATTATTGACTCAATAAAATAAATCAGTTATATAATAACTAGGAATCACCGCGCAGAGGAATACAATAATTAACAAGATTGACTCAACGACGGATCAATCGACTTCCAAAGGCTCTATAGAAGTTTCTGAATAGCGCATCAAGTACGTTATATTGTCTTACTTTAGGTATTATTGCAGTCGTATGCATATGTCACCGTAAGATTGTTAAAACCGTTAGATTACAATCTAACTCGCGAAATTATAAACAGTCGAAAGATTGTGAACCGGTTAATGTTCTGAGTGTCAATTTTTGAAATATTCATTCTATTTACGTTTTCTTGTCTCTTTCTTGTAGGTTAGGTTAGGGTTCGACATAAACAATCAAGAAGGTTCAATTAGGTTTTATCGGGTTTAAATACCTATCAGATTACAATCTACCGGAAAATACTGCGTTAAATTGTAATCATTCGACAGTTTGCAATTACGCGAGTTAGACTATAATCTAACGGTTTTTACAATCTTACGGTGACATTTATATATATCTAATTTTCTATTTATTTAAGTCATATTATTGCGCATATTGCGAAAATACTTGCGGTTTTAACAAGAACAAGTTTTGTTCTTGATTCTCGAGTCAACTCAATCAGACAGATCAAAATAGTTTTGATACGTAGGAAAGGATTTCGTAGGTTCAATCAGTGCAAAACTTCTGACGTTCAACATCGCAATAACACCTGGCCTGGGACGTATTCTCCTACCTGCAGGTTGTGCAAACATGTAGCGAATTAACTTCGAGCTATTTCGCTAACAAAGCGCTGCTACATAACAGCTTCTGGTCAAAGAGAATGAGAATTTCGACGCGCACTTTGTTCCCGAAATTGAATTGAATGTCATATAGAGCACATTCCATATGCTCAAAGGGAGAGTAATTGCGAACTCGCAGCTCCATTTAGAATGAATTCGTACAGATCTGGCGATGAGAGGCAAAGAGAGGAGGCGGCATAGCGATGTGACGTTTGTAAGCAGTGCTTGCGTTGCAAATCGCGCGCCTATCCACTCGTGTCGCACCGCGCGACTTGGTCGTTTGCCAGCCGCTTTGTTTTATAGCTGTAGCAAACTATTTGATATGCAGCCATTGTTTACATTTAATGATACGGAAAAATGTAAACATATTTCAATGTTTAACTGCTGCGATTTTGAGCTAATGTAATGACGGTCAATTTTGTACCTATATATTTTCCGTCAATGTTACGATTTTGGCTCTGACTTCTGGGAAGAGATGAATTTATAACTACTTATCAGTGAGAATAATTCAGTTCCGTACACAATTTCTAAACTAAACTAAATTGATAGGTCTAAATCTAATGCTATTTTTTTGACCAGGAAGCTTTATGAAAGGCATAGGCATGTATTTCGACCTGTTTTTTTAGATTAGATATGCGAGATTGTGTACAACAGAATAAACCACAAATATCTGCCGACCTAAGCCTAGACTTAATTAGAAATCGCTCACATTGAAGAAAATAATGCAGTTTCAAAAGAATTTTAACGATTATTTACAGACGCTTAGCGAGAAAGCATATCAAAACTTGAAGAAACATTAGAAATCATTGTTTAATGTGCTTCAGACTCCCTAATAAAATTATAACACCGTATAAATGGCACAACAAACCAAAAGAGATAAAGAGAGTACGTAATAAAAACAGTTCAATTTTAGGGGTATTTTGTCGAGGTTATATCCATAAACTGAGCAGAGCAAGGGTGGGGTGCCTCCCGACTCCCATCCACCCCCTTAGCGTTCGCGGAGTAATGAATAAACTCGCTAAACACAATTTCACGATGAGAGTAATCGGCCCACTCTTTAACACTATACAAGTGATTTTCACTTACTGAGCTGACATTTTCACTAAAATCAAGCCATTTTTTAAAATAGTAATTAAGAGATGTACAGATCTTTATCTATACCTATGGATGTTTGTTATAAAATCACGCCAGGACGGTTGAACAGATATAGATCAACTCGTAGGTAAATAGGAACACAGTTGTCTCGAATTTACCTGACGTCTTGTGAAGTTGTGACCAGCTTTAGTACTTTCTCTCTACAATATGTACGCTATTAATATAGTTATATCACCTTACGGGCTTGCTTGAACTGAATCCATACTATTAATATTATTGTAATATACTAGCTGATGCCCGCGACTCCGTCCGCGTGGATTGAGGTGTTTTAGGGGTATGAAAAATAGATAGTAGCCGATTCTCAGACCTACTGAATATGCATAAAAATTTCATCATTCATTGTGACACGATAATTTTATATATGTCACCGTATAAGATTGTAAAAACCGTTAGATTATAATCTAACTCACGAAATTGCAAACTGTCGAAAGATTACAATTTATCGCAATATTTTTCGATAGATTGTAATCTGTTAGGTATATGAACTCGATAAAACACTACCTCTTTATATAAATCGAACCCTAACCTGACCTACAAGAAAAACACAAGAAAAATTGACACTCAGAACATTGAACGGTTCACAATCTGTCGACAGTTTACAATTTCGCGAGTTAGATTATAATCTAACGGTATTTACATCTTACGGTGACATATACAAGATAAAAATCAATTGATGTTCGTTTGTCTCGCTAAAACTCGAGAACGGCAGGACCGATTTAGATGGGATGTTTTGGGTGTGTTTGAGTGGATTCAGGGCTGGTTTATATTCATAATTGGACCGGGCCCACTAGTATTAATAAATGCGAAAGTAGCTCTGTACGTTACGCTTTTTCGCGGCCGCTGCACCAAACTTAAAGAGCTAAGAGATAAGCTTGCGCCCTGGGGGTAGAGGACATAGAATACTAATTCTATCCTGAAAAATTAAAAAGTTTCCACGGGATTTCCCTAAAAGCAGGATTAAAGTAGAACGAAGTTGTGGGTGATGCCCTGTGATATTTTATTTACATTAAATATGAAACAGATCCATAAAAGTAAACCTAAGGCAAAGAAAATATATTCCGAATCCGTATAAATATATTGGAAAAGTATATTGTGATACCAATTCGTTTACCTTTAAAACGGTTAGTAAAGGGGAGAAAATCACAAAAATAATCAGACGTGGAACAAACTTGAACATTCTGCAATACATGAGAGCAGTAAAGCGCTGTAGAACAAAGGTATTAAAGCGAATTTTCAAGCTCGTTCTTGTGGAATATAGAGAAAAGCGACGCAATGGCTCCGCTAACTCATTTTATTTGTTCTCTCTGTATAAAAATGTAGTTTGTTTCGGAGCGTTTGTCGAGGGTCGAGGCGCTGCTGAATTCAGTTTATTTTATTGTGGTCGTAATGGGTAACTCGAGCCGCATAATCAAATTACCTATTTCCATTTTTCATCTCTGTTTTATGTTTATGTCAAAGTAACATTATACATAAAATCATATAAATATTTGCTTTATGTAAATATCAAAATTATTTATGCAAATCAGGCTATTCGGAATTAAAATGATGGCTTACAAGACAAGAGATAATAGTATTGTTAGTAGGAATGTCCTATAAATATTAAAATACCTTTTATGTGCAATATTATAGTAAACAAATCGCTTCGAGAACACCCGCTGTTGAGTCTCTAGTTTTAAAATAAATTTACATAGTAACGTGAGCTGAAAATAAAGAGGGAGAACTAAGCGAAACGGCGAAGAGCAATGAGGCGATGGATGCATAAAGTCGCTTCGAGACAAAGTATAAAACAACAAAGTGGTCGACGCATCTAGCTCGACGGCATAAAGAGGGGAATAATCCGACAACGTACGCTAAAGTGCCGAGAACAGTGCTTTAGGATACACATAAAATAATGATCTGTCTTCTCGAGCAATATTCGCTCGTAATTTATGACAAAACAAAATAGTTGCTTTGGAAAGTAAGTAATAAAAACATATCTTTGGCATTATAACGCAACGACTGCAGTGCAGACTAATTGATAACAGGTAGCGGCAAATTACTCTAAATGGTGTTTATGGAATGTAAAGGTGTGCATTGGGATTTGGGCGTGAATGGTGATCAAAATGTGAAAACTTTGTAGGTACTGACTACATATGTATTGTTAAAGGAAGTTGTTCATCATTTTATGTCATTTCTTATTTGAATATCTTTTCTTAAAAAGGCAATACTAAAAATGCAAATCACAATATTTAGGACAGATGACCGCATTTATGTAGTTCAAATTATAGCTTCGTGAGTCCTGAAATCTAAGTAAATAGATTTAGAACAACGATCTTCTATACAATACATAAACATAAACATGATTTGTATGGATAGAGATGTGCCTTGAAAAAACGTGTTACTTTAATTGATCCACGGTGGCGTTGCAAGAAATTGCATGCGATTTAGTAGTGACGGGGCCTGGTTAATAAGATAAACATGAGGCGAGGACAAAAACTGCTTTAATGAGATCGAGAGAATGTACATTGGTGATATTACACGAGCCCGCGCCAACGTAGAACCGGCAACCGGTTCTACTCGCTCGAGTGTTCATTAAAAGTAAAATTAATCTCTTTAGCGTGTTCTAAATTTTTAATCGAATTAGAACTAACGATAAATATCTTATACATGATAACGATTATGGTTAATTACATTTAATGGCTACCTAAAACGTAATTTTTTATGTATTCTTTATTGCGCACACAAGAAATATAGAAATATATATGATTACAAAAAAAAAAAGCTTAATCGTAGTGAAGCGTGCAAAGGCGGTCTTATCGCTAAACTTTTACTTCTATAATGATGAATCGTGATTCGTGAGGAAACATGCATGTCCGATGTTCTCAAAGGTATATTAAGTCAACAGGAAAATCTATGTAGTACAGGGTTTTTTTTTGGGTGACCATGGTCCCGCATTAAAAAAAAACGAAAATAAGATTAACTATATAATCATCATATAGAAAATGTTGAGTAGATTCCAAAAATATATGACACTATAGTTCAATATATAGTGATTAACTAATAAATATCATTTAATAAAAATGTGAATAAGATTCTAATTTAACTAGATTAGTTTAGATTTTTTACTTTTTAGTTAATTATATGTATATTTTACACACATTCGAATAAAATATGAGATTAGTCATATTAATTTATTCATAACTAGCTAATGCCCGCGACTTCGTCTGCGTGGATCGAGGTTTTTTAGTTCCCGCGGGAACTCCTTAATTTTTCGGGTAGTAAGAAAAGTAGCCTATGTGCTATTACAGACTATAATCTGTCTCTGTGCCAAATTTCAGCCAGATCCGTTCAGCCGTTGGGTCGTGATTGAGTAACAAACATCCACACATCCATACATCCATCACTCCGTTTACGTGTGAATATCGTACGATAGATATCAAAGACAGCACTTGACAACACTATCAGCGGGGGTGAGGGCGGACGGGGGAGGGAGAAATATTTGTTTTTGCTCATGACTTGTTACAATTTTAACATAATCAGACCTGGGCAAGCAAAATGATGGTAAAATGAATGAACAATAAAATGATGAAGCGCCGCTAAATCCAGCAAGTATGAACATTTTAATCAAAATATTTTCTTTCCATCACAGTCAGAAAAGCTTGTTAATTCTAAAGCATTTTGTTTACCGTCTAGACAACGAAATTGAAATGCTTTTGTGTTTAACAAAATAAGCGCTTGTTACTAGTCCATTAAGCTAAGCGTCTAAAGGCAAAATGTAAGTATCATTCTCGGCGGGATCGAGCAATTAATCCTAAAACCACAAGCTCAAACGAATCCGTCTCGCTTATAATACGGCGAATATTCAGCGAGCCGGGAAGCGGCTAAACGTATATTTAAACACCTGTCACCCCCTTATCTCACTCTCTGTACAGATCGTCTAACTTAGATTACTTTGTAATAATTCTGTGAAATTTAGACCCAGACAGAATATATTATATAAATTGGTCTTTGTCACGAGTTGGCGTAATATTAATGGATTAACTGTAACAGTACAATTTATAGACTGCTTGAGTGGAACACTTTGTCAAGTTGTTTTCTTATACTTTGTCTTTTACTATCAGCGCTACAGAAGATAGACAATTTACGATAATATTTATAGCTAGTATAACTTTTATAAATTATAATTTTAAGAATGGCATGTTTGAGCTACTTTTAACACCCCAAAATAAATACAAACAATAAAATTTTTCTATTTTCATTCTGTTATACTAATTCATTCCGTCCCACAGATTATATTGATTTTATCGTTTAAGAAGTTCGAAGTTATGGATTCGTTTCATTATAAATTAATTATTATGAGAAGAGAAACAAAATGATCATCTCTTGAAAATGAAAACAAAGAAATCAGTGATCCAGCTCCGAGCAAAAGTAATTAATTAAGGTGAAACAATCGCGAACAACTTTGCACTCATCTCGAAAACAATGGTATACAAAATAGCTTTACAAAAGTGAAGAAAGAGACTACGAAGATACCATAACGAAGTCGTACCATTATTTGTAACATTTAGAGCTTTTTAATAGACGTAATTGTAGATAGTTTTATCAAATACATAAACATAACCTTTCTTTTTCTTTAAGTTGCTGATTCAATTAATCAATACTAGTTGATGCCCGCGACTTCGTCCGCGTGGTTTAAGTTTTTTGTTATTACCGCGGGAACTCCTTAATTTTCCGGGATAAAAAGTAGCCTATGTCACTCTCCAGGTACTGCACTATACCCGTATCATATATATATGAGGCGTTATTGAAGGACAAACCAACAAACACACTTTCGCATTTCTAATATTAGTATGATATCCTACGGATATGCTGTTGCAGTATAAGTGTTGAGAAGTCGTTCAGAGAGTATATGCCTAGAACCCATACTATATCACAACCGGCAGATAATGGTACGACTTCGTTATGGTATCTTGTAGATGGACAGCGCGTGAGGAACACTAAGAGCATCGAGTCGGGACGTAGAAATATTTAATTCGAAACTATTCGCAATATTTGAAACGAATACACCAAAGCAAGGGTAAATTAAATCCAGACCCTGTCAGTTTGCTTGCCCATAACATCTATAATATATCCCTTACTCTTCAATGTAGTAAAATTTGAAGATCTCGGAGTATTGATAAGATAGCTACCCAAACTTTACAAAGAAGCTAATCTGAACAACCATTGGCCAAAGAGTACTTATCAAATAGAGCACATATGTCCAGGGCTATATATCAAGTAGCCCGTAGCCAGGGGCTGGTAACGAGGACTATCCTGGCTAACCGGGACTTAATATGGGCAGACCATTGTAAATTGTTGGGGCTAGAATAAATTAGGAGCGTTATGTGAATCGCGGCGAGCCCGTTCGTGTCCGTATTTAAAGCGTTACGGCGAACTTTGTGGTGGGATAATTGCGGCCCGGCCGTAATCGCTCACAAGTCACATGCTGATGTGAGAATGGCGGTTCAGCTTTTCTGTGTACTTTACGTGCTTAGTGTAAGTGATGAAACTGATATCCCATTGGCACCGCAGTGCTTTTATTATTTTCGTTAAACTACATGTTTATCGAAAATCGTTATTGAAGAAAATAACTATAACTTCTTTATGAAACCATTCGTTGAATTTTACTAGGACTGCCGTATAAATATGTATAGTGAATAGTAATTGTGTGGATCTCGTGAAAAGCTTAGTGTACTAATTATTCTATGCAGTACGGTCTTTGGGTTATTTATAAAGTAAGTAGCTTATAAGTAATTTATTATTAAAGATCCTGAACCTAAGAGCTTTAGATGCAGGCTTTAGAGGCATATAATCTATTATCAAATTTGGTATCATTAATATTTTGTAGGCTTTTGAAGTAATCTGAAAATTTCGCCAACATTTTTTTCAAATCTGAATCCACTGTAGCCATTTTCACATGCCATGAAACAAAGATGGTTCGTCAAAGGAGCGTAATTAACCGTAGGCGGGCGAGTGTTCACACTCGACGCTGAGGTCGAGATATCTCGTCGGATCAGCAGCTCTCTCGGCGCTTTGCGATTCCGTTTGTCACAGCGCCCGGCTGCGGCGTGAGCTCTCGCTCTGATAAACGCATGTCAACGTGCTTTGACTACAAACAGCCTTTAACCACAGTTGCAATCTGCTGGCTTACATCTGAAACATGTAGGTACTCTGCGATTGACTGCGGGGCATTGCAGTATTATTAACTCACCATTATTGTTATCACTTACGAGTAGCTCATCGATTATTCAGTGGTTCATGATATCAATAAACTTAAAAGAAGGATTTATTATTTGTTTATATGATAGCTTAACACCAATAAATATAAAATAGTTCCGTGGACCGAGAATGAGTGAATGACAGACAAAGCACATTCTAAGCCGGTGGAGAGAGGAATGAAATTATTAAGGTGAGCCCTGAAAGGGTGCATTAAGTAGGGATTTTGAGAAATTCCAACGGGATATTTAAAAAAAACAAATTTTAATAACATTAAAACAAGTCAAAATTTAAATAATTAAAAAACACGACTGCCCTGCCAAAAAACGAACTAAAAAGTAAAAAATCTAAATTAATCTAGTTAAATTAGAATCTTATTCACATTTTTATTATATGATTTTTTTTGAATCACTGGATATTGAACTATAGTGTTATATATTTTTGGAATCTACTCATCATTTTCTAGATGAAAATTATATAAGTACCTAGTTAATCTTATTTTCGATTTTTTTTTTTCAAATTTAAACTTTAATGCGGGACCATGGTCACCCCATCAATTTTTTTTTAATTTTACTGGCCTATGTCACCCGGAATTAGCTAGGGATTCTAACGATACCTCATTTATCCAAATCAGTTCAGGCATATAGAAGTTATCGTGGAATATACAAACTCACATACATACATACATACATATATACATACATACATACATACATACATGAACCCTGAAAACAATATACTCCTTTTTTCAGGCAGTCGTATAATAAAATCATCGCACTAGCCACTTTTTCTAACTGGTATTTTACGGTCAGTTAGAGATTAATGGTAGGCACTAGACATTAATAGAAAAAATGAATTTTGTGTCTAACGTAGGCAGTAAAAAGGAGTTCAAAAGAGATGAATCAAAATGTTCGCAAGTTAGGCCCTGTTCGTGTCGACCTGGTTAGCACGACGATAATACGGATCTTCGAAGTTTGCAAGCGGGTAAGCCTGTGGACCGTGAAGGAGTGAGTGGGGGTGGAAAAGACTTGTTATTACACCCTCTCACCTACGTAAGGGGTTTCAGGTCTGAGCCGTACTGTCGCACAAGATTAAGACGCTCCTCGCTTTGCTGTCAACGCTCCGGCTTTTAGACACTCTGAATAGAGTCAAGTGAGCTCCTTTTTCTGTTCGCCGACTTTAATATGACAAAATCGCTTACTTACTCGTGACCTAGGTATGTAAATGAGTGAGTTAGGTACAAGTATATTGGGTTACTCAGCTTAATTTTAAAGAGGGTTGCTGCTTAAGGAATTAAATGTGAGTACCAAGAAACCAGAAACACTGTTCTAGAAATAAGCTGAGAGTTTAAATTTTTTTCAGATACCCCAGCAGTATATATAGTTTTAACGCTTTAAATGAATTTATTTCACACTGGTTATAAATATAAAAAGTGGTGAAGAGAAGCCAGATAAGATGGAAACAAAATAAGTTGAAGAGAAAGCATTATCATTGGCTGCTCGCGAGGAACAAAGAAAATGGTGGAAACCGAACGTACGACAGTACTTTATAGGCGCGTAAATATGTTTTATATCCTTCCACTGTCTGTTATACACTGGCGCGCCGCCGACCCCCCTCCCTTCCATCGTGCCGACCACCCATCCACCCCCAGCCCGGAGGGTTGCCTCGCTCTCGGAAATGCCGAGCTTTAATAAAACATATATTTTTCCGAGCGAGGAAAATACTGGGGAAACTCGCAATTTGTTCTTTCACTTTATGCTCGTTTACAAGACAAAAGTGGAACATTTCAGAAACATTATGTTAATCACGCAGTTATGTACATTGTGTACATAGTGTTATTATAATTCGCTAAATTTATTTGATGTTTTGCATCGAATCTGTGACTCTACAGATATCTCGATCTAAGATCGAGGAGGGATTAGCTACACATAATAGGTGCGAGAAGTCGTAAAACGTTGATGATAGCCGTCGTGTGAGTCGTTACGTGGCTGTTAGCTGTGCAACAATGTAACCGGTAGCGGCAGATAGTGCCGCGATGACCCTTATCTCACGGCGCACGCGGTTGAGTGTGTGGCCGATTTATTGCGGCTCGTACCGGTGAGCCGCAGAATCAACCCCTGACTTTAACGCTAATTATAACACGCCCTCGCTACTTTACTTTATTGCTTGTTCTGCACACTAACATTCCGACAAATAACGACAGTATAATAATAATCCCTCCCTTGTTCCATTAAAAGCCTTTTGATAACATAATAATGAATTAATATTCAGTGAGTATTTTCGCAAACCAACAGAACAAAAGAAAACGTAATAGCTTTTGAACAACAAAATTGTTATTCGAAAAGAGATGAAGTACCAATTAAGATAATGTTACAAACAAATTTATATTCTGATTTCTGAGACATGATAAATTATTTTATTATTGCCTCGCGTATTATAAAGAATCTTAAATGTCTGTTGTGCGAGGGAGCTGTATGGAAAAGCGAGTTAAAGTGAAACCACAAGCTCCCACCGCACCGCGCCAGACTGCGCGCCATAAAATATTACACTAAATGAAAGAAGCTCTTTCAATTAACCGAGCCAGGTTTGCGTAAGGTAAATCCTGCCAAGAGGCGCCCGCTAGTGCAGCGTTGGGAAATATTTCTTTCGTAGCGATTTCACTTGAAAATTGCCGGTATATTTTATTTTCACTTAATTTATGGTTAAAATAAACGGCAATTTCGTTATGAAGAATGAAATAAAGTTGTTCAATGTTGTTTCATGAGATTGAAAAAAATGTGTAAGTATAATATTAGGTAGGATTATTACAAATAAGAAATTTTATTGGAATAAAAGAACAAAAGAATTTGTTTGTAATATGTTTGAGTATTTTTTGACAAAAATATTACGAAATATAAAACGGTTGAGGCCCCGATTAATACACATGATATTTTTACACTGATATAGGTAACTAATAGTCACGGCTTCAGGATGCGGTACAGCCTGATCCAGATCTCGTTGCATCATGGGATACTGGCGATATTGAGCTTATGCAATAGATAAAGGGCTTAAATCGACTGCATTATTTCTGGTATAAATTAGGTGGATATTTTATACGAAAATAAAATAACACTCATTGTTCGTTAATGTTAAATAAGTTGACCGAATTTCTCTCGACCTGGTTCCCTCGCGTTATTCCGATGATACATTGCCTCTCATATGTACACAGCCGAATAAGAATATAATATGCGCATCACAACACGTAGCATATGAAAGGAGAATTGATGGCGGCATTCTATCGGTATTCATGTTCTGGTTAATGCCCCAGATTGTGTTCACCTCGTACCGCCCGCGCTAATCGAGTAGAAGTGATATACCTGATTCATGATTCAGGCAGGGTAAGGGTAACGTATGGTCTTTAATTTATAGGTATGAGATGCTTATTTTTTACTAGCTGATGCGCGCAACTTTGTGCGCGTGGAATTAGTTTTTGGAGTCCCACAGGAACTCCTAAATTTTGTAGGATAGGGATAAAAAAGCCTATGTCACTCTAAAGGTCCTCAACTATGCCCATGCAATAAATCACGTCGATCAAGGGATCGACGTGGCTCTGTTACGGCGTCACTGACGGACAGACTGACACACTTTCGCATTTATAATATTACTACATGATGCCCGCGACTACGTCGGCGTGGATTAAATTTTTTTGCTTCCAGCGGGAACTCTTATCCGGGATAAAAAAGTCTATGTCCTCGGGATACAAATTATCCCTATAGCAAAGTCCATCAAAATCGGCTGAACAAATGGGCCGTGAAAGCGTAGCAGGTAGACAGACAGACACACTTTCGCATTTATAATATTACTAGCTGATGCGCGGGACCGTGGATTGAGGTGTTTTAGGGGCATGAAAAATAAATAGTAGCCGATTCTCAGACCTACTGAATATGCACATAAAATTTCATAAAAATCGGTCAAGCCGTTTCGGAGGAGTATGGTTACTGACTTTGTGACACGAGAATTTTATAAGTAAGATTAGTATGGATAGTAGTAAACTATAATGATCATAGGTACCAGCAGCTAACCAATTCAGGCTTACATGCTTACAAGGTCACGTAATCATTTTAAATAGAAAACATATCTTTAACCAATTGGTCCAAGAAGAGATACATAAATAAAATTAAATCGACTCACAATATTGGACTGAATTCGAAAACAAGGGGTTTCTACGAGATTTTAAAACACTTAAGTCAACCTTGACAAAGTCGCTGGCACTAGCTAAGTACAGCTAGTAACTGCTAACAAAATAATTTGAAAACTCTTTACATACCTATTCAGAGAGTTAAATTGTTTCCATACAAGCGCCGCTCAAAAGGCTTATTTCGTTTATAAACAATTTAATTAAAACTACATTTGTAACGATATCAATCTTTTAATTGATATCAGCCATCTTGGTTGTTCTTATTTCAAAGCACATTGTTGATTTTTTATCTCCATTTATAAATCAGACCTGCAGTCTACCTGTTCCGACATCTGGTCGACTGCTAACTTGATTATTGGCGCACGGAATTTGAAATGGGATTTTTATTTCAGAGTTAATTAATCCAAACAATAAATTCTCGAATCATCTCATGCTTACAAAAAATGTTGTGTTCTGAAAATTATTAACAAGCAATCCTTTATCTATACTATACTAATAATATTATAAATGCGAAAGTTTGGATGGATGGATGAATGTTTGTTACTCAATTACGCCAGAACGGCTGAACGGAGCTGGATGAAACTGGGCACAGAGATAGATTATAGTCTGGAATAGCACATAGCTCGGAAAATGAAAGAGTTCCCGCGGGAATCGAAAAACCTCAACTACGTGAACGAAGTCGCGGGCATAACCTGGTTGTCTATTAAAAACTCTTTCCGTTAGTGCATTACTCAAAATCAGGTAGGTATACATTATATAACAGTAAACTGGAATACATTCCTGTTATATCTATTAATCAAGTCTGCAAATCTGACAAGACAAAGTTGTGGTCGTGATTAAATTTACTCTGCCGTCTAGCTATTAGTTATAACTTTGGATAAGTTACGCGAGCGTAGCGACGCCTATTTCCTTGTTATCCCTGTTTCTATTAAAACAGTATCAAGTTAACTGCGTGGGCAAGTTTCCTGATAGTTACTGGGTTTATAAAATATCTTCTTCGAACGAACAAAATTCTAACCTTAAGCAGGTTAGAATTTTGTACTAACTCTAACCCATGAAATGAAATGAAATGAAAATTTTACCGACTTTTACATTTTACAGGTCCCAATTTAATGTTTTGCTATCAACTACACTAAGCGCAGCTTGTTTTTGTAGTTGACTGCTTACCCTCTTGTCACAATATTTTCTGTATTAAGTACTTAACGGTCTTTTGTTTTCGATAATTAATAAGTTACTTATAAATATGACATGACATATGACAAGCTACCAGATTTTATACAGATTTCTGTAGCAGAGGTACAGAATACTTAATCGTATCTAGGTACAGGCAGAGTGTTAATACAAACAGTACTTACGATTAACGATTATTATTATGCATCAGATTTTAAAGCTTACCACGCTCCCCGAGGCACGGTAGAATACACTCATTAGTAGGTTCTACTAAAGATTTATTTATTTTTAATTTTTGTTGTTTTAGGTAATACCCAATTTGGGTCAACGTTGCTTAAAACCGCGGTATAAGCTGTTAATGTCTCATTGCCGTTCCCTCTTTGGAGGGTATATGACTTGTTAACAAGATTTGAAAACAACCTCATTTTAACCAAATAGTAATCTAATAAAACATGGTTAATTATAAGGGATATGATCAGAAGTTAATAAATTCTGGCGAAGTACAAGTAGTAATAGGTACTAGATAGTAATAAAATTGCATTGTTACGGATAGATCGCAAATTCCCAGTGGATTGTTTGTTAGACTGGCGTTCATTACAAGTTGCCGAGTCTCATCTGCTAAGCTAATAACTGAGCTAACTCTCAGCGCAGCTAGTTTGCTCAAGCAATTTACAACTATGGGGAAGGGTGGAATGGTCCACTACGGTACCTGAGAATGAGAATGGTATAAAGGTAGTACTGTAGTAGGTTTAACCTGGCAAGTACATAGAGGTAATTTTATTTTTTTGTTTAGGTATATAATTTTTTATTCTTCTTCTTATTCGATTCTTAAGAATCGAATATGAAGAAGAAGAATAAAAATTATATATATATACGGATATGGAATAAGAAGAAGAAGAATAAAAAAAGAAGAAATATTATAAATGCGAAAGTGTGTCTGTCTGATACGCTTTCACGGCTTATCTGTTCAACTGATTTTAATGAAATTCGGTACCAGGATTGGTTGTATCCCGGGGAAGGACACAGGCTTTTTATCCCGGAAAATTCAAAAGTTCCCGTGGGAATCAAAAGCCTTAATCCATGCGGACGAAGTCGCGTGCATCATCTAGTAATTAATACAATACGATTCATGAAAACATGCAAACGTGATAAATTTTCTAACGAAAAACGAACGCATCTAAGGAATTGTTCCAAAAATACCTTAAATAATGTGCTAAAATATCATATCTGAAACTCCGAATATAGAATGTAGATAAAATATTCCCCAGTGAGGTATATATAAAAAAACAAGATACAATGTCAATTTTATTGCCTAATAAAAGCAATAAACAAATTGCCAAACGTTATACAGTCACGGTCGTACGTTCACAATTCACACTTCTCGTTAACATCATAATGAACGCAAATTCCATTCGAGACCACATACTAAAGTGTATGACCTGTCACAAGCGTGGCTCGGGCAAGTCAAATAAATTAATGTTAAGCTCAAACTGACGTTTGCAACGGAACCTGGAAAGCGTCTACGTAATTACCGAAACGCGAACGGATTTGCATATCAAAGTGGAAGCATAATTGAAGCCGGAGTGTAAATAGCCCAAGCTGAATCGGATCGAGTTAGTGGCGCACTCCGGGTAAGTGTAGCCCAGCACTATAAATGCTACCTCGCTTGGGACTCATCGCATAAACCGGGCACAAGAACCGACCACTTGAAAATAAGGTTACTGGATAAAAGGAAATGTTCAATTATGAGGGTTCGGAAGGTATTCAGCTCTTTTTCCGCTAATAGGTGACCGAGATTTATACTGCCATTGGGGTATCGCTTACGATTTCCAAATTTATCCATACTTTCTGTAGGTACCCTAGCACTTCCCCATTTTATAACTTTAGAATTTTTAGTTTTCCTTGTGCCTTTTAAATACACAATAATACTGAATAAAATGAATAACTACAATATTTATCGAAATACCAACGTCTCATCCAAATATAGTGTATATATTTGGATGAGACGTTGGTATATTGATATCGCCTAGATATCAAGATATGCACAATTTAGATGAAGCCTTGCTCATGCTGTCTTGAATTTACAAAAAAACAACAATACATTTGCCACATTTTTTCTATTTTGCGATCAAGACAATATCGTACGTATCGTACGGTCACGAGCACATTAACATTACTTCGTGACCGTTTTGACGTTATTTCACTTCGTAAAAACGAAGTGAAATAGTATCTATTGTTCTAAGAAGATACTATAGATCAGATTCTTTGCATATCTGCAACTTGTAAGCTGGTTGTCATAAATCGTCCTACTTTATGAGGCACATGAGCACATGCAACGTTATCTTCTTCTGACGTTCTTCGTATATCAAGCTCTAACACGCTATCAGGATTTTTGCCATTTACAACTCTACTTTTTCGAGATATTGCGATAAATTATGGACGGATGACGATGTAACATTTAAAAACACATGAATAAAATTTAAATTAATTTACCATAATTTATGTGAGAAATTCGAACAGTGGTTGATAAAAATAAATATTTTATGTATGTTAAAATTAATATTATTTTCTGTATTATATTAAGTAAGTAATATTAGTAAACCTATTCGATCGCGCATCCGAACGAGTAAAAACTTTGTTACAACATTTGAGTTAAGATTTCTGCAATAGTATTATAAATTGTCGTGTTTGCAACCCATGTACGAGTACATAGCAATATACGAAGAAGACAAAAAAATGTATCTTCAAATTCCCAAGCACAATTTCTAACTAGATAATTGTATTTTCTTAGAACTGGCCAGAATCGTATAGTAGAGAGTTCCGTTAAGTAATACATTTATCTCCCTGATTTATGTGAAAGCTATCTTACATTTCGGGCCTGAACAACTCGAGGCCAAAGCGATTCTACTACAGTCAACCTCTCCCGGGATAATTAAATTAATCGACACGGTCACAACACTGGAGCCAACACTGATTTTCTCCTTCGATATCTATTTACGGGCACTATTCTGCCACTCAACTTTCGATTATATTATCAATCTTTACCTATTGACTGCCGATCTTTATGACATTTTATTAGAACATTAATAACTTATCAATCAGCGACACTTGGATACAGCGAGAAATAACTATAGAGAAGGCTTGCTCGGAAATGGATTCATAATTATTATTTTTTTAAATTTTTTTCACTGCCTTTTTTCTGACCGCTAATACTCGAATAGGAAATCAGATCATTTCCATACAACACAAAGATTTAGCGGGAGTAAGAGTCAATGCCATCTATACGCAATGTAGAAGTAGAATAGCTTTCTTAACAAATTCTGTTTATTGTTTCCTCTCAAATTAGAGAAAAGTACATGTCTCGGCTGAAATAGCAATTCACGGCCTCGTTCACTTAGAAAGGCCTCAGATGGCGCCTCGTCCTATTTGTAAATCACTTGAGAAGTCCTCGGCTTCGCCTCGTCCTTCCAATGTTTACTCAGACGTGAATTACTTTATTACCGACCTGGGCAGTAATGTATTATTAATGGCAAGTAAAAGAATTGAATTGATTGGAAGTGGAAACTTGTAAGAAAATTATAAGTAACGAAGGAAGTCATTATTTGGACCCAACCACTAAATTTTAATGTCATATTAATTAATTATGAGGCGAAGCATAATTTTTAGTAGTAACATTGTACATTATCTATCGGCGAGTAATCACTGGATGTTTGGTAACACCAATGGACGTTTGTTCAGTAAATAAATAATATACTATATCTAATGTATCTTTTATCTACTGTTACCTTTACTCTTTATCTTTTTATTAAATTACCGCAAGATATAAAGAAGTATGATAACAATAAGCATAAAGGACGACTATCTTACAGATTAAGTCCACCGATTGTTTCAATTAGATTGTCATTTTGTGTAAATCTTGTAGCCGTAAAATTTTTCTGCACTTAGGTTTAATCTTTTGTGTTATAATTTCGATATTTTATCTGTGTAATCAATGATGATATGTCAAGAAGGATAATCGAAATTTAATCCGCCCAAATTTAAGTACTAACAACTAGCTGGTACAACTTTAGATAGCTGTCGAGGTAATGCATAATCGCGATTTCATAACTAATTAATACAATACTTACTAACAATGAAAAATTACATTACAGAACATTTTCGAGATTAAATCGAAAAAAATAGTGTTAAAGAAATTGTATTCTCACTTTGGAATTTGTAAACGTTTACAAAATATACTTAACAGTTTCAAAACGGTCATATTATTTCAGGAAAGTTAAAAAAAGTACTTATTATTTAACCAGAATTATCCAATCAAAATTGTTTCCCAAGAAACTTTCTTCAATAAATTTATTCTGAGAAACGGAACTGCAGAAACAACTTCTTGTCAACAGTTTTTATTTCAAAGCTGGTTATTTAACCCAGTCAGTGAGATTGCGATACACATAGATTTTTTTATAAACTGTAAGTACATTTACAATATTCTAAGCTCAATAGCCTATGTAAGGTGTATGTAACATTATATTTGGCGTTTTTTATTCACACCAAGTCGATATAGGGTGAATTTTTATGGGAACGGTTAGGAAAAATTGGATTAAAACGGACGCGATAGAGGCGAGATTTCCGCGTACGAACAATGCTATCAATCTAAGCACTGGGACTTTAATGGTTCACGTAATAATTTGACTCGTATTTAATTAAAAAAAAAACCTATTGGAAAAGTCTATATGAAAACATGTCTTAACAAGCTTAGTCGACGTGCAAATAATATGTGCTGAGTGTGAGGATATATGGACATCGGAGCAATCACTCATAATGAGACATAAGAATGCTTGTGAACAATGTTATCAAACTGTAGTGTTTGGAATTTGAATGGCCTATAACGTAAGTATGTAATTGAATCTAATATCTATGTGAAACCGAAACGTGGACACTGACAGCGAGGCTAGTACACCGACTGCAGGTCGCTCAGCGTGCTATGGAAAGAGCTATGCTCGGAATTTCTTTGAGGGATAAAGTCCGGAACGAAGCGATTCGCCAAAGAACAAAAGTGACCGACATAGCTCTTAGGGCTGGCACACTGAAGTGGCAGTGGGCTGGTCACGTGTCGGAGGACCGATGGACGTTGGAGTCGAAAGGTCCTCGAGTGGAGACCGCGTCTTGGTAAACGGAGCGTAGGGCGCCCCCCAGCAAGGTGGAGCGATGATATCCGGAGGGTGGCTGGCATCGATTGGATGCGGAAAGCCGAGGATAGAGCACGTTGGCGCTACTTAAAAGAGGCCTATGTCCAACAGTGGATGCATAATGGCTGTTGATGATTGATGATGATCTATGTGAAACTGAAGTACCTAAGAGTATCTATTTGATAAGAAACCTTAGCTTGAAAGGTTATACCAATCTTAGCCTCTATGCCTATAGGTATTGAATAATGGAATTCCTCGATAGGAATAGATAATAATTCTGCTTGCTAAGAAGGTGTTAGTTATTTGGAACGGGAGGTTCGGGTATTTCGGTGCAGCGGTTAAAGTGAATGAGATCATTCATCCTAATCACAGAAAGGTGCTAATGTATAAATCTCTTTAGACTGGGCTAATATTATAAAATATTATGTATGTCCGTCCGTCAGTCTGACTGTAGTGTCGATTAAGCAGAAGTCAACATAACTATGTGAACTATCAACCTTTGTTTACATGAAATTTGAATCGCAGAATAATCATACCAGAAATCTTCGTTTGTATAAATAAAACATTTATTTATCAAGCTCAATCGACACAAGAAAATTATAATACAGGGTGGGCTGTTAAAGGGCAGCGGAGCGGTTATGCATAATTAGATTAAAAGGGACGCGTTTAAGTTGGAGCTCGGAATAGAATTGTCGTTTGAGATTCTATCGGAGTAATCAATAAAGCCTTTGAGATTTAAAAGGCTACTTAGAGAATTGCACTCCAATATTTATATCTACGATTTAAATTAACAATTCTAATAAGTATATTAGTACGAGTTGTTTTGACTTTTGAATAGGTACATATTTCTAAAATTATTTTTGCTAGATGATGCCCGCGACTTCGTAGCGTAGATTAGGATTATTTGATTCCCGCGGGAACTCTCCAATTCCCTGGGATACAAAGTAGTACATCCTTCACCGAGATGCAACCCATCGCCATACTTTTCAAAATCGGTTGAAAAGATAGCCAGTAAAAGCGTAGCAGATAAACATACAGAAAGACACTTTTACATCATTATAATATTTGTATGAATTCATTTAAACACTTTTATTATAATTAAGTAGGGATAATAAGAGTAATAGCAGAAAGAGATAATGGATACGACAGATAAAAGAAAAGCAATATTGTGGTATAATAATTGTCGCCTGCAAATAATGTCTTCCTTCAAGCTCTTGGGATTTGATCAATCATCAAGATTTTCTAATTATCTACCTACTTACTAATAAAGCAGTATTAGCTAAATATAATAAAAACACAGTCATATCTAATTTTTAACATCAAAATCAAATCAAAATTATGGACCATCTTAGTGGTTAATATTAAAGCGAAAGGTAAAGAAAATATTGCGTATTTACGGTACTTAACTTGAGGCCCGGATCACACTTGCAAGGTATTACGTAAGTAGCGTACGTAACTAACATTTGCATACAATATGTTACTTACAAGATTAGGTACTTACTTACATTTCGTAAGTTTCTCATGTGAACGACTTACGTGTGTAAAACTTACAAGTGTAATCCTGGCCTAACAACAATTATTATTAATTGAGTAGCTCCGCGACATAAGATTTAGGAGCGTGGTTGCAATGAAGCAGACATACATACATAATTGGATCAAAAGGGGACGCGGTTCAGTCGCAATTATAAAGGGTTCGCGATTAAGCCCACCTCCATGTTTCAAAACAAGACCTGAATGCTTTGTTTAATAGCTAGGTAGTAGGTAGCTACCTATATTTTGTACTTGTTCATTTTACATTGTGTTTATGAAGAAAGAAAGAAAGAAAGAAGGGAATAATTAATTCCTTTTTGTAAATGAGTTCCTGAATATTTAAACTTTTAGTAGCCATTAAAAAAAAAGGAAAATAAAGAAAACCACAGCCTATTTAAACGAACAACCTAATGAATTTCGTTTTCAGAAAGCATTTGGACATTTATAAATTCCTGCAAACATGCAAAGCTTTTCGGTTTGTTTTTTCTGAGGCCCATTAAACACGGTTTGAATTTACTGCCGCTGGCATCGAGTAATTTTGTAGCAACATTCGCAGAAACATAATTCACGGCAATGAATGAAATAGAGCCGAGGATTTTCAGTCATACATTAGAGCTAACGCAAAAGGTAATATAACGTACTTAATTACTGGCACTTCGCAACTGCGCCAATCTTGCAATTACGGAACAGAGCGACGGCGCGTAATCAGCACCCTTTGCTGCGTCGACACGGCAAAGCGCTCCCTACTACTCAACCGCTTTTAACTCTCATTTCACAACCTGTTGACGAGTTAGTTAAAGCTCTAACACTGTACAGCGCGCGCACAAAGAGCACCCGAGAACTCACCAAGAGTCTACAACTACCATTAACTAGCAAATAAGTTATTAATATTTAATGACTAGCGAATGCCCACGACTTCGTACGCGTGGATCGAGCTTTTGTTGTTCCCGCGGGAACTCTTTAATTTTCCGGGATAGCCTATACGATATTCCAGACTATAAACTATCTCTGTGCCAGCCAGATCCGTTCAGCCGCTGGGGCGTGATTGAGTAAAAAACATCCATACATCCAGACTTCCATACATCCATCCAAACTTTCGCATTTATAATATTAGTATAGATTGGAATTTAAAAACTGCAAACTCTGTTTTAAAAGGGGTAATAAATCGTTATTTCAGTACTTAATTACTGTACACTCTCATTTTCATAAAGTGGATGCAAAACGCCAAATGTGATCAATTACAGGTACACAGGTACTTTGCGACTACGCCAGAACTACTTGACAATGTAGTCGATAGTCGATCGATAGTCTTTTGTTCGGTCGCCATGGCAAAGCGCAGAGCATTGAGTTGACTCTTTTACTCGAAGACTTACTCTACTGTAAATATACTACATTTAAAGTAAAACAACTAAATTTTTACATTGAAAGGTTTCAGCTCTGACATTAGAAATTTATTAGTATTTATTGTCAAATATTTTGTTCTTGTCGAAATTCAATTAGAAGATTGGATGAAGACTAAAACAATTTGTAAACAGGTGCTCGAGGCGTCTCCTCCCGTGAGATTAATCACTGTGTCGTTCGTGTAATAAACTGGAAACGAGCAACTTCGCCAGTTACATTACACGGACATTTATTTGCGACGCTGTTTCAACTTTTCCAGTTTCGTAGACAAGTTTAGAAGGCTTTAATTAAATTTCGCGTATCTGTATATCGTTGAAGAGCGTTCTTAATGTTAGGGGAATAAAATATCAAAGTACTTGCCTTATCGTCGTCGCCTTCACTATCACACTGTAAAAAGAAAAAAAGCAAGAATTACTAAGTGAGAATTGGACCACAAATCGACATGCATTAGTAAATTAGATATTGTAGCGACATGGCGACTTTTTGGACTACTACTCCGCCTAAATGATAATTAATCATAATTATTAGAGAAAATTAGATATCTCTTGATGTCATCTATCAGTATTAAACTCATAAAAAAAATTGATGCATTACAATTTTACAAGTTGAATCGAAGTCAACAAGAACTATCAAGGTAATATTACAATAATTAGCATTTAATGAACGGGATACCTAATACGACCAATTCTTATTTTGCAATATTCCTTGTTAAGAATCTATACGAGAATGTAGTGACCAATAAGTGATGAGCAATAATTCAAAAAAATCGTCATGTTCATATGTTGTTTTATTAAAGCAAAACATGCGTGTACAATGTACCTAACTAATTTAACTAACAATTTGTAACGTGTTCGTGACTCATAGATCAACATTAATTAGTCGTCATCCGAGGCGGGATTAAGCGACGCCTATACCTCTGTGTGATAATCAATGTCTACTTATTTGCATATTCCGGTACACCTAGTAATACATTATCATAGAATTAACCATCAAAATTATTATCATTGGCGTGAGAATTAATAATATTTAGACTAATGATACCTAAAACAAATCAATTCGGAATTGATGTAGAGTGCTTTTATTAGAATAATAATGATTCATTTGAATATAATATTTATTTATCAGAGCTTGTAGCATGATTTTCTGTTTTTGTGATTAGATTGAATAAAATTAGGACGACGAGTGAAGTATTTTCTGTGCATGTTTGGAAAGAGCCTAAACCAGGTTTGTTTTAATACAATAAATATATTCTCTGCAAGTAGAGATAAGGAAAAACGTGTTTAAATAGATATTTGGTATCAAGAACAAGAAATGTAGTTTCCCCAACAACTTATTTTAATAAAATTAATTGGAAGCATCATAAATGAATCACAATATCCAATCAAAATTTAATACACGACATACAGTAAATTTTTATTTATTTAATATTTTGGTAAGCCTTACGAAATATGATTTTCATTCTAGCTACCGGCAAATAAATTGTACAATATTTACAGAGCGCTGAGAAAAACATGGAGGATCAGACCGAGATATTACAATTTCAAATAAATACGGGTGCTATGAAGTATTCAGGGCGCAGGTAAAGTTATATAGTACGAAACGGCACCGCCTCGACAAATCTCGTGATTTAGGTGCTATACGCGCCGAATATCGAACAGGGACTAGATGTTGCGTGATCGGAGTAAATTTGCACACAGTAATCGAAAATTATTGCTTTCACCTTTGAACAACTCCTTTAATGACGTTCATGATTTGTTTTATTGCGAATATCAATGCCTTCATAGTGCCAAACTTCTCCGTTATTTACCGTATCGTCATTTCCGTGTTCACGTCCTACGTTATATATCATTCATTTGCAGATAATACTGTACCTTTCAACGTTATAAGAAATTATTACAAACTACGTACCATTAAAATAGGTTAGGGATTGACATTATGTTACCAGCGGAAAATAATAGGGTAAAACGGCATGCCCAGTATGCAGTGCACAATAATATGTTAAAAAGCGAAGTGATCAAGCACGAGAGGTGGGATCAGATGAAGAAAGATTGTACAAGACAAGGAAAACAGTGGTATACTCACGATATAGCCTTTTCCGGAACTACAGCGGCTACTGGCCTGTTGGGAGAACAAGAAAGCGAAGATGTGAGTGGATTGGAATATCTAAGGAGAACCTAATTTAGCCGCTTTTTCACAAAACTGTACACATTCATTATCCAATTAACAACAGAAAATCTAATAAATTTTAGCGAAAAACCGCTGCGTAGGTTTTTGGATTTTAACCTAATAACATTTCTGACTGGAAAAAAGTAGCGAATGCAACAGAAAAACACAATTAGGAAAATAACTTAAAAAATATATCACAACATCGGGAGAATTGTTTAATCATGCACCCTAACTTGATTTACAATTTGGAGGGGTCACAAGGAGACAGATTGCGAAACGGAATAAATTACAAACCAAAGTAGGTCCATCGAAGTGTTCTTCGAAGGTGTACATATAACATAGACACGAATAAAGCTTTCGAATCGTAGGGCGTATACTAGTACTTTAAAAAGTGAGAAAGTGTTAACATTAATATTTATTCTATAAATACGTACATCGCTAAGTCGGTCGCGAGAGGAATCGGGATCCCGGGGTGCCACAGAACTGCCCGTGAGTCTTTCTGATGCCCGTCCACTATCATCCGACGTGCCAGCGTCTTGAAGCAGCGTTATACCCTGCAGAAGAGTATCTCTATATAATCTAACGGTCACAAAACACACAACACGAACGCGGTTACATTTATCTTTCATATTGGCGCTCTCAAACCGCCCTTATATCGGCGAAAAGCATATTTTTATTGGTCTGAAATGGAATAGATGATGGGATTAGGAAAACGGAGCCCTTCTAAACAGAGCGTAGGATATAAAAATACCGAAATATAAGAAAATTTGATAAGACAGGGATGTGAGCCGAAATGGGTCTACCCATAACGTTACGCACCCGGGACTTAACAATAAAAAGAGCATCCCATTTATCACATTTCGCGTCTATTTCACGGGAGGGTTCCAAAGACGAAATCGGGGGGAAACAAATCTGCCCAAAGATGAGCGCTCGACGGGACGGATAAAAGAAAATAAAACGACTAACTCTCTGTAAATGGATAACTCTCCGACCGCCCTCGCTCAGTGAACTTCCATGTTTTTATTACTTAGGATAAGTTAGTCCGCAATTTGATTTTGCTCTCCTTTTCAGTCATGTTTTTATGCTTCAAGGGAAGCGCAGACAACGAGCAGTTCAGGCTTATTATTAGGTAATTTTAAAACACTTCGCAAAAACGTCGTGTCACATTTTTAGCGTATAAATTTTATAGGAATTTTTCATTGCAAACGAAACATTTGAATCGCAAATGTTGATTTAAATACAAAAAATAACATCCAAGTTTTTACTTTTAGCGAAAACAGAATCAATTATGGGCGGCCGGTTTTTATAAATTATGTCGGTTTCGAGAGCAATTGTATCTCATAATTCATTGTGCTGCGAACTTTTAAAATAAAGTCGTGATATTTTTTGCACGGAATTCAATTCGATGAAATATTATTATGGCACCTATTCAAACAATGAAAAAGGGAGCTTTATTACTGTCATCTTGAATACATGGTTTCAAAGATCATATAAAAATGGAATGTGTTACGCTCCCCTAAAACAAGCAATAATAAAAACTCACGCAAGTGATTACGTCCCTTTTCTGTTGTAAGGGATTGCTTCGGATCTTTTACATAGATAAATGATTCAAATGGTGTCACACATGTTAATTTAATCCGTGTTGTATTACGAGGAAGATCCTACTAATCCGGGATGGATCGTGTTGCGCGGTCCGCCTGATGTTTGCCGCGTAATTACTTTCGCTCATTATATTGCACTCCAATTGTAAAAGACCCTCATTCAGAGCTTCCATTATAACTTTATGGGTAAGAATTCGGGACTCATGAGTCATGAACACCGATCTATAAGCATATTGATGAACACAATGTTCAATGTTTTGACGACTTCCGTGGCGCAGGTGCGGAGGTCCTGGGTTCGATCCCCGGCAGGGTCAATTTGGAAATTTATAATTTCTGGATTTTCCCTGGTCTGGCCTGGTGGCAGGCTTCGGCCGTGGCTAGTTACCACCCTATCGGCAAAGACGTGCCGCCCAGCGATTTAGCGATCCGGTACGATGCCGTGTAGAAACCGAATAGGGGTATGGGTTTAATATAACCACCATGCCCCTAACAGGTTAGCCCGCTACCATCTTAGACTGCATCATCACTTACCATCAGGTGAGATTGCAGTCAAGGCCTAACTTGTAGTGTATAAAAAAAATGTAGGACAACGTTCAAGAATAACAAGCTGAAGCTACAATCAAAAGTCAATATTATGCAGAACAACAAACTTTCATGTGAATTAAATGGCCACTTTGTTTACGATGTTCCACGGCAGTAAGTTTTAGTAAGGGTGGCACAGAATCAGTTTATAAACGGCATTCCGGTTGGTTCGGTAGCGCAAGCGGGTGGCAGGAGGCCGGGCCAGACCGACGACACGACCGCTAATTGAAACAACGACCGGCGCACATTACTTATTCATGAGAACTCCATATGCCGGCGAAACGTGACCAAAGCAATAAATCATTCAATTACATTTTTCATGAATATATACTAATATTATAAATGCGAAAGTGTGTCTGTCTGTCTGTCTGCTACGCTTTCACGGCCCATCTGCTCAACCGATTTTTATGAAATTTGGTAGAGGGCTAGATTGTATCTCGGGGAAGGACATAGATTACTTTTTATCCCGGAAAATTAAAGAGTTCTTGCGGGACTCAAAAAATCTTAATCTACGCGGACGAAGTCTTGGGAATCATCTAGTCCAGTATAATTAATCCTCTATTATGAATTTGTTTAGAACTATTGAGCTCCGAAGCTAGTGTTGCCGGATTAGTGAGTAAGTTAGACCTCTCCCGTTACTGCTAAATACCATTTTATTTTATTATCATAGGAAAATCAACAGCGATTCAGTCAACAGATAATACTTAGACACTAAAAAAGGAACATACTTAATGTCGTTTAAACAAGACTATGCTGGACGTCATCGTGAAAATGAGAGAAAATATAAAACAAAATAAGTTTGTTCTAGCGTCAAGTAAACAAGCTTAGAGACGTGCAAAGTTCATATGACAATCCTCGATCAATTTTTGGAAGGCTAGCTTCGGCTAATATCTTAAGCATGAGCGACACGACAATGAAAAGACTTGTCCACAGGAATGAATAGAAGAAGAAACGTGCAGAACATAGGATCTAGTTGTTGCAGATGAAGCCAAGTTTTGTGAAGCGTTGTTACTTGTTATTGTGTATCATACACGTAAGTATTTCTCAACTAGAACGTGCATTTAAAGTTCAAAAGTGCAAACAGGATGTACCGTATGTGGAAATACGTAACATTTTAACACGTAAGTGTTAACATTGTATTTTTTATTTACGTCACGCTTTAGCAATAATTTCTTAAGAGCCATTTAAATGTGTTGGCTATGTTTTATTGCATGCATGTCTAACGATAAAATCTGTACTAAGCGTCGTGTGTAAAATACTAAAAATAATCGCGGAATAACTTCTACTCTACGCCTTCCGTTTGGTGAACAAACTAATGAAGGTGGCTATTATGTTCGTGAGAAATATAAGCAAGTTAGTAAAACATTCATGCAAGATTACAAAACGAAAGATCACGATATTTGATTATGACTAATGAGAACGATGCTTTTAGAAGCCTGATACTTTAATAACAACATTATAATATGTTCATTTATTTTTATCACTGTGGACGGACGTTTAATTCGATGAAAATTAGATTTTTCCGAATATACCTATTATGTACGCACACTCACACAGTCATACACACGTACTTTTACATATATATATATATATATATATATATTTATTTATTTATTTATTGTTCTACCTACATTGTGCATTGCATTGTGCACTACTTATCTACTCAGTTAAAATATTTTTCATATATTTATTCTGTAATCGTTTATGGCCTTATTTAATGTCAAGACATATTCATTGTTATTAATATTAGTTTGCAACGCTGTTAATAACAACAAATAAATAAAAATAAAATGTAAGCAGCAGGCAAATATTTATAGGAGTGGACACGGTTGGTACTTATGTATATTTTACTTTACTTTTACTTTATGCATTGAGATCTGTAGATACCTAATTTAAAAAGTAACGCTAATTTGACAGATAAAAGTTGTATAAGACGGTAAATTTATCTATTTTGCATGAAAACTGCACTATGCACGATGTAATTACGAAAGTCGGTAACACTTTGTTGGGACTTGGGAGTTTGTTGGCAGGAGGGCATAACATGGTCTACCTTCTACCTAGTCTTACTACCTCCATGTGCCACAGAGGTGGCGAGGTGTGGTGTCGCTAAGTGGCGCATTGCATAATTTATTTATGTCGCGGCACGTCACTCCCTCGTTGGATGTTGTCAGCGATACCGGGTACTTATTACGTTGACGCGAACGCTGCCTTAGGTGATGTGGTTATTAAATTACGAGTAATCCCAGTCGTGCCTTCTTGTTTATTATGCCATTCAGAATGTTACTGCCAGTTGAAAATGTTGTTGTCAGTATAAATTTTTACCTATTCTCTTTTGATATTTTAATTTCTTTAAACCCGAACCCAACCCAACAAATCAACTCACGTAGAGAACATAATATTACGAACTAGTGAATGAAATTATACTACTTAATATTATAAATGCGAAAGTGTGTTTGTTTGTTGGTTTATTCGTTTGTCCTTCAATCACGCTGCAACTGAGCAATGGATCGACGTGATTTTTTGCATGGCTACTTTGTATCTCAGAAAATCAAAGAGTTCCCCCGGTAATTTAAAGAAGCTCAAACCACGAGGACGAAGTCGCGGGCATCATCTAGTTAAAATTAAAAGGACTGATGACGTCACTGTTTCCCAATTGAAAGGATCTGTATAAAACTACAGGATTTCCGTGAATCCCCAACAAAGTTATTCAAGGCATGGCTTAATCCCTGCATCACATCGCGTCGGATCAATCAGAGCCAGCCCGTTGGCGTGAACAGGCTGGCTCTCGCTCGCGGCGTTACTAAATGGAATTTTGCGACAGACCGAGATTAATATTACACTGCAGCGGAAAGCCGAACTAATGGAACTGTGATTGAATTAACATTTCCACTGCATTGTGGTTGCGACGCTCACTAATATTGTATTTAGTAGTTGGATCGCGTATCCGACTGTTGCCGAAATGCCGACAACTAAAATATTATGCTAGCTATGAGATGACTTATTAAACGAGTCACTTATTTAATGTTGGTAGAACTGGTAATAAATAACGAAGCTACAAGGTGTTCTATATTACAATATTTTATTATAATTACTATTTTATTAGCGTTCGTGACATTTTAAATACATTGTCAGTAGGTATTGTTCGCCAATGGTTTATAGCTGTATTTTCCTTTATGTAATTTTATGAGTACGAACTAGGTATTTTCATTCTAGGTATTTTTTAATACTAAGGTATTTTCATAGTTTTCTTAGCATAAATATACGTTTCTATTCAGATATGTTTTTTAATCTACGGCATTACCTTGCTACCTACTTTGGTGTGAAAGCGCTATCTGTATCTAACCAGTTCCTGATAAAAATATACCCTAGTTAAGTAATTTGTTATTTTATACCTGTTCACTAATTATTTCTAAAATGTCTTTGCAACACAATTACATCGCTATCATCACATTATAATACCATTAAAAACAACAATAGCTATAAAATTGTGCGATAAAAATAATATTTATTTCTATTGCAGACGGTAACGCGATACGCTCCTTACTCTCCAGATAAGGGAAATCGAGGGCGACGTAAGTAAACTGCAATATCAGGCAGGGCGGGGAATAAAAACATTTCGGTCGCCGTCTGTGGCGACTCGCCAGCAATCCAACGACAACACAATAAGGATGCGCCTCTGTCGAAAGCAATCAACTCGTGTTCACTTCACCGCAACCAATTTTATATACAAGTACATTTTGTACCTATTGATAGTTTAAGGTTAAACTATTCGTCGAAGTAACTGTAAGTGGTATCGTAGACAAATCTTTTTTTTATTATACTGTTGTTAACTTTGTTCTTATACTTTTATCCAAAAAAATAATAATAGAGTTCTCATATACCTAGATGGTAGATCAAACAGCAAAATTATAAAAACTGTATAATTTGGGATAAAATCTCGATTTTTAAAATGCTCAGTTTACATTTACATAAAGTCTCGATGCGCACTTTTAAAGTTTAACAGACAAGTACTTGTAGATTAAATTTGAAACTTGTATGTTCCCACAAATAACAGATGTGCAATTTTATTTTCCGAATTGATAGTATCACACAATAATTCTAGCGAAGTTTGTTTTATTTGGATCTGATTCGGGTTTCATGGGGATTTGCGAAAATAAATCCGGTCTCGTTTTTACTTTTCCCCGTCATATTTTATACGTCCGATACCGTATCGTTCTGGTAAAATATTTGTTTTGTGCTATGAAATATCGCGTACCAACGAGTGTCTAGGTTTGAAACTAAAAATAAGTTAATCTAGATGAAATGGTTTTCTATAAATGTAACAAATAGAGATTGAAAAATGAAATCTGTCATTATTCCGTTTATAGCCTTATATAACTTTTTATCCACCACCACCACTACAGCCCATTAACGTCCCACTGCTGGGCACAGGCCACCACTCTCATAGGAGAGAGGGAATTAGAGCTTAGACCCACCACGCTGCTCCAATGCGGGTTGGCGGGCTTTAACGACTATTATCATGTTAGTGATAATAACCGGGACCGACGGCTTAACGTGCTCTCCGAGGCACGGGGGTGAAACACCGCCAACTTCCTAACTCCGGGCTAGTACTGAGAATTTCTAGTCTGAAAAACCCAACACTTAGTATGGCTCGACCCGGGACTTGAAACCAGGACCTCGTCAGCCGCAGTCAAACATGCTAACCACTAGACCAACGAGGCAGTATAACTTTTTATAGAGATATGGAATGTTTAGCGAGCTTTCCGACGTGAAGTAATTTTCTATTACAATTAGCTACTGTAATAGAAAGTTACATTAGACGATTAATTCTAACTACCCAATAAATATGTATTAATTAATTAAGTTTTTAATTGTCTACACCACCTGATATCCATAAGATTAATTTGGTTTACGACTATAATTTGTGACAAACTTTAAATTCGTCCTCTACATGCATCGCACACAATAAATAAAACAATAACCTGTTTGTAAGTTTGCTGAAGATTTTATCTAGTCGCTAAAGACGGAGGCGTAACTTAATGATCACGTAGTGTGCACTGGGAGGCTCTATTCTATTTGAGAGTAAATCGAATCTACGAAGATCTATTAGTCGACACCGCGACGAAGCCTTACAAAATATGTACTCAAATGTTGCTGGTATCTAGCACTTACTATTGGCTGAGATGACTTGAGTCAACCATGGGTACTGTGTAACAATTAGTGGGTATATTTTTCATTTTATGTAGTTTTAGAGCAAGGGTAAGTACCTATCTACACAATCTACTCAATTATTTCAAAAGTAAGTCTAAGTGAAGAGAAAGACAAAACAAAATGAAGTCGAACGAGCGAACCATAAGCTTACGGTGATGACGGTTTTACTCGTGGCTCGTTGGCTCACAAAAGTGCGGTCTTGCTAGCATAGGCTCTAGATTAGCTAGTCTACTAGCGAGGAACAAAAACCACAAAGCTCGCACCACGATCAGGCGCTTAACGACATGTGTAGATAAAGATAGTTTCTCATAAACTTATAGACTTCATTTGAAAGCCTTAAAAGGATAATAGTTCTTAATAGTTAAGTAAGTTTTCATTCAATGCTTTAACTACATCACTATGGATTAACATTGAAACTTAAGTCGTAAAAACGTATAATAGTTAATGGCAGTTACTAGTTTCAATTGCATAGTAGCTCTAGCATTTGTTATTTATTTTAAACTCCTACAAAAAATACTAAGCTTAAAATTTGGATGCCTCTTTTCGCTTTCCAAATAATTTATTCTTGCCTCGGCAGAGCAAGATTTCCGCTTCACTCTAACAACAGTGCAAGCGGTGGGAGGTAAATTGGATGGGATTGCGACATATCTTGGCTGGCGGCGAACCGACGAAATGTGGGGGTAAACTGCTCACATTCAGCCAAGAACTCCTATGGCGTAGGTAGAAACGAAAACCTATTTAGAGCTTACGTATACAAGGATACTTACAAGAGGAAAATCGCTGGAGTATTAGCAAATTTTTTTGCTTTATTGATAAAGGAGAAACTATTTTAGAGTAAATAAATGATTTGCAAAAAAATTGATACGTACAAAAAATACCCAAAAGACAACCAACATAATTTATTAAACATAATTTAAAAAATTTGAAAAACTAGTGAACAACGGACAAAGAATCACGAATATTGCTAAACAATTAGGGAACAAAGATAAACTACTTCTACTTATTCGCGCTGAAATAACTATAGCGTTAGTTCCTGCCCTTGAATAATATGAAAGCCATAAACTACATCAATGTCCCAGGCCTTTATAAGCAATGATAATAAGTCAATTTGTATAGGCACGGAACATAATGGTAGAGCAGACGATAGGAAGGTAATATCACCCGCCGCCACGCCGAGCTCTGGCATTTTATTTTAATATCGTGTCGACTGCACGCCCGTCGCTCCCGAGTCCCGACTATCCACATTTTGCCCCATCCTAGCCGCCTTTATCCACTGCAAAATTCAAGCGCATTGTGATTCACAAGCTTCCGTCTTGCTTTGCTCGCTGCAATCAAGTATTCACACAAAAACAACGTCTTCATTTTAATCTAGCCCTAGGTACCAATGAAAAGGAATGCCGTATAATAGAGAACGTTAGTGAATGGTATTCCGTTTTAATAGTTCTTTGTTGGCAATTATAAGCAATTCACTTTTCACCTTGTTAGTTCAGCACCTATTTACGAGCAGGACTTGAAGCGTTGACAAGTCGACACTATTTCTGTACGTTTTATGCATTTGCCGTGAAAGCAAAGGCCGGAAGAAGCATGCCGATAGGATACCAATTTAGATTGGTTGATTAAGATTTGTGAGATCACCCAATACATTAAAACGCAGACATTTATATACAATAAAGAGAAAAACAATGATTTACGTGGGTTACGCTCGTGATTAGGACAATTGAATCACACCTACACGCATTAAGTGCGGTATGTCGACAAAGGAAGTGGGTAAACAGTTTGAACAAGTTCATAAATAAAACTTGAACCAGATTTAATTTGTTAACTCCATTGGAATACACGAACACATTAAAAATTATTGTATCGATAACACTTGAAACAAAAATATACAAAAACAAGGAACTTAGAAGCGGGGCGTTGCGAGAGATCAGATAAAAACAGATCTGATAACGTGAAGGTAAGCGATACAATGCGTTTAACAGTCAAACCATCCGGTAGACCACGCTGCGTCTGCTCCTAGAGTGATAAAGAAATTTTAGATACTAGACCTGTGGCCTATGGAAACAGACCGAGCTTTTCAAATTTTAACGAGTAAATATTGCTAAGTTAAGGATAATAGCTGTTTAACTTGATAAGTTAGAAGCAATATCGGAGTAACTAGATGTACCTAAGCGCTAACCACATCCACCAAGCTCGAAAGCAATCTTGATTTACGACATAATCCCAACAATAAAGCGTGTTCGTCGTGAAACTTACTAGCGATTTTATTGGACAAATAAATGATGGATGATTTAAAATCTGTTAGAACTTGGAACCAGAGAGTATGTTTACTTATATGAAAAGTGGTGTATTTAACTTGGCAAGTTTTAGTTGAGGAACGCCTGCAGTCTTTCACTAACACTTTCATGACTTTTGATAGCACAGAAACTACACTAGTGTTGCTAACATTAATCTATAATGTGAGCATTAAGTCATTAGGTAGGTTCATGGCATGCAGTATGCATACCCAAACATATGTATAACGGCACAAATTCCAGAATGTGATACAGTCGCTTCTTGGTCAAGGCAAATTGCGGCAGAGTAGAATGGATGCGAAGTGTGGAATATGCTAAACAACGGTACCCTAATATTAGATTGGAAATAAAGTTCAATTTATTCTTGCGTTTTTTGCCTGCCATAATCAGCCTTGAGGCTAAAATGTAAGACTAACGCAGCTTACAAATCGCTTATAATCCCGGGTATAACCAAATGGAACTCACATGTGAATTGACGTTGCTGGTGGTATGGTTGCGGGTTGCGTCGCCTGCAAGCGCAGCCAACGGTAACCGGGGCTTGGTGGACAGCGCGATGGTCCGAGGTAAGGAAGCGCATTTTACAGCAGCCTGCGAAGAGCACAATAAAGTTATTAAATATATCTACTATGATTGGGTAATTGTTAACAAAGGACATGGAAAGAGTCTCAAACTTTATCATAACAAAACCCAAATACTTAGGAACCCCAATGTATTCAATTAATGTAATAAGTAATTGTTTTAAAATAATAATTATTCAACTCGACACCGCCAAGAAAAATCCATTTAAGTGTAATTACAGAAGTGATGAAAGTCAATTACGTTATCGTTAACACAATCATTTAAATAATTAATCGCTACCATGTTTAAGTAACAAACTATATGAACTTAATAGGCTTTTAGATTAGGATTAGATGTAGATCCATATGTAATTCTAGTTAAGAACCTACCTAATATGTAATCCTGACTTAAGTTAAAAGTAAAATATGGTTAAAATTAAAGTAAAAATTAAAATAATATGGGTAAAATTAAAATGTGGGTAAAATATTTGGAGGTAATTTACTATTTTTGGGTTTACAGTGTTTATTTTTCATTGTGAGTCATTTGCTATAAGAGGCCGGAAAATATGAAGTTTTAATTTCACATAAAATAGGGTGTCCAATTTTGGTGAACATTTACCCATTTTGAGTTAGCCATGTTTTTATGTTACTTACATACTTACTTTTTACTTTATTTGGTAAGCAGTTAAACATAAGCCGATATTAAATAGCTGAACAAGAGAAGTGATAAACATGAATAATAATTAACAAAAGTTATGTAAATTTTCATAGAACAGTCAGGTCTTTCAGACAGCTTAAGTTGTTTAGAACATCTAGTCGTAAAACTCAACAACTGCTTTACCAAGTAATTAACTTGCCTAGTATCTGTAGGGTTGCCTATTTTTGATATTATGTTAATATGCGACGATGAACGACAAGTATTTTTTATTGTAGAGGCCATGACTAAGTTTAATTCAAACAATAAGTACAGGGCTGATACATCATAATTAGGTAAGTAATTACTTACTTTCCAATACGAGTTTAAGTTTCAAGTTGTATGTAATTATTAAAACAAACGTTTGCTCAAAATTTCGTATGAATTTGGATTAACAACTTAGTTTTAATTATATTTACAAAATAAATATGTAATGTATTTGTTACATGGTCACCCTACTGACTAGGTAAACGGATCACCGGCGGCGTGTGAAACAAAGTTACACAGGCTATTGTCATCAAAGCTCATAAACGTAAATGACATCTCAATGTTGCGGTCGTAAGCGTGAATAATTTAGCAGTTTATAATTAATAATACAATTACTTGGTAAAGTTTTAATTAAATTATGTAGTATGTTGTTTATATGTATGAGTCTGATTCGTTATCCATACTAAGTAATATTGTAAATGCGATAGTTTGTCTGTCTGGCTGCTACGCTAAAAAGCCCATCGTTTGAACCAATTTTGATAATATTTAATTGATATTGCATCCTGGCGAACGACATAGGCTACTTTTTGCCCAGAAAATTAAGGAATTCCCGTGTGCATAAAAAACTCAATCGACGCGGACAAAGTCTACCCGTGACTTTGTCCGCGTCGATTGAGTTTTTTATTTTATACATATATTCAACTAGTAAATAATAAATAACAATAGAATTCTACTTCATCATTACTTTAGGATCACATAAATATATCATTAGTATTTATTTTAAACTATAGCCTACACCGCGGGCGTTTATCTATCACAACAACCGATATGTCACGCAGTAGGTATTCATTTGCATAAAAAATTTATCCATGTTTGCGTTAGTTTGATGTGGTATAAATTGTTGACCTCTTATATTTCTACCAATTGTGCAATGTACAGTAACTTAAATAAATATCGATTATTTTCTTTCAGTGTAAGTAGTTATTTATTATCTAGAACTGCTAATTTAAGAACCTATAGAGGTCGATTCGGAAGCACTTTTGATAAGTTTATTTGAATAAAAAATATGAGTTTGATTGGAGAGTATAAAACGATAGATGAGAACTCATATGAGCTGATGAGGTATCTCCGACAGAATGAGGCCAACTTTAGAATTTTAAAAAATCTAAATTGACTTGTGAGTTTTGAGAACCCTACTTGCGTGTCAAATTAAACACTAAAGTTACAGCGGCCATTGTAGTCATGACTCGTAAACATAACATACACGACAGCAGTGCCGTGGTTTTCAAAATAAACGAATAAGCGGTATACCTTTATGTATGTAGTTCAATTAGTTAAGACTAATCAACACGGGTTATTTATTAAAAAAAAAATTTATAACCGCGACAAAATCTTGATCTATAGTCATAATTTTTTTATTTTGTAGTTATAAGGTATTTTGATTTAAGCCGTTTCCCACGGGGTACAAAGCAACCAGGCGGCAGAAAAATAGCTCGAACGATTTCTGCGAATCCGTGATAACTTTTTTTATGCGACTGAAATGAATTGAACATAAAATCTTTTGTGGAAGCCACATAAAGCTCGCGGGAGAATCGTGTTTTCTGCACAATCGTTCAGAGTTTTATTAGTAATAAAGCCAAGTTCACATTCTTTGCCGTGGTTTCATGTTGTTTGACTATTTACTGAAGCATAGATAGCTAAGCCAACTTGCACAACACTGACTAAACTGATTTAGTAAAGTTTTTTGATGCTGTCGCTTTTTGACGAGTTTATCACGGGTTTGTCATGAAAAGGACAGGTATAGAGAATTTTGATCAAACACGGCTTAATACCTATAACTAATAATGAAGTTTCCAACGAAATAGTCTTAAATGCGTAACTATTAGAGTACTATTTACCTACTTATAGGACCAGGTAAAGAACGCATTTAATAACATTATCAAATCGAATATCATCTATAGTTGGCCTACTGCTGAGCACAGGTTTCCTCTCAGAATGCAAAGGGATAGTCTATAGTCCATGACGCTGGTCAAGTGCGGATTGGCAGTTTCGAACACCTTTGATAACATTACAGAGAACTCTCTTGATATCCTTACATAAAATATTTAAATTAATTAAAACCTTACAAATGTGCAATTCATAAGAGAAATCTTGCTAAAAATGTCAGTATTATTAATTACTTTGTCTTTTTTTAACCGACTTCCAGAAGAGATTCTCAATTCGACGCATATTTTTTTAAATTAAGTAAATGTATGAACATTGAACACCGATTTACCCGAGGTTTCTGAATTGATTTGATTTTTTTGTGGTACAGTTATTACGTACAGTAAGTAACTAATGCTTTAAACTTCTCGTTTTTCATTTATTTGCCTCATTTTGTAACAATTTCGTTCCTTAATGCATACTTACTAATATTATAAATGCGAATCTGAGTCTGTAAGTCTGTCTGCTACGTTTTCACGGCCCATTTTTTCAACCGATTTTGATGAAATTTGGTATAGAGGTAGTTTACATTCCGGGGCAGGACATACTTTATATCCCGGTTAATTAAAGAGTTCCCGCGGGAATAAAAAAACTTAAACCACGCGGACGAAGCCACCGGCATCATCTAGATTCTAGTCCATTCCATACTAAAATTAAAAATGCGAAAGTGTGTCTGTCTGCTACGCTTTCACGGTCCACCTATTCAACCAATTTTGATGAAATTTGGTACTGGCATATGTTATGCCATATCCCGGGGAAGGACACATGCTATTTATCCCGGAAAATAAAGAAGTCCCCGCGGGAATCGAAAAACTTAGTCCACGCAGACGAAGTCGCGGGAATCATCTAGTTTTTTATAATTAAGTAAGTATTACCTATACTGTTTTCATTTTCTTGTGTGAATTAAAAACGTCATGTAAACGAATGACACTTAATTTAATCATTAGAAACTCAAACGACTTTTACTTTAAACCTACAATTACATTGTTAAGACTCGGGTCTTAATGGAACATAATAGCATGTTCACGAGACCGGAGTCCAGTAATTACAATCGGTCAATAACTCAGTGGGGCGATAGAAATGAAAACTAACCAGAATCTTTTCATTCGAATTCACTGACGTGAAAACTAAAGGCCTATTGTTCTAAACGGTTTAAGACCATCGATAATTTAAACTCGACTTTACGAACATTACGGATCGACGTGATTTTTGGCATGGGTATAGTTGAGGACCTGGAGAGTGACGGACGAAGTCGCGGGCATCAGCTACTAAGTATATACCTAATATGGACATTTTTTATTAAAATATGTTAAGTGATTTCTTAGATGTAAGTGTAAAATAATTATTTTATTGTCTACTGCCATTTGTGACCTTGTTAATGTCTTAGCTTAGTATTCAAAATGGATAATATCTCTCGTATTCTGTTGTATTATGTATATTATTAAAGTAAATACTTAAAATATTATTTGAATTAAAAGAATATAAATATCAAGAGTAAAAAATTTAAATTGTTATACCTACCTACATACATTCAATCTTGAATTGTTAAGTTAATATGATTATTTTGTGGTTTAAGTTAACACGTACCTACCTACCTAATATGCATTTTAAAAACGTATCTCAAATATAAAATACAGTACAAGCTGATTCATCCAGTGAACTCATAAGACATTTGGAGCTGCAGATAGGTTGAGCCATAGTTTTTTTTTTATCCACTACAAGATAGCCCTCGACTGCGATCTCACCTGGTGGTAAGTGATGATGCAGTCTAAGATGGTAGCGGGCTAACCTGTTAGGGGCATGGCAGTTATATTAAACCCACACCCCTATTTGGTTTCTACACGGCATCGTACCGGAACGCGTAATCGCTTGGTGGCACGTCTTTGCCGGTAGGGTGGTAACTAGCTCCGGCCGAAGCCTCCCACCAGGCTAGACCAGGGAAAATTCAGAAATTATAAATTCCCAAATTGACCCCGCCGGGATCGAACCCGGGACCTCCGCACGTTAAGACAACAGAGCTACACACTGCGCCACGGAGGTCGCCAAATAACCATAACCATAGTAGACACGTCTTTCGCATTTGTAATATTATTTTGTAAATATGGCTATGGATTGTAACTAACGTTTGTATGTAAGTACAAGCGTCAAAAAAGTTATTAAAAAATGTAGCCATTTCGAACTTTTTCCAATGCCGGCCGGTAAAACTGGCCTATAGTCGCTCCGGCACGCACGCGGTCGCACTTCGTCGACAACGGTCATTTACCGTAATTGCTTCAGCGGCAGCAAATTAATCACTGATATTGATGTGACAGCTCCAGTACTAATATTGTGAAGAATTTATAACCTTTTATTGGCCTGTTTAAACCAATTTATAATCTGACGGCATCAAAACAGGCGTGTGAATGTATAAATTAGCATAATCAATATTTCCGTGGTACAATAAAAAATAAGGTTGTATTTTAATAATAATTATTAGTTTATTTACTTACTAAGTTACCAGTTCCAGGTACTTACCTATATCAAACTTAAGAAAAAGAACGATATTTTAGACGAGATCAAATAGGAACTACGAATGCAATAAATCAATTTCAAAATAAAAAATAAATTACTTCATATTTTAGTATTGTGGATAATATGCAATTCCAGTAACTAATGTTTATATTGTGTGTACCCAAGTAGTATTAGTACCCTTAACTACTCATAAACGAGTAGGTAATCTTATATTATATACATGCGAAAGAGTGTCTTTCTGTCTGTCCGCTACACTTTTAGAGCCCATCTGTTCAACCGATTTTGACGAAGAGATAGGTTGCACTCCGGGGATACGGTTTCACATTTATAATGTTTTCTGCATTTAAATGTGTATAGTTAGTAGGGACAAGGGATTTTAAGACTATTATTGCATTCATTGTAGATATTTTTATCTGGGTCAGACGTTGGCCGGGTTCACATAATTGCATTCGGTTTTTAATCTTCTGGCAGCCGCGGGGCCAAGCGCTCAATTTGCCAAGCTGTTTAATTACCAGCGACACGGGCGGGTCATTAATTAAGTCATCAGACAAGCGGGCGTGGGTTAGTACGCCGGATTAGATGAACTGCATGGTAATGAACGATTATGGGGCGCAGTACGCCACGTAATTAAGTTATCAAGAGTAACGGCTCTTTCACCTGCTACTAAGCCATAAGCTTATTAGGGGATTCGAACTTTCAAACAATTATTCAAAGTCCAAGATGGGAGATTACGAAATAGAGATACGTTTGACTACCTATTAAGTAACTTACTTATTTTTGTCTCGTTTCCTTTTATGTAGTAAAAAATGCCAAAAAAGATAATAATTTAACAAAAGAAACCACGGACACACAATATGCTATTTGAAAACAATTATGAAAGCTCAGCTGGTAGCCATTGTACTAGTTAAAAACGGGAGTTGAAAAAAAAAACGGCGCAACAACCGTGTTGGAAAAAGTTGTCAAAAGAAATGTTCTATTTATATTTTATACACGTTGAATACACACAACGTTTGAGCCAAGCTCTGTACATTTTTGGGAAAAAATATAATTGTAAACGGAATGTTGATTTTGTTATATGATGGTTAACTTTCAATAGGAAACAATTAAGGGGATGGTTTTAATCGGAATATTTTGTAAACGGTTTGAGCGGCGACAGTCGCGTGTCGTGAACGATTACGTCGCCACCTCACGCCGCCCCATCCGTGTGGGCGGAAGAACCCTATTTCAACTATTACCCTTGTAAACATTGTAGTGATACAATCTACTAGACACTTATTATTTCTGTCTCGAACATGTTTACGATGCACAGGTTTGTAATAGAATTTTAAAAGATACCATAGAAAATTATTTTAAATCTTTTTCGAAATGACGCGGCGAGTTGTTTAATGCTTTTCCAAGTTATTTATCATCGACCATGGTACTGACGGAACTAGCGTAAACAATTTACATCGACGTAAAGCAAATATAATTTTATGCTTCAAATGCGATTAAAACCACTCTACAAGTTTAATCGTTTTCAGTACAAACTCGTAACTATATTGAAACAAAGCTGTGAAGTCGTACATTTTTGACGCAACAATGTAAATATTTATTTAGCTAACGCGTATCAATCGTTCCAAGATTCCACAATCGTAGATTTCATCAGTGTTTATCATTAAATCTTAATGTAGGTTTTTTTGTCCGAATCTATTTAGTTCGGCATGGCGATGTCGCTGTGTGATTGTAAAACGGGGTCGTGATTAACATTCTTCGAAACTAGCGGAGTTAATTATTCCTGTGTGGCCGTAAGGCAATCGCTACCGCGACGGGAATATTGATTGAATTTAATTACTTGCTGACTTCCACTTTATAGTGGTTTATTAAGCATTTAATTGTATTTAAATGATACCCCTTTTTATTAAATAAATCATTTACTTAATAAATTTTAACAGAAGAATTTGCAAGCTATAAGCACACATTTTAATGGGCGTTCTTTAAAATAAAATAGTAACCACAAGGAATAAGTCGTAAAATCCTATTAAAGACGACAAAATTAATAGACTCATCCATCGTCCCTCCTAATACTTAGTTAAGTGTATTTCCGGGTCATCAATCAACAGAGATTTATTTGTATTGTCAACCAAATCAAAAGGGTTTACGAGCGGTCGACCGCATCGCATTCTCTCACATCCACTACTAGCTTATCCGTCAACATGACAACATTACTTTACCCTGACGTATGCTAGTCGATTATTGGGCCATATATTACAGAATGTTTGTATAATGTCGCGCAATAAACGTTAATGTGTGCTAATAACCACTTCACGCTGGATAATCGATGAACAAATATTACCACTTGACTTCTGTACATTTTTCAACTAAGATTTTTCAAATATAACTAGTTATACCCACCTTTTGTTCTTATAATTCTCAGTAATTGATTAAGATCTCGTTATTATTCTTATCTACTTAATATTTATGTCTTTGCACTTACCTACTATATTTTATGAGTTTGAATAGAATTTGCAGCCATAACAAAATAAAAAGTTACTGATAAATAATTAAGTCCATTTTCTTGTCTTATAATATCCTAGACCCAAGTCGTAATATTCATTATATCTTTGATGGCCTAATTAATGATACCATTAAGTTACGAGATGCATTGACATCTTTTCAAAGGTCTATATTTAAGCTATTTTCATGAAAATTTCCACAGTAAAATCCTTGTTTCTATAGCCAACTAGGTGATACCCGCGACTTCGTTCGCGCGGATTAAGATTTTTTGATTCCCGCCGGAACTCTTAAATTTTCCGGGATAAAATGTAGCCTTTGTCCTTCCCCGGGATATAAACTATATCCATACCAGATTTAATCAAAATCGGTTGAAAAGATAGGCCGTGAAAGCGTAGCAGACAGACAGACACACTTTCGCATTTATAATATTAGTGTGGATATGGATAAAGCTCTAGAGTAGTTTTTCGTCAGTCTTTACGACAATTATCATCAATTTACACGAAACCTGTACAAATTACTAGATGATGATGATAGCAACTTCGTACGCGTTGATTAAGGTTTTTTAAATCCTTCGGTAACTCCTTTATTTACCAGTATAAAATCCGTCATGCAAGCGATCTCTGCACCAAATTTGATCACAATCAGTAAAATTGGTGGGCCGTGAAAAAGTACAGACAAACAGACAGATATACCTTCGCCTTTATATTATTAATTTGTAACCATATAGAAAAATCCGTCTAGTAGGATGCATTGGGGAAAATAGCATGAAACTAGTGATGTGTGATTTAAATAACCCCGGCGTTCTAGCTCTTTACATTAACACGGATATATTTAAAACTACGTAATAAAAACAATGATTGCTATGTATAACAGTATAATGGTAACGTGCACTTAGTGAAGCTAATTTTATTAAGTGGTACGTGCTACATACACTGGCATTTATGTTTACGTTAGAAATAACGCTTTCACACTCGAATCAAACACGATAGTTAACATTTCTAAAGAGAGAATGAGTTTAATATTTAGGTACAAGTTCTGCAAAGATTGTTTGAGAAAACCTGGTAACATTGATTAGCTTTGTTATTTGATACGGTTTATTACATAAAACATAATTTGCTCAATTTTCTAAGGCAAATGTTGATAAAGAATGGAGTTAGATCTATACTATTGTTTAAGTTAAAAAATCATGTAAAGTCGAGTTTTTGGCAGATGATTTTATGTCAGGCAACAAAATTATTGCACGTTCAACTAAATGACATTAATTATTTGATTTGAATTTGTTAATCCAAAATACTTTCTATCGATGAAAACATTAAAAAAGGTAAGTATTTTTTTATCAACTACAAGGTAGCCCTTGACTGCGATCTCACCTGATGGTAAGTGATGATGCAGTCTAGGATGGTAGCGGGCTAACCTGTTAGGGGTATGGCATACATATTAAACCCATCCCCTAATCTGTTTCTACACCTGCACGGCATCGTACCGGTACGCTAAATCGCTTGGCGGTAAGTCTTTGCCGGTAGGGTGGTAACTAGCCACTGCCGAAGCTTCCCACCAGGCCAGACCAGAGAAAATGCAGAAATTATAAATTCCCAAACTGACCCTGCCGGGGATCGAGCCCGAGACTGGCAACGGTTGCCCCACGTTAAGGCAACAGCGATCAACACTGCGCCACGGAGGTCGTCAAAATCTACGTACCTACCTAATCTAAGCATCTACCGACTTAGCGCGTTTTTTTAACTAAGAAATTAATAAGTAACTTGAATATTAAGTATTTATATAAATTACTATAAGTAGGTACTTAAAATTTTTAGTTCTTTGATTTTTTGGCGAATATTATTAATTACAATAAAGATTACCTCAACAGATTATATTCAGCTAAAGAAATAAAATAACATCATTAAATGCTTTTTGTTATCATAAAATAACAACGACTGCGAATATAGTTACTTACAGTTGTTCTGCTTCTAACATGCATTTACATATTTATTGCTCAAGTTAAACGACTTGTGAATATTATGTGGCCTAGCTTTATATTAATACAATTTTAAGAGTTCAGGAAATGAAACACAGTGCGTCCATGTCGAAGCCAGAGACAAGAAGGTTTTCTTTTAATTCTAAACTACTATAAGGTATAAACCATAGACAATTATGATTCAAGTGTCTTTTTAGTACATTACACTTTTGGGTAGGTACCTACGTACTAAAATTTTCCGCTATGAGTGGAGGACAAAGCTATTTTTCTCCTATGTTTCTAAAGTAAATCGCGAAGCTGTTCCTAGTGCCTCGGTTCACGGTGTAGGTAGGTAACAGAGATTTATTAATTAAGTATAATTAAGTAACTAAAGCCGACGTAGGTAGCCGACGTACTCAGCAGAAAGCAACCTACACAAATAATGGAACAAAATATTCATTTGTGAAAATTAATTTACATACATTTAAGTGCAGGTAATCAAGGTTACATATTAAAACAATGCATAATAAATAATAATATGTTATAGTCCGAAGTGCGGCCGCATCGCGATTGGAAACCTCAGAAATGGCTAGAGCGCTTGGTCTATAGCTATACATTAACTAAAGCTATAGAGTAGTCCTAAAAGGATTTCAAAAATAAGGCTCAATATTATTATTGTTAGACGTATAACTTGCATGTTAGGTACCTTGAATTTAAAAGAACTTAAAATCGTTGTTGACAAAAGAATGGCGTAAAACTCAAAAGGAGGTAATAAAAGCGGAAGAAAGCGGTATAAACTTTTCCCAGGTAAGTATTTATGTCACGGCGTGCTAGCATTAAGCTCTAGGGAATACCTACTAGAAGGGGATGGGTCACAGGGGTGTCTCGATGCGCCGAGCCACTCGGTCGGTGCTCCGAACCGTCGCGGTTCGTCTTAAGCGACAGATATTGATTTTATGCAAGCATACACTAAAACATGAACCTAGTGTACAGCAGCTATGCGTCTCACTACCACAGCTTTCACAGGTATCATTTGAGTACTAGCTTTTGCCTGGGGCATCTCAGGCGGGGAATCGCTTTAACGGATTGAGTGCAACGCTCTGCGATAACGTTAGATATTCCCGCCTAGCTAAAAGCGCTGCAAATGTTTGAAAAAAAAAGGTTGGTTTTAAAGCCTTATGCCACGTCAACAGATTTTTACCGCCTCACTACTTTTACAAATTTAGCGTAGCATTTCAAAAACTCCTCAACGCTTCGTTACAAAGCTATTATGAAAAAGGTAGAGGAAAAAGCGCAATTTAATTTAAAAAATTACCGATGCAGTGTCTAAAAAGCTTGTCTACTCGGAGGGAATTTTTGGGGCCGCTACTTTCTCGTGCCAAATTGAATCTATTTCTCGCGCTTATCAGATTTGGATCTTGTCAAACTTTGAAAAGATATTGCTTTTTTACTTTAGAAAGAACACTGTTATAAGTTAAGACGAACTTGGACAGTTCGAATAAATTGAAGTATTAACTAGTGTGTGGTACTGGTATATGACGACAAGTATATTATGTCATTAGTACCTCAAGTACACTTTTTTAAGTAGTGCAAATAAACAACTAAAGAGAACGGTGCTGCTTTCACTTACAAGCCATGTTTACCGTTTTTGTAAGTGCATTCATAAGTCTAGGTAGGTATTATAAAATCTTTGTTGTAAAACCATAAAAAAAATTATGTGGATTTAAAAGTTGTACCTACCTAGACCAAAATCAACCAAACGCGAGGTTACAGGCCCTCGTGCATTAGTTACTTTACTTTATATATAATTTTTAAATAATTATTATGACTGACTAGGCCTGATTTGGCTTTGTTAAGTAAGTACTTAGGTTACTAGACTAGGTAAGTAAGTTATCTAGGGTACCTATAAAGTTAGTTACGGAGTTCTATTGTTTCGTTAGGAACAAAAATTACCTACATACGAGTACTTACTTTGCTTTTCTTGATTACCTACATTCTTTTTATTTCGTATCTGTTCGGCGTTAATACTATGAGTTAGGACTGATTTTGGATTTATGTAAGACTAGTTGATGTGGATTCATTCGCGTGGTTTAAGTTTTTTAATTCCCGCGGGACCTCCTTAATTTTTCGGGATAAAAAGTAGCCTATGTCACTCTCGAGATCCACATTCCACAATTATACCTATGCCAAAAATCATGAACCAATAAACCAAGGAAAAACCAACAAACAGTTTCACATTTATATTATTAGTAGACATGATTCTTAATGAACTGATTGGATACGACTCCAGCCAAGTCTTAATTTTTATTTCAAGTCTTTAACCAAAGATTTTAGAAATACTTAAGTAGGTACTTAAGTAGGTAGACACTTAAAGGTAACAACTATTATGAATAAAAGTTTATTTTGCCTCATTCAATATACGGATTCCCAATAAATGTAATTGGAAATGAACGTAAACTCTGATAGTGTGCTGTGAGGAGATGACTGACAATTTGTTTATTTTACGGGGTTCGTAATAGGTACCTACCTACCTACGAAACTGGACACGGCGAAGCGTATCGTGGGAAAACAATAATTAGTCTCGAAGTAACTTGCTCCTCAGTGACGCCGCATAACGGGCGTCGGATGACACGGTCACGCTCGTATAACTTTAATCTTTATTTTATTGCCGCTTGCTGGGACAATTCCTATGTAGCTTTAGTTACATGATATGTAATCTGTTACAATAAAAACAAAGAGCCATGGCGATTAATATTATTGTCTAGGGACGCGAGTCGCGACTTGCGACTGGAGAGTCCGGATACCTTAGGCGGCGCGAATGTCGAAGCCACCCCTAATTCAAGCCATGGTGTTCTAGATAAGACGATCTCGTGTCATGGGCCGATTTTCGCACAAACTATTTACTCTAAGCTCCAAGACTTTAATAGTAAGTCTTTCCGGGTGAATAAAGTCGCATATTAACCTTCTTCGGATAGGTACGTCTCCCGGCATGAAAGTGACTCCATCGAGTGCTTGTCGTGCAGGGCATCAGAGCGCAAGAAAGATCGCCCAGTACCTATTATGTTACCTACCAACTAAATTAAGTCTGCTGTGGCCGTTCCGCTGTACGTGTTTACCAGGCTGTCGGCCAGCAGCTAGTAGCGGCTAATGCTAGTGAGGAGATGCACACATTTTGTCCGTCACTTCATAGCGTTTTGTGGACAGGGTAGCCGAATGTTTAGCCTCGCCAGGCGCCACAGCGTGGCGTCTAAAGACTACAAGCTTAGCTCCTTTACGACAGCTATGAAATAATTGAATGCTTCCGTTGGGATGCATTTCAGAGTTTTATCCATCCACGAGGCAAGCTGCTAAGACGTGATCACTTTGAAGCATTACAATATAAAAACAGCCTCAACTTTTTGCAATTTATGATATTCTTGCTGCGTAAATGGATTTTGTCCAATAGTGGTAGCGATAACCAATCAGAGGCGATCGTTAGACTCTTATCAGTAATCACTTAACACGTAAAAATGCCCCAGGCGATAATTAGTAGTCAATGGGTGTCCCAGCCTATGACATTCACATGCCTAATTGCTATCTAAATCATATAAGTAGGTAAACTGATAGTTATTGATAACATTATTCTTGTTCGTATTTAATGTCGTCCTATATTTTAGTTATGTTATTTTGGTATGCGATTATCCAAAATATGTATTAGGTATTACATTCATTACGTCTTGTAAATTAAAATTATTATGATAAAGGAACATGCATAAATTTATCATGAAAACATCAATTTCAGTGATAGGCACATAGTTAGGTAAAAATAACAACGTATATATAACCTATAGGTACAGACTTGCTGATGCCCGCGACTTGGTACGCGTGAATTGAGGTGTTTTGGTTCCAGCTGGAGCTCTTTGATTTTCCGGGATGAAGAAGAGAACTATCCCAAACTATAATCTATCACTGTCCCAAATTTCATCCAGATCCATTCAGCCGTTCTGGCATGATTGAGTAACAAGCATCCATCCATCAGATTACAGTAGAATATTAGTATTAAAAATAGGTACATTCGCAAAATAAAGCTAAGTATTAAGCACAGGCAAAAACAACACAAAGCAACTAAGGGGTAGGTCGGTAGGTGTGTCGCAAATTCGTTTCGTATTTTTTTGTTTCGCTTCATAGCAGCTATTATTAGGAAGAGAAACCTCAAATTTATTAACCATATGTCGGTACGTTGGCGTAATTTCAACAGAAACCCGTTTTCCGTAGAAAATTAGCCTACCAGGCATTGTAAGCAGAAATTGCATAAACGTTGCACACCGCATGTGGTGAATTAAATAGGAGCAAAGGAACCTGTTTGTGCCTATAATTTAAGCGAGCTCCAACGAGGCACAAATGGCACGCCTGTCGTCATAATTTAGAACGATAGCGCGAAATGTTGTTTTATTGTGCGCTCACAAGACTTCAACATACAACAACATATTATTGTCGTTTCGAAGACGGCACGATAAATGAGCACAAACGAGCGAAAGCCACTTAGGCCAAATTTACACTTAGTGGGAGACCGCGGGTTCACTTCGGCCGCCGAGCGGCGCGCGCGCTCCAGCGGCGCCGTGCCGTCAGCTGCTCACCAACCAATACAATACAATAGCTATAGGTACAATTGTACTTATAGCTATTTCCCTTACAAATATAGCAAATAATACACATAACAACTAAATGCTATTGCTAAATAAATTAACAAGGACAATATGAATCTGTAAAATTAACATTTCAAATAACTTTACGAAGGGTTCATTCAATAGGTCAATGCACTTCCGAGACGACGTCTGAAGCGATTTCTTACAGCGAGTTTTTTAATGTTAGTTACAATAATTGTAATATCCATTTAGATTATTATGATAGACAGGCTAAATGGTTATAGGTACATGAAAATAAAATACTTAAGTACTGTGCCTTTTGTTTAGAAAACGAATTACAACCAAGTACTCAAAAATGCTTTTGTGTAAAAAAAACTCATGAACTTAATTGGCAACGCATAAAATATATTACCTTGTAATTGAGGTTTACTGATAAATCATCACAGTACCATCTTCAAAGTAAACTTTGAAGGCACTATGTAAATATAAACAGCACTCTCCAGTTCAGGTAAACTAATTATTATTATTAACTACAGTGATAATCGTGAAATGTAAAACTTCTATTGTTATGGGTTCGCGCAGTCGTTTTATAGCGAGCAATATAGATGTTAAGACTAACCTCGAGATCTTCATAGGTGCGAAATGCCATTATGGCGAAACCATCGATGATATCCTCCTCTCCGAGGGGTTCCCTCGACTTTTTCCGCCTGGCTGGAGGACGAGGTGGCTTTTCTCTCGCCGGAGACTCGTCCTCACCGCTGTCCCCATCCTTAACTTTACTCTCTCGCTGTGCTTGCATGCGCTGGGCCCGCTCCCTTCGCCTGTTTCTCTGATTGCGCTGCTTCACTTCGTTTTCCATCGTTCGCACATTATTCGAAACACCCGACCACCGTGCTTCACTACACTAAAGTCCGCACTACACTTTTATCACACATGATTAACCTTTGTTTCTATGCCGAGCAAATCGACAAAATACAAATCTTGCACACAGAAAAAGACACTGGTCGTTTCCAATGGCGGACCGTACACCGTTGCCGCATTGCAAGTAAAATGGCCGCGTAGCACTCGACGGGCTGTCTTCTTTCACTTTTACGTAAACGGAGGCATTATTACACTTAAACTAAGTATGCTACAATATATTTTAATAAGAACTATGACAATTAAATGTTAAATTAGTTTTATACATTATTCTCTGTGTTCAGAATCAGTCAATAGTCAATACAATGAAAGGTGTTGCACGACGCCAACGCTGCGTTGCGGTCGCGATGGTGAACTAAGGCAGTGCTGCCAACTTAAAAGCACATACACTCTGCGATATTGGGCGTCATGGGCAATGTGGCGCTCGGTTTTACTCTTCGCACGTATAACTCGATCTCTCTCATCTCCATAAAAATAAGATTGCATTGCTGACCTATTTAATTGCAAAGTAGTAGTAAAAATGTTCGTTGTATATATACATTGTAGGATCAATAATTATGAGAGCTAAACTAATTTATATTTAACAAAAAATACATATTGTAATGTTTTATCCTTTAATTTTTATGTAAGTTATTAGAGGGTTGGGCTAAGAATCTTTGTTTATGTCACTAGTTTCATAAATACTAGCATAGAGGGCGTTAGTAGTACAGTACGGTAAGGCGTAGATTAAAGAGTAAAAATGAAAAATGCGATTCGATTCGAGTACGGATTCGAGGGATTCGAGTTATATATTATGTCACCGTAAAATTGTAAAAACCGTTAGATTATAATCTAACTAGCGAATTTGTAATCTGTCGAAAGATTACAATTTAACGCATTATTTTTCGGTAGATTGTAATCTGTTATGTATATTAACCCGAAAAACCTCATTATTTATGTCGAACCCTAACCTTACCTACAAGAAAGAGACAAGAAACGTAAATACAATGAATATTTTAAAAAATTCTCCCTCAGAACATAGAACGGTTCACAAACTTTCGACAGTTTACAATTTCGCTAGTTAGATTATAAGCTAACGGTTTTTACAAATTTACGGTGACATAAATGATTCGAGATTCAAAGAGGGTGAAGTTCGCGCAGGTGGTTTTGTCAATCTTTTGTCATTTTAATTTTTATCACAAATTCGCATTCAATTTTGGAAAAAATCCCATGTGATCAAACTAAGGAAACTTTTTAAAATTGTTTTTGTAGCAAAAGTTACAAAAGAGTCTGAAAAGTCAAATCAAATCCTGAACTTGTTTATATCACTACAACCTCGTCCCACTTCGGAGTTTGTCTGTCTTTGCACACATAACTCGAAAACTAATCTTGACGGTTTGACCTTGTGTAGACCGTATTTTAGTGCTTTTCATTTGCAAGATCCAAAGAGTGATCTTTATTTATGTCAGTATCTTTAACATTTCAGTGTTAAGAGTGGTAAATATATTGAAGCAGTAGATGCGGAAATACCTGCCTTTTTAATGTGTAGTATTAGGTACAAGTTACTTAGCCCTTGACTGAAATCTCACCTGGATGGTAATTATTAGCAAGATTATTAGTGATAGTGCAGCTAAGATGATAGCAGACTAAGGTAGGTAGAAGTAGGGCATAATTGATGGCATACAGATACCAGTTAATGGCACTTATGTTAGGTAAACTTATACCCCTACATGGCATTGTGCCGGAACGCTAAATCGCTTGACGGTGACGGTGATATCGTCATTATATCAGATATATCTTTAAATGTAATAAGTTTAAACGAGCAACTCTTGTATATATAGGTATATATTATATATATGATAATCTTGGAAACGGCTAAAACGATTTTCATGAAATTTAGCATGCATTTTGGGGGTGATAAATCGATCTAGCTAGGATTAATTTTTAGAAAATGTCGTTTTATCCGTGGTTTTCAGGCAATAAAAAACTGCTACAATGAATAGGAAGGTAAATTTCGCCTGAGGTTATAATAGCTCAGGTGGAAAAACGGGCGGTTTCGAAAAAACCTCGAAACCAGAAGACCCCGGTTCGATGTCTCCAGTCCGATTATTTTTTCCCTTTTTTCAAGTTCCTTCTTTTGTGACAAAAACTATTATTGGGAGCCCAATTGCACTCGTGATTTTTTTATTAAAATAACCAGTTCATATTTTTTTTATATTATGTCGGTTAGATCGAAAAATATTATTAATATTTCATCAGTATGTCATTTATATTTAAATATAATTTCCAAAAAACTCGATTTTCCAAAAAAATACCTAGCAAAGCTCGGTCACCCAGGTACTATAACAATTATAGTAAGTAAGTAAATTTAGTAAATTATGTAAGTAAGTAGGTCTGTACATCAAATTGAAATTGCACCTATCCTACTGGGGATCGAACCCGGGACCTCAAAATTATTGCACCACAGCGATTGCCACTGCGGCAGGAAGGTCGTCCAAAATATATCAAACAACTAATGTATTCATTTTATAAGTTATCAACTTATCAGTGAATTAATGAATAATTAATAACGTCACAACAATGATTACTGATGTGTGCGATCCCCAAGTCTTCCTACGCAAAGGACCTTCGACTTTTACCAGTCGTGTGCGTGATGTGATAATATGAAGTGGTAAACTCGTTCTATTATTTTTCGGCATTTTGTTGAAGATAATAATTTAACGTAGGTACTTAATTTGACATTTGTTTTATTTAGCATTGAAACAGGAAGTATTGCATTGCGGGGTTATTATAGCTAGGTAAGTAAGTAGGTAATATCTTCAATTCACATATCTAGTGTTACATAACTATTAGTTAACGATGGACATACAGCGATATTTTATAAATAGAGGTAGGTAGACGTCGATATACCTATAAGGTAAGTATTTATTTTTATAAAAGTGACTAACTGACCGCCCCGGCTTCAAACGGGTGGTTTGTAAATATGATCTATCTAAGTGTTATTTTACTTTCATACTTAGGTATTTAAGTTTTATGGCTAAACATCAACTTTTTTTAAAGGTGTTATTATATTTGCATCTCCTAATTATCAGATCTTCACGTAATTCATAAATAACTATTTATAAATTTTGTAACAAAAAAGAAGTAAAATTATTTTTAATGAAGGAAGCTTTAAAAATAATTTTAACCTTGCTTTGTTATACCGCGTGATGGAACTGTTTGACCTATTATAAACCTGAGAGGAAAAATCATAGTTAGTTGTAGACAGTTGATGGCTTTGAGATGTTGATGGTTTAACTGTGACGTTTACTTTCAGACTGAACCATGAAAACTAAACAGCTAAATCGAGCTATCATAACGATAAGCTTACTAGGCGTTCTGCTGTCCACATACGCGCTGTACGTGGAACTGCTTGCGGAGCTGAGGCCGGGGTATAAGGCGATGTGCGACATAGGCGAGCATGCCAGCTGTTCTAAAGTCCTTACCTCCAAGTAAGTGCAATCAAAAACACTCTCTCTTGAACTTTTCCCAATTTCAATTTCAATTTATTTTTTTGTGAAATACGGTAGACACAAAATGTTCATATAAATATGAATATATCCTATTATTCTACCACAGTTTGGTGCACAAATATACAATAACTGTTTTATCTTTCTTTCAACTCAACGCCTACAATGTACCTATGGACTAATAATAAGGCAAAGATTAGGCCTAGACGCTCTAGGTTTCCACTCAATGGGAAGTGCAGTACCTAATATTAAAAAGCTTATTTAGCGGTAGGTATAACGGTTTACGAACTTACAAAGTCTCTGTCTGTCGGAAGTCTCTCTGTCGGATAGCACTGCTAAGTAGTAAATAGCCACAATGTAAGACACCACCTATACACTAGACACTAGAAATTATAATTATTTTCTAACTTAAGAGGCCGGCGAACGCTGCTCGCTACTTCTATTCAACCCGCAAATATAAATTTGCCGGTATATTGCCATCTCTATTTGGCTGATGACACATGATCGCGTGCAAGCGTGATAGTAATATGAGCGTTCAGAATTTGTTATACATTTAGTCTTGTTCCGTAAATACCAAAAATGATGAATGAAAACTTGTTGTGATGTTATTCTGTAACTTGACAATATAGGCTATGTTACTTATCAATTAGTACGTAAGATATCGTTGGTTATAATATGAAACAAATAAGGAGAAAACATGTCATTTATGTCGTAAAAAAATGCAAAACGCAATACGCTTACACTTAATTTTGGGAAAGTATTTTGAAAAAATAATTATCCAGGGACCTAGATAAATACAAGTTCAATCTTAATAATCGCATAATATGGTGGAAATATTCTCGAATTACAAATTATTTTGGTATTACGTTTGTATGGGCAATTCGCCCTCCGCTGGCCCCTTAAGATCTACTTTTAATAAGGCAACAGCGCTAACTGTCGCCTTGCGCCTGTTCTTTCGCGTTATAGAGGAAATATCACGGCATAAGAAAGCTTACCGGTTACTGACGATATTCCATTCACCATTTCAATTCAAGTAACTTTTAGTTCTGATAAATAAAAAGTTTATTTCAATATTAAAGAGAACTTAACTGCTATACCTAATGATATTGTAAAAGCCTGCAAAAGCACAACGCAAGTTACAAGTTTGATTTTGCTGAATGAAACTTTATTGGTAAAATGCCCTATGTATACGTCACCGTAAGATTGTAAAAACCGTTAGATCTAACTCACAAAATTGTAAACTGTCGAAAGATTACAATTTAACGAATTATATTTCGGTAAATTGTAATCTATTAGGTATATTAACCCGATAGAACCTAAGTGAACCTAGGTACCTAAATTAGGTAAAATACCTACCCTACCTAGGTTAGGGTTTCGACATAATTAATCAAGTAGTGTCCGGCCGCAGGCAATTGGGATGATGCCTATTTCAAAAATAAATTATTTCTGACTATTAAATAGAGGGTCTTCCAAAAGACCTAAAATTCACATCTTCGGTTAGTTTTAAGTTTGATCACCATTTTAAAATATAGATTAAAGAAAAAAAAAAGTGCGTTGAAGTTTGATGACGTCACTATTGTTAATTTCATACAACTTCCATACTAGAAGTGCGTTTTTAAGTTTGATAAAGAGTTGCTGATTTGATTGAGTTGTCATCATCCCTATTGTAATATTTCGACAGTTTGCAATTACGCGAGTTAGATTATAATCTAACGGTTTTTACAATCTTACGGTGACATATATATTGTAAAATGGCGTATTTTCAGCAGGCAATTATTCAATTTGAGTAAGATTATCAAGTATTTTATTTGCAATGAAATTTTTGACCGAGAGAAGCGAAGATCTCTGAGTCTACTTGAGTGAATTTGTCCGTCCGTCCGTCTGTCAGAGCCTTATAACTTCTGAATTTCTGAACGTAATTACTTCGAAGTTAAATATAATATGTAAGCCGATGGCCTCCAGCCGAATATGGCTTAACAAGTTATAAACATCTTTATTTCAGGGAGGCATAGAAGCGAATGCGAAGAAAAATATTTTTTATAGCGTTACTTAAGGTTGCGGTTGGTATATCATTTTAAAGATAATTAGAAATAGAGGTCAAAAATATATATTTTTTAATTTTTCCCCTATAATTGACGAAATGGGGGCTTTCAAAGTAGAGTTTTTCTAACGTCCAAAGTTGACCTCAGAACTCTCAATTTTCTGAAAGGTTGAGCCTGAAACTTGATCCATTATTTGAATTATATCCTGTACTTGAACGACAAATACTAAAATTAGATAAATATTATAAGGAAATGAAATTATTTAATTTTTAATGAGCTTCAGTATTTTTAACAGAACTTCACAATGATGTCAATAGATGACGCTCTGTAAAAGTTTATTCGTTTGTGCTTACACGAGCTGCATTTTAGTAAAATACTGTAGGTATACGTATCCCATCCACGCAAGCGGATGACGATTGACGTCGTCAGATTCGGCACGTTTTAATGCGTACGGTGAAGTGAATGGATACCGAGGTCTCAGTTCGGGGCGAACCACCAGTTAATATGAAAATATTATTTGAAGAGCTTCTCTACGTTATTAATCCTACCTACACAAACGCATATGGTTCTGTCGGCCTAGTAACTATTATAATACTGTTTGAGCGTAGATAATTGCTTGTTGAGAAAATTACTGGTTCAGTATTAAAACACTAAAGTTCTTTAACACTTATATTGAGAAAAGGTTAATAATATAATTAAAAACAGGTGGACACTTATGATGTGTTGGGTAGCGAGTTCAGTCTCTCGTATGCGCCTGCGCAGCCCGCTGCAACCCCGCAGCCCGCGCAGTCTCGCTCAGCCCCCGCTCACGCCCATGCGTTGTTCCAACGCGGGGGGCTCGTTGTACCAACAAATACTATATTATATATCTGTGTCGGTAGGGCGATGATGATGATTGAGTCCTTTTCATCCTCCTTGGACCGTAATTATTATTATGTAATTATGCAGGGTTATATTATACAGGGATGCAGCAGCAAAAGGCTAAGACCTTTAAAGATACGGTCTATTATAATCAGAACTTTAGAAGAACCTAGAAAATATCCTAGTTTCCTTAACAATTAATAATCAAGTAGCTTTGCTTTGTGTGATAAGAAATTATAGTGTGTGTAAAAAGATTTTCCAGCCCGCCAACCCGCATTGGAGTAGCGTGATCGGTCTAAGCTCTAATACCCTCTCTCCTATGAGTGTGGAGGCCTGTGCCCAGCAGTGGGACGTTAATGGGCTATAGTGGTAAAAAGATTTAATAGTCGAAACACAACAAACCCACTTTAAATAGAGTAGACGAGGGATCGATATTGATGGGTTTCCCAGGGGTCGAGGGGGGTAAAAGAAAACTGATTTTGGGGGTTGGCGAGGTCTAAAAATCGACCCCTATTTAAATGTTTTTTTTTTCAAAAGATACCTACTTAAGTATTTTTACGTAATTATTATTAATTACACTTGATATTTACTGAATTTTATGTCTATTTGTTTTGTTAAATTTTCATGAGAATATGATGTCAAGTTTACTCACATAACCAACCACAAAGTTTTAAAATTGGTAAGTAGTAGTAGTATTAGTAGTAGTAGTATAAGTCTTTATTGCATCTTAACACATAGGTACAAAATTATATATGGTAATACAGAAGTCAGGAAACTGTGGTATTGCGCAAAGGCGGCCTTATCACTAAAAAGTGATCTTTTAAAGGCAACCCGAGCGTACAAAGCTGATGACAATAGGTCTAGGAGCTCATGTGGTCGATGCACATAAAAGAAAAATAAAAAATAACAAAAGTATAAAATATACTTACATAAACATACATACTATAGTTTACATATTTTGTATCAATAGGAAAAAACTAGACATAGGATTTTTAAAGTATGGGGGTCTGAGGTATCAGGTCATTTTGGAAAAGGGGTCTCTTGGCCAAAATAGTTTGGGAGTCCCTGGAGTAGACTACAATAAAAAAAATCGTGATTGTGTTGCAGGTACGCAAAGGGCCTGGGACTCGTGCCTGAGGACTCCCCCTTCAAAGTGCCGAATTGTGTGTACGGGATAATCTTCTACTGCATTATTATATTTTTGAGTAAGTTGATTTTTTATGTCTAAACTAATATTATAAAGAGGAAAGATATGTAAGATATGTATGTTTGTTTGTTCGTAATGGATAAACTCAAAAACTAGTCCACCAATTTTAAAAATTCACCTATAGAAAGCTACATTATCAGCGACTATATGTTAGTCGCTGATAATGTTACATTTTATTTTTATAAAAATTAGAAAACCTTACGAAAATGCAATTTTCGTAATTCGGAAAAGTTCGTCTCTTCTGAGAGCTTACGAGGCGTGCGCTGCGTAAACAGTTAAAGTTACACGAAAACAATGTATAGTGGGATTCCTCTCAAAAAGTTCTAAAAAAAGTCCGCGATAGCATATATTTATCTTTTAAGGATGACTCACAATAGCCATTTTTATGTTTTTCTAATTTGGTCTAAACCAATGTTTTACATGCGAAGGTGTTTTTAACGACATAGTATTAATCTTTAACAAAACAAAAATATTAGTCATCTCAAATATTTAATTAAGATAAAAATTGTCCTGTACACCATTTAATTTTGATGAATATCTAATGAGATATCATAGAAATAATGTAACGTGCAAGGGAAAAAGGTGCGACTTCGGCCAGCGCTCAGATTAAAGATACCTGCGGCCGGGCACTACCTGATTATATATGTCGGATACCTAACCTAACCTACAGGAAAGACACAAGAAAACGTAAATACAATTAATATTTTAAAAATTGACACTGAACATTGAATGGTTCACAATCTGTCGACAGTTTGCAATTTCGCGAGTTAGATTATAATCTCACGGTTTTTACAATATTACGGTGACTATACGGTCTATATACCTCCTAAACGTTGATTTATCATTCTAAATACATAATTTGATTTTGTTTATAAGAATGTCATGACTCGTTATATGTAGTAATATGTAGTATAATAAGTAAGTAGTACTTAATAAGACTTTTGATGTGTTCAAAAACACAATCAATAGCAATCTATACTTATATTATAAATGCGAAAGTTTAGATGGATGGATGCACAGAGATAGATTATAGTCTGGAATAACACATAGGCTACTTTTTATCCTGAAGAATTAAAGAGTTCCCGCGGTTAGAACCGAAAAACCTCAATCCACGCGGACGAAGTCGCGGGCATTAGCTAGTATTTATGAAACCCTAAAAAACTAATTTTTATAGCTATTTTTATTACACACATAAAATTCCGTTAATTTAAAATGTTTCCAAGAGCCCTATAAGCGTTGATTAATCGACATAATCATGGTAGGTATGTGAGTGGCTACCATGTTTGACCGTTTATGTAATTGGACTCAATAACTTAATACGTCGAGAATCGAGATATCAACGAAACTCGATAAAAACGGTTTTCTTGGCGCATCCATGTTTCATTGATGATGCATGTTGCATAGCATATGCCGTGCTGAATAGTACGATAATACCACAGTAAACATCTGTTTACTGTGATAATACTTAGTCTCAGCTTAATTAATGCATAGATAGATACTTTCTATATAATAATACCTGGGTAGGTACCTATCTGAAAACAGGATTCTGAGGATTTTTCGGTGCTGTCCAACTTCAAGATACCTACCTACCTATAATGGTTTTCGTGGATTCAGTACAATCACGAACTCTAAACTTTTTAAAATACTTACCTGCCGAATGTAGTACTTTCGGTGGTTGGACAAATATAGGTACAAGTTTTTCTACTGAACCAAAACAATGAAACACTAGGTAGGTAACTATAGGTTACATAAGTAGGATTAAGTATAAATAAAAATCAAATGTTAATCCGATAAGCTAAAGGACTTTGGTGTTTTATTTGTAGGAATAGGTTATTAATAAATTAATTAATATCTGAAAGCCTGAAGCGCTCTTGCTCCCCATAAAATTAAAAAGGAAGACTTTAAATACTTTAAACCACAAGTCTTAACATAACTAAATAGGGCTAGGGAAGAAACCTCTCCAAGAGATAAGTTGTCCTTGTACAATGTATGTTTAGTTTTTAAGTTTGGTACTAAATATATAAATAAATAAATAAATATCAAATTAGCCGTTCTCTAAACATATCTAGTTAGCTTTAGGAATAAGTACCTACCTATAACTTTGACCTGTTATGATTTCAAGCAGCGGCAGGGCGACCGCGTATCTCCTGCATCAATCATTGTTACAGTATCAATTGTTGTTATTGACTGAATTTATGGTATTTTTGCTGCGTTAGAGATGTATATTTATTTATGTATATTTTTGCTGTATCTGACAGCTACAGTGTAACCACAGTAAACAGATACAAAAGTAGTGAAACTACCTAGAAACGTTCGAAACAGCTCACTCACACAAACATGCGCATCGACGAGACCCCTAAGCGGTCGTCGCGGTGCCGTCAGTAGTGAGTGCCGCGTCATGACGAGTGTCTATTTCCGCGATCTTTTTAAAAATGCCAGCCTGTTTGAACTCTGCTTCAACAAAACCGGAATTATCGTTTTTTAAATTCGTTTAAAATCGATATTTGGGGCTCCCTGGGATCACAAAACAGGATACTGGTACCAAAATTTTTAAAAAAAACAGCGCCATTTTGAAATTCTTTGTTATTGAACTGATTTCGTTCAAAATCGATATCTGAGGATCCCTAGGATCACAAAACAGGAAAGTGTGAAGAAAGGAGTTGTGTGTCAATATTAAACTGTTTTCCGTATTTTAAACGATCGAGATTAACCGACGCCATGAGATACTTATATAAATTTTATTCGTAAACTAGCTATTTCAATTCGATTAATTGATCACTACAGAACATAGAATGTTTTAATTAACAAAAACAAAATTAAACCATGAAACATTAAAAGTGACAACCCTATTGCTTCAATGGAGCGTAGGTAATTATTTTATCAACTAGGCTTAGTTTCCATACTGGTTGTATCTGTTTACTGTAACGATCGCAATCACCTCTGATTGGATAACACTCTTCTAGTATTGGACAAAATCCATTGACGCCCTGCAGGATTTACTGATTTTAATAGATCTTACATTTTCTTTGATACGTGTGTAATAAATAAATAGGTAATGATAAAATAACAGTGATAAGGGAAACCTTCAGCTAGGTGCCTAGGTGCAGTCAACGCAAACCCGTTTACTGTGCAATTCGAAAATGTAAATCGCGAAACGTGCTTTGCGACTACGAGGAAATAGGTACCTTTTACGAAAGCCGCGATTCCTACTCATTTGGTAGGTAGGTATCTCAGGAGCTGCAATTCTGTAAAGTACCGTTATTATAAAAGGCTGTCTTTTAAGTTTTAGAGATGCTTTTTCGGTCTCTTCGGAGGTCCTATCTTAGGATAAGTTATTTCCTTATACTATCTAAGAAACTAAGTTTTATGTGTGGTTTAATAAATCGTTAAACGAATGTATTTATAGCTGATAGCGAAGCGAGGGCATGCATAGTTTGAGGGTTTAAATGGGTTTTTCAGATATACCTAATACTTATACTACCTATTGTTATACCTACTATACTTTTCATATCGAGTATATGAAAACCACCACCTTCTTACCTAGGTATAGAGTCCAATATGTTTTTTACGTTGGCGTTAAATAGGTAGATACATAAGAGATAGTCAAAAGTATGCAGGTATTTTCGTGTGCACCTATACACAAAAGTTAAAAGATAATTAGTAATAGGTATGACATTATTTGTTTTTGAAGCTCTGACCTAGGTATCTGACCGTAGTAAACCATTTCGCGCACAATATTCGCTCACGATCGCGCATGCATCGTGATTCATGGCAGTGATAGCTGTGGGAAAATAGGTAGGTATCATAAAAGCCGTTAGACTGTTTCGCACACCTATTTGATAATCCACTACTAGTGGACCACTAGCTACCTATATTGATGGATATCACCGTTTTTGATTGGATTCTCGCATTGTAGGTCGTAGGTGCGACTATTTTCATGACGAGATGATGACGGTTGATGATGATGAACTGTCCTCGTTACTGTGCTGTTAATAAGTATATACCTACTTACCTATCTGAAAAGATTTCTTAGTTATGAAGAAGGTAAGTATCCTTCAAAATAAAAATAAAATGCCCAATACGACATTCAACATTCGTTCGACAACAATACGTTCAGTTCCGCGCGTGACGGCAAGTCAAGCGCTCGCTTTGCATATTAGCGTACCGTTCGTTGCGTATTAACCGCGTCACGCGATATTTTTCGACGCGTACCCGCAATCAAAATATTATGTAAAGATAATGAGTGGAAATAATCTGATTAGGCCTTTTTTTGATTCAAGTGGGAGTGATATAGTTGAGGAAACCTATGTGGAGGAAGAGCAACCAACTTGCTCAAATCAAATAGTGGTACGTGAAAAACGATTACGGTCTAGTTCAGACGATATTTTAGATGAAGATGGTTTTACGACGGTACGTAGCAAAAGGTCGGTAAAGATTTCTAAAAAGTCTATAGTTGTCATGGATTCTGGTAGAAATGATGATGAAAGGTTACCCATCCAAGGAGAAAAGATAATTGTTGCTATAACAGGTAAGGAAATTTTGCCGAAACAATTTAAAATGGCTAAGTTACTTCGGTCGGAGAGCATTTCGAATATCACTAACATTCAATACAAGAGTCCATTTAAAATAATTATAGAATTTGAAGATAAGGATAGCGCTAAGAAATTGATAGACTGCAAAAAAATTATAGATATGGGATTTAGATGCCAGTTGCTGAACGAATTGAGTATATCGTATGGTATTATAAGAAATGTTGATTTAGATATAGAGGATGAAGAGATTAAGAGTAATTTGGAAAGTGAGCTCGAAATAGTATCTGTACGGAGATTAAAACGAACGACAAATACAGGAAAATGGGTTGAAAGTGAGACGATTCGCATAGGTTTCAGGGGATCAGTATTACCTGCTTATGTTCGTGGGTATGGATGTAGATTTAAAGTGGAGTCCTATATGTATCCAGTTACACAGTGTACCGGATGTTGGAAGTTTGGACATATTACCCGGTTTTGCCCAAGTAGGAAGATAATTTGTCCGAAATGTACAGAATGCCATCCAAATTGCGAAATATCGAGTTATAAGTGCGTGAATTGTAAGGGTAATCATATGGCCATAGATAAGTCTTGTCCTTTTTATTTGAAAGAAAAGAATATAAGAATCATAATGCGAGACCTAAATTATACATATAAAAAGGCTTTGTCAGTTTATCTTAGCGAGAATGAGTCGAAAAAGGCCGACAAAGAAGAAAATAATGAGAATAATAACTTTTCTAGTACGAAACCTGTAGAAGAAAACCAAAAGGCTCAAAAGTCATACAGAAATGTGTTAATCACACAGGCTGATATACACGAAGAAAAGCAAGAATCTACGGATGAAGATAGTCAACAAGGAAGTGCAATTATACATAAGAGGCAACGAGCAACAAGAAGTAAAAAGAGTAAGAAACGAAATAAGGGCCATCCACTCTCTGAGATCAATGACAACATCGTTATAGAAGAAAGCGGTACAGGGATGTCTATGGATGAATGTGATGATAAAAAGGAAGGTAAAGAGAATAAAAAATATGCGAAAAATAAAGGTAGTGGCATAAATTTTATGAAATTTATTCAAAAATTAAAGGAAATATACCTGTCTGAGTGTACGTTGGATGTTAAGTTTAAACTATTTATTAGTTTTATTGTTGAGGAGATTATGAAGTATATTGCGATTTTGTTTAAAGACAGTGACATTTGTACTTTGCTTCTTTCTAAATTCAATTATGGATAAACAGAGCTTAATCCGTACTTTAAGTTTATTACAGTGGAATGCACAAAGTATAAGACCTAAATTAAAAGAGTTTGAATTATTATTAATTCAGGAAAAAATTCATATAGCATTCATTTCGGAAACATGGCTTGAAGCTGAGTCTGTATTACGTGTAAATAGTTATAATATATTTAGAAAGGATAGAATTGACTCTTATGGAGGCGTTGCTATAGTAGTTCATAAGTCGATAATTGTACAAGAATGTAATATTACTACTCATAATAATGGTATAGAAATAGTAAGCTTAAGACTGTTAAATTGTAGTGACATCAAAAATGTGGTATCTCTTTATTGTCCTTCATCGGTTCGCACAATAGTTAGTGACTGGGAAAATATTTTTTCAGCATTTACGAACAGTACTATAATAGCAGGTGACTTCAACGCGCATCACTCGAGTTGGTCCAATAAGACTGATAATCGAGGTACGCAAATTTACGACGCTGCTTTAGATGCTGGATTTATGGCGCTTAACAATGGTGAGCATACTAGAATTAAGTTAGTTAATAATTATTTACAGAAAAGCGTACCAGATATAACTTTCGTCTCATCAAATATTGCAACAAAATTCGATTGGAAGGTAATGAATGAAAGCTTAGGAAGTGATCATTTGTGTATTAAGATGCGATTTAACTACCGCGATGAAATAAGATTTTCTAAAAAGCGTAATATTAAATATGCAAATTGGCAAAATTATAGGGAGTATATAGAAGATCAATTTCAGAATTTAGAGAGTGAAGAGAATCCCCAGGTACAGTATGATTGTTTAATAGAGTTGATTAATAGGGCGGCAAATGTGAGTATTCCAGTGATTAAAGTACCACAGAATCCGACCGAAAGATTTATGCCAAGATCTTATTGGAGTCCTTTACTATCTCATAAGGTAGCTCAGCGTAGATTAGCACTTCGTGAATTTAGGAAAAATCCCATACCGAATAACTTAAACGTACTGGAGGAAAAACATTCAGAGGCAAGGTCTGCAATCATGAAAGCAAGTACTCAAGATTGGCATGGATTTTGTGACAGTATCAATGAAACAACAACTTCGTCTACGATGTGGTGCCGAATGAGATGGATGAAAGGATTTAAAACAGCTAAATTATCTGTGTCTGAAGAACGTAAGTGTGAGTTGTTATGTGAGCTTGCTCCTGATTATGTGGTTCCATCAATGCCGATATTAGAACACCCAAACACCAAGTTAGATAGTTCGTTTCATTTAACTGAGATGAAAAATTGTTTGAAAGAAAAAGATACGGCCCCAGGTAGTGATGGAATCACATATTCAATGATATGGAACTTGCCTAATTGTGCAAAAATATTTCTTTTAAAAATTTATAACACTATTTATAGAACAGGTAAGATACCGAAGCAATGGCGCGATATCAAAGTCGTAGTTATTCCAAAAGCTACTCAGCCTGGTTTGCCGTCAAAGTTACGACCAATTTCATTAATTTCTTGTCTATGTAAAATTTTTCATGTTATGATAGCAAAACGGTTAGAATGGTATGTCGAAAAAAATAACATTTTGTCTGCATATACCTCGGGCTTCAGACGCGGACAGTCAACTATTGATTGCTTGGCGCGGTTAGTTACAAATATACAGATAGGATTTTCTAAGAACACTCCAACATTGGCATGTTACTTAGATATTGAAAATGCATATAATAATATTTTAGTTGATAAAATAATCAACATTTTGGATAATTTGAAGGTAGGTAAAAATATTTGTTTATATTTATGGAATTTTTTAACAGAAAGGCACTTACAGATTCAAAATGACTTTGACAATAACCCTGTATTGATAAGATATACAAGTAAAGGATTAGCACAGGGTGATCCTTTATCACCATTGCTATTTAATATTGCAACTTACCAGTTATGTCAAAATATCAATAATAATATTTCAATTTGTCAATATGCTGACGATTTTGTTTTATATTCCGCACATAAAAATATAATATATAGTGCAGATAAAATTCAACAAGCTTTGGATGTTTTTGTTATACTTCTCGAGGATCTAGGTCTGAGGCTCTCAGAAACAAAATCTAAGTATTGTATATATTGTAGAGGAAATCGTAATCCAGTTGTAAATTTAAAAATAAATCAAAATCTGATTAGTTATGTAAGTTCATATAAGTACCTTGGCATATGGCTAGATAAATCACTTCGATGGCATAGACACATAAAAGAGACTGTAGATAAAGTTCAGCGATTACAAAATCTGCTAAGAAATTTGGCTAGTTCGTCTTGGGGTCTACATCCGATACATCTACGAAGGATATATATAGCGATGATTAGAAGTAGGTTAGATTATGGAAGTTTTTTGTTTGATAATAGCGCTAAGACGCATGTGTACAAGTTAGAAAAGATACAGAATCAATCGATGCGGATTATTGGAGGATTTATCAAAAGTACACCCATACACGTCATGGAGAGTGAGCTTAGCCTTCCACCTTTACATTTGAGAAGAAGATATTTGGCGTATAAATACAATTTGAAATCAGCATCGTGTTCAAACAATGTCACAAACATGTTAGTTGACGAATTAAAAGAACTGTGCATTAACCGATATTGGCTGAATAAAAAGATACCACTATTAGTCACAACTAGAACTGAGGTAAGCGAGGATGATATTGCTTTGTCATTTCCGTTAGAAATGTTCAATTTGAATTCGTGGGTCAGCGGTATTGATCTGGGTAATATTTTATGTATAAATTTAAATAGTTTGAAAGAGTCCAAGAATTCTTATGATCCCACATGCCTCAAATTCAATGTGATCAAAGAAATCTCGGAAAAATATCATGGATGGTACACGCTATTTACCGATGGATCCAAAAGTATAAAAGACGGTAATGGTGCAGCATTTTATGATCCTCTTGTAGCAAATAACTCTAATAATTGTTTTAAAGTAAATGGTAATGTATCAATTATGTCAGTGGAACTTTTTGCAATCTCTGAAGCATTAGCCTATGTACAAAACATGTCGTGTGAGAAGATCTTGATTTGTACTGATAGTAAGAGTTCATTACAGCATATAGCTCGATGCGCCTCTGGTCGCAGAGGTGTTTCGATAGCTTATGCCATTCTCTCAAAGATTTTGTACTTTATTAACAATAAAAAAGAACTTAGATTGCAATGGGTTCCATCCCATATTGGCTTAAGAGGTAATGACGAGGCTGATAGGTTAGCTAAAGAAGCAACTTTGAACGGAAAGTCCGTTTATATAAGACCTGATTTTACAGAGTTCTTACCAAAATATAAAAAGAAATGTCAGGATTTATGGGATGAACACTTTAATTGCAAATCTGTGGAAAAAGGAATCTGGTATAGAACTTTACAGTCTCAGCCACTTAATATACCTTGGTTTTTAAATGTAAACATTCGAAGGCGGTTGATTGTTATTGCTCACAGATTGAGATCGGGCCACATGCCATTGAATAAGTTTAAATTCTTGATGAAAATAACGGAGTCACCTCTTTGTGATTCCTGTGGAATACCCGAAGATGTCGAACACTTATTGAGTGAATGTGTCCGATTTCAATCTGGGAGAGATCAAATTGTACAGCATATGAGTTTGAACAGATTTGACACGGGTATGTTTATAGATATACTTGCTCGACCTGCATCTAAGGATGCTATGAATCTGTTTGAATCCATAAATCTGATTTCTTGAGAATTGTTTTTTTTTGTTTGACTTGATTTTTGTTGTTTTTTTAGTGTTCCTTGTTCTCTAATTTTGTTAAATAGCCATTTTGTTTAAAATTTTATGTATTAGATTAAAATGGGGCTGACATGTAATTAATTATAAAAGCCTCTAAATAAATAAAGAAAAAAAAAAAAAAAAAAAAAAAAAAACAATACGTTCATGGTGCTACTTATTGTAACTTTATATTATATTTTAAGAAGTGTATAAAAAATAATGTGATCTTACTTAGCTATGCAAATGAATTTGGAATGACGCAAGCAAAATCTATTTACAACGATGTTGCTGACTCCTGTAACGTGGGAAAGCAAGCATGTGTTAAAAGGCGTTTAGCGAGTGATTTCCTCATCATCGCGAATCGTGCTTCGTTTCAGCGCGTCGGGAAAACATTGTGAAAATCTTTTATGGAAAACATGTAAACCGCTGCGTAGATATCAGGGCCCTCTTTCCTACTGGGCACTCTGGGCGATTTCCAAGGGCCCCGCGATCAATGGTAAATGGTAAATTTCAATGAAAAATTCTATAAAAAATCACATAAGTAGGATATTTCGATGTAAGTAGGTATTTTGGTGCATTGTTTACACTTAAAAATTATTTATAGCTATGCCTCAATATTAAGTTATTAAGATCTTAAAGATTGTTTACTGTTACTGTTTGTGATAACAGTTGAATAAATCTAGAATTTTAATTAAAGCTTCTCTTTAGTTTTGCATGTTTTAATAAAACAGTCCTCTATCAAAGTCATAGGGGCCTCTAATGGGTTAAAGACGGCCCTGGTAGATAGATAAACTAATCGTAAGTTCTTGCTCGTTCGTTGACAAGTTTTATTTTCAATGCATTGGTTTCTTAGGTTTCTTGTAAACAATAAAATCGCGCTAAGTATGCTCAAGTAGTCAAAAAATAGATTATACGTGTATGATATGATGAACACGTTTATTTACTCAGGTGTAAGTCATATCAGTCGATTGCAATTGTTAAGAACACTAAAACATTTTTAGGGATTTATTAGCCCAACTTTTGCCTTAAGTACCTAAAGTATTAATAAGCACCTAAGCGAATCTCAACCCAATAATAATGTAGGTTAGACATGACTATAAGTTGCCGTGGAACGTTGCCAAGAATGTTAGCTGTACCTACTATATCCGCGCTGAATCGCTAAGTTGATTCCTTGTGCAAAAACTGATCGTACTTACCCACCTACCTATCTCACCCGTCGAGGCATTTAAACGAGGTGTTAGGCATGTCGCGTAAGGTATTTTTTGCACTATGATGACATGGCTTGGACCCCGCGGTATCAATAACAACCGGCATATCTTGTCTATAAAGGTATCACGGATTTAAAAGGTACAGGCATTGCCAAGGCGTAGGTAACTCAGTAGCTGGGTTAAGCGCTTTTGATATTATTATCTAGATACCTAAATAGGTATCTTGTATCTGTCTATAGTTTGGGAGTTATGGTATCTTTCATATGCAATAGATATCGGGTCAAGTTGCCGCTATGCTGTGTGGTACAGTGCGTGTCTTCCACCTGCAGCATGCGACACCCACCACCCAGCAATTCGCACAGGCACGCACAGTACCACACCATACAAATCCTCCAAATCACTCCTCTAAATCAATCCTCAAAAACGTACGTTGAGTGATTTGGAGGATTTGTGTGGTGTGGTTATGTGCCTGTGAGAATTGCTGGGTGGTGGGTATCGCATGCTGCAGGTGAAAGACACACGCTGTACCACATAGATTTGTCTACTGTAGCGGATTATAGCAAATGAAACTTCTAGTTCATTCATTAGTTTGAAATTAATTAAATTTTATCTAAATTGAACACGTTGCTGACTTGAATTATTAGATAGGTATAATGATTCCTGTAAATTTGTCTAGGTACGTTGAATATGAATATTTATTTAACTCATAGCTTATATTATATTAGGCTCAATTAATGCTCATATTATGTTATCATATTCATCATATCATATAATATTTCACATATTATGCTAATAGGTACGAGGTACCTATACACGCTTCTGTAGTCAAGAAGGTATTCTAATGCTCCTTAGTGTACCTACCTACCTATGTAACTTGCCTTTTTTGAAAACTGTACAATAGAACTAAAAACGCTAGCCAGCCTAACCTAATTAAGTGCTAGGTACCTATATAAATAAATCATGCCCGCGTGGAAAGGTGGCAAGAATGCTGTCTACATTTGCGCGCTGGCCAGCCAGGCTGATCCTTTGCCCAAAAAATGAGCCAGCCAGCTTCTGTCATCAAAATGTATATTGAAAACACCAAAGGATCTTTACAGATTTGTACCTATTAGGTAGGTATACCTACCTTCTTCGGATTACAACTTGGTTGCAAATTATATTTAGACATTAATTTTGAATTAATATCTATTACCATCTTAGAAGTGTTGTCGTGTATTCTGAACGTAATGTAGGTCTAATCTATCTTCGTAACTTGCTAGAAACATTAAAATAAAATATATATGTCACCGTAAGATTGTAAAAACCGTTAGATTATAATCTAACTCGCGAAATTGCAAACTGTCGAAAGATTACAATTTAACGCATTATTTTTCGGTAGATTGTAATCTGTTAGGTATAGGTATTAACCCGATAGAAACTGTAATTGTATAAGTCGAACCCTAACCTAACCTACAAGAAACAGACAGAAAACGTAAATACAATGAATATTTAAAAAAAATACACTCAGAACATTGAACGGTTCACAACCTTTCGACAGTTTACAATTTCGCGAGTTAGATTATACCTACTCTAACGGTTTTTAATATATGCGAAAATTACAGCGCTAACATAACCACCGCGTAGGTAAAATGTTTTTCCAATCCCGTTTAAATATTTCGTAATTTTCCATGGGTAACATTATCGGATTATGTTAATATAAATTGTCAATTAATGCAGTTTGCATTTCGTTTCCCGAAAGTCGAAACCGCGGCACGATTTTGAGCCAATAAAACGTATTTGAATATATTATTGAGTAGGTATAGGGTTACCAGACCAGGATTTGTCCTGCCATGTCAGGATTCTCTAGTCACTTGTCAAGGACCCTTTTACAGTAAATAATATAGGTAATGTAGTTAAAGTAAAATATGATTAACACTAATCGTAGGCCTATTAAAAAAGAAATTAAAAAATTGCCTTATTTTTTACCTAGGTAGTCATAAATTAATCACCCGCCTTGGCTTCTGTACGATGCAGGAATGTCTAAAAATACTTACTTACTTAGACTAGGGTGTAAGCTCTTAATTACTTATAGAGAAAACCTACACGCAAAAAAGTGTCAACCAGACAGTTGTCCCTTTATATTCTAAAGATGGTTTTGAAAAATAACCATTTATAGATGTATAGACAAATGTCTTGATCAAGGATGTTGTTATATTATCTTTGATTGTGATTCTTGAGTTTCAAATCAGGTTTTTTGTCAGGGCTAAAATTTTACTGGCAACCCTAATCATGGAGGGTTTGCGTGAGCATTTATTGCCTCGCTAAATTGTTAATACCGCGGAACATGGTCGTAAATGGTTGGATTATTTTGTATAGCCCATTGTTTTTCAGTTTTGTCGGTAATCGAAATAGACTGGCCGACATTTGATAGCATTGTTTGCAACGTACATAATTACCTGAATATTGTAATAAACCATGTAGTGTTTCATTGATATTAAACGTTTTAATTGTAATAGCAATAATTGGTGGGGCAGATGTTATAAATAAAACAGTGATAAATAATAGGTAATATAACGTTTACAAAATCATGACAGTATATTTACAGGAGAGTAAAAGTGGCTATCACTACGAGTGGTACAAAAGGTACCACAATAGGTAGGTATATATATAGATACTAAATAAGACCTACTGCCGTAAACTGTACTGTACTGTCTGTCCTATTTTCTAACAAAATTTTGTAAGCAATTAATATTTGGAGATAAGAATGTGGGTAACCTTATTTAGGTAGGTATTGAATATAGGTTATTTCATTAATATGGTCAGGACCTAAGATGACTCTACTACTCTACATTTCCTTAGGAACGAATAACGCTAGAAACAACAATCATCCATAACCTTATACTAATACACTAATACATAATACATATACGGCTGAACGAACCTGGATGAAATTTTGCACAGGGATAGATTATAGTCTGTAATAATCCCGCGGGAACCAAAAAACCGCGAAGTTGTGGGCATCAGCTAGTGTTTCTATACTATAATGTAGTTAGGTATCGAATCGAATCGGAAACCTTCTGGCTCCTCGTATATGACCACAGCACATACCACTGCACCAGAGAGGTCGTCAAATGCATGAATGCGTATTTTTTTACATTCTCGGCCGCTATAAACTAAAATTGCTTTGAGTTTAGGTAAAACCATCATTTTTTTAGGAGGTTCATATCTTTTTTTTCTGTTCCAGCTACATTTGACAACTTGCTGGTGGTACGACTGCAGCTCGGAATTTCTGCAGCCTCCCTTCTTACCTGTGTCTACTTGGCTTACCTGCTGATATTCGTGCTGAAGGACTTTTGTTTAGTTTGCGTGACTACATATGTTCTCAATATTGCTAATACATTCCTGTTAAAAAAGAAACATTCCCTTTTAGCTGCAAAAAATAAATAAACCGTCTAGAGAAGTTCAAAATAGCCATATCTAATATTTTAAGTGTTACAAGATTTGTTTAGCTTGGCCATCTGTCGTCGAATGTTCGAATTATTAGAATAGTGACATCTAGTGGCGGGTAGTTAAGTTTTACGTTTTTTAATATTCTCGATAGATGGCGGTAAATAAAAGCTTTTTGAACTTGGTACTCTTTTTTTCACGAGTTTCATAGCAAGACCGAAAATGTACTTCGTAATTCTTGCAGACCGTAAGGTCTCCCTGTGTACACTGTACCTAGTCTTTGATTTGTATTTTACACTTTCTATTTTATAGAATAAATAACGTAAACGTTAAGCAGATATCTCGATTAATTAATAACTTCGAGAACAAAAAATAGGGTGCTGGTAGGTATATGCATTTGAAACACAGTGGGTAGTGGTTACTTATTCACAATTACTTTTCCCGTATTCTTATTCTATATTTTCGATTAGGTAAACTTTTAAATTAAAATAATTCAGGTAAGTTCTTACCTACCTATCTTCCTATACTTTTTATTTTTTTATTTTTAGGGTCCGTAGATAAGTACTTATCGCTGGTGTACATTCCTTTGAAGGAAATGGGGCTACCTACCAGTTAAACTCAATCCTTTCGCTGGTATTTTCTTTGTCTTATCAATTTGGCGTAATCAGTGACTGTAGTGATATACCACAACAAAAACGGCGGCTATTATCCCTTTAACAGTGACACACAGGTTTCCTTGTTAAGTTTTATGCGTTGCGAACGTGTTCGCCATATCGGTGCGTTGACGCCGACGCGCGACGATCCTTCTTTGATCAGCGATTGTGACGTGCGCACAGCTATATTATGCTTGCCTGTAATAAATACGAAAGTTTGTCTGTCCAATCTGTCTCTTAGGTAGGCCACATACATTCAAAATGAAAAATCCCGTTTCAGATTCCGAACATACATGACACACATATACGTTTTGGTATTTCCGTATGGAATGACAAAGTTCAGATGTTGGGGGACGCTATCCTCTGAATTCAGATATTCTGTCAGCGAATATGGAAGACGATTTTCTCATGGCGATTGCATTGTTGCTGCATCTAGCTAAGAAAAAGAAATACATCGCCGTTACTGGGTGCATCCCCTTAAAACGAAATACGTCAGCCAGGTTCTCCGTTCGGAATTCCGAACGCACAGGCTCCCATTCGGAATTCCGAAACGGAAATAAATTCGAGCGGAAAACTACTGTGCGTGTGTGATAGACCCATAGATTTTATATGGAATTGCTGCGTTCGGAATCCCGATTCGATATTCCGAATTGGAATTCTGTTTCGGAATTCCGAATGTAGGTATGTGGTGGGCCTTACTATTGGTTCAAGCAGTCCTACGTACGAAGGCAATGCAAAAATCCGGTGCACAGCATACAGAAAACTTCCTTTAATTTGAAAAGCCTAGGTAGAGTAGACTCGGCTTATGTCAAACTATAACGGTAAGAACACACTACGAACCCAGGACGCCCTTTCGAAACGTCGGCGTCGGCACTTGTAGGTATTATGGAACTGTTTTCCTGCAACGCGGGCGAGCGGACTATGCGAGGTTTTATCCCTCGATCGCCTCCCTCCGGTTTCTAGAATCCTTTCGCCCTAAGGCTGCTAATGTACCTAGAGCACATTCACAGCTGCTCGTCTGTCTTCACCATGAGGAGGGTAGCAAAACGTCTATGTGAAAAGTCTAATGAGCTTAATATTAGTAGATAATGTCGGTAGTACGTATTTCTAGCCGTAGTAAACAAACGGTCAGCAAAATTGCCTCATAGCGTCGCGCCTCATGTTGAAGCAGTGGCAACGTAAGTTGCTGGAACGAGGCTGCCTCTTCATCGATCAGTGGCTGCATTTAAACATGGACGCTTAAGGATTCCATACCACGAACGCTTCTAACCACGTGCTAACTAATAACCAAGCCAAAAGTCTATTACTGCGCTCTCATAAAATCAACTACGTATGTGTAGGTACCTATTTACATATTATGACGTAGTGGGAACATTTTTACTACCTACTAACTAACTTTCGGCCATAAATTTAACTTGAGGTGTGTGAGAGTCCGCACAATGTGTTTTTGCGGTTAAAAGTGTTTAGACGTGCGATTTCAAACAGATAGGGTGAGAATATTGAGAAAACGCTAGCTGGATGATAAAACTGAGAGATTATTTAGATCTTTGTGGATTGTGGTGGACTATTTAAACTTCCATAAAATATGCTTAGAATATGGCAGTGACATAGAGAATAATTTAATCTGAAACAAAATGTTACATGGAAAATATTCCCAGCTTGGAATTCATACATGGCTGCAAGACCCGTAGTCCTTATGTTGCGCATAATCAAACAAGTCATAATTAACAAAATTAAAAAACACGATTGCCCTGCCAAAAAAAATTAATCTAGTTAAATAGAATCTTATTCACATTTTTATTAGATGATATTTTTTTTGTGAATCACTGGATATTGAACTATAGTGTTGAAGAAAATGATGAGTAGATTCCAAAAATATATATAATTTTTGGAATCTACTCATCATTTTCTACATGATGAATATAGGTACCTATATCTTATTTTCGATTTTTTTTTCAACTTTAGTCTTTAATGCGGGACCATGGTCACCACATCAATTTTTTTTTAAATTTTACTAGCCTATGTCACGCGGGATAAGCTAGGGATTCTAAGGATACCTCATTTATCAAAATCGGTTCAGGCGTATAGAAGTTATGGTGGAATATACAAACTCACATACATACATACATGAAGCCTGAAAATAATATACTCTTTTTTTCAAGCAGTCTTATAAAAAGAACAATTTTAATTCCTAAAATAAATCCTACTCAAGACGTCAACAAAGGTCGGGGTTTGGTGTGATTTCTGCCGAGAACTGAGAAGTCTCCTAAGGCTTAACAGGGAATAATATGGTTGAATAAACAATTTATATTTAAAAAAGACTATTAAAGATAAGTAGATAAACATGTTTAATCGGAAATACAAATCGGAAGCTGTTTTTTTAATATCAGTAAAAACTTGTATCAATGCCAAAACCTTTGCAAATTTTTCTTTGAGTTCAAGAAATGAGTCACACATATGCAATTTTGGGAGCTCTTTGTATCTCTAAAGCATTACCCACGCACCCACCACGATTCGCTACCTAGTTTATTGTATTGTGAGCCATGTTTTGCCTACATTAGACTCCGTTTATGGAGCTACGCCTATTGCCTTACAACCAACGTCCTTACAACTTAATAGGTGTAATCAAGATTTACACGCTCATTGTTGTTAATGCTTACTACGACACATTCAGAATTGATTGCTTAATTAATGGGGTTGAAAGTAAGGAATGCAAGTTTTATAAGGCTCGGAACTTCGGCCTATAGGTAGTCTAATTTCATACGAATACTAAAAATGCGAAAGTGTGTTTGTTTGTTGCTTGTTAGTTTGTCCTTCAATCAAGTCGCAACGGAGCAACGGATCGACGTGAGTTTTTGCATGGGAATAGTTAAGGACCTGGAGAGTGACAGGCTACTTTTTATCCCGGAAAATTAAGGAGTTTCCGTGAAAATTACAAAACTCATTCCCCGTTGACGAAGTCGCGGGCATCAGCTAGTAATATTGGGAAATATATACGTGTGCTGTAGGTACCTATACTTACACAGCAGCATGGGTACCTACTACCTATTAAGTTAAAGTAAGTATATGGTTACCTTATGCTCATCCTGCAAATGTGCAAGTTCACATAAAGACTGCGGCATGACGAACTTATCGTAAAAAAAATCGTTGGATCATAAATTTACTATTACTTCGATAACGTACCTAAGTACTTACCTCTTTGTTTGTTACACTTATCAAGTAAATCTATACTAATATTATAAATGCGAAAGTTTGGATGGATGTATGGACGGATGTTTGTTAGGTACTCAATCACGCAAGAACGGCTGAACGGATCAACTGGATGAAATTTGCCACAGAGATAGTTTATAGTCTGGAATGTAACATAGCCTGCTTATTATCCAGGAAAATTTTTGACTTCCCGCGGGAACCGAAATACCTCAATTCACGCGGACGAAGTCGCGACATCAGCTAGTATAAAATATTGAACTTTATTAAATGTAGATACTAGTGCTTAGTCGACAAAGCGACGTAAAAAATTAGTGCTTATTATTATTAAGCATATACCTACATATTTGAACTTTGAAGACTCCTTCATAAAAATGTATCGCTACTAAAACAATGTAAAATCAAATTCACTCAGGGTTCGTAAAGAATTTGATACATATAATTTAGGTAGGCTGTGCTATTATCGAATTTGTAAGTAGGTATGTGGGCGGTGTGAATTACGAACCGGACTGAGCCTTTTCTGGAAGTCGGTGACCTTATAGCTTTTAACTCAACGTAATGCTATAATATAAATTATTAATAGTTTACTTTTTACTAATATTATAAATGCGAAAGTTTGGATGGATGTATGGATGTTTGTTACTCAATCACGCTCCAACGGCTGAACGGATCTGGCTGAAATTTGGCACAGAGATAGATTATAGTCTGGAATAATATACTAGCGAATTAGTTTATTAAATACTAGCGAATGCCCGCGACTTCGTCAGAGGCCCAATTGTCTAAGCCAATCGTATTCATTTGACAGCTCATAACGTATAATTCAAACTTTTTAAGGAGTACATACATGCGTTTTGACTGGCAAGCATCTATGACCTCCTTATACAGGTCGAATTATACGTTTGACAGACGATTACGATTACGATTTCCTTACATAATCGGGGGGCAGGTTTTTTGATTTCTGCGGGAACTCCGGGATAAAATAAACGTGCTATTCCAGACTATAATTTATCTCTGTGCCAAATTTTTTAGAAATCCATACTAATTTATTCGAACCGGCATCGTCCGGATGGACTTACCTCATGGTAGGTACCGACTACCAAAAACGTGAAAATCTACTTTTATTAAGTTATTACACTGATCGTAATTGATTTGCTGTAACCCATTGAGAAGTTCCGCCTGCCATCTCTGAACATCATCAAATTTTCACGAAAAACGTTTAAATTACGCGAGACTAACCTTACAGCATAAAATTAGTAAAAAAAGTGTGTGTGTGCAATTCACACTCGGCAGAAGTAAAACTACAGGAAAGTAGCCGATGAGATAATGAGATAAATATAACTTGTGTTCTATCTCATTCGCTCACAGGCTAAATCCTATTATGAATATGTTTGTCTCTTTTAGTGTCACTTTTTCGTTTTGTTTTTCGTTTCATCGAATATTCAAATCTCAACGATTCTAATGCAGTTTCACTTCAAAAAAGTGTGTGTGTGTAATTCACACACGGCAGAAGCGGAACTTCAGAAAACAAAGCCTACGAGATAATGACATAAATATAACTTGTATTCTATCTCATTCTCTCGCAGGCTAAATCCTATATATGTTTGCCTCTATTTGGTGCCGCGTTTTCTTTTCATTTTTTCGTTTCCAGTTTTGACGTTATATTAAGAGTGAAACCCTGGGACAGGGACACATGCTAATTATGTATTTGCTATCCTGAAAAATAAAACAGAAATTGAAAAAAAAAACGTTAATCGAATATAACCATGCGAAGAAGCCACGGGCGGCATCTAGCAAATAATTATGCCCAATAACATTTAATTTTGTAACTGAAAGATTTTCTCGTCAAATATAGGAGAATATCCTTGTCATTCCACTTAATCATTTAAAGTCGTAATCGGAAAGTTCAATGAAGCGATTAAAAAACGTACGTTCGCAGTTAGGCGTATCTGATGAGTACGTAGCATGATTATTGTCATAATTATTGCATTATTTTAGAACATTACATGAATCTCATACGAAGAACAGGAAAGCGATGATTATACATGGTTATTACGATCAATTACGTATACGACCAGAAAAAAAGTTAAATACTTGATAGTAGTTCAGGTTTTATTGCCTGTGCGTGAACTGTTATCTATATGACTCAAACATGCGCAATAAAATTAAACAAACACAACTAATACCTAATACTAATAGTTACGGGCTTGTCATAGCTATTTCTAGGACATCTATATTTTATATTCTAGAAAAATTTACTCCACCTATAATTATCTGCCAGATGTATATGCACAATTTTAACCAGTCGTATTTATTATTTTTGACATTCAGTATAGTCAAATTTTGTTCATGCATTGGACGTAGGAAACTATACTTGCACTTTTAATTAAATGCGTTTCCCGCGAAATAAAGAAAAAGATAAAACAGAAGGGTGCAAATGCGGTCTTTATTCGATATTTTCCAAATTTCCTCTTCCAGAAATTGAACACCGACCTTACACTTAGAAAACAGCACTCACCAATGGGATTCAGGGATTCGGTAGTTAATAATTAGGATTTTAAGATTTGCAAAACGTAACCAGTGGGAGGACAAGCTTCCTGGCAGTACGCAGGCCCAGATGCATACGAATAAGGCGTAGGCGCCGCCGCTCTACATGAATATTATCGTCTATTTCATAACACTTACTTCAATTACGGCTTAAAAGGTTCACAATCTGTGAGTAAACTAAATCAGGACAGGTCTTATTTTCGTAATAAATTTAGATGATAAGTTTTCGCATGTAATATTAGTATTAGTATGGAATTGGATGCATCTGAAAATCGCGGGCGGCATCTACTAGCACATTTATCAGAAATCCGTACAGATGGCTACCCTATTCTTAAATTGCCGCTTTGTAGGAGTGGCTTTGTATTTTATGGCTTTGGAAAAATATCTCCGATAGTTGATCGAACGACTACTTGATGTTTAATTTAATGTCGAAAGGCTCTTGTAGTACCTACTTAGATATGAGTTAATCCAAGATTTTATTTTTAATTTATACATCACGTTATGTAAATATGGTAAGATAAAATCATATGGACGAATATTACAAAATTGATTAAATTTGGAAGGAGTTTGTAAATATTTTAATAGAAATAAAATGTAAGTATTTTTTTATTTTATGTAGGACTTACTGATGCTCGCGACATCGTCCGCGTGGTTTAAGTTTTTTTGAAGTCCCGCGGGATCTCTTTAATTTTCCGGCATAAAAAGTAGCCTATGTAACTCTTCAGGTCCTCAACTAAACCCATGCCAAAAATCGCGTCGATCCGTTGCTCCGTTGCGGCGTGACTGAAGGACAAACCAACAAACCAACAAAACAATAAACCAACAAACTAACAAACAAACACACTTTCGCATTTATAATATTAGTATGATAATTTGTGCTACTTATACTCGTAATATTTCAGGACTCTAACAACGGTTCGGAAAGAATTCTACTGAGAAGAGTCGGCAAGAACTTTGCTCTTTTTTAAAAAGAAAAAATCAAGCTTATAAGTGAAAATATTTTCTTGAAACGCATTTAATTAAAAGTGCAAGTATAGTTTCCTACGTCCAATGCATGAACAAAATTTATTTATACTGAATGTCAAAAATAATAAATACGACTGGTTAAATGTGTCGACCTTGACGACCTCCCTGGCGCAGTGGTAAGAGCTGTGGTCTTATAAGCGGGAGGTCCTAGGTTCGATCCCGGCAGGGTCAATTCGGGAATTTATAATTTCTGAATTTTCTCTGGTCTGGCCTGGTGGAGGCTTGGGCCGCGGCTAGTTAAGCAAAGACGTACCAAGTTATTTAGCGTTCCGGGAGAGTATTATAATTTACTAGCGAATGCCCGCCACTTTGTGGATTGAGGTTTTTTGTTCCCGCAGAAACTCTCTTTGAGTTTCCGGGATAAAAAGCCTATGCTCTATTCCAGACTATAATCTATCTCTGTGCCAAATTTCAGCCAGATCCGTTCAGTCGTTGGGGCGTGATTGAGTAACAAACTTCCATACATCCATCCAAACTTTCGCATTTATAATATTACTTTACTAATACATATAACCCAACCATCTTAGATTGCATCATCACTTACGATCAGGTGAGATTGCAGTTAAGGGCTAACTTGTAGTGGGGTGAAAAAAGAGATTATTAAAAGCAATTTAGTTGTTTTGCATTCGTACAAAAGTCTGACTTTACTAACGATTCAAACAAAGAAAGTCTAGTCAGGAAAAAAATATATCTAAGTACTTATGCGAATTAGTAGTGAAAATCAATCCAAAATGTAGTGTAGACCCTGCTCTGCGAAGTAAAGACTAAGTTGGTAATATTAACACGAAATTCCTTTAAGCCATATTCAGAATATTAACGAATAAAAACTACATAAAGTATACGAAACCAGTATTAGAAACCAGCAAAACAAGATTCGGAGTAGGTATGGTTGAAAAGTGAATTTTAGTCGATGATACCTTCGATTTTATGGATTAACTTACTTAAATAAACTTGATGTGATAAAAAAATTTAAAAAATAAGTTCTTGGTGAACTCCAAAAAATATTAGTATAGAACTACATTAACTTTTCTAAATAATTATAATATATTCGGTAATAAAATAAAATGTGTTTTTAGTGTTTGTGGTTATTGAAATCGGTTTTAATTTTTTATTTAAATTATTTAATTTTAACATTTTTAGTGGTCGCGGCTACTAGATGATGCCCGCAACTTCGTCCGCGTGGAATATGGTTTTTGATTCTCGCGGGAACTCTTGAATTTTCCGGGATAAAAAGTGGCCTAAGTCCTTCATCGGGATACAACCTATCCCTTTACAAAATTTCATTAAAATTGATTGAACGGATAAAATTTTTGATTCCCGCGGGAACCTTTGAATTTTCCGGGATAAAAAAGTAGCATGTCTTTCCCCGGGATACAGCCTTTCTCTGTGCCAAATTTAATCAAAATTGGTTGCACAGATGGGTCGTGAAAGCATGACAGACTGACAGTCCGACAGGACACACTTTCGCATTTATTATAAATATTAGTATGGATGTCTGGTTAAAAACCTACTGTTTACTAAACTATTACACTGATCGCGAGCAATTTACTCTTATCCATTGAGGAGTTCAGTCCTCCATATCCAAAGATATGATCTGAGTCACGTGTTAAAATAATATGCTATGTCTGATTAAAAACCTATTATTTACTAAGCTAATACACTGATCCGAGCAATGTACTCTTATCCATTGAGGTGTTCCATTCGCCATGTCCGAAGATATTCACCAAATTTATATGGGACCACTTTTGAAGTATCATCTATCAAACAAAAAAAGAATCATCAAAATTGATTCATAATGGCGGAGTAATCGCGTAACAAACATACAATAAAATACAGTCGAATTGATAACCTCCTCCATTTTTTTGAAGTCGGTTAAAAAGAAAAGTTATTCATTCATTAAAAAAATATTGAATATCAAATCATATCAATTATGCATTGAATAATATTAAATTCTGTTTTTCAAAAAGCGCTGTACGTGTAAATATACCTAGTATTTATCCCTTTACATTCGAAATTGTCAAGGATTATCTCAGTGATGCTCATGAGCGATAATATGACTAAGAATGGACCCTATATATAAATCAATTATAAAATAAAAAAATCCTAAATAAAATATTATAAATATTATTAAATCAGTAAAACTTCATCAATTCCACCGAATGGTACCCAAGATTTCATATTTATTTCACACTGAATTTAAATAAGTATGACAATATACTATTTGCAGTTATGCGAAGGTGTGATACTATGTTTATATATAGAGCCTGTTAATGGTAAGGTTGCGTCCACGCGCGTTGATCCTCGAGGCCCCCACTCCGGCGCGCGCGCAGGTTTCCGCGCTTGTCATGTCGTATCGCTCTGTCGCGAACGCGCGTCTTCGATCGATCACTCGCCACAATTTTCCGAATCGATTTATCGGCTTTTCTGAATGAAAAGTCGAAGTGAAGTGTCCGATTAACAACCCCAAGTGTTTCCAGTGCAGTGTTGGAGTAAATGTAAACATTTGATTGCAACTATAATAAGGTTTTGTGCAAATCCGTGCATCTCTACGTTTCACTGTTTCAGTGTTTTGTAAACAAGTGTAAATTATCTTATTCATTCAGCGTGCACGTGTCGGCGCTTTATTCCCAATAGGTATGTTATGTGTGCATTTTGTAAACTATGTCCGACATGTTAATTTACATTAGTGATGATTTTAACGATCTCTACATCTTTTTATTATTCTTCTCATATTTATTCATTTCACAGATTCAAGTTTATTTCGATAAGCATTGATTGTTAATATTGTCGTTAATATAATAATCATCAGGCGTTAAGTTGCTAAATATATGAATAAATTAGAAATGCTTCAATATTCATTGCCATAAATCTATTTTATTTTAAGAAATTCTAGCAGTTGGCAGGCTGTTGTGAAAATTTTCGCTGCCCCTTATTAGTATAATGATTAATTTATCAGTGAGTGATGTACCAATTTGCCTTAATCAAATACGATTAAAATGTCAATCGATTACTATATATTATGATTTTTTTTTGATAGTGGCAAAAGAAAATCAACAAAAAGTAGCTTAGCAAGGTAAAAGTCCAGCTTTAACTTCAAGTAGGCTGAACAAGCTGATGTATAAGCACTGAGGTAGTAAGAACATTGATGTAGAATTTTAGTACCTAGTAAGAATGAGGTATAAATACTGATTAGTAGAATTTCAAATACCAAGCGGGTAGGTAAGATCAAAAGCTCTGTGCCACCGATAAGCAGAATATCCTTTTAAGGTCTTTTCCGCTACAGTAAGTTGGTAAGATTAGAGATGACATAACGCCTCGATGAGGTATTAAAGGTACACGGTATAATACGATGTATGCAAATACGCAAAGTCAATGTTTATTCATTGACGCACGACCGATTTTCGAATATTTAAATACTAGCTGATGCCCGCTACTTCATTCGCTTGGATTGAGGTTTTTTGGTTCCCGCGGGAACTCTATAATTTTCTTGTTAAATCCTTGTAATATCGTTATCCTTAATATTATAAATGCGAAAGTGTATCTGTCTGTCTGCCACGCTTTAACGGCCCATTTGTACAAACAATTTTGATGAAAGTTGGTAAACTATCCCTAGTTTGAATCCCGGGGAAGGACTACGTTTTATCTCGGGAAGAGTTTTCGCGGACAAAGTCGCGGGTATCATCTAGTTCAAAATAACCCTATGAACATAAATAGTTAAAAATGTAGCGAGACTGTATGCATTTGAACCAATTAACGTCGCCCTTAGAAAACACGAACTTCCTTAAATAGAAAATGTGAGTTTTCCTTAAATGTTTAACGCAAGGACTCGTACCTAAGTGGGGTTGCACAGATTTATTGTAGAACTAGATGATGCCCGGAACTTCGTCCGCGTGGATAAAGTTTTTCAATTCCCGCGGGAACTCCTTAATTTTCCGGGATAAGAAGTAGCCTACGTCTTTCCCTGCGATGCAACGTATCCCTGTAACAAATTTCATCAAAATCGGTTGAAGAGGTAGGCTGTGAAAGCGTAGCAGATAGACAGAGAGACAGACACACTTTCTAATTTATAATATTAGTATGGATTTTAATAACAGACTTGTGTGTGCTAATTGTTATTAATTATATTTAAAGAGGTTTATAGAATAGTATAAGCACCTAGTCATGATATGGTAGTTATTAGAATTTGGACCTCCGAAGTGTATCCAGCTACCGACTTGGGTCACCGCTGCTTACCCAGTCAGAGGTAAAACCATACTGAAAATCTTCCTTAGACAAAGTAATCAATTATAAAAACGAATATTAATTAATTCTACTTACTCTTAATAAGTAACGACTACGAGTAGCATTAGTACTTACTCTATTGAGTTTGGAATTCCGAATCTGCTTAGGTATTATCAATTTAGATCAAAAGTAGGTTTTGTTACGCAATTAAACCAGTTTTACTGCTGAGACCATTAGCTCTGACAGGATATAATTTAAAGTGGATTAGGTTTATCGGGAGCTTAATATATGTACCAAGTACAAGTTACAAGTTTGGTTTTTCTTGTAATCAGTGAACGACTAATGACAATTATCATGTGTTTTTAAACCTACGTGGTTTTTCGCAGTGCTACCCACCTTAATTGTAACGATTTTTATTTTAATAATTAAAAAAAATACCAAATTGCATATGGTAGGTAGGCACTATAGGCACGTACCTAATGTTACGCAGGGTAAGGAACTGGCTAACACCTTTGTTTTATCCCAGTACAAGTTAGCTCTCAACTGCAACCTCATGCAGTCTATATCTCAAACTTATTATAGATCGCGTAGTTTTCAAACTCAAACTCAAAAAACGAAGACGCTTCCCATTCTTGTTTACTATGATGATGGTATATGAGTTATAAGCCAGGAAAGCCAGGCCAAGCCTAGCGAGTGAGTAAACCCGCGTTGTAAATAAGATGGAGGTTTGAGCTGTTCACACCAAGCGAACAGCTCAAACTGATTTTCAGTACAGTCCTTGTATCGACACCGCATGGCTAAGGGTCTCACCGAAACTTCGCGGAACCGGCTTGAGCCGGCCAGCGCGGATACCACGTTTTCACTCTTAATACCGTATACATAAAGCTTTTCTTACCGGCTCAAGCTGATTCCGCGTCGAATGGTTGGGAGATACCCTTAAGAGTCGAGACATGCTCGGCTTGCCGGAAGCGCCCGAGGCAGCCCGAACGACGCGACGTCCACGTTTAGGCAAGTAGGTTCGCGAGTCATGCTCGGTCGGTCTGGGCCCGCCTTATAACAAACAATAGCTATTATAATACGCCAAAGCGCTACTACAAAAATTGTTTTGTTAAAGTTGAAGGTTAATGATAGAGCTTTTATAATAAGCTTTTGTTTCAACCTCTTAAACATCGTGGTTAATTTCTAGGGCAATTATTGTTTGTATTGTGGTTCACCATAATTGCGGTCTAGACTTATTTTAAACATATATAATCTAAAGCAAAAATCCTAAATGTTGTTCATAAAGTTTAGGACTTTTTGTTTTTGGTCATTTACATTGTGAAACGAAGGACGAAATCATGATTTACATTTAGATATTGAGGGTTTTGTGTGATAGAGCCTATATAGCTGAACATTTAAGGAGAGCGGAGTTAAATCCAAAAGGACTTTAACCTCATTCGTTTTACGGGTTCCATACCGAGATAGTTAAAAAGGAAACCTGGAGCAGCTAAGTCCATATTTGCTTATTTCAGTAACTGCTAATGCTTGAGCTTGAAATTTGGGTTTTATAGTTTTAATGATAATTTATGGGATTTCTGCAAATTTCCGGATGCTATTCTTACATGTTCCACTAGTACCTACAATTTTTACGCTTAGTTGATAGGATTATAGGATAGGAATATTAGTTATGTTTACCATAGCAAATTAATTCGGGAAAAGTTTTAGGACATTAACCTGAATAGCCTGAATTTTAATATCTTATCTTATCTTATCTTACTAATATTATGAATGCGAAAGTTTGGATGGATGTATGGATGTTTGTTACTCAATCATGCCCCAATGGCTGAACGGATCTGGCTAAAATTTGGCACAGACATAGATTATAGTCTGGAATAGCACATAGGCTTTTTATTTCGGAAAATTCACGAGTTCCCGCAGGAATCAAAAAATCGTACGTGGTATGGACCGGTGCCCACTACAAATCTTAATGCACGCGGACAAAATCGCGGGCATCATCTAGTAGGTAGGTATATCATATGAAATCTGTTAAAGAAGGGTAATCATTTGCCAACTTCATCACATTTTAATCTATTATACACCTACATGACAACCCAATGATACGAACAAAATGACAATATGACAAAAAAATTATTCGTTCCAGTCGCTAGACGGCAATCTACAAGAATAATAAAACGTAAATTGTTTACTTACTAAATTATAGAGTTGAAAAACTATAAATGACAGTTTGTCAGATTGAATCCTTTGCCAGTTGCCACTTCAAACGTCTCGCGTTGTCACAAAAAATGAGACGAGTATGATGCAGGGGCGTTATTATATTAGATTGTAAAATAATGACAGTTGTTGTTTGTCATTGTTGCGCCCACGCATCGCGGGGTGATTGGTTTCACGTTTAATGTTATTGCTTACTGCGTAGATACATATGAACTGTAGAAGATTGATCTCTAAAAATCCCCCATCACAAATAAAATTGGAAACTGCCTTGGGCCTTAACGATCAAATTCGGAGAGTTAATTAAAACAATCCATACTAATATTATAAATGCGATAGTGTGTCTGTCTGTCTGTCTGTTACGCTTTAATGGTCCATCTTTTCAACCGACTTTGATGAAATTTGGTACAGAGATTGATTGCATCCCGCGGAAGGACATTGGCTACTTTTAATCCCGAAAAATTAAGGACTCCCGTGGGAATAAAAAAAATCAACGAGGATGAAGCTGCGGGCGTCATTTTGTGAAAAATAAAGGCCCAAACATAAAACTAAAAAAATAAAACATCATCTAAAGTCTCAACTCTTTGCCGAGTGCCGACTAACTAACTACTGGCCACCTTAGGGTTTAGGCCATTGTCAACTGCCAAGTCCGGACTATATATCAGACTTCATACACCTTTGAGATTATTACTAAGAACTTTAAGGCATTTAGATTTCCTTATGATGTTTTCCATACTGCAAGTGATATTTAATTGCATAAAACGCACATAACTCCGAAAAGTTCAAGGTGTGTGCTAGGGGATCAAACTCCACGAGCGCCCTTATTAGTAGTAACCACTAGCTAGGGTATTACCTCTAAATTCTGGAGTACAAGTTAACTTACTAACCTATTCAGTGGTACGAGTAGCCCTTGTTCTTCCTCGGGATGCAACAACTGTACCAAAATTCCTCAAAATTGGTTGAACAGATGGGCCATGACAGCGCAGCAGATACACAGACACTCAAACATATTATTTTATTATATCAGTATGGATGTAAGTTTAAGTGTTTAATGTTCGTTTTAACAACAGTACAATGGTACCTGCTAAACTTTTTTACGCTTCTAAATAGTCATCAATCTTGTTCATTGTCTAGTAGTTTGTATTTTAATGATACAATTAATCATGTTCTATCATTGTTATTTTTTGCCTTCATGTCTAATTAGAGTTAAGAAAAATTCTACCTTTGAGTTTGCTTCAATTTTTAGAAATAAAACTCTTTAAGTATCTACAGTAGTTTTGAAGCCGGATTTGCTTATATTTTTTAGGTATCTAATAATTTTTATTTATTTATTTAATAGGAACTCTTTTTGATGGTCATGCTCATTGACCGACTATAACCTTGCCCACGTTTTTGTAATATTATCGCTACTCAAGCGGGAATTACGACTATTTTGTTGCTATTATTTAAATAAAGTAGGTGCTTAATGTGACCGCTTGTTCCTATATTCTTCACTATTTTAGTTAAATGTGCTAAATAATACAAGCTGATGCCCGCACTTTCGTCCGCGTGCAATAAGTTTTTTAATTCCCACGTATTACAATTAAAAGTAGCTTATGGTCCACAACTATACCCAGGCAATGCAATGCAATGCAAACCACATCGAGCCGCCGCTTAGTTGCGGCGTGATTGAAGAGCAAACCAATAAACCAACAAACAAACACACTTTCGCATTTATAATATTAGTATGATTAACCGGCCAAAAGTGCCAAATATTCTAAGTAGGTAATGCAGTTTACTTTACCGATTAAGATAACTTTCATAGTTAGAAAGCATAAAGTTAGACGTAAATAGTAATAATAGATAGAGCTCCAATTTTGATCTAAATTAGAAAAGTAAAACCTGAAGTACAACTATACCTACTTCACGAGAGCAAAGCAATTGAAATTGTTTGGTAAAAGTCTCACCTGGAAACAATGTCTATTAGATATTTTACCATTTGAATAAGTACTATTTTAGGTTTTTATTGTAGGTTTTGACGACCTCCCTGGCGCAGCGTTGAGCCCTGTTGTCTTAACGTGAGAGGTATCGGGTCCGATTCCCGGCAGGATTGATTTGGAAATTCATAATTTCTGAATTTTCTCTGGTCTGGTCTGTTGGGAGGCTTCTGCCGGGCTAGTTACACCCTACCGGCAAAAACGTACCGTCTAGTGATTTTAGCGTTTTCGTACGATGCCGTGTAGAAACCGACTAGGGGTATGGGTTTAATATAACTGCCATACCCCTCCGCACATTACACACACATTACATTTCACACCTCCGCTTCGCCGATGATATCGTCATCATCGCAAGTTCGCTGCAAGAGCTGCAGAAGATGCTCGATAGCCTTCAAGCTGCCTCCCGACGACGTGTCGGTCTCCGGATGAACTTAGACAAGACCAAGGTCATCAGGTGAGATCGCAGTCAAGGGCTTGTAGTGAAATAAAAGAAAATTTTTATGTGTAATGGGTAAGTAAGCATCTTCAATATTTCTAGCAGCATAGAGTTAGAATAAAGCTGCAAAACGAAAGTAAGTAGATAAATAATTCAATTCGAATCGCGTTTCCGTCAAAACTATTAAGCCTTTTTTAACCGACCAGTAATTCATGTCACGTGGGCCTGGCGTGAATCCAGCACGTACGCAGACGAGGTTACGGCTTGACCCTACGAATGGTATCGTATTTTGCGAATACGGCCTCACGTCGCTTGGAATTCGGAAGCGACGTTGTCATTGACGACCAACATGGTCTTGGTTATTTATGGTAAAAACTAGGCAGTCGTATCGTGGGCTCATTTATTTTAATTCCCATAGTTTCATTGAAATTGCAACCTCTATAAAAACATAGTATTAATCATACTAATATTATTAATGCGAGAGTGTTTGTTTGTTGGTTTGTCCTTCAATCATGCCACAACAGATAAAAGGATTGACGTGATTTTTTGCATGGGTATAGCTGAGTTGAGAACCTGGAGAGTGACATCTACTTTTTATCCTATTTAATTAAGGAGTTCCTGTGTGAATTAAGAAAACCTTTTACACGCGGACGAAGTCACGGGCATCAGCTAGTGACTGATAATGTAGTGCGTGTTAACTTTTGTTTGACCTTTTTGAAGTTATACTTCTTTTGGCGCATTAGGGAAAAATTATCAGAGTGAATTTTTACGACGCGCGCGCACACCGACACCCAAATTCGACACCCTGGTCTCGCAGAAAAAGGCCTACCAACAAAATAAAAATAAATTCATTTACTGTATGTTGTGTGAGAACTAATAACTATATTGAAGATATTTATTATTTGCTATCAAAAAGTATAACTTCTTACGTGCGTACATAAGTACACCCACTCACTTTTTTTCCAAATATGGACAACTTCTGTAATATATACATATTTTATTAAGTAACTAAGATTGAGGCTGATGATCATAAACTTAGGGAAATCCTAAGCATATTTGGTACACACTCAAGGAGATTCTTGGACCTTTACGCCAATCAGCCTCTCTGAGAACTTGCAGTTTCTATGTTATACTGCTCTTAGTTACATTTCATCGTTGTATTTCTTTTCAGATTTGACTTGGCCGCAAAAAATATTCAATGTAACTATTCTGCGGTATTTATGAGACCTACGTAGCAAGTATCTACCTAGTAATTTTTTGTATTTTATAGAATGTTAATAAAATACCTAATCTATTCCAGTCATATTCATTCGTTCAGTAAGTAGGCGGACTTGTTATGAAGTGACTCAGGTAGCAGGCGTATCTCTGACTTTACGCCAACACATTAATCATATTTCTTTCCTTTGACATTGTTAGTTAGAGGATGTTAGGTGCATTTTTTGCTGTCTTTATTTTTAAAATAATAATAAGTACTAGTAATGTCAACCGAACGCCTTAAAGCCTTAAGGCGTTCGGTTAATTGACATTACTAGTTTTTGCAAACTAAATACAATGAAAATGTAATAAAATTCTCAACGTTATTAATCATAAATCGATTTAAGGTATATAATATATAGTTTATAAGTTATTTTAAGGGGCGTGAGTCATGACATTAGGTTAACCATATTGATTTGTCATGACGTTAACTTGACTAAGCGTCAAAGTTATTTCTTTTAAGTTATCAACTGTGGAGGAATAATATAACAATACGCATATTTCAGCTCGCAATGCACGCGAGCAGAACTGCAGTATCCGATAAAAAATCCAAAATAAGGGTTAGGTAAATTATGAGATTATGCCCGAAATTGAAATATTCTTTATTTCGGCTCTTTTAATGACAAATAAAGGGATTCAATGGATATTATTAGGACTTTCCCAAAGGGTAGGTAAGCGATCAAAATACACACAACTCACCGTCTGATTAATGACGACACAAAACAAATGAGGAAAATAAATGACCCGTGCGAAACATTGGCCCTTGACTCGCATGTAAGGACATGGGTTAGTGGCGTCCAGCGCATATAAACAAATGCCAGTAAAGGACGTGTGAATTAGATAAGACGACGGTGTTCTTGGCGACGTTTCCTCAAACATCTCTCTTAGTATTTTAGGGATCCGTACCCTACCGTACCGTATCCGTAGGGTGTCAACGTGACCCTATATAACTAAGTGTGATCTATAGAGCGAACTTTGACTTTACTTAGACTTAAGACATGGTTAAAACGAGACAGATTTATGTTACTCACATAAGTCCATCTCGTTTTAACTCTAAGAAAAATCTGAGCCAAGTCAAAGTTCATGTTAAGCTTTAACAAAGCTTTGTCATACTTCGATCGCCGGCAGGGTCAATTCGGGAATTCATAATTTCTGAATTTTCTCTGATTTAGCCTGGAGGCTTCGGCTAGTTACCACCCTACCGGCAAAGACGTACTGCCATGCGATTTTAAGCGTTCCGGTACGATACGATGCCGTGTAGAAACCGATTGGGGGTACTTAAAAAGGTTTAATATAACTGCGACACCAACAGGTTAGCCTGCTGTTATCTCAGACTGCATCAACTACCATCAGGTGAGATTGATGTCAAGGGCTAACTTGTAGTGGCGTAAAAACAGCTCTACATGAAGTCAATTTGAGTTTAATTTGAGTTTGAACCAGTTTAATATTTCGTTCACTGTTATAGAGTCGTCTTTGTCAGTTATAAATGTCAAAGGCCAATTAAAATTGACCTACGGCATTTAAATTTAGATTTATTATCAATATTACTGCTATCAACTATTAATCACTTGTAGCTTATGCCCGCGTGGATTGAGGTTTTTGTTCCCGCGGGAACTCTTTAACTTTCCGGGACAAAAAGTAGCCCATGCATTATTCCATATTATAATCTATCCCTGTGTCTTTCATCCAGATCGGTGAAGATCGTTGTATATCCGGCTCTAATACCATTATGAATGCGAAAGTGTGTCTGTCTGTTTGCTACGCTTTCACGGCCCAACTTTTCAAGCGGTTTTGTTGAAATATTGCTACTTTTCATCCCGGAAAATTGAAAAGTTCACATGGGAATAAAAAAACATCAAAATATGATGATTTTACTAGGGGTTTTAGTATCTATTTTTTATGTACCTACCTAATAATACATTTTACATCGCTAATAGGATGTTGAGGTTTTCTCACGAAGACTAAACTAAAATTGTATGACCTCTGTGTTAACATCGACCTTGCGACTTTGTATTAAAAGCAGGATCACAGAGTACTGTCAGAGAGGTCTCTTAAACCTGGTTGTGTGATAAAAATAGACGCATGAATAGATATGACACGACTTACAACTTGTCAAAATATTAACGTAATCTTATGTTGCAATTTATCAGGCTTTATATGCTGTTTTAGACGTTTCTTTAATTTTTTTATCTGGGCTTTGTAATAATGAAGTATTTAATTATCCAGTCACCGATTCGTAGTGTTTAAGTCGTTGGATTTATCGATTTGTTAGCGTTGGTCTTAGGGCCGCCGCACATGTCAGGTTTCCTTCTATTCCGTCAATTCTACATAACGGAACATAGTCATCAGTAGTTAATTAAAAAAGCATTAAATCCGGGTTAAAAAGAACAATTAAGTTTATCGGTGTGAGTTTATTTTTTAAGAATAATATGATTTAAAGTTAGATTTAGTTACTTTGTTTTTTTGAATAAAGAACACTTGATTTTTCTAGAAAATTGTATCTTATATATAAAATTCTCGTGTCACAATGTTAGTTACCATACTCCTCCGAAACGGTTTGACCGATTTTTATGAAATTTTATATGCATATTCAGTAGGTCTTAGAATCGGCTACTATCTATTTTTCATACCCCTAGAACACTAAGTATTAATGCCAAAGTGTGTCTGCTTCCCGGGATAGGACATAAGCTATTTTTTATCACTCGTAATATCGCGGGCATCATCTAGTAAGGTTATATTATAATTAGGTACTATTCTGACATTATATTTACTTAGTTAAATATTTCGTAAGCTGCTTAACCGATTATGCAAAGTTATTCGGTGTTGACCGTCGTAGATATTGAGTTGTCATCATTAGAAAACAGATAATGTTGGTTGGTAGCTACATTAATTTTCGATTTTGATTGATTATACAAGTACAAAAGATCCCGATCATTGACCTCAATATTTAATTGCAAATGCAATGATCATTATATTTATTATCTAGAGCTCAAGACTACATCAATAACTCGTGAATCTATCCATACTAATATTATAAATGCGAAAGTGTGTCTGTCTATCTGCCTGTCTGTCTGCTACGCTTTCACGACCCATCTGTTCAAAAGATTTTAATGAAATTTGGTATAGGGATAGTTTGTATCCCGTGGAAGGACATAGGCTACCCCATTTTATACCCCGGAAAATTAAGGAGTTCCCGCGGCAATACATATAAACTTAATCAACGCGGACGAAGTCGCGGGCATCATCTAGTATCTCTATCAATATGATTTCTTAATAAATGAACAAAGAAATCAATTTGCTTTGTTCATAATACATTATGTTGTTAGCTGTTAGTAAACAGGTTTTTAGGTCTTTAAATTTAGCGTAGCTAAAAGCTGTATTTTTTCTTTGTATAGCTTGCTTAAGCCTTTATCCATTCTTCTAATGTCAAACTTAAAACTACTAACAAAAACAAGTTTTTGCTCATTATCTTAGGCTCACAACATTATCTCTAATCTTACACACTAAGTATACTGTGGACCATCTGTGGACAATTGTCATGTCAGTCACAATATCTCTTTAATTTATATGTACCTATATTAAGATATATTTGCCTTAATAAAGTCCATAAATATTGATTCCGCCACCCCCATTGTGCGGTCGAGCGCTCATGAATTATTAATGCCCCAAAATCTGATATCCAGACGAGTTTGGCAAGATTTCGTAAACAGATTGAGCACTTACATGTTGGGATAGCATACGTAATTATGGGCGTGTATTACGATTTATCGTCAAATGGCCGATTGCACTTTGAAACGTTCTCGGAAATGTACATTTAAATATAAATTGACGAAATTGAAAAAAAAGGAAAGGGATAAAAATGTGAGAGAAGACGAGATAGCGCCTAACAAAATTTAATGATTTTAAAAGCACAATATGTTGAGATCAATGTTTCTTTGATAATTATGTACAACAATAAAAACATAAAACCTAACAATAATTAATATTTTTTAAATATGCATGAAAACTCTGGTATTCGCTTCGAAATCGTTACTAACTAAACTAGCCTTCACGCTCAATTTGTTCATTCAATCGTACAATTCACGTTACTTTTGTACACATTTCAAGAGGATATCATTCAATAAGTGTTGCGTTAGTTCAAGTACAGCTCCCACGTATGCTTCTGCGCATTATCATCCCTGTTAGACTGGGCCTACGAATACATAATAACTTACCAATATTACTGACGACCTCCGTGGCGCAGTGTTGAGCGCTGTTTTCTTAACGTATGGAGGTCCCGGGTTCGATCTCCAGCAGGGTCAATTTGGGAATTTATAATTTCTGAATTTTCCCTAGTTTGGCCTGGCGGTAGGCTTCAGCCGTGGCTGGTTACCACCCTACTGGCAAAGACGTGCCGCCAAGCAATTTAGCGTTCCGGTACGATGCCGTGTAGAAACCGAATAGGGGTATGGGTTTAATATAACTGCCATGCCTCTAACAGCTTAGCCCGAGATTGCAGTCAAGGGCTAACTTATAGTTGATAAAAAAAATACTATAAGTAGGGCTGGGCACATATCGCCCAAGCACCTAGCTGATCTAGCATGAGAAGAAGGCTCTTGCACGGCAGCTGTGCCAACCCCGATGTTCTTAATAGAAGCTGAAGTTGCGAAAAAGAACAGATCGGCTAGGTGATATGGCCGATGGTAGGTTCGGCTTATGTTACGAGTTGTAACGAGGGGCGAAGACGTGTTATTATTTATAGACATGTGATTTAGCGGTGCCTAATGCCACGCCTTGTTTTAAGGCCGCGTATGGCGTCTATCGGTATATATAGGAGACACGGGTGTCCATGCCATGTCTGAACCATTCGCTACTTTTAGAATTACTATTATTACGTACGGCGCCGTAGTTTAGCCAAGATCCTAGTGAACGTTTGAATAACAAAGCTAACACATATTTTTTTACGCTAGCGCTGGTGTAACAGGTCAAATGCCTGCCTCTCTTGCAAGAGGTCATACAAGAGGTCTCGCATTCATAATAATCAATATTTAAATTCGCTCAAGATTGGATGTTTCTCAGACTTCTCGAGCGCAAAAGTCGAGTCGAGTCAAAAATGAGTCGTTGGTAAGAACCAACGACTCACGTGGCTTAAGGCTACCATTTTCAAATATCATCAAACATGGGATAGAAAAAGCTCAGAGCGACAGAGCTTGTGAAGGGCGCAGGCGCTCTTACGTCTTCATGTATTATCATAAACTAGCGAATGCCCGCGACATCGTCTGCGTGGATCGAGGTTTTTTGGTTCCCGCTGTGTGCTATTCCAGACTATAATCTCTGTGCCAAATTTCAGCCAGATCCGTTCAGCCGTTGGGGTGTAATTGAGTAACAAACATCCATACATTCATACATCCATCCAAACTTTCGCATTTATAATATTAGTATTTAAGATAACAACATTTAGAAGTTGACACGGAAATGTTGCCACTTTTAATTGCGCCTTGCTGCGTTACCAATCTGAGTGAGTCTAATCTGCCTTTATCAGTCAGGTGAAAAAATCTTTCTAATTGGAAGCAATATATGAAATCACGCTGTAACGTATGCCTACCATGCATACATCGGTACTTGAAATGATTTAGAAAGCAATATCGTTAGTTGAGTTGGAGATAAAGGAATAAAATACCTAATATGTGGGTCAGCAAAACAAGGTTCTATTGGATACCAAGAAAGTGTGCGTATGGCAAGTTTCCTTTCTAGTGAGTGCGGAGGCCAGTTGACTCATCGCTTCCGAACCGCTTATATGGCAGCACCTGTTATGTTTTGTGGCTGTGGCAGTTGAGAAACTTTGGAATCATTAAATTTTTATGGAAACAGGTGATAATCGATGTTTTAGGCGTAAATGAGTTTAAATTCATAGCCTGTAGATAATATGTGAACCTTTTGATAAAGTAGAAAGGAGTAGAGTGTTAATAGGTAATACTAATTGTTCGCGCGATTCTCCCTCAATTACCGGTGCCCGTCTTGCAAAAAAGTGCAATTCACGGCACTTACTCACACTAGGTCAAGCGACTACCACCTAAAGCAAACTCGCAAAATTTTGTAATATTATTTTAAATAATTAGTAATATGATGTCTGATTAATTAGTTTTAACGTTAAATTTGTTTCATCAAATATCTTATGTGCGGTACTGCACAATAATGTTATTTTGCAAATACGTCTTGAATGCACAAATAATTATTATAATTCCTATCATGCGGATCCAGTAGGTACCACTTATAGCAATGATGTTCTATATATAAGTAGAGTAGTAAAAATTTAGATTTTCAGTGTCAGTCTCGACTTGAGGCAAACTGCGGCTATTTAAATGACGATACTTTTAGTATAATTTACAGCGCGATAAAAACCAACAATACGAGTACATGACGTGAGAGGAAAGTTGTCTTATGGTATGGCGAGCTTCTGGTTGGGGCAAAGTTTTTTTAATTGAAATTGATTGTTTAAAATATACGTCGGGACACCATTGTGTTGGAAACCCTGAAGTAAGTTGGTATATGAGCTGCGGGTTGAAAATGAAGAATTACGTGGTTCAACTGGAATAACACATAGGCTACTATTTATCCCGGAAAATTCGTTCGTAAAAACAAGAGTTTCCGCGGGAACCAAATCTTAATCCACGTGGACGAAGTACAACGTTTATTAAAATTCTTCCAACTACTACAAAACTTAGATGCTATTAGATGATGCCCGCGACTTCGTCCGCGTGGGTTTAGTTTTTTAAATTCCCTCAGGAACTCCTCGATTTTCCTTCCTCGAGATGCAACCCATCTCTATACCAAATTTCATCAAAATCGGTTGAAAAGATGGGCCATTATAGCGTAGCATACAAATACACTATCAGTTAAAGTATCCAAAATCCTATGAAATTAGTTTTATAGCAACTTTCAGTAATGTTTCAACTTGGTGGTCTACTAGGAATTAGATGTTAGGTAAACAAGTAATTTGCCTTAACACATAAACCATAATTATTGGATAAAGCGAAGTCGCTTTATTACTTAGAAGTGCACGTATGCAACATGCATCATACTCGTTGTAATGAGGAAGCGACGACATAGCGCCTATGTCAGAGGTCAGCTTTTCCTTGTGGCTGGTATGACATCACACCACTGCGAATGTCATGACGGATTATTATAAGTAGCTAGATGATGCCCGCGACTTCGTCCGCGTGGATTAAGGTTTTTTGATTCCCGCGTGAACTCTTCAATTTTCCGGGATAAAAAGTAGCCTATGTCCTTCCCCGGGTACCTATCAAACTATCCCTATACCTTTCATCAAAATCGAATGAAGTGATATTTTTTTTCATTCCAGCGGAATTCTTCAATTTTCCGGGATAAAAAGTAGCCTATGTCCTTATTATAATAATAATAATAATAATAATAATATTATTAATAATAATAAGGATATAGGCTACTTTTTATCCCGGAAAATTGAAGAGTTCACGCGGGAATCAAAAAACCTTAATCCACGCGGACGAAGTCGCGGGCATCATCTAGTTACTTATAATAATATGTCCTTCACCGGGATACAACCTATCCCTGTACGAAATTTCATCAAAATCGGTTGAACAGATGGGCTGTGAAAGAGTAGCAGACCGACATACACACTTTCGCATTTATAATATTAGTATGGATTACTAGCGGCCTCCTGCGGCTCGCTACTTTGGTAATTTAAAAAACCCATTTCTTGCCTACAATATTAAGGGTACTTCTGTGCCTAGCTTTCTAGAACTCTTTCCGACCAAAGCTGAGACGTGGTGAATGGTGATACGAAAATGAAACGTTCCTATGCGCAACCTGCGCATATAAAGCTGGAAAGGTTGTATGTATTTGGCGGAGAAAGCTATACCTACAAAAAAGCAATATTTACAAATTTGGGAAATAATAAAGAGCAAAGGTGGTATTTTATTGTATATAGTTTATCTTTGATCGATTGTTTCCAAAAACGTTAACGATTTTTCTACCTACGCATACAGCTACATAGTAGGTTTAATAATGAAGCTAGGTTGCTTATTATTCCAATATTGTATTTTTGACGCGTCAAAAATGGTTTGTGTTGGTGTGCGTGAATTTATTTAAATTCTCTCTCTGACGCATCATTGCTATAAAAAAAATCTATTAATTAGCACCTTTGTTCGATGTCTGTTTATATGTGTGTATATGTACAGTATTTTAAGCATCGATGATGAACTATGCTTACCGCTGTCAGGGTTTGAGCTTGAATTTTTTTTTCCACAACAAGTAAGCCCTCGACTGCGATCTCACTTGATGGTAAGTGATGATGCAGTCTAAGATGATTTCGACTGCATGCAGTCTGCAACCCGAGTCAGAGAGATTCCACGTATAATTTTATAGATTAATGTTATTATCGCTAAAGCCGTATTGCGTCACAGTATGTTAGCCGTAACTTTGTAAGTCTTTGAGCAGGTATGTCGTACATGTTTACACAGTCGTTACGCGACTCCACGACTCGGCACAAGGTCACTTGTACATCATAAGCATCACGGTATACGACGCGAAATCTGTTTACATTTCACCGTTGAAGTAGCTAGGTATTTGTTGTACCTAGAGAAACAATTTAACTGATGTTGGTTTGTTTAGTCTTAGAAAAACTGACTGTTATAGTATGGGTCAATTTTAGTACCTACAGTGGGTAACTAATAATATGTGTCATACTCATACGTAAAAGACGATTTTTGACATTAAATAAGTTAAAAATAAGTACATATTACTTAGTTATTAATTTTGTAACTTTATTTCTATCAAAGAATTTTAAAATAATATCTTATCTTTATATTTCTTTAAGGACAGCCGATTTCTTTTTCTGGCTCTTCTCGTAAGGGAAATTGAAACTTGAAACTAACCATGGCAAGTTGGGTGGATTGAAGAATTAGTAAATTTCAATAAGATATAGTTCTGGCTACGAAGTACAAACAGAACAACACTACGTTCAGGCTATAAGGCATAGCTTTAACTTTGTATTGTTAAATTTTTCAGGTAGTCAGTGATGCGCTGAAATGCCGAGCACAGCGACCTACCAGGACGCAAAGTCCTTGACTCCTACTGGTCCTACTTCGTATGAAGAGGCATTGGCTACGGTATGTATCAAATAATTGATTACATTTTATACAATTAAAAATATATTTTATAATAATTACATTTTAAACACAACTAAATACAATAAAATCTAAATTAAAAATGAAACATCAGCAGGTAATTTTATCCATACCACTGCAATGAGACATTGCGCTACCCCGCTGAATAGCCAAACTAATATGTTGAGCGAGGTAACTGCCAGTCCTCCGGTCACCTGTGGACTCTGTGAGACGAGAAGATAGATCCTTAAAAAAGGATCTAGCATCTTCACCCCGCAATCCCAGGTTTCAACAACAAAAGACACAAAAATGAAATTATTTTCTATAATTTCATACTTGCGCTTCTTGGCTATTTCTGCATTAGTGGCCGTCGCCCCCGCCGCCATGGAGGTCGCCCGCTTGCATGTGAGACAAATTAAAATAGAATCCGAAAGTGTGTCTGTCCGCTTCGCTTTCACGGCCTATCCGCTAAAACCATTTTGAACTTTGGAAAAATATGGGATTCTTATGTAGGAAAATCAGAGTTTTCCCAGAAAAATTTCAACAACCTAAGTCTTCGAGGAATAATGTTTTATATTTTACCTTCTTATTTTAAACATGCGATGCTTATACACCAATAAGGATGAATGCCGTGAAATAAATCATTTGTGTATTATATAACCACAGTATTCCAAGGTCACATCGCCAATATACGACCTCAATGGTCAGTGTCGATTAAGAACTACAGGATGTGTCGCACAGAGATCCAATGAACCATGAAATTATCTCGTGCCTTATATCTCTATTCGCGGTGAGCTGATTAAGTATAGCCTATAGACTCAGTTATTTCTAATTTAATGCTTTTGATATAAATTAAGCAATCAAATTTAGCAGTAAAACAATAATGCAAAAAATCACTTAAAACACTTGATGGTACGCATTGAGTGAATGATTTGATAATGACGTCACGTAACTGCTTAGGAAAACAATCCTGGATACCTACTAATATTTTGAATGCGAAAGTGTGTCTGTCTGTCCATCTGTCTATCTCTCTGTCTGTTACGCTTTCACAGCCCATCTATTCTACCGATTTGGATGAAATTTGGTATAGGCATAGTTTGTATCCCGGAAAATTTAAGAGTTCCCGCGGGAACTACAGATCCTCAAACCACGCGGACGAAGGCGCGGGCATTCGCTAGTAATGTCCATAATACACAGAATTGGTCCAACTATTAGTCAAAGGCAGCCATAATATCGTAAATTAAGTAGGTTATAGGACAGAGCAGAATAGGCATTAGTTCTTTGGCTTGGACTGTTCATTAATTTAGCCTTATTTGTGGCGATAACCAAGACGCAGTCAATATTCTTGGTAAAAAAAAAACTAAATGGACAAGTCTAGAGGTCATTGGAATAAAGGTTACCATAGCTCAGACGAACAAAAAAGAGGAGATCGCGTATATTTTAGACTCAATTAATATTAACGATATTGACGCGATAAACAACCGGTGTTGATGGATTGTAAAATATCGCACGGCTCCGCAAAAACGTGCGGTTTATTGCGATCCATTTGCGGCAGCTACCATCGCGATTGATCAAGCGTAATGGACCTACCGTGGAGGTTTTTATGTGTGGGTAATAATTATGTAATACTAACTGATGCCTGCGACTTCATCCACGAGGATTGTTTTTTTATTCCCACCGGACACTTCAATTTCCGGGACAAAAAGCGTCCTATATCCTTCCCCGGTATCTATCCTGTCTCTGTACCAAATTTCATCAAATCGGTTAAGTAATTGAGCCGTGAAAGCGTAGCAGACAGACAGCCAGACGGACAGACAGATACACTTTCGCATTTATAATATTAGTATGGACTAGCTGATGCCTGCGACTTCGTCCGCGTGGATTGAGGTGTTTCGGTTCCCGCGGGATATCTTTAATTTTCCGGCATAAAAAGTAGCTTTAGTGTTATTCCAGGGTATAAACTATCTCTATTCCAAATTTCATCAAGATCCGTTCTGCCATTCTGGCCTGCTTGAGTGACAAACTTCCATCCATCCATCCAAACTTCCTCATTTATAATATTTTAGTATTAGTATAGATGCATTTATAAAAATTCGCAAAATTCAGAAAAACTGAGATTGATTTAATACATCCAATTTAAACGGGAAACATCAGAGAGTCAGGTCGAGCATTGGTTTCTTAATTTGAGCGACCCCCACAAAGATCGTATTTTGATATTTGTATTTTGTAGTACCAAAGGTACCCTGCAGCCCGATTCTGTAACTCAGTGGCTATCGAAAAATGAAAGCCACTGACATATATATTTTGTCCATTGAAGGTTTATTATGAAAAAATGAAAGAACAGTTCTTTTTATTTCATTTCAAGAACACAGTAAATCTTCAATGGATAACAAATATAAGTCAGTGGCTTTCATTCTTTGATAACCACTGAGTTACAGAATCGGGCTGCTGGACTTATATGGGACATACTTTAGCACAGAAGGTCCATTATGGTCCCAGAAATATAATATGTCAAACTTAAAAAGTTATTATTTGCGTTATTTGTTATCACGGAACACAAACCTACCTAGGTCTCTGTTCAGCGTTTGTTAGGTTGTTAATTAATATTAATTGTTGTGTTGTTGTTGTTTGTTAATTAATATTATTATATCAATAGCAAGATCTGCCTCCCGATTGTGTAAGGAAATCGTAATCGTAATCATTTGTCAAACGTATAATTCAACCTGTACCACAGTAAACAGATACAAATCTGTTTACTGTGCCTGTACTGTTGAAGGAGTTCACACAGATGCCTGCACGTCAAAAAGTATCGAGTTAATACATTGTAAGGTGTCAAGTGATTACGATTTGCATAGACCAGGGATTCCCAAACTATTTTGGCCAAGAGACCCCTTTTCCAAAATGACCCCCATAGCCAAATTACTTCAAAAGTCATATCTGTATTGTTTTTTTCCTATTGATACAAAATACTTTGCGGTTGGTTAAGTGAGTAAACTTTTCATCAAATTTAACAACATAAATAGACATTAAATTCAGTTGATATCAAGTGTAATTAATAATTATTAAGTAGGTAATTATTAAAAAAAAAAACATTAAAATAGGGGTCGATTTTTAGACCTCGTCGACCCCCAAAACCAGTTTTTGTTTATGTCGACCCCTGGGAAACCGAAATCGACCCCTTGGGGATATCGACCACCTTAGGAATCATTGGCATAGACAATAATGTGCCTCTGTTGGGGCCAATCTAACACAACATATTATTTCGTTATTGTGTGTGTATACTCTGTTTGTTAGGTAAACACTGTGTCAGAAGTTGGGAAATAGATAAACATCTGCGATTATCGATCGATTTATAATTGCATTTTAATTTTGCACGCGAAAACAGACGATGCGTATTAAATTTCAGGATTTACGAAAGGTTTCCGTTATTTCTAATAGATATCTACCTAGTCGTGGGATTTTTATTAAAAGTTGTGCAACATGAAATAATAGCCGTTAGCATTTAAATGTGTAAACAACTTTTACGTCCGTTTAACAGCAAAACTTTGCAATAGGGCACCACAGAATATGTCTTTATGATGACACGACTATGTCACCTATAATTGCAAAAACCGTTGATTGTAATCTTACTAGACTGTAATCGAAATTGTAAATTGTCAACAGATTACAATTTAACGCATTATTTTTCGGTAGATTGTAATCTGTTAGTAATAACCCGATCAGGGCACTACCTGATTACTTATATCGAACCATACCTAACCTACAAAAAAGAGACAAGAAAACGTAAATACAATGAATATTTCAAAAATTGACACTCAGAACATTGAACGTTTCACAATCTGTCGACAGTTTACAATTTCGCTAGTTTCGCTAATTACAATCTAACGGTTTTTGCAATCTTACGGTGACAATTACATACAATCTAGCTCACTAAAACTTTAGGATCTACATTTTAGCACGGACCTAGGCATATTTTAGGTGATATTTTTAAATCTAATTACTAATAATAATAAATACATAATATTTATCTACCTGAATACATCGTTTTCAATGTCGCAAACTCTTCGTTTGTGTATTATGTAATCGCTTATTATTTCTAAGATTTCAACTAAGACTTCTAAGTACCGTTGTATGTATCATTTTTATTTTTTCAACAATGATTGGTATTATATGAAACAATTTAGTAACCCAAAATTGTATCTATCTCAAAATGGTAATGTTAATTTGAAAATTCTTTTAAATAAACGAAACCGGGTACGTTTACGTTTTGAAAAAATATCCAAAAAGCATTAAAAACTACCTTATAATATAATATATAAAAACAAGATATCCACAATTTCCGTCCGCGTTTTATAACCTACATACCGACCACTATCACTCTGAAGGTCTTTAACTAATTCCAACCAAATTTTCCATTTCCCATTTATTCTATTCCCATTTATAATACTAGGTAATGCCCGTGACTTCGTCTGCGTGGATCGAGGCTTTTTGGTTCCCGCGGGAACTCCTTCATTTTTCGGGATAAAGAAGCCTATGTGCTTTTCCAGACTATAATCTATCTCTGTGCCAAATTTTAGCCAGATCCGTTCAGCCGTTGGGGCGTGATTGAGTAACAAACATCCATACATCCATCCAAACTTTCGCATTTATAATAATATTAGTAAGATAAGATAAGTAGGATGCGTAGAAAGTTGTACAATCGTCAAAATTTTCACAATTCCCGAGGCAGCCTTTCCACGGATAAAAGTAAGCGAACGGATTGCCCCATTGTGTGAATGGAAAATGTCCATAACAAGGCAAACGGACGTGTACTACAATCCAACTGCATACAATAGCTAGTAGTTTGGTGCAGTTCTCAGCTTCTGACGCCCGGCCTCGCGGTTTATTATAAAAATAAACAAATTTCCATAAAACTCAACGTCAATTTGAGTTTAATTGCGAAATTCGTGTGACACAGGTGCTAGTGTAAACAAACATTAGACTGTAAAGTGTAGTGTCGAAATTAAAAGTGCAGTATTTTACTTCTCGTATGCCAATGAAAATCAATGGGTTAATCAATTAGTTTTACGAGCGATTATAATAACTATAATATTTGTTTTGTTTAACGGTTATCGATTGTAATTTTATTATCAATTGGAAAGATAAGTGTATTTACGTGTTTGAATACTTGTAATCGAGTATAACATAAACTATTATGTGTTATAGGGCCTTGAGTATTCTATGTTGTTTTATCAAGTGCCTAGTCCGTGTTACGCTACATTATTCTCACGATACGTCTACGTTGCCAATCGTTATCAGTCACGAAATTAGTCAACCGCGCATATTTATGGCCCTCCGTGTTGTTGTATTGAATTGGACGCCAATATTAATGTGTATTAGAGCATTGTTTAATAAGATTTACGTGTATGAGATGGAAATTAAAAAAAAAAGATAAACCTGAGCTCCGTTTACATTTTTAATGGTTCGTAAACTGCAATACAATAGTTTCCAGGCATGGTAGGTACTTACTCATGCTCCTCTTTGCTAGACCTACTTCATCTATTCATTTTTCAGCACGTAAGTACTTACATACCTAATTTTTTTGCTTCATATTCTATAAAAAAGAGAGACTTATTTTGACAGCTGTTTGTTTACGTATTGTCTTCTAAACGAAGAACACAGTCATAACGTCCTTACTTGAAAATTCAAAGAAAATCTTTATGTTTTATGTTTTACGGAGACAATGATATAAGTTATACCTACCTAACCATGGACGATATTATTTTACTTGGTTGTACCTATCGTTTTATTTGCTGTCAGACCGTTACGTTTTGTAAATTTTTCATTTTCTATAACGTAAAGCGATTTATAACTAGGTTTTATCTAGTCATTGTATCTAGTACCAGTACCTGCGGCTTTTGGACGATATGATCGTATCCAGCCGTTGGTGAAATTAAAATCTAAGGACTACAGAAAACATACAAAATTGATGAATATACATACATTTATGTACTGCTTTAAAATATATAAGTACTTATACATTGCATAGGAAACAAAAAAAGCCAAATGCCTGGGCCATAGGACCAACATAATAAGCCTCCGTTTAAACGGACGTCATCATATAGATTGCATTACAGAATCAATAAAAAACAAATCAATTCATTATGTCTGATGAAATCATTATATCAATACAATTCGTTACTGCGCATTGATCTCACGTGAGTACCTATCGCCATTAAGCAATTCCATTCACAGCAACTACTTATTAAGTTACTACCTACCTACATGGTTATACCACTAACCAATAGTAATCTGTAATACCTACGTTAAAGGCTGTAAAATGCTGTTATCAGTACGTATAAGGCACTAAATCTCAATTATTCATCTTGATTCAGCTTTAGTGCATGCAAAACTGGCATTTTTATAGAGATGCATCATCGTTATCCACATCCATTCAGTTTTACGCAGCTGAACATGTCATAGGCATAAGCTGAAACGAGCTGCATTGCACATCGGATATAAGGACGCGTGGGTGGAGGTCACACTACATCTGTGGAGATGTATTTATTATCATTTATATATTTACAATTACTCTATCATCACGTTGTAACTCCAAGTAAAATCAGACTAAACTTCAATATCTCTATATCTCACCCATGGAGTTCGAATATAGTCTACATCAAATGGAGTTCTAAATCTATACTAATATTGTAAATGCAAAAGTTTGGAAGCATGGATGTTTGTTACTCAATCACGCCAGAATGGCTGAACGGATCTGGATGAAATTTGGCACAGAGAAAGACTATGGTCCGGAATGACACATAGGCCACTATTTAGCCCGGAAAAGAGTTCCCGCAGGAACTAAAAAATCTCAACACACACGGACGAAGTAGCGGGCATTAGCTCTTATTATATAATAAAAATTCTTTCCAAAAAACCGACTTCAAAAGCCACTGTAAGTGTTGTTAAAAAAATATTTTTTTTACGTACGTGGCTTTGGAAGTCGGTTTTTTGGAAAAAAAAATTTATTTTAACTTTTTAGTGTCAGGGTCGAGGATTTAGAGTCAAAATTTTTTATGGGACCATTTCGAGAGCTTCCTCTAACGACTGAAAAAAAATATTCAAATCGGTTCAGAAACCACGGAGATAATATGCACCGACTTCATAGAGTCATAGCTCTATGAGCGACATACATTTAAAAAAAAAATGCACCGAATTTAGAACCTCCTCCTTTTTTGGAAGTCGGTTAAAAAGAGGGTCTAGTAGATTTGTTCATGTAAACATTGATTACGACCTTTGCTTTTCTTCGTTGCGCTTCATTCTTGCTGCTGACTTCAGTGTTGGGTACAAATATTGCTGCGTGTGTTCTTGCACTTTTTGTGACACTGGCGGCTTTTCTAGTGGTATTTTATATAATCATCTTAAAATAATTTAATATTTTTTAGGTAGATACATATGAGAAACAATAATAAGCATATTAATGTATGATAATATGGTAGCTAGCTTATAACTTTATAAGCAATTATTATTATGATTTTATACAGTAATATTCTTCTTTACAAGTAAGACGGTAAAAATTAAATATTTCAAAACCCGGAAACTGCATCTTGAAATGCTTAAAAAATGTAGGATGCCAAAACAATTGCATTGAAATATTATTAAAAAAAACCAGTCTAGTGCAAGTCAAACTCGTGCATAAAATATTTTAGTAATTCACAAGAAAGATGTCATAACAACACGCATTCGCTGTGAAATAACTGACTTACTTAAGGCGCTAAACTGGGAGCGCCTGACAAACAATTCGATACCCTATGAGTACGCTAATTTCGGATTTTTTTAATATACAGGAAATTGGCGAGTGTCAAAATATGCGGCATAAACCGCGGCGGTATGTTTTGGTTGCGTTGACTTAAAAGCTTCGTTTTTTTACAGCTCCAAGGGACCGTAGACCTATGTTTTTGATATTAATTTCAATTTGATACCTCCCCTCCACACGTTCCCGAGAAAAAGGTGGTTGACAGACAGATGGACACCGAAGTGATCCAATAACGGTTCCTTTTTTCCTCTTGAGGTACGGAACCCTAAAAACCAAGTAGGCTCTAAGACAAAATTGATTTTTTTAAACTTTAGCAATAGCTAAAAGGCAGATTTTTTGTCATAAATTATTCATCTTTATTACTTTGTTACGATAGTATATTTTATAAAATGTGTGTTTTATATTAATATGACCCGGGTCGAGCTATTTGACATTTAACTTTACACTGAGGCAAAGTTCCACACACTTTAAATTACCCTGTAATTAGGGAAAATTGCAGCACAATGACTATTAAGAACACCATATCCACAATCTATGGTTGAAAGGCAAAACCGCGTGTCCACTGCATATCCACGATACGGTAACTGACGCTAAAAAAATGCGTCAATCGTTGCATTTGACGACCTGAAGTGTGCAGCGCTCTTGTTTTAACGTGCGGAGGTCCCGGGTTCGATCCCCGGCAGGTTCAATTTGGGAATTTATAATTTCTGAATTTTCCTTGGTCTGGCCTGGTGGGAGGCTTCGGCCGTGGCTAGTTACAACCCTACCGGCAAAGACGTGCCGCCAAGCGATTTAGCGTTCCGGTACAATGCCGTGTAGAAACCAAATAGGGGTATGGGTTTAATATAACTGCCATGCCCCTAACAGGTTAGACCGCTACCATCTTAGACTGCATCATCACTTACCAAAACTCCAAAATAAATTGTTGTACGCACACGGTTAATACTTTTAATTTATTTTTACCTATCCGTCACTAAACTATTTGCAATTGTTTGTACTCCTGGGGTATTAAAATAAGGGCCACAAACTATAAAGCATATAGAATCGCGGAAGTCAGATGTTAGTATACAACAACCAGCAGCCTCAGTCAAATTTTGTTTAGAATATATTAAATAGACTCTGGTTTGGCATCGGATTTATGGAGGAAGTACCATACCTTCACATCGTAATATAGACTGTCAAATAAGGAATAGAATATTAAGTAGATCCTGGTCCAAAATATGTACACCTGACTATAAAAGGCCTATCAAGAACGCTTTGCGTATTAAGAAGCCTAGCAATTTTGCGAGATTAAAAAAATACCGAGGTCAATGCAAACGAACTCTAACAATATTTTAAGAATAGCCCGTTCACCTTGTTACTGCGTGGGAGCGCTATTTTATGTAAATTCCACAATCCACGGTAACTACCGCATTTCTAAAAGGTGTATAGGCATTTAGCACGTTACAGCTATTTTGAAAGGTCTTTCTTGAATAACCCTTTTTAACGAATTAGAGCTTTAAAATGGTAATAAGTTCTCTGCTTATAAGCTAGCCACTTAGCTAGAGAAAAACGATATAAGTATACATAATTGCTCCATTTTAATCAATTTCTTCAACTTCTTTTAGTAATACTGTTTTTTCATCTACCAAGCTTTTGGGTATAAAGTTGCATTTTATAATACTTTTAAAGAAAATCTCTACTCTTTCCTATTTCAGAAAACCAAAGAGTAATCCCTGGATTTTCAAAACCCAAATCCAAGCGGAGGAAGTCACGGGCATAATCTTTTATTTAATGAATTAATGTCTTGTGTTGTTATCTTGTAAAAGTGCTTTACTTTCAAGAATTAGAAATAAAAATCGAATAGCTTTTTCACTCGACTTCGAGTCAATGTCTTTAATATCCAAGGTCGTAATTTAATACTGACATGCATCTCAATTATTTATTTCCAAAATATTTTTCGATAACACGTAACTCGAGCCTGCAGTGTAATCGATCCGATTTAACTTTATAAAAACTGACTGACAGTCAAAATATTAAATAATCTGAGTTTTAAATATAATACATCAGATCACTATTCGCATTGTATTCAATTTCTGCATGTAAAGTTATAGGTATCTGAAAAATGGAAATATAATTAGTAAGTTTTTTTATTTTTTATTTTGAGATAGTCTCGCGTTTCACGACAATCATGCTTAGTGTAAAGCAATGATGAGGTCTAGGTTGGAACGCGCGACCATAAATTAAATAAAGCTTGTAATTAACTAAAACGTAAGTAAAGTTAAGTATCTAGAAATAATAGCAACAAGTCGAAACAGTCGAGTATTTCTCTCTTTAAAAGCTTGTATACATTATTTTCAACCGGCTACCAAAAAAGAATAAGTCGCTATATTACACTGAAAAAATTTGATTTTAACAAAGGACCTTTTTGGCTCGGTTAAAAGCAAATCGGCATATTTTAACTAAGACTTATCTAAAAACGCCAAGTAAACTTGGTATTTAATAGACATGTGCATATTGTTAAATGTTCTTGGTTAATAACAACTAAAAAATTAATAATTTGTAATTAACTTAATTGGTAAATCCAAACACTTTCGAACTTGATACAAAACTAATGAGTGGTTTTGTTAATTCTTATTAAGTATTTTGTTCAATTCTAAACTAGCATTTATATCGGTTGATTTTTACTAACATCCTTATTTAAAAACAAATAACTGAACTCTATTAATTTTAAGTAAGTGCTCAATTGATTTCAAACAAGTCATTATTCGGTTGATTTTAACAAACCACCTAAAAGGTAAACTCTAATCAAGTGCATACTTGCTTTTAAATAAGTAAATGTATCGAGAAATCGTAGCGCCTCGGGCCAAGTCGTGTGATGAATCGTTTTCTCTCACTCATAGAGAATATAACCACTACGTAACGAATCTGCGATCTCATTTCGTCCGGGAACCTCGAAGCAGTTACAACTTACATTATTACTACACGCGCGCTCCAGCCTCCAGTTATTGTGAGTGAAGCCATCTGCTATCAGCCATTTATTTTGTTTTCTGCATCAGCAATCAGCAACACGGTTAATGGAGTAATGGACGAAGACGTACAAAACTTGCTAGTAGCGTGGAAACTCCAGGACTACATAGAGATATTCAAAGGTAAGTTAATTGTTTGATTTAAGTAGGTTTTGTTTGTTTTTCGCCGGCATGTCATGACACGATCCTTAGCTCAATTCAAAAATGCCATGTGCCATTTTTGCAAGATCATGTCATGACACAATACTTACCTAGGCATAGAAATATTCAAAGGTAAAAGTTATTTGTTTGCTAAGGTAGGTAGGTAGGCGTGTTAAGACGTGATCATATCTCAATGCAAAAATGGCACATGGTGCGTGTTTGGTAAAACTTCACATTTTTATCTTAGCATTTTGGATTATGCCATCAAAACTACGTTGCAAAATTGGCCACATGTACCTAAATGAGGATTTGGCATCATAATTTGTAATTTCGAATTATGAACTTAGGTACAACAATATTTTCATTCAATTAACAATGCTAATTAATTAATTTATTCATCATAATCAGCCAAAAGACTTCCACTGCTGGACAATAAACCAAATTATACCTCTATTCACCTAGTAGGAAATATAATAGATATAACTTTTGAACTGCAGAATAAACTCGTGTGAAAACACGAAACAGGTAGGTAGGTATAACCTAACAATGTAAAATAATATGTGAATAGACTGTCCCCTGCAAACTGGATTGTGTACCTATGGCCAGCGTTAGAGTATATTATAATATTTCAATCTCTACCTATGTACATAGTTATAGACTTGAATAAATATCATAATCTTTATCTTTATCAAATATATACCTACTTAATATTAATTTATTACAGAAAATGAGATAACATCGTTATCGCTGCCCCTATTAGGGGAGGCAGAAGTTAAAGATTTGATTCCTAAAGTGGGCCCACGATCAATATTTCTAAGAAATTTAGAAATTTATAAAAAAACGATGCACCCTGACTGCCATAATTCAATTATAATTGTAAGTTGGTACATAATCCTATCTATAGGCCTCGCCAAATTTTCCTGTCCCTGAATGAATGCTGTAGTGCCTCGCCCCCTGCACTCTTGTACATACTGACACCTAAAGTTTTTGCATTATACAGTTTTTAAGACAATAATTAAGATCCTAATTAATGAACTCCTTGAAACTCTGACTATTGAATAATAATTGCTATTACTTTTCCCTATACTTTTGCTAATTATAAAGTCCATTAAACTTGTATAACGTATGAGGTACCTACCATAATGTAACCCTTTTTTGCAAATTCAGAGCGGCATAAGTTTGGTGCTGTACTTAACACAAATTGTTCAACTTATTACAAATTGTTCAACTTATTACAAGTTTGGTGTACCAACATGAATTATTTCCTACTAAACTAGCGGCACGCTATGATGGCCGGTTTGACGTTTGTCCGCTCATGAAGTTCCGTATTAATTGATAACGACTTTGAAGGAAATAATTGTATTACTTTATTGACGATAGTGATGTGCAGAGATTCATAAATTTTATCGAATGTAGTTTTAGGTTTAGGACTCAAAATTTATTTATTAAATTGATTTCTTAAATGTATACAAGTGTAGAAAAATCAGTTTGCACCATTTAAGGGGTGAATGTACTTGTGAATATGAACAATTTTCACTATGTGGACAAACCTCTGAAATCGCAAAAAAATATCAATAAATTTTTAAAAATGGAATCTAATACGATCGTCACATAGGATCGCTGGCTAGCACAACTACTACCTCCGGCAAACTCGCGTCAATGCTCAATGCAAAACAAAGCAGTTTCGAATTGACGTTGCTTCGAAAAGTATAAACTGTCAGTGCAATGCGATTGTGATATAGTTTTGACCTGGCTTTGGATTTCAAATATTGATACTGCATTACTGTTGACCCTTGCTCGTTAATTTGGACTCTGTTCAAGCCCTTTGTTGTGGATTTCGTCGATATGACCGAACGTACGCAGAGAACTGTTCTAAATAGTCAGACACGTGAGTTCGTAATACGCCTTCGTAACTATTTCGATCGTGAAGCTCAAAATGGAGGGCCAATTTTACCTATAACGTCAGTGGTTGAACGCGTAGCTGATGCGCTTAATATTGGACAACGAACTGTTAGACGGATAACTAAAAAAAAATATGGCGAGACTGGCACAGAAGAAAATAAACTTCACACACCAAAAAAGAGAAAACGAGCAAAACGAGCAAAACCAGTCGTAGGCATCGATAGCTTTGATGCCGATGCTATCCGAAGACATGTTTACGGCTACTATTTACAGAAGGAGTATCCAACAAGAAAAAAGTTGGTGCATTCACTGAAGGAAGCTGGATTATTCTTCGGTGGGGAAAGTTCTTTAACGAAGATTTTGAAGACCATTGGATTTCGATACAAAAAATGTAACAAACGCAAAATATTGATGGAAAGATTTGATATAGCGATGGCAAGGTATACTTTTTTACGGCAAGTGAAAGAAATCAAAAATTGGCAAAATGTTGTGTTCTTGGATGAAACATGGCTTAATGCTAACCATACTGTAGGCCGTTCTTGGAACGATGACACAGCAGCATCTACTTCCAAAGTTCCTGTAGGAAAAGGATCGCGACTTATAATTTGTCACGCCGGAACCATCAACGGGTTTGTCGAAGGTTCTCTCATGGCTTTTGCGTCAAAAACCACTGGAGACTATCATGAAGACATGAATGGAGAAAAGTTTACTGAATGGTTTACCTCAATGTTGTGTAGCCTCCCTGAACCATCTATTATAATTATGGACAACGCCCCATACCACTCGATGCAAATTGACAAGCCACCTGCCCAATCCCAAAAGAAAGCTGATATCGTCGCATGGCTTCGTAAAAATGGCGTAGATGCAAACATGAATATGTTAAAAGCGGAATTAGTACGTCTTTTAAAAGAAAACAAACCAACCAAGATCCGATACGTCATTGACGAAATAGCATTAGAACATGGGCACAGAGTTATACGGTTACCGCCTTACCATTGTGAGTATAATGCGATTGAGTTGGTGTGGGCTCAAATTAAGGGATATGCTGCAAGACACAATACAGAACCCCCATTTACCACAAAAAAAATGCTAAAATTATTAGAAGAAGCTTGTGAACATGTGACTAAAGGAGACTGGGAAAAGGTTGTGAATAGAACTGTTAAATTAATAAGGGAAGATTATGAAAGAGATGTGAAAATAGATAATATTATAGAAAACGAACATATAATTATTAATGTATGTGATGATAGCAGTGACGACAGTGAAAATAGTAGTATGGACGAATCTGATTAATTATGGCCTTTTGTGGCACCTTTTTTGGTATCTTTTGTATTCATATGTTTCTTGTGTGCATATAAAGTATGTATATTCATTTTCGTTCAAATATTCAGTTCGTTCAAATAAATTAAATAAACATATACATTTTTGTTTTATTAAACCTATTTAATCAGGTACAAAAACAAAACTTAATTGTTTTTTGTTCGAGAATAAATTGACATTCCACATCACTATTGTAATGTGTCAAACCGGCCATCATAGCGTGCCGCTAGTTTAATCAAATGCTACGGTTTGCAGGATGATTTGGATATCTCAATAACAGATCTGCTACAATATCCGCATGAAAATAAAAATAATGATGCTTCTGCAAGCACGCCTAAACCAAAATCTCTTGCAATTGAGACGTCTCGTACAAGACAATCACCTATCACACCTGTAATGTTAAGCATTCCAGATGAAAACCAAATTGATCTATATGTATGTACATATTTTTTGCTTTGCATATTTTGCATTGGGCATGTGTGTGACTTACAGAGTGACTAAATTAATATCCCATGACTATTTTACAGGGATATACCTACCTACACAAATTACTTCAACAATTAAATTAATTGAATTTAATTACCTTCAAATGAGCTTTTAAAATTAAGAAATTTTATTTGTTAATAAACAATTAAATTCTGATATTAAAAAAATATTACCTATTTACTTACGAAGTCAATTTGTCAGTTAGTTAGTTAGTTAGTTAGTTAGTTAGTTAGTTGTGGCTGAAATGATGATCATGATTATTTAAAAATGTAAGTTGACATAGTAGCGCAACTCTTAAAATGTGACTTATGGTAAATCCCTGTAATGTAGTATGGAATTGTTGTTGGTTGTTAATTTTATTATGGACTTACAACACTGTTGCTATTGGAATTTGGTGAAATGAGATTGTTGCTTGATGACTATTGTGAATTAATGTTTTCTTTTTCAGGATTTAAAACTACTTCTAAATCGCAGTCTAGAAGGCAAAGGCCTTCTTAATTTGAACACAACACAGCCCTTAGAGAATGCAGCACGCCAAAGATTGGTTCGAATAATAGGAACAGCAATCTTAAGTGATACTCCTGAGAAGTCAATTAGAGCTACCGTTTACGCCAATTGGGCCCGAGAGATAGTACAAGTATTTCCATGTGAAAAACCATCAGTGTACTTTCACAGCAAAATTGTTGAGTCTACACGTGGTCTTATTACCAGGTTGGCTGGGAAATTGCCAGACCAAATTCATAATTTAAAACGAAAATTTAGAGAGTCTGGAGTAATAGAGAAACGCAGGCGAATTTCTAGATCTTCAGGATCGCTATCATCTTCATCATCAATACGCCTACCAGAAGAAGTCATGCAAGATGAAGAGGAAGAGCTATTAGATGCCATTCAATGGTTGAAAAATTCCAGCGAGCCATGGTCAATAGTTCTACAAAAGTGGACAGAAACTACTCGGTACCGTTTAACTATATCAAAAGGATTACTCATATCCCAATATTTCAAAGAATACCCAGCTTTGAGGAAACCAACTGGATATATATTAGTAAGTACACTAAAATACTTTTGATTATATTTAATTCCATTTTAGTGTTTCATATCAAAATTGGAACAACTGAAACCTCGATGTCCGTTTGTTTGTCTATCTGTTATTCCCGGAGGCCAGACTCGTATACTTTTCCGTTTTTCTTGATGACATTAATGATCTGATTTGTAGAGATATCAAGAATCTATATATAATAAATTATAATAATCTATATATAATAATATTTTAAATGAGAAAGTGTGTCTGTCTCTCTGTCTGCTAGCTTTTCGCAGCCCATCTGTTTAACCAATTTTGACGATATTTGGTGCACATAGACTACTTTTTATTCTGAAAAATCAAAGAGCAGGATTTTTAAAAACCACACGGACAAAGTGGTGGATATCATCTAGCATTATCATAAGACTAAAACTTTGATTTTGTTTACAGTTGGAAAAAGATTTTGAAGAGCTGTATGCTGGCAAATATACAGATATTTTTGAGAGCTTTCCTCCTTTAAAAGTAAATATTTTTGAGCTGGCCAAAAAGCGAAAAAATAATCACAAGGACAACATTCTAAATGAACTCTTCAGTTTGCAAGATTGTAAGTACACTTTAAATATATTACAATCCAGCCTATATAGTATGCTATTAAATAACTTTAGTCTATCATAAACTGCCCTAAAATGATAGCTATAGAATCAATAAAGGGAAGGAAGGACACTTTCGTTCTTGTTGTTTTTAAAAACTTGTTGACTCGCACATGAAGGGTTCCGTACCATCTTACAAGAAATAACTTAGTTTTGTGATGTAACCACAAATTGATGGATTTCGGAGTTTTCCCTTTACTTGTGCTATAACACAGTGCTACCTGCCAAATTTGCTTGTGCAGTAAGACAGACATACAGACAATGAAGTGATCCTATAAGATTTCCTTTTATTCTCTGGAGATACGGAACCCTAAGAAGCAACACTCAGGACTACACCATAGGCTTTGAATTAAATTGATTTTGAACAAACAAACATTATTTATCTAGATTACTAGTTTCTCGTACACTGTAATATTTATTTATTTCAGGCAACATAGTCCATATAATAAAATACAATAATACTTAAAAATTAATAATACAATATGATAACAATATACTTAGGTATAGGGACTTTTCCCTCGCTTCCCTATAGCGACGTTACACTATGCTTTCAGGCCAAAGGTCCGTACTGAGGGACACATATTTGCACCAAGTCGGAACTGTTAGCATGTAGGAGTTAAAATAGGTCATCCTATTCAGCTTCAGTTCTTCCAGGTTCATCTGCACTTCGGTTGATCTTCCCTCTGCAGACGTGCTATATCGTTTTTTGTACGTCTCCGTGATATAGTGGATGATTTCGGTTTCACGCGCGAGACATAAATCTTCACGTTCGGGTAATTAATATCAGGCTTTTTTATTGTTTCAGCATCGGAAGAGACCGCCAACATTGCCTGCATGCTGTTAATTCCTACACTTTTGGCTGTAACTAGCGTGCGTTTAAAAAACAGCCAAAAAAAAGTTTGGCGGCCATCAAAGTCCGAAGTCAGAGAAGGATTCATTACACACGTGAAAAACGATTCTGATGTAAGGTCAGTTGTAAACACTAGAAGAGAAAAATTTAGGCAATTTGGTCTTACAGTACAACCCTTTATTATAATTGTGGGTCCATCACTCGACACTATTAAATCTTATTTTGTAGTAATTGATGACGTGTGGTACGATCTTCCCAATATTTTGGCAGTTGTCAGTGCATGCTTTAAACTGATCTGGGTAGTCAATGCCCAATACTCAGTTGAGTGCCACAGTACCTGGATATTTATTCAGAACGCTTTTTTTAAATTTAAAACGAAGTTTGACAGTCAATCAACTTCGGCTCACACCCTATTGGGAGATCTGGGCATTGAACACACGTGAAAAACGATTCTGATGTAAGGTCAGTTGTAAACACTAGAAGAGAAAAATTTAGGCCATTTGGTCTTACAGTACAACCCTTTATTATAATTGTGGGTCCATCACTCGACACTATTAAATCTTATTTTGTAGTAATTGATGACGTGTGGTACAATCTTCCCAATATTTTGGCAGTTGTCAGTGCATGCTTTAAACTGATCTGGGTAGTCAATGCCCAATACTCAGTTGAGTGCCACAATACGTGGATATTTATTCACAACGCTTTTTTAAAATTTAAAACGAAGTTTGACAGTCAATCAACTTCGGCTCACACCCTATTGGGAGATCTGGGCATTGATATATCGGGTTACAACTCTAAAAATCTGGATTTTCAGAAAAGCGAACTCAAGGATCCGTTATTCTTGTGGTATTAGTTTAATGTGACACAAATTCTACATATTTGAAAAGCTTACATAGTGTTAATATTTTCTGACATCATGGTTATTTGTTTTCTTTGTAAAGATTCTGTAGAACTTAAGTTACTGAGGAATCATTTAAAATTTAAACACAGCAACCAAACCATAGCAACATACAGGTGCTGTGAAGATGACTGTAAGAGATCATTCCAAATATATAGTTCTTTTAAAAGGCACTTAGAGAAATGTCATTCTCATGTATCTAAAAATAACGATTTTAATGCTGATGAGTTGCAGCCATTAAACAACATTATAAATCAAAATAGGGTACACATGCCCTCATCTTCTATTTCTTCTGAATTGTCGTGCTCTGCACAACCAACAAAATCTTTTGATAATGTAATTTCCACATTTATAGCATCGCTTTATGGTAATACATTGCTACCAAGAAATGTAGTACAAAAAATTGTTAATAATCTAAATGACTGCCTAACTTCATTGGTCCCAGTAATAGAACAGAGTGTCAATAAAGTTTTGTTTGAAAATTCGATCAGCTCTTCTGATATTTCAAAGAGTTTAAGTAATGAATTACAGACTTCAATTATATGTCCACTAAACAGTTTTTTAACAGAACGTAAACGCTTGAATTATTTTTTTGAAAAAGGATCTTACATTAAACCTCACCCAGTGGTTATTGGACAACGGCTAACTAAAGTGAAAAGTCAAGGGTTAACACGTTTGCAACCTGTAGACTGTCATGAACAATTCATTCCACTAAGAGAAGTTCTTAAGAATTTTTTGTCTCTCAATAATGTATTGTCTGAAATGTTGCAATACATGGAAACTTTATATTTGAAAGAGGAAAAAGAGAATTTTATCCAAGGTGCATATTGGAAAGAGAGAATGAATCATCATGACGACAGAACAGTGATTCCTTTATTTATGTATTTTGATGATTATGAGACTGGAAATGTTCTTGGTAGCCATGCTGGTGTGCATAAATTGGGGGCAGTTTATGTTTCAATTCCCTGGCGCTCTTCTGCTCTTTCCAATATATTCCTTGTTTTATTGTTTCATTCATCCGACAGGATTTCTTTTGGTAATCACATTATATTTCGTCCAGTAATAGATGAATTCAATTATTTAAGTGAAATTGGAATAGCCATAGACATTCCAAATTATAGAGGCAATATTTATTTTGAACTCTGTTTGATTCTGGGTGATAATTTAGGATTACATTCAATGTTAGGACTTGTGGAAAGCTTCTCAGCTAACTTTTCATGTAGAGTAATGTAAAGTAACTAAAACCGTCTTAAAAGAGCAGTGCTTCGAAGACAAAACTCTGCTACGCAATAATGATACGTATTCTGCAGACTTGACTTTGAATAATGTAGCTTTGACTGGCATTAAAGAAAGATGCGTTTTTCTAGACGTTAAAAATTTTGATATGTATCAGCAGGTTGGGGTTGATATCATGCATGATGTGCTTGAAGGTGTAGCAAAATATTTATTAATTTTTATGTTATTACAGTACACTCAGAGGTTTCATTTGTTTTCTTTATCTGTTCTTAATGAAAAAATATCATCAATGGACTTAGGACCAGATTCCAAAAATAGACCATGCACAATAGAAAAAGAACACCTAATTCGGGGTAGTTTGCGTTTATCTTCAGGGGAGATGTTAACTCTTTTACGATTTATGGGAATAATGATTGGAGATTTCGTGCCAAGAGAAGACTATATTTGGAAATTATATGTAAAATTGAGAAAAATTCTTGACATTATTCTTAGTGCAAAAGTCACAGTAGGCACAGAAGATTTGTTACAAGTATTAGTAGGTGAATTTAAGAGCGGGTACAAAGTGAAAATGCCAGTTTGAGATTTGATTTTTACAATAGTAGATCAAGTTTCACCTACCCGAAAAAAAACATATAAATATTACACCATAATGTCAAGAGACTGGATACGTAAAACCATAAAAGAATAAAATTTTATCGATAAAAAAAAATCACGAAGTTAGGTCTAATTTTCGACTAATTTCAATTTATTTTCAATGTAATACATATTACAGAGCTAAAATTTTAATATGTAATTCCAATTAATATTACCAAGGGCTCACCTAAGCGATTTAAAAAAAAAACTATATTTTAAGAGATAATAAATAAGAGATTTTTGGCGTTTACTACATTCCTATTCCGCGCAAAACGCGATCGTCTTTCTCACCTGACACGAGGCTTTGGGCATATTTTTTTTCATCAATTAGTCGCGATCACTCCATTGAGACGAGAAGACTGTATTTCTGTGCTCGAGCGCCGATTAATTATTTTGTTTTGTATTTTTTAGATATAGCGTTTACATGTAAAATAGAGATTGTGTGTTTTCATATATAGCGTGTATATTAGGTACTAGGTATTTTTTAAATTATTTTATATTATTTTTATACTTTAAATGTAAATATTTATTTACTTTTGATAGGTAAATAAATTGAGTTGAAGAGTACTATCGCTTTAAAATATCGACCTTTTACCCTTTGACTTTAGAGCGCAGAATTCAATGTGCTGAGTGCTAAAGCAATGACGGCACGGGTAGTATATGCAAAAAAGTACGATGGTTTTTAATAATTTTTAAAAATAGTTTTTCTTTATTTTTATATGACCAGTATTGCGTGCAGTTGTTGCAAGTCCACGCGGACGAAGTCGCGAGCATAAGCTAGTCTGAAATAAGCAGCGGGCGGATAGATGGATAGACTGACACAGTTAAACTATAAAGATTCCTTACCCTAAAAGTAAATTTAAAAAGTTTGAAATTCCTTATTATAGGACAAAGTTTTTTTCAGAATCGAAATCTGGGGATCCTTTTGATCGTAATAGGATTTTGATTTTGACTTTGCTATTTGAACCGAATTCTCGCAAAACGACATCTGGGTTCCCGAGTTGTAATTAAAAAGGAAATTGTAGCCAAAATTTTAAACGCACAGCCTAAACCGCTGGTCCTAGAGACATGAAATTTGGAGGGTGTGTTATTTGTAAAGAGAGGATAAGAAAGAAAGGATCCAATAAGAAAGGATTTTTCGAAATTTTCCCTAACTGGGTTAAATGGGGCTTTGAAATTTATGTAGTCCACGCGAACGAAGTTGCGAGCATAAGTTAGTTTATTATAATTGACCAAGGCGTACTCGCAGTTCACACGTTCACTACAACAAACAAATATTAACGTGCGATTGCACCTTGATAACTTTTATTATTAAATAATTTACTAAACGAAAAATAGAAAAATAAAGTCCCTTTCTACCATTCAGAAATATTATTCGCCAGAACGCATAGATACAGATCAGCGCCCGCACTATTTGGCGGCATTGGCGCTCCGATTCCGGGTGAGCAGTCTTCTTACTCTAGCGAACTATAATATTGAATAACAGAGAGATAGAGCTACGAATAAATAGTGTAGTGGGCAGACATATGATAATAAAAAAGTTTCATACAAAAAACCGGCTAAGTGTGAGTCAGATTCTCGCACCATGGGTTCCGTACTACAGAAGAAGTAATAAAATCACTTTTATTAACGAAAAGCAAAACTAACTAAGATACCGTCACTGATTATCACCATTATATTTTATATTTTACAAATAACTGGACGTCAATAAGTGTAGTTTATCTACCTATATTGAATCAACATTCTTTGACTTTAACTTTAATTTGTAGAGATTTATTGTTGATATCAAAAAACTATGATAGCTAGAGCATAGATTTTATTTTTCATGTAAAATATGCATAAACCTCTATTGACCATAATTATTTCAGATTTTTCGATTAGTAAATTGTGGAGATAAAGAGAGAACGGTATTTTTAATGACATTTTGTACGATAAATCAAAAATTATTACGTATAAAAATAAATAAGAATCTGTTTTAGAATGTATAGGTAAAGCTCTTTCGATACCCCACTTGGCATAGTTATCTTACTTTGAAAATTACTAATTATTTGTTTTGGCCACATTTTAATTTTTTTTTGTGATGTAACCACAAATTTTTCCCTTCATTTGTGCTTTAAGACCTACCGACCTGCCAAATTTCATGATTCTAGGTCAACGGGAAGTACCCTATAGGTTTCTTGACAGACGTACAACGAAGCGATCCTATAAGGGTGCCTAAAAATACTGTTAGTATTAATGTGTGTTAAATAACCCTAAAAACCCCCATAAATAATGAAAGATATAACTACCTTTGTGTGTTTATCAGTATCGAAGAATATGTTTAGGGTTCCGAAATGAGGCTAGGTGATCCGATATGCAATATGCACTTGCTGGTTTTTATCTGATTATCTTACCTATACTGTGCACCAAAACACAAGAGCGCCTGAGACGGGGCAGCCATTGGGCGCTCGGGCACGCTCGGATTTACCCGGCACCGCGTAGGATTTGAGTCATGACGAGAGCGGGACGCGAGAGGCGCGCGGGGTTGAAATCTGATCTTTTGCTCGCTTTGTACCCGCTCTTAATGAGCTATACATAAAATTAACGAAGGACTCTTTAAAACCAAAATTTCATAACATGATTCACTATCACTCTGCTCTTGTAAAATACGGGCCTATTTATTCATTATGGTCAATGAGATTTGAAGGTAAACATAGACATTCGAAAATGGCTGCGAAAGCATCCTGCAACCGTGTTAACCCGACTTTAACTTTAGCAATGAGACATCAACTTCAACTAAATGAAATATTTAACCGTGGCAGTCTTATTGATATTCATAAAATAGGGCCTAAAAAGAAACTTTTTTCATCGGAAACTAAGTTTGTTCAATCAAAATTAAAATTAGATTCTTCAAAATCATTCGTAAGTGTGAATTGGGTTATGAGTTCCTCAGTACGTTATGATATAGGGTGTATACTTGTACATAGTATAAGCAATGATGAATATCATTACATTTTCTTAGTTGTAGAAAATATTTACCTGTACGATAATAATCAGTTAATTTTTTCAGGTAAGTTGTTAGATACTGTCGAGTTTGATGAACATTATTATGCATATCATGTCAACACTCCTAATAATAGCGTTGCCTATTGTACTGTATTTTGTGAATCGTTACTTTCACCCATTCCAAATACTAAGAGCGTTTTACTAGATGGTAGGCAGTACATAGTTTTAAGAAGTCCCTTGTAATCATTTCTTATTGTACTGTCAGGATTGTCAGAGATGTAAAAACGTACCAACTTTGTTTTAGGAAATGATGTGTTGTACTACCTAGCAAGTGCCTTACTTTTATTGAAATACATATTTAAGAAAAAAGTTTATTGTATAGAATACTTACTTTTCTTTGGACTCTTATAGTTTCCAGAAGATAACACAATATGTGTTATGGTAATACTAGATAAATACTTCCTAGCACGACTACGTGTAAGATTTGTGATATTTAATTAAGATAGATTTAAGTTATTAGATTATAGATAAAATTCAAAATAAATCAGTTTTGTATTACAGTGTATTTGAACTTTAATATTATAAGAACCCCTTGTCCCAAATAAATTAAGTAAGTAGGTCTAAGTTCGCCACCGTGTTCAATCAGTGGTTTCCATGAAAGTACTATTTACTGAAGTGAAGTGTACGTATTCGTTACGTAAGTAACTTTTTCTCAACCAATTTAATCGGTAATAACTACAACCGACCTATATTTGGTAGTTACAGCAGTGTTACTCAGTATTCCTAACCAATTTGGACGGTAGATAGGTCAATTAACTTTGTATTATTAATAAAAAATATTTATGCATCCACCTTCAGTTTTTTGAACCTGAAGGATGCATAAATATTTTTTATTAATAATACAAAGTTAATTGACTGTATCTACCGATTAAATTGGTTGGGAATACCGAGTAACACTGCTGTGACTACCAAATATAGGTTGGTTGTAGTTACCTATTAAATTGGTTGGGAATACCGAGTAACACTGCTGTGACTACCGAGTAGGTTGGTTGTAGTTACCTATTAAATTGGTTGAGAATACTGAGTAACACTGCTGTGACTACCGAGTAGGTTGGTTGTAGTTACCTATTAAATTGGTTGAGAATACTGAGTAACACTGCTGTGCCTACCGAGTAGGTTGGTTGTAGTTACCTATTAAATTGGTTGAGAATACTGAGTAACACTGCTGTGACTACCGAGTAGGTTGGTTGTAGTTACCTATTAAATTGGTTGAGAATACTGAGTAACACTGCTGTGACTACCGAGTAGGTTGGTTGTAGTTACCTATTAAATTGGTTGAGAATACTGAGTAACACTGCTGTGCCTACCGAGTAGGTTGGTTGTAGTTACCTATTAAATTGGTTGAGAATACTGAGTAACACTGCTGTGCCTACCGAGTAGGTTGGTTGTAGTTACCTATTAAATTGGTTGAGAATACTGAGTAACACTGCTGTGACTACCGAGTAGGTTGGTTGTAGTTACCTATTAAATTGGTTGAGAATACTGAGTAACACTGCTGTGCCTACCGAGTAGGTTGGTTGTAGTTACCTATTAAATTGGTTGAGAATACTGAGTAACACTGCTGTGCCTACCGAGTAGGTTGGTTGTAGTTACCTATTAAATTGGTTGAGAATACTGAGTAACACTGCTGTGACTACCGAGTAGGTTGGTTGTAGTTACCATTTGTTTTTAACCAATTCTAACGGTTAATACTTGACGAGTAGTGGCTGCAAAGTTGACGTATTTGTTTTTAACTGCAAACTTTGCAGGTGCTATATTGACAAACATGCTGGGTCATTTTTAGCAGTATTTCATGTATTTTTAACCCTCACGTTTTTTCAGTGTATAAATGTCGCTCCATATACCCAGTCTAGGTCATTAATAGTAAGCAGTCCGTGATTAAATAATTTCGAAAACTCGAAACAAATTTTCACAGATAAAACTTGAAAAAAATGGGAGACTTTCATACAAAGTTAATGTTTTACTTATATTACAGGAGTTGAATTTTCAATAATCATGAACCACGTAATTATTTCTTTATTACCTGCAATTCAAGGAAACAATTTTCATGGAAATCTCTTATTTAGGGGTTGAATTCCAAAGATTTCTTTCTTGGTGCGTCCCTATATGTCATACCTAAATCCTTTTAGCCTAATACCAAAATTTGTAACTCCAAGGCATATGATGTGCGTTGATAGATCAGTCAACCGATCAGTCAGTCAGGATAAGTCTTATAAGTATTCATTTAAATAAAAAGTAACTACGGTTATAGGCACACATTGCCTTGACGCTGAGATCGCTTTTCAATTAGGTACTGACTCCAGCCATGTGAGTTGAGATCAATCATGCGCGGCTATCAAAAATATTAATAATAGACATAATCCATATCATTTATTTATTTGAAGCTGTGATACCTTAGTAGTTAAGACACTCGCCTCTGGCTTTTCAAAGTTATGTGCGTTCTAAGAAATTAAGTATCACTTGTTTCAAACCATGTTGGTGAGTTCTTTGGCCAGCGTGGTGGACTATGGCCAAACCCTTCTCAAACCGAGAGGAGACTCGTGCTCAGTACTTAGAGAGCCTACAATGGGTTCATAGTAGAGATTAGGAGTTCTTAACATAAAGAATCTTTCTTTATTCAAATGGGTAGGTTATAGGTATTAATTCTCTTTGCGAATGTCACTGGTAAAATCTATTTTTGATAAGTTAATTTATTAATTTACCTGAATCTAATATTATAAATTCACATAATTTGTTTTTATTTTAATCCTTTCTATGTTCAGCACTGAAATTAGGTAGTTAAGAAACTACCTTTGCATTACCACTGGGAATACCCTGCTCTAGGGAACAGTTATCTATCTATGTACCTACTGACTTCCTTCACTTTGCACCTTAAAGAGAGAGTTTAACATTTTATGAATCTCAGATAAATATAGGGAGATTATGAGTATACAAAGGCTAACTGGCTAAGCATTCCAGGGCTGACGATGTCATCAAAACAATCGAGCTGAATAAGAAATAAGCATAAATTATCATTACTTTACATAAAATAACTAAACAGATGTTTTTGTGCATAAGTAGCTAATACCAGGTAATAAATACCTATCTAGAAACCTAGAAATAGGTAACTGCCTCGTCTAGAAAATCTTAACCTTCGATTTTGTCATCTTCGATAACTAGGTACATAAATTGGTTACGAATAATTATTGTTTAGATTCTCAAGTTTCGAGCATAAAATTCGACTTAAAACTTATCTATCTTAATATAATTAATAAATCTGTCGAATGTTATGCCGGGGATACGTAGTCTTCTCTAAAATAATTTTATAGTTAATTTAAAGCTAAAATTTGAAAATTTTAACACTATTCAAAATGTTTAAACTGAGAAAATTTGAGAAAGCATCCAAGCTTTCTGTTTTTCATTACTTATATTATAATTAGTTTTTTTTACTAAATACAGAATTTTATATTGTCATATCCGGTACAAAGGATTAGAGATCGTATACCTAAAGGATAACCGCGCGGTGACTTTGCGGTCATCTGTCTATTTCCTGTATTGGTGTAGGTACGTTCCGGTCTCAGGGTGAATCTTCAAGTGTAAATGCGGTTTTAACCAAGTCTGACCTCATAATTCATCGATTGCTTTATACACCAACTAATGTCAATTTGAACTTGGCCAGTGTGGTGGACTATGGCCTAATTGGCCTCTCATTTCTGAGAGGAGAACTGCATTGCTCCGTACGTACGGTTGGCGCAACGACACATTCGTTGCGTCGATGCCTCTTTTTTGACATACTTAATAATAATATGACTTAATCCTAATTAATATTATGCATGATGATTGACTGGAATTAGCAATGCCATAGTTATTAAAAGGATTTTAAGTATAACGTATTGCGTAGGTAATATTTTATACTCGACAAATTATGTATGGATATATATATTATATTCATCAACCTACACGACTAGTGACTACCACCACGAGTCTCATATTTTATTTTAAATTGATTTACGCAATCTATAATATTTATCTTCCTTTGTACCTAATGCCTAGAACTGGTTTATCTATATACATTTATAAATTATAATCGACGTAGCAGTGACAACTATTTACACATGATATCGTTCAACAACAACGTTAACTGTAAGGTTAGCTATTGGAAGTGCGAATGGTCCTTGATCAATTTTATTTATATTGTACGATGTAAATTGATAATAATGAAATATTTCAATTCATGTCTTGTTTTATACTTTTTGGTATCCAAGCAGTCGGGTTTTTTGTTTTATTTTTTACTTTAGATGACCGCGACTTCTTTTGCGTGGATTTAGGTATTTGAAAAATCCAGTGGGAACTTTTTGATTTTCCAAGAAAAAAAAGTACCCTATGTCTCCAGGATGCAACTCTGTGTAACCACCACTACAGCCTATTAACGTCCCACTGCTGGGCACAGGCCTCCACTCTCATAGGAGAGAGGGAATTATAGCTTAGACCCGCCACGATATATATAGTTATACTCCAATACGGGTTGATTACGTCAAAATCGGTAAAGCAGAGGGACCTGAAAACGTCGCAGCTATACTGAAAAACAGGGAGACAGCTAGACGCAATGTTGCATTTATAATATTACTAAGGAAACTTATTGCATCTCACCGGGCTTTATAATTTTATATTACATAAGAACTATTTCACTGGCTTTCTGCCCCAGTATTCCACTGCAATCGTCCCAAAAATGTAGCTTCTAATTAGTGAGAAATATTTGTGCTGCCTGCTCGACTACTACTTATAACAGCTATTTCCGCAGCGACTCTTATAAAGCCCGCATTCCTATGATTTGTCATAATATAAATTTTATTATACCGCTATTACATAAATACGTCGTTAACTAATCTATTATATCACTTCGTCATCCGCCAAACGTCCTTGCGGTAAGGGTCAGGTGGCCACTGGTCGGTCGATGGCCACTTTACAATACTCTCGCTTTTAAATGCTTGTTACAGGTGGGCCCGTTGGACTTGTGAACGTTGTTATGCAATGTAGGTCGGTTGTGTTTAGATTTCAATATCTTTTGAGGCTTTTAGCTGCTTTTATGTGGTATTACTTACCAAAAAGGTTCGGAGAACTCGTAGCTATACTGTAACCTCAACTGTTTTAAAAGCTATCTGTAATTATTGTGTTGTGATGATAAGAGAGTGATCTCTAAATTTGTACCACAACTCTGTACTTAGATGATAAATATAATTAATAAAACAGTTCCGTGACAGACTGATCGACAGCACCCAAATGACCTAGAGATTTGGAAGGAAACATTAGAGTATTCTAGCTTTTTCCTAGACTCCTCTCCTGCCCATGCTCGCCCTGGAAGGGTGAATAAAGATAATATTATGGGAAAAATAGAATGTTTAAAAAAACAGATTTTATAGAATACTGGCAGATGCCTGCGACTTCGTCCGCGTGAAATAAGTTTATTAAATTCCCGTGGGAACTCTCTAATTTTTCGGGTTAATATATAGCGTATGACATTCACAAATAATGTGGTTTTCTTATGGTACGAGAATTTTCAAAATCGGTTCAGTAAATCCAGAGATTACTCCCTACAACGTCACAAACTTTACCTCTTTATAATATTAGTATAGTTGTCACCGTAAGATTGCAAAAACCGTTAGATTGTAATCTGTTAGGTATATACCTGATTGTTTATGTTGAACCCTAACTTAACCTACAAGAAAACGTAAATACAATGAATATTTCAAAAATTTACACTCAGAACATTGAACGGTTCACAATCTGTCGACAGTTTACAATTTCGCTAGTTAGATTACAATCTAACGGTTTTTGCAATCTTACGGTGACATAGACATAGACTACAGTACAAGTAATTTCAGGTTCGTAAGCATACAATTGTAACTTTATCGTTATGACTCCCTTGTGGGTTAAGTTTTTGAGAATCGGTTAAACAGGTTGGCCGTGATAGCCTAGCAGGTAGCCAGGTAATAGGTTAAAGGGACAGAAAGATAGTCAGAAACATTTTCGCATTTATAATATTGGTATGGATTTTCCTACGATATTATAATGGACAATTTGGGTTTAAATTTTTCGATTAACCTTTCTCGTCAAAGCCAAGGTACCTTAATTTAGCTTCTAGTGTCTACAATTTTGGCAATCATCTAGCTCCTTATTTGGACTGACCTTTCAAAACAAGTGCCAATAAATGAGTTTATTGCGTTATGAATGTTGCATTATAAAAAAATGTAACTGTGCTTTAAATATTAGTCTTTTGTTCGTATGACGTATTATTGATGATTTGCAATCCACATAATTAAGTAATCTTGGATAGAGTAAAGATTATACGTACTAAAATTATACATCAATGATTATACTTAATAATATTTTTATGAACACAACTCATTAGTTGTCAGAGCGTTAAAATAAAATATGTTTTACGTATTTGCGTATTTTGAAATATTTATTTGTTAGCCGTTAAGGCAACCGTCCATATCCGAAATCCGTTCATGATGGAATCACGATTCACGTCGTTTTTCCAATAAATGTATTTCCTGAACAGTAACTACGACCTTCGACGAATTTTGACGATCTCCGTGGCGCAGTGTTGAGCGCTGTTGCCTTAACGTGCGGAGGTCCCGGGTTCGGAAATTTATAATTTCTGAATTTTCCCTGGTCTGGCCTGGTGGGAGGCTTCGGCCGTGGCTAGTTACCACCCTACCGTCAAAGACGTGCCGCCAAGCGATTTAGCGTTCCGGTACGATTCCGTGTAGAAACCGAATGGGGGTATGTGTTTAATATAGCTGCCATGCCCCTAACAGGTTAGCACGCTACCAGGTGAGATCGCAGTCAAAGGCTAACTTGTAGTGGTAAAAAAAAAACTGGCGAACTGAAATGTAAAGGTTCATCATCATATTCCTGATTTCAACCCATTACCGGCGCACTACTGAGCACGAATCTCCTCTGATTAGGTTTGGCCATAGCCTACGCTGGTCGAGTGCAGATTATCAGCCTTACACCTCTTAAGAACATTAAGAAGAACTCTTCGTTTTCGTCACGATGTTTTCCTTCACCGTTATAGCAAGTGATATATTTAATTTCCTAAAACGCACATAACTCTGAAAAGTTAGAGGACCCGGGGATCGAGCCCCTAATCCCCCGGATAGGAGGCTGGGAGTCTAAAGTTCTGCACCACTAGGCTATCACTACTGGGAGGTAGTTGTTTTGTCACTCAGTACTATAGGGATGATGCCTATCTCAAAAATATTATTATTACACTTTATTTGTACACCACAACACAAAAAAGGAAAAAAAAATTATTAAGGAACACAAATACACAGAAGGAATAGAAAAATACAAAAACCTTAGGATTAGGAGAAGTTAAGAAGATTAACTTGGGGGTGGTGTATCAATATAAACATACAAACAAATACCTGTATACTAATACTTAAACCATTTACACAAATAACATAATACTCATAATAAATAGGTATATGAAAATAAACTAATATATATTTTACATTACTTATATTTTATATTATATTACTTATACAATGAAAACTAATCGTCAGCATTAAGATAAATAGAAATTCTTAACAGATTTTTTAAATATATCCAGTAAAATAAATTATTTCTATGTGATTATTAAATAGAGAATCTTCCAAAAGACCTAAAATTCACATCCTCGCTTAGTTTTAAGTTTGATAACCATTCGAAGCTGCAAAGCTTAGAACATCGGCGAAAAGTTGCCTGTCTGTCGGTATTCTACAGGATATATTTCGGAGAGTGTGCTCAGGAACTATTCGATCTGGTTCCTCCGTCACCTTTTTATTATCGAACTGCAAGGCATCGACAAGGTCTGCACCCTTACGCAGTCGAAATTCCGCGGGCTCGTACGAAGCGATTTGCTTCCTCGTTTCTAATTAGAACCGCTAGGATATGGGATGCCCTTCCGGCTACCGTTTTCCCCTCCTCTTTTAATATAGGTACCTTCAAATCAAGAGTGAATAGGCATCTTCTAGGCAAGCGCGCTCCACCTTATAGGCTGCATCTTGTTATGTGTTCTGTGGGCTGCATCACCACTTTAAGCAAGTCTGATTGCAGCCAAGCGCTGGCCTATATAATAAAAAAAAAAAGGTTAAAGAAATAAAGTGCGTTGAAATTTTATGACAACTAAATCTTGTTTGATAAAGAGTTGCTGATCTAATTGAGATGTCATCATCCCTATTGTGTACGATGTTCGTCATTGTGACCAAGCCCTATATTTTACCCTTTTCTCATAATTATTTAGTCTCTTACACACTTTAAGGCCTAAATAAAAAGGATATTTCGTGTATTGATGTTTCGTTTCGTTAATCTTCTAATTAACTGAGCCTTGGTCTTCTTTCCAAGGCCCAATACTTCGACTAAGGCAACATCACGCTTACTCATAACATTAAGTTGCCGATAGGTAGTAGGTGTTACTATTGAGAAATTGCATTTAAAGCGTATTGTTATCAAAAACTTCTTAAGCAACCGAATATAACGATATACTAATTAATTTTATTATATACTAGATGATGCCCGCGACTTCGTAAGCGTGGATTAAGATTTTTGATTTCCGCGGGAACTATTCAATATAAAACGTAGCCTATGTCCTTCCCCGGGATACAACCTATCCATGTACCAAATTTCATCAAAATCATTTGAACAGGAGACGTGAAATCGTAGCAGACAGACTGACAGACATTTATAATATTAGTATGGATTAAGTAGCCTAGAATAAGATAGCTTGATAAACTGCATTGAATTCGACAAGGCATTCCAAATTAGTAACTATCTCCACATTACACATAATATGACTACCATAAAAACCTTAATATTTGCTTAGATAATAGTGTGTCGAAAGTAAACCTTACGTCATACATCACAAGTACTGTTATCCTGTCAAATATGCCATAAGTTATTCATGCGAGCTGACCTGTATCTATTACCTTTTACAACCATCATAGCCTTAAGGTATATTTTAAACGGGTTATGCTAAAATGTAACGTATTTCATTTGACGAAGTGCTATAATAGTTTAACATTTAATAGCGTTCATGCGCGTGCGGTGGACCTGAATTAATCTCTTGGCTAAAACTCATTGTTTCAAAGTCATGCCTCCGATATTGATACCAATTTTGGCCGTAAGCGATATGTGGAGTTGGAGGCTCTTTGTACCTATAAAGTACCTACACGTTAATTATTAACGTGTAGGTACTTTATTATTAATTGCAGAATGTTCAATTATGTAATATTATGACCTTTATTGCTTGCACTATATTATAGAACTGCTCTATTTAATGAACTCTAATTTTCTTTGTTTAAAATTGAATCAAGCTGGTTCTACTTGGAGATTTCGTATGAATCTAACCCATAAGACAAAATTCATTCGCCATACGTATAACCATAATATACCAACCCAGGAGATGTGGACTGGTAAAAAGAACCCGTCTACTATCCGCATCGGCACTGAAGACGTAGCATGCATCGTTTTACTTATCTTGGGAGCGTCGTGTCAGAGACATGGGGTACCGAAGAGGATATCGCCAAAGCTAAGGCAGCCTTTGCAGGGCTCCGTCCTATATGGCAATCAGGGATACTTACAAGAAATCTCAAACTTAAAATTTTTCGAAGCAACGTGAAGTCCGTTTTGACATATGGGTGCAAGACATGGAAGGTCACGAAAGGCATCTCACACCAAATCCAAGTTTTTGTCAATCGATGCCTTCGCCGCATTCTAGGTTTCAGAAGATGAGTATGATGATAAGTGTCAGTATGATTCTTCTTCTGGCCTAAGAAGATCAGTAATATCGATCTCGGCATTCTAGGTTTCCACTGGCCCAAGAAGATCAGTAACATCGATCTTTTACTATAATGCAAGGAAGGTCCAATAGACGAACAGATTAAACGACGCAAATGGAACTGTATTGACACACTCTACGTAGAGAGCTAGGCGATATCGCGAGGCAAGATCTCGACTGGAATCCTCAGGGAAAAAGAAAGCGTTGTCGTCCCAAACAAACTTGGTGGCGTACGGTTCAGGCGTAGGTCGCGAGGATAGGGATGACATGGGATGAGGTCAAGTTTGTAACTGGACGCTGAGGTTCTAGTCTATAGACTGAGGCTGAGGTTATAGTTCTATGAGCCATTGACACCAATAATAATTTTAGGTATATTATATTGTTATGGCTACAGAAATCGGGTGTAAGCTGATGATCCATCCGATGTTAGCTAGTATAATAATAATGATGACAGCGACTATAAAAAAGGCATCACAAGAACGCTAGCTAGTGGGTGTGTAGATTGTACATCGAACGTTCGAACTAATCAAAGATACCAAAGCTTTGAATATCCAAGTCTTATCCAAATGGAAGCTGTGGAAAACGTAAATGTGTTCGATATAAGCCGTGACCCAATTGGTGGGAACAATGCGTATTGACACGGTGCATCGCTAATAACAATCGCTCTGTGCCGGCCTTGCGTTGCGCTGCGCTGGCCACCGCAAGGGCGCGCCTTTGACGCACGTGGGCGAAGCTACAGTGGCTGCTGTAATAGAAAGAAAGAAAGAAAAACAATTTATCCTCACATTGTGCCACACATTACAATACCTTAAGGTAAATGTTACCATGGCGCTTCAAGTACTTGAGCATTAAACTCATAGTCAAGTCCTAAAGGCACCCTGACTCGTGTGTGGCACAACATGAAAGAAGGCATCAGCTCAGCATGATGCAGAATGCCTTGCAATAATTTACAAGAGCATTCTGCGCTGATTTCCACCTGGAGCCCTACTCCAGGTGAGGTCACAATACAGTGGCGTGCAGTTCATAGAGGCATATAAGCACTGCTTACCCAAATGGAAATACGTCAATGTTCATTTTCATAAACAGTCAGTAAATAGGTATTCCGACTAACTAATGCCTACCCTAGCTCCAAGCCCTGTGCACGCCATTGCCACAATATAAATGTCTCAGTGACATCTTTCGTACTACTCATTCTATACCACTACACCCCTTTATGGTCCCACTGCTGGGCACAGGCCTCCACTCTCATAGGAGAGAGGGAATTAGAGCTTAGACCCACCACGCTGCTCCAATGCGGGTTGGCTATGCAATGGCTAGGCAATTCAATACATAATTACTTAATTGTTATAAATATAAAGGTGGGTTTTTCAGTTCATCTGTCTGACTGTCTGTTACGGGCGGGTAAAGTCGCGATGCCGCGGGCTGCTCGTATGAATCGGTCGGACCGTGAAAACGTAGTAGGTACTATAGGATAGACTGAGAACACAGTCATAATATATAATTAATTATTGTACTATACGTACGAATGTACGACAAGATGAACAGACGGACATACACACAGTACACACTGAAGCATTTAAGTATTATATATAAGGCGATGCCCGCGACTTCGTCCGCGTTGATTAAATTTTTTCAATTCCCGCAGGAACTTACTTTTCCGGGATAAACAGTACCTTAACCTATCCCTGTACCAAATTTCATCAAAATCGGTTGAAAAGGTGGGCCGTGAAAGCGTAGCAGATAGACAGACTTTCGTATTTATAATCATTATTAGTATTATGGATTTATGGATTATCTTTGCACAAAACTGCTTGAGCTGTCAAAGTTACGGAATGATGTTTAATATGAAGCGAGGTGTCCGCTCAGTACGGTGTACCTTCCATCCCGCCGGAAACCGCCGCTACGTGGAATACTTGTAATATGAATAGGGATGTGAAAGCCTTAGTTTATGAATAATAATTATCATCCTACGTTATGTTGATAATTATCTCTATTGCCTGTTGTGGGTATTTAAATAAAAAAGTTAGTTGTCATCTTACTACGTCTTTCATTATCACGAAATGGTGGCAGCGGCGTAAAATGTATTGTTTCTTTTATTATGCTGTATTCGTGATAAATTTATGAAATATAAGTTGCTCTCGGTGGATGGTACCAGAGTTTAGTGTGGATGGCCCCGTCAGCCGGGCTGACGCGCGGATGAAATAGAAAACGCAGTTTCAGTTGTTTATAAAAGCTGCAGGTGTGCATAAAGAAGATTCAGCAGATACATGCTAGCTTACTGATTAACCTAATTGTACCGGATGGTTTTGATGTGTACCAAACATTTACATTTGAAGATGAGAAGAAACGTTCTAATTTTGCTTACTTACAATTATTGTTCCTCATAAGGAAAGTCTCGTAATCATCGGAAAAGTCACAATTGACAACCCTACGATTGATACATTGCCAAAAGAAAATTATAATCCACGTGCCCAGTCAATTGTATTGCAGTTTACCTTTAGTTCGCCTCAGTCAATAATCGGTTAGGCGTTAGAACACTCGAATAATAATTAATCATCGAGCTAATTAGCTCAATCATTTCTCATTCAAATTAAAATAATACTTATTTTATCTATCTATTTACGTATGTAATAAAATTAAGTTAGTGTTATGTTAGGAAATATAAGCTTTTTACATTATTTATAGAGATTTATGTGTTTGGTAGTAAAATGTGTGTAAAAAGACATCGACGGACAAAGTGCAAAGTGCAAAATAATTAACTTGTTTCCTAGCTGTTTTTATGTATTTTGATGGTGACGGTTTTTACTCTGAGTGAACATGGCGCCATCAAGCGGCGGCCACGAATACTTTTACAGTACACGTCCAAATCACCGGAGCGCGACAACTCTAGTTTTAAGAGCTTTAGCTACTCGGTAAGAGATGGCGCTGTTAATTTTTAATTTTATTTCTGAGAATTGGAAATGTACCAAAAAGCTTTTAGTGAGGCTCACAAAAATATACTAGATTTGTTAATAAATATTTTAAATAGTATCCCGAATTTTGTAAACATAAAATTTTCTTTCTTTCGCAGGCCGAGCCGGGGGAGACGATAGCTACAACCAAAGAAGGTAAGGTTTTATTACCAAAAACATCGGCAGTTTAAATTTTTTATTAAGGTGCGATTTCCATCGATTTATTATAATATGTAGGTACTAGATGGCTGATGGGCCATACTACTGGGGCTGATACTAGATGGGCCCTTTCATGGTAAAAAATTGGGCGTCCGACCTGTAGAGCGCGCTCCACACCTGTATAGTCTGTACTTGTCCCGCCATATGGCTGTCTGTCTTTTCAGTAGATTAGGTCCACATTCTTTGTTTGACAGGGTCCGTCTATGTAAATTGAGGTCGTTCAGGGCAGGATCTTCTATTGGTTAGTAGTCGGTGAACGCATGAGTATATTGAAAGGCACTCAGTGATATAGCCAGGACCAATGTCCAAGATAAGTTCTTAGGTATAGGTTAGGTAGACGCATCAGTAGATACACGCTGTGGATAAAAATAATATCATTATTAGCATATTGCACCTTTAATAATTTTATTATTATTATTATAAATTTAGCTCTCACGCCCGCATACAAAATAAATACATATATGGCCTAAAGAGTTATAATAAACTTACGTAAATAAATATTAATTAATAAACTTACATACACAAATACACAAATAAATAGTTGTAGCGGGCGGAGGATTACACCCCGGCAGGGGAGACCAGACGGCCGGGGGTCAGGGCGACAGGTTGAGAAACCGGCGGACTATCCTAGCCGAGTCTAGCAACACCGCTTTCTGCATCCTGGCTGCGAGCGAACTGTCACGGAACCCCAGTCGCCTCAGATGGTGAGCGAGGCTGACTGGGATTAACCCATTCGCAGATATGACGATTGGGATGGTTTCGGTGGACCCCACATGCCACATGGCGGAAACCTCGTGAGCCAGCCATATGGAATTGTGATGTCCACCAAAAACACCCGTGACTGTGCCCGGTCCAACAGCACGATGTCAGGCTTATTCGCTAGAATAGTCCTGTCCGTTATTATTATTATTACTCTTCATTTTGTACACTACAACACACATAAAAAGGACACAAAAAATACATAGAAAACAAAGAACGAAGTAGAATACATAAAGGCGGCCTTATCGCTTAGTAGCGATCTCTGCCAGGCAACCTTAGAAATAGGAGAAGTTAGGAGATTATAAACATACAAACAAATACCTACATACGAATACATAAACAGTTACACAAATAATATAATACTTATAATGAATATCTGAAAATAAACTTATATATATTATGTATTTTTAGTTTAAGTAATATTATACTAAATAAAAGTTAAAACTAGTCGCCTGTATTATGGTGATAAATAGAAATGCTTAACAGATTTTTAAAATATTTCCAGTAACTTTGATTGTCGTATGTTTAATGGGAATTTTAAACATTACAAGCAAACTCTGCAAGATATTTTTAACATTTTCAGAGGAATGGGTGACTCGCAAAACGAGTGAAGTGACGACCACGCGACAGATCGCGACCCACGTAAAGCGAGAGCTTGTACTGGAAGACGGCCGCATCCTCAAAGACTCCGGGCCAAAGATATCTACCTCCGTCAACGAGGATACCCACACCACTAACTATCAACAAACTGAAGTACGTAATAGCTATTTAGTACATAGTCCGTAGATATAATAGAATAGAATATAAGAATAGAATAAGTATGTGTAGATAATAAAAATTCTTTCCAAAAAACCGACTTCCAAAGCCACTGTAAATTAAAAAATATTTTTGATTCCTACACACTATGTTGAAGTCGGGCGAGCCTGGCTCGTCTACTTTACTTATCCTTGTTATATCCCCCCGACTTCAACATAGCGTGTAGAAATCAAAATTATTTTTTACTTAACAGTGGGTTTGGAAGTCGGTTTTTATGGAAAGAATTTTTATTTTTGACTTTTTAGTGTCAAGGTTGAAGAACAGAACCTCCTCCTTTTTTGGAAGTCGGTTAAAAATACGACTTGCTTTAACGGTGAAGGAAAGCATCGTGAGAAAACCTCCGAGATCGAAAGTTATTCATAATGTTCTCAAAGGTGTGTGAAATCGCCTACACCGCACTTGGTCAGCGTGATGGATTATGGGCAAACCCTTCTCATAATGAGAGGAGACTCGTGCTCGATGCCCTACTTAATAAAATACGTAATTGTGCCTGTCTGTTCATCTCAACTTATGATGAAAGACGGATGATGAAACTCCGTCAACGAGGAAACACACAACTGTGCTATGTAAGACGTCCTAAGTATCTACTAACAATTAAGTAGTTTCGTTTCTACTTCTAGGGCAGGTGGAAATCACACTATTACACTGTTATTATAAAGGCGAAAGTTTGTATGTGTGTATGTTTGCTACTCTTTCACGCAAAAGTTACTGGACGAATTTGGCTATTTGAAATGGAGATAGATTTTACCCACATTATTTAATATCCCGGAAACATAACAACCCGGAAAATTACTTAAAGAGTTCCCGCGGGAACCAATAAACCTCAATCCAGTCGGACGAAGTCGCGGGCATCGTCTAGTTTGTTCACAGACACGAAAGTATTAGCTCTATTGCGCATTATAAGAAATGCTTTGTTCCATTTGATTCGAAGAATATACATACTGCAGAAATTGCGAGGGAAAAAAATTAAGGCAAAAAGTACCTAATCAAAACTTACAGAAACTTGTACATTCTTACCAAGTTGCTATCAAGTCTATAGCGGTGTCACTGCTACGAGTAATGAGTGGGAAATGCCTAAGAGGAACGGACTCTGTGTAGACAATGTAGCTTTACACTTCCACTAACAAAGAGTTTTGACAGTTACCAGCTCATTTTGACTTTTTTAAAACTATTTTTGCCCGCTCAGTCCTTTTCGATTACAGCGAAACTGCGATTTAATCGAAGTTTGTACGGGGCTCGCTCCGCTTGTGGTGGGAACCGTGCTGTAGAGTCTTCACTTATCATATTCGTGTCGTGACACTGTCCTAATGCCACGATCGTCGAAAGCGAAACGTTTTGATTTCAAAATACTGAACTTGGTTTTCTTTCACAGCACAGGGTACCTGAAGATCAAAAAGGGGGGAAAGGGGCTGAACAGATCAAAGGACAGGACGCTGTACACATAGAAGGTACCATACATTGAATTACAATGCTACAAAACTATAGGCTTAAACGTGAATGTCAACAAAATCTGTGCTTATATTTAACCCAATCAAATATGAATCAAACTCAAATATTTATTTGTAGTAAACATACTTATTGGACCTAGAATATTGTTCGACAGAATATTGGTTTAAAATTTTGTACAGTTATTGTTGACACTAGCATTAATGTTTCTTAAACGGCACGCGTTTGTATTTGTTTTAATTTCATGTATGAGCTAGTGCCTAAACTTGTACAAATAAAAAAAAACATACAGTATTATAAAGCTGAAGGAGAAACCTTTTTGGAAGTCTGTTAACAACATCAATATAATATATGTACTGTACTAGATGGGCCATTTTATAGAAAAAAGTAGGGCGTACGACTTGTAGGGCATGCCCCACACCCTATATTAAAAGCCTTGTTCCCGCCATAGCCTTGTCCCGCTTTTCAGACTAGATGGCGTTAGTAAAATAGGTCCACATTGTTTTTTGACAGGTCCCGAATGTAAATTGTAAATTGAGGTCGTTGGTTATCAAGTGTGAATAGGCATCTTCTAGGCAAGCGCGCTCCACCTTAGGCTGCGTCTGATTGCAGCCAAGCGCTAGCATATATAGTATATGTCACCGTAAGATTGTAAAAACCGTTAGATTATAATCTAACTCGCGAAATTGCAAACTGTTGAAAGATTACAATTTAACCTGTGATTGTTATCTGTTAGTTATATTAACCCGATAGAACCCAAGTTATTTATGTCGAACCCTAATCTAACCTACAAGAAACAGACAAGAAAGCGTAAATACAATGAATATTTCAAAAATTGACAATCAGAACATTGAACGGTTCACAATCTTATGACAGTTTACAATTTCGCGAGTTATATTATAATCTAACGGTGTTTACAATCTTACGGCGACATATATGAACAAGTGAACTTAATTTAACGAATTAAAAAATACGACTGCCATATTATTTTTGGAGTTTACCTCCATAAGAAGCGATTTGCCTTTGGAGTCTTATTCACATTTTTTGTTAAATGATATTTTTTTGTGAAACACTACATATTGAACAATAGTGTTATATATTTTTGGAATCTACTCATCATTTTCTAGACGATGATTGTATAGTTAATCTTATTTTCGTTTTTTTTTTTTCAATCTTGGTTTTAATGCGAGACCCCATGGTCACCCCATCAATTTTTTTAAAATTTTACTAGCCTATGTCACCCGGAATAAGCTAGGGATTCTAACGATACCTCACTTATCAAAATCGGTTGAGGCGTATAGAAGTTATGGTGGAATATACAAACTCACATACATACATACATACATGAACCCTGAAAACAATATACTCCTTTTTTCAGGCAGTCGTATAAAAATAAAATGGCCTTTCCTTTTTTACAGAACTACAAGATGCAACAGACGGCGCGATCGCCCCAGCAGGCGCTAAAGTCTTGGTGTCCGCAAGCGTGGTCGCGAACCCCGATGGAAAAGTGCGGGAGAGCCACGAGCGACGGGTCCTCACCAGGAACGTCACTGACAGAGTCCGCGAGACGGAGGAGCGGATACATCGAGGGGATACGACTCATGAAGTAAGTACAAAAATACCTTCATAAAGCTACGTTCAAGGAATTACCAGGAGCCCAGGGAGTCTAGGGCCCGTATTAACAAGCCAACGTCAGCCAGCAACAGGCTCTCAAGTCTCGGTTAATCTATGGTAGGACCGGTCATAAGCATAGATTGACTGACACGTCTTGCGAACGTGTTCCCAACTGGTATCTGTTTATTAATACGGGCCTAGAAAACGAAAATGACGATACCTAATGCTTACGATGTGAATGATAGGCAAAAAGTACCCAGCGTTAAATTTTTATGTAAATTAACTATGTGTATATTTTTTTCAATCAAAAGTAACTGATTTTCTAAACCTCTATAGTCCATTGGCTTTTTTTGCTTTGAACATACCACCTATGAGTTTGTATTTAGACTGTATGAAGCTTTGGAAAGTAAATTAGGGTCGGGATATTAACATTGTGCGGCGTCTCCACTCGCCACCGTATCACGTCAAGTATCTGTTAAGAAATCGCAACTTTACTCCAAATTAAACAGACTTAAAGCACACTATCTGTAATTTGCATAGACTTGAATATTATGATATTACGAGCATGAGTAGGTTCGTTTTATTTTATCAAACCAAACTTATATGTTAGAGATACAAGTCCTTTGGAATATGAAAATACATCTACTGCTTGTTTGGAATTTCCTACCCACGGAGAAGCCTACGCCACATCATGTGCATTTTAAGATATCGAAAAGCTTAATAAAATGTTTTATGGTAATAGAAGTAGGTGATATGTAAAATAAAGTAAAAAATAAGTACTTCGCCTCGTTAGAACAAGTTATTCCATTAAAATCGCTACTATATCACATAAAAATATTTGCCGTCAAAGTTGATGCAATTTACGAACGCTTTCGGTTCTGCAACGATGACGAGAGTTGGGTTAAGCGCAGACCTAAGACTGTCTCAGGATAAAAATCATTGAACCACTGTCCGTATACATATTTAAAAATAAATATAATGCCATTGCGCTAGCTAACTTAAAAATTCATTTGCAGTATAAGATAAAATAATCCAAATTTTATTTTTAAAATTTGACTGTTGATACTTTGATAGTAATTCTGTTTGACTTATAGCAAACTAGCAGATGCCCGCGACTTCATGCGCGTAATTTAATTTCTTGTCTATGTCTTTCCCCAGGGTAAAACAAATTTCTGTATCTTTCATCCAAATCGGTTCAAAGGAAAGCGTAGCAAAAAAATTTACATTCGCATTTATAATATTAGGTAGTATAGGTAGACGGTTAAAATGGCTACTATATCATATAAAAATATTTGCCGACAAAATGATGCAATTTACAAACGCTTTCGGTTCTGCAACGATGACGAGAGTTGGGTTAAGCGCAGACGAGCGTTGGGCTAAGTGTTAAAATCTGCTGATGTCGAATATTCCGATAAAAAATTTAATAAACTGAAATATATCTTTATTGGCGGAAAAACTGTCTTTCTCTTGACTGTTGTCTGCATTACCCCTTATCTCGCGAGAAGACATGTTGATAGGGTGTCAAGGATCGATTCCATTCAGAGCACGCGGTATCTTGTACCCACTAATGGAGCCCTGGGAACTGAATTGTGGACTTGGCGCAACTTGTCCTGGATCCTAGGTATTTAGCGATAACGAGTTTTGCCTATTGACAGATTTAATGTGTGATCGAAAAGCATTTGAATTAGTCTTTTCTTTTCTAGCAGGTATCAATAGTGTCGATCGGTAGCGAAAGGTTTTTTTTTACCACAGAATACTCAATAGTGTCTTTGATATTACTAGTTGATGCCTGCGACTCTATATCCAGGTGGATTTATTTTATTATTTAGATTTAGATCCCGTGGAAACTCTTTTTTATCTATGTACTCATTGTTCGTACGACTCCGGGAAGCAAGCTATCTCTGTACCATATTTTGGTCAAAATAGATTAACGGAATATGAAAAGGTAACATATAAACAGATACATTGTTCTTTTGTAATCGTAGTATCGAAGATTTCTTCAGTAAGCAACGTAAAAAGCAGTTTTTTGCTACTCAGCTTGAACCCAACTCCCAGGTTTCAGAGGTTCCATCTTAAGTCTAGACGATATCTATCCATCCGTATTTCCGTACTTTAGGTGGATTATGGCCTAAAGTATTTTCAATCTGAAAGGACAGTTGTGGTCAGATGACGAACCTTATTATATTCTAACATAGGTGCATTGATCTTTTGCTTGCTTATCTTAGTGTTTGTATTCTGACGTTGGTACTAAGTTTATGATACGTGCATACAGTCGTTTGTGCTAACTAATAATAATGCCATCCCGACTGAATTTCGGCCACGGCGGCCAATCTCCAGAGAGATTAGCCATCAGCACGGGAGATATTATAGTGCACAAGTATATGCGCATACACAGGTGCAGTCTGTTCCTTTACTTTTATAGCTCGATGGGACGGAAATCCGACACGACCGGAGAAAGATCAGGCGCAGGACCGACGGCTTTACGTGCTCTCCGAGGTACGGGCTGAAACACCGACAACTTCCTAACTCCGGGCTAGTACTGAGAATTTCTTGCCAGAAAAACCCAATACTTGTTATGTTCCGACCCGGGACTCGAACCCGGGACCTCGTCGGTCGCACTCGAACATGCTAACCACTAGACCAACAAGGCAGTCAGTACTAACTAACGTATGTCTAACAGGTATTTGAGATCCTTATGATCTTTAGCAGGTCGTGCACTGAGTTCCTAGCTCATATCGGAGGTCATCTGAAGCTTTTGAAGGCAAACCTGTTGTCATGATAAGGGCGACCGCATACCAGACCTAACCTATACCAGTTAGAACAAACAATGAAAGATTTTATCGCGAAATGTGGAATGAATTTAGTTGTATCATGATTTAAACGTGGCTCATTTAAATATTATGTGAATAGTATTTTAAACATTTTGGTGATCTCTATTGTGCGTGGTTATTTTTGATAGTATTTATTGCATCTCAGAGGTCCTCTGTTCGATTTGAGTTGTGAGTTGAGTTGTTTAATTGAGTTTACCTATTAGAAAATTATTGAAGATGAAATAGACGATCTCAAAATCTAATCTGATGAAAATCGTGGTCTAATCTGGTGGTCGTTTAATTGATTGCCCACGGCTTTATATTAAGGGTTTAAAAGTTCCAGGGGAATTTTAAGACATAAAAAGTAGCTTAACTAATAAATAGATAAAAATCACGTCGATTAATTTATCTAATATGGTGTGATTGAAGGCCAAACCAATAAACCAACAAACAAACCGACTTTGGCATTTAAAACATGTTCAAGTACGGATACAAGAATCAGCTTCACAATTTTAAATTAAGCTTCGATTTTGCGCAGACAAAATCGCAGTAATTTGTATAGCGAGCGATTTATTAGCAAAATAACGAATCTTGTTAAACGTCCAACATGAATTATTTTTTAAACTTTAATATAGGTACATAAATATCTCCGGTTTAAATCTTAAAAAGGCGTTTTAATTTGTAAGTGACTGGCGCCGCTCGGCGTGGTCTTTTTATTTGCCTACGAGCTTCGTTTTACTACCTGTTTAATGTTTCGTATGAACCATCTTAACCTTGACTGTGACTTTATATGTATCCACTACCACCACTACAGCCCACTAACGTCCCACTGCTGGGCACAGGCCTCCACTCTCATGGGAGAGGGTATTAGAGTTGAGACCCACCACGCTGCTCCAATGCGAGTTGGCGGGCTTTAACGACTGTTATCATGTTAGTGATAATAACCGGGACCGACGGCTTAACGTGTTCTCCGAGACACGGGGGTGTAACACCAACCAACTTCCTAACTCCGGGCTAGTACTGAGAATTTCTAGTTAGAAACCCCCAATACTTAATTATGGTCCGACCCAGGACTCGAACCCGGGACCTCGTCGGCCGCAGATGAATATGCTTACCACTAGACCAACGAGGCAATTGTATATATATAGCCTGTTCCAATATAGATGAGCTTTTTCTCAACTTCATAAACGTCTGATAACATAATCTTATCTGCAATTCGACCAATAATGATGCGAATATCGAGAAACATGTCATCTTTTAACTCCCATCATGACATGTTCAGACTATAAAGATGTTGGAAAAAAGCTCATCTCTATAAGAACAGACGTTAGTTTAGGCAGTTCAGAAACTGACTCTCGAGGTCCTGATGATAAATGTTAAATAACTACTAACTATTATCAATCTAGTCAATAATGTGCCCTATGGCAATTATTTATCGTCAACCTAACAGGCATCAAAAATAATTGCGTGTAAAAATATTGATAACGGAAACCTCTTTTATTTCTCCATTTTATTTTGTTTACATCATATTATTTAAACCAAATCCGATGTGTTTGAAACTACCCGAAATCCAAATTCTTGCCGTATTACGATTAACTATTATTTTATTTGTGGTAGAGTCTCTACGTTTTTTTTTTGTATAATTTTACGTTTTATCTCCGACGGAGGACGGAGTTCTTTTTTATCATTTAATATTTAATATTTATAAGTTTTAATTTATTATCTTATTTGGGTTGTAATTTAAATTTGAGTCTCTACGTTTAAGCTTTGAAGACAGACTCTTACTATAGGCAACACAGCCAGTTCATCACATTTAAAATAGGATCGACTTACATAGGTAAGGGATACGCATAAAATGGAGCAGCGTTTATTCAGATGAGCGTCCACATAAATCGATGGGATTTTGAAATTATAATTTGCACGGAGATAGATCGCCGCGGGTGCCGCACCCACGCTGCGTCGCGAACTTAGCGAACTGCAGTCTGCAACTAAGAAGCTCTTTATTGCTTCAAAGGTCAAATAAAAATAATATAATTATACATTTTTACTACTACTATGAAGCGAAGTTGCTAATTTTCGTTTATTTGTTGGTGTGTGCATCATAAAATGTAATGGGACGATTGCAAGTTGCAACTAAACTTTCGCGATATGAAAGAGTTTTTTTTTTAACTTAGAATCGTGATTTGAAAGCTCGATGAACCGAAAAACTAAACGAAAAAGCAGCACCAAAAAGAGACATATTCATAACTAGCGAATGCCCGCGACTTTGTCTGCGTGGTTTGAGGTTTTTGGTTCCCGCAGGAACTCTTTAATTTTCCGGGATAAAAAGTAGCCTATGTGCTATTCCAGACTATAATCTATCTCTGTGCCAAATTTCAGCCAGATCCGTTCAGCCGTTGGGGCGTGATTGAGTAACAAACATCCATACATCCATCAAAACTTTCGCATTTATAATATTAGTAAGATAGGATTTAGCCTGTGATTGAATATAGGTTATATTTATTTCATTAACTCGTAGGCTACTAATTTTATGAAGTTTCACTTCTGCCGTGTGTGAATTGCAAGCACACAGTTCTTTTTAATTCGGGGTCTGTTATGCGTATGGCAGTTGCCAGTTATATTTTCCATACCACAGATCACGGAAACAAGACATAATATAAACAAAACACAAATATAACTGTGAAATCGTCACTGCAAATTAATTTGCATATCCATACTTATAACGCAACAAAATACATAAAATGAGAACTTAAATTATCTACCAATAACAGGTTCAGATATTAGAGTTAGAACGCTAAAAGCTATTCTGTTTGCCTAGCAGGCCGTTTAGTGACCTCAACGATGCAATCGCCTTCGCAACTTCACTTGTTTATATAGATTATTATTTATAACCAAACTTATAGACCTAGTTTTATTTAGAGAACTTTTGATTAAGATTAATAATGGAATATATTTATAAATATAATGGAAATCGTATTCCGAACCAGTGGTAGATTTACTCGACGATTCAAAAGCATTTGTAAAAGTTAATTTGAATAAAAAACATTTGAATTTCAATTAGATATCAAATTCTTGTTAAAACAAGATCTCTTTATTTGCAAAAATAAAAAGGTTAACAGTATATATAGGTCTACAGCTCCAAAAAAGTTATAATAATAATATGATCAATATTTATTTTATTCGGTTCAGAAGTCAATAATCTCACCAGAGTCTAATCTGCATATCGATACAGTCAAAATGGAAACTAGAAGGGTATGTAGGTATCGTACTGGAATGCTAAACCGCATGGTAAAACATGGTAACCCATAGTGTGGTGCTCACGGCCAATACCCCCGGTTAACTCCCTAACCCTGAGGCTCAATTTTCTAAGCAAATCGTAATCATTTGACAGCTTAAGACGTATTACTGGAACTGTTTAAGGATACATAGTTTTTGACGCGCATGCATTTACGAACTCCTTAATCAGTTGAATTATCCGTTTGACAAACGATTACGTTTACGATTTCCTTTTTTTCTTGTTTATCCACTACAAGTTAGCCCTTGACTGTGATCTCACCTGATGATAAGTGATAATGCAGTCTAAGATGGTAGCGGGCTAACCTGTTAGGGGCATGGCAGTTATATTAAATCCATACCCTATTCGGTATCTACACAGGATCGTATCAGAACGCTTAATCGCATGGCGGCACGTCTTTACCGGTAGGGTAGGGTAGTAGCCACGGCCGAAGCTTCCCACCAGGCCAGACCAGGGAAAATTCAGAAATTATAAATTTCCAAACCCCTGCCGGGGATCGAACCCGGGGCCTCCGCACGTTAGGCAACAGCGCTCAACTTTGCGCCACGGAGGTCGTCACTTCCTCACACAACTAACTGTATTCTATGTATTGTATCAATTTTTTTTTAATACAGGCAAATTATTCAACTCGGAAGTTATGACCACATTAACAATATGTCTCTGCTTATTACAATATTGAGTGCAATAAGTAGAGCTTTGCATTAATTGAATGCAGTTATGTAATAAATGCGTGTCTTGTCCGCGGTATTTAGGTATTACGTATTCAGTGTAACTACTTTGTTACGGGTCAATTGGATTTCGATGTATTATATTGTGTAATGCTACGAAAATTATGTTGCCATTATAATTTGGTACATTTTGATTACTATTTTAAGTGCTATTTGTATTGGTAATGTGGAAGTGCACGTTTTTTGACGGTCAACTTCGGCCAATTTTTGAAGTGAAGACTTCTTTAGCCGCGTTGAGCATTTTGTGGCAATCTATATTGAAGTGTAAAACTTCTGTAGGCACGTTGAGCACTTTTTGGTAGGGGGTCAAAATGTAGATTCACGTGACCGTGACCGACATGCTCACAAACATATAAATATACTACATTCGAAATTAAACTTTAATAACTTAATGTTAAGTTTATATTTTAATAATTTTTAGCAAAATAAAAAAAACAAAAAAAAAAAATTCGTTTTCACTTCATCGGCAGTCCCGATGACTGGCAATTTTTTACATTTTTATTACAGTGCTTCACATACTTTAAAGGCGTTCCGGGCGCGATTCCCAGAGAGACGCAGCTTCAAATCTTGCCGGTTCCGTAATTTTTGATATGTATTTGAGTAAGTTTAGAAACTTCGGCCACTATTGTATTTCAAATATTGTTACGATCGTTGACGGGAAAGTTCAATATGATAGGGCATAGATGTGAAATTGTTTATAAACTGAGATTTGAAATTGAGACCATTTTGATTTAAATCTACCTCCTAAATCGTCGAGCTATTGGGGCGTCAATTTCAATGGTTAGATTTTATTTTTTGCTAAAAAGAATTCAATTGGAAATGAGTTTGCAATCTCGGCATCGAATCATAGAGTGAAACCGTTTATAAGAGTGAAGATAAAAAAAACATTGAATAGTAATAAGCGCTGATTTGCTTGGCGATTGAAAATAACATCAAGTTGAATCGGTTTATACTACAGGCGCGAGGCAAAGAGTAACAAAAATGCTGAAAAAATTCAAGCTCAAGCTATAATTTTCTACCAAGCACATGTTACAATTTTGTTTTTATTTTATATATAGTGTAGATTGCTATTTCGGTGAGGCCTATTCATCCATTTAATTTAAGATTGGTATCAATATAATATTGGCAAAAATAGAAGCAAATACTAAAAGGAAATTTACTAATGTAAAAGTGGCCAGTCGTATGCCACTATATATATTAAAGAAAACTAATATTTAAACTAATTAAAATATAAAACTTAAAACTAAGGTATTAAAGTTTAATTGCGAATCTAGTATATTTGTATTTTAGGCTTTTAACAACGCGAACATGGGGCAGCGAGGTGTCGGTGACGGTGTCGGTGACGCGAATCCACAAGTTTACTCCCTACCAAGAATTGCTCAAAGCGTCTAAAGAAGTTTTCACTTCAAAAAAATCTCAAGTACTTTTACACACATAAATTTTGATCAGCATTCTTCGTAGAATCATTTTTATACGGTCTTTTTTTACCGACACAGTTTAGTAAGTATTCGTACACATTATTATAATTAGTCTAATTTTGTTAAAATGTAGAAGAACCCAGACTTGCTACCCAAAGTGGTGTTTTTAGGTCGTTAAATTTTATGTTAACCATAAGTTTCGCACTTGACCCTAAAAGAAAAATGTGAACGAAATTTAGTCCAGATGTTCTAGGATGCACTATGCTTATGCCATTTACTACGATTATAATGCTCGATGAGCACGAGCATCGTCCGGTACAATAATTTAAGAGTTCTAGATACAATCTACAAGGCACGCTGTACACAAGAATTCTTGTGATCAAGCCAGATTCAATTCCAGATAGGTCGAACAAGGTGATGTTAGGAAAAATTATCCCCTCGTCCATGTTCTTTGGCAAACTGTTTAAAGGTATATAAAGCTGGATTCATAAGGTATGAAATATTTACTACGTGTAACTTTATGGGAGTTAAGATTGATTTTATTATATCCTATTAGCATAAATGCAGTCAAAGGTGTCGCGCAGACGGTTATAAAAGATTAGTGAATATAATAAAGTGTATATACTTCCTAGAATGTTGTAAGCTATATTTGTAGTAGATAATAATAATATGTTCAGATCTAAACGGTTGATATAAGTTTATATATACAGAGAAATTGATCTAAGAGATAAGCGAGATAAATTAAAATAAAGGAGACGTGAAAAAATATAAACAACGTATAATTTTATGAATGTTAAGTTGATGATTTTAAATGTGTTCTATTAGAATGAAGAGGTGGGGTGTTTCTTAGACAATTACAATGATTAGTGAACATTATTAAGTTTTTGGAATTTGAGATCTAGTCCGCAATAATTTTGATTGATAACGATACATACATATATGGTAAAAGCAAATAAAAGCAAATAAAAGCAATAAAAGCAGTATAAAATAAGCAAATATTAGGTTACATATTTTAGCGTAACTCGAAACGAAAAAAATGTGATCGTGTTAACCTCAACATGCTACTTTACACTTTGTATCATATTGTCCCGTGTCGGACAAAAGTCCCAAATAAATTTAGATTAAAAAAAATCATATTGTCAGTAATATGCCAAATTTTAAGAGTACTATGACAGTATAAGATGTGTGTAAAATATTAAATGCCAATACACATTATAATCAATGAAATGAAATATGTATGTATTACTTGCAATACACAAAGGTTCATATTTTATGCTGATGTCTTCGAAGAGACCACTATATGTAAATAGGATATTGAGTTTAGTGACATCTAACCTTTGAATCGATTGTATCATCCTGATGTATGACCGGTTATCTAATATGCGATTTAAATGGCCTAGCATGCGTAATAAATATCAATATTTTGTAAATCATTAAATTATTGTTTACTAGCTGATTTAAGTTTTTTTTATTCGCGCGGGAACTCGTTATATATAGATAAAAAGTTGCCTATGTCACTCTTCAGGTCCTCTACTATACTTGTACCAAAAATCACGTCGATCTGTTGCTCCGTTGCGGCGCTATCAAAGGACAAACCAACAAACATACACACTTTCGCATTTATAATTTTACCATGATTGCATAGAAGTAGACATTCACTAATTGGATGTTTTTATAATAATTCAATGTCATTGGTACCTAATCTCAATAAATCCTGATAACAATCATAATAAATCAAAGATAGAAACGATATCCCTACTGCCAATGTCTAATTAGATGAGCTTCAAAGGATAAGTTTTAAAAAAAGAGCAGAATAATGTAAATTGAGAATTTAAAAACTTATACGTCACTGTGAAAGAGTAGAATGAAAGAAGATAAGAAGCAAGTTGAGCGTAAAAAAAAATATAGAAAATGTATGTGAAATGAATGATGGTCGTTTTCTGACTTTCTGAGTTCCTTTGCATTATTTTACCAACTACTTACTTATTAAGAAGTTCATTAAACTCCGTGGGATTTGGTAAGTTCATGGAATTATTAAAACCTGTTTTTAATTTACATGAGGATGTTTTTGCGCTAGGGGAAATCTTATGGAAATCGTTTAATGCTAATGTAGATACTTTTTAATAAGATTCTGTATGATAAAATTTTATTATTCATTTATTGCTATGATGCTAATAGCGTGATTATAGATTGAAGTTATTGTCATTCAACATCTCATGAAGATGCTCCGGTGTCGAAGTGAAACGTACGTTGAGAATAATTTTGAAGATTTATGTGGTGTGCTGAATATTGCAAGATACACAGTACACAGTACTCACTTATATTTACCTACTGTGGCGGAATATAACGAATTAAATTTCAAGTTCTTTCATAATAGATTAAAGTGATATTAGGGAAGATGTTATAATTCGGATTAATTAAGAAAGTAAGCTTCATGGCGAGGTTGCTGAATGGTTAAAGAAAAATAGTGCATGTTAATAATGTTAATATTAACTATTAAATGTTTACTTTTGAACTTCTATAGTCACGAATTATCTATACTAATATTATAAATGCGAAAGTTTGGATGGATGTATGGATGTTTGGATGTTTGTTACTCAATCATGCCCCATCGGCTGAACGGATCTGGCTGAAATTTGGCACAGAGACAGATTATAGCACATAGGCTACTTTTTATCTCGGAAAATTAAAGAGTTTCCGCCATAATCAAAAACCTCAATCGACGCGGACGAAGTCGCGGGCATCAGATAGTTATTATTAAAAGCGAAGAAGACGCGAGTCGTGACACGTAAGAGTCATCTTCATAAATGTTAATAACTAGTTGAGCCACCTATTATAACTTTATGTACATTGTTTGAAACCCCCATTAACTTATTCCGATGAACGATACACAAACGAACGAACACGTCATGCATACACACCAACATACACATACACGCACAATAAATATGACTTGTATGGATAGGCAAAAAAGTTGAAACTGTCAATTAAAAGATCGAAATCATAAGGCATTTTTCCTATTTCTTGTTCCCTTCGAGTAAACACAATGCAACTTTCTTGCACAAAGTCAGTTCTCATCGACGACGCGACGCGACGGTAGGTAGATCTTACGTTGGATCGAAACCAAATAAAAAGACTGATGAATCGCCGATTCGCGTGAGTGAAGCAATTGAGCGGGCATTCAATTGGCTGATGATGAATTCATAGTTCAAAGTTATGTAATAAAACCATCATTAAATAGAACTTATATTATCTCGTGCTGAGTTATCATTTTGTCATGGTTTGCATCGTAGAAAGTATTGACTGCTTGCACGATCAAAAGTTTGGTATCTATAAAAACACTTGCAATCAATGATAAAGTTTTTGCGCATGTATTCTGTATTCTTTCAGTTAGCTCAAAAGAGTGAAAGCTTGCCAATTCCAACGCAGTAACTATTCATGAGATTTTATTTTATTTATAGTGAATTTTTTATTTATGGGTGTAGAACGGATTTTTTGTGAGAAAAATATATGCCACAACACGTGTAACCATGTTTTCCTGCAAAATAAATTATTTGTCTTGGGAAGAATGAATGAATATAACTAACTAAATAACTAGTAATATTGGTGTAGGGTTCGATATTTTGAAGGATGGGATAGAACTCATTGCAAACCTGGTGTAACGACCAAAGGCATACAAATATTATGAAAATCATCTGCAAATGCGTTCCCTATCGATATTGAAAATGAAACTGTTTGGATATAATATATATTGGCCTTTATTGCATGCGTTTTAGAAATATCTCGCATCCTTAATGCGATTCCTATCAACATAATATGAAACTCAGCTTTTATATTAGGTACTAAACATCGATCGGTTAACGAATAAGCTGGTTTTAAGATGATTCTAGGCAATATTATGGGTTAATGCGTAAGCTTTAAACAATGTTAGCAATTAAACCTAAGCGCTCTGTTCCTTGTAGCGTTTAGGGGGCGGTTTTATTCGACCTAATAGAAGAGCCGATAGCAGTATGCTATTTTTGGACTAGTTACTGCCACCAAATTGCAAAATAGAGCCTATTTGATCACATACACAGCCTGTACTTTAACTCGTTCCGAAGTCGATCAGTTTGATTTTGGAACGAATATTTTTTATTAAAGTAAAGATGGATTGGAGTGTTACAGCTGTCTTGTTAACGAGGTGATTGTTAATGGAACAGCTGATCGCTGATGATTGTGTTCCTTTTGTGCTGGTCCTGGTGTGCTGCTGCATGGTGTTTATGTTTCAAGAGATTCTTATAAAACTATCTCAGGCTTCCAATGTAAATTTAACTCAATAATCCTTGCTAAGTAAATACTTAATAAACTCAATGTTTGAGCCACATTGGAAGAAATTTCGAAAAACCTAGCTGATGTAAACCTAGCCCCAACAGCCCGTACTTACTTAAAATTACTTAGTATGAATTCAATATCTCCATAGCAACAATCCCCGATTTAAAAAGCCTTTTTATCCGGCCTTTGCCCTGTAGCAATAAAAATACCCTTGTTATATAACTTCGCAGACTAATATCCGGTCGTTTTGTGTATGCTTCAAACAAACTGATTTTCGCGAATTTATCTAAGTTTGAACTTTGTGAAAATATCATAAACTTTGTAACTAAACTAAATATGAGAACGATATTGTTACAATATTATTTTTATATGCAGTTAATCAATGCCATTTTCACTGATTATTGTGATTTGAAAAAGTTGAAAAAAAGAAAAAGTTGGTTATTGTAAAGTCAAAGGAAATAAGCTATCTGTTAAATGGGCTTTGATCAACAAAAATGTACGAACACGCATTTCGTTGTCAAATATTTTGCATAAATGTAGAGCCATTTCGTGTTTCGCTTATATTGAGTTAATGATACACAAAATTTCTTTGTAAGCAGGCAATTTGCGAGGGAGTCGGGTCTTTTTGTGGGCAGAATCTTTGATTGCATGTTTACCCATCGTCGGGCCTCTGGAATATTCCAGGTCATTTTGAAATAATTGGTTTATTAAGTTAGGCGTGCGTTGTTAGTAGGTGTGCCTCGAAAGGTTACACTGACTCTCTGATATGATTAAGCAGATTGTGAATTCTAGTTACAAAAGGGTGTGGTATGGTCTATGTTCCGATAACGGTCAAATCCTTAAGGTAAAGTATCAGTAATAATGTAGTATGGGAAGGAACTTTTCAATAAAAAAAAGTCATTGCAATTTGCACTAGCGACTTCTTAGCGTTTATTATGTTGATAAAAAGATTCTTTATTGATGTGTTAGCAGACTTTTCACTTCATTTTCATTTACATTAAGGCAGACATTGGCTCTAGTACACAATCATACTTCATACTAATATTATAAATGTGAATGTGTGTTTGTTTGTTATTCAATCACGCTGCAACAGAGCAACGGATCGACGTGACGGATTTTTGCATGGGTATAGTTGAGGACCTGGAGAGTGGCATAGGCTACTTTTTATCCCGGAAAATTGAGGAGTTCCCGTGGGAATTAAAACGATGAAGTCGTGGGCATCCGCTAATTAAATCTAAATGTACACATACAATACATATAAAATTGAATTGGGTTTGGTATACGACTCAAGTAAAGTGGTGTGAGCGCCGACACCAAGACAATAATGAAGGCAATAAGAATCTAATCAATAACGTTTTCAGTTATAATTTAAATATATAAATTCCAAGCTTACGGAATTACTGTTCAGAATTGTAATTGCCCTGAGTGGTGATGAATAGTGAGTCTCATAGGTATAAAAGTTTCGATTATATATTCATTTCAGAATCTGTAGAAGAAATTGCTAATAGAAAATTGAATCGCGAAAGTTTCTAGTGTGACTCAAAAGCTAACACTCGAAGTCTGAGTTAATCAGCCTGTGAATTAATTACTTAATTGTTTTATATAGTGTATCTGCTAGTAACATTTAATACTATAATAAACTCATTGGCTTGCAGTTCTGTTCTCACACCCACGCTTATCGCAAAGTAAAATACGATCCTAGCCGGGCCTAAATCCTTCTGCAGTATCTGTCGATGGCTTGATAGATACGCGTGATTGCTTCGGTTATTTACTATACATGTAATTGATTCTTTTATGTTTATCTGAACATCTGTGTTATTAATTTTTTTATATGGTAACCTCTTTTTAAAGTTCGTAATGTTTTAATTAATACAAACAGTTGAAGATTCCATTTCGATAATATTCAGCTTCCATACTTTGATTTTTATTGCTAGTATTTCAGAGGTACGCAACATATGTGTCTTTAAAACAATCTTACACATGAGCGTCACCCGTCAAAGAAAAATTGACAAACATTGTTTATTCAGGTGTGTAGTTTCTATTCTATTAATATTTACGTCAGGTTCACAGAAATTTTTAGTGAATAATCAGATTATCTTCATTGTATCGTAGTTTTTTAACTTTCTTGATCTGTAATTATCATTTGTATTTACCTACTCTAATTGAGTAAACAATTAAGTGAAGTAGACAATATGACAATGCCCGACCCCGATGTGCCGTGGAAACTGTCACGCTGCTTTCCTTTGATGTCGCTCCGCCTTTCTTGTTATTACTTACATCCGCACATTCTGACATATGAATAGTTTGAATTATAGGGAAGTATAGCGCTGGAGGAAGGCGGTAGTGAGGAAATTTCTTAGAAGTTGTTAAAGAAGGCATAGATCATTTTCAAAGGAAGGTAGAACGATGGTGATTTAGAGTCCGATTACCTGTTCGTAGCATGTATTATCCATATTACCATATTATTTCATAGGTAGGTTTTCCAGACTGCGATCTCACTAGTCGGTTTATGCAAGGCATCGTATCGCAACGCAAATCGCTTGGCGGTACGTCTTTGCCGGTAGGGTGGTAACTAACGTCTACGGCCAAAGCCCCCCACCGGACCAGCCAAATTAAGAAATTATAAATTCCCAAATGGACCCTGCCGGGATCGAACCTGTTACCCTCCACGTTTAAGAAACAGCGCTCAACACAACAACAGCCAGGGAGATCGTCAGTGAATGGTACAATCAAGAAACATTTCTGTATGTCGTCCAGCTATTAGTATTCTATTAACACGAGTACTATAACCATTTCCAAAATATTGTAACATTTTGCTTTTAATCTCTTAAAATGTTGACGAATAAAATAAAATGCACATAATTCGCTTTGAATCACGTTTTGCTGCTGTTGTTTCGTATAGTGCCGCGTTCAGACTATGTCAATCAGTGTGGACGCGGATTAAAATATTTGTTGGTCCTCAAATATTACATATAAATGACAAAGAGGTCAATTCTGTTGTATTTACACCATCTCTAAACTAGACTAAAACTCCATTTATATTACTATCCCTTTCAGAATACTATTTCCTGCGAAAAGTGGCAGCACTAGATTTGCTTAGAGCTATCATTTTAATTTGGTTAACAGATTGAAACTGTTGCTAAACAAAATTTGCCACAGTAGCTCGGTATATCTTCAAATATGGTAGGACTCACGAGGCATCCATAACTCTGTACCAGGGAGTGGAGGATAATCTATTACTTTTGAGTTGCTACTTAACGAAAAATACTATTGAAAATATTGGATCCTACATGTTGACTTTTAATCAACTTCGTATAGTTCGTCTACTTATGAGACTTTACGGGTTCGAAAAATTATTTTAAGTTTGTTTTTGATTGTTCATTACACTTAAAATTTTAAATTAAGCTTTTATTTAAATGTACACTTACAGATTTAGTTCATTATTTTACATTCATATATTTTAAATTCCATTCGATATTGATCGGTGTAGTATATACACGGCATTATGCGAAACATAACACGACGTTACTATCTAGATGATGTTGTCAAAATCCTCTCATTCCATCTGAATTGATAAAATAACTGTATCCCAGATTCCATGCAAGGTCTCTGACCTTCACAATCCCATTTCCCACTATAATATAAACTAATTATCAAGAATCCAAGTACATTATAGTGAATCACTCGAGTAAGATGGCGCTTACGCTTTGTATCACAGCTTCTCAAAAAAATTATAAGGTTGATGACTCCAGCGATTAGATAAGAATTTGTAACTATTCATTGCATCTTCGGTAGAAGAGGCAATAAAAATGTGCTTTAATTTTAATTTGTGAAAGTTGAAATTTGTTTGACTTTTAAGGCAAAATAGGTGACCACCACTGACCACAATTTCTTTATCGTAAATGATGTTCACAGTTTTGTTAATACCAAGAAATTTAAATATAAATAAATACTAGCGAATGCCCGCGATTTCGTTTGCGTGGTTTGAGGTTTTTTGGTTCCCGCGGGAACTCCTTAATTTTCCGGGATAAAAATACTATAATCTATCTCTGTGCCAAATTTCAGCCAGATCCGTTCAGCTGTGATTGAACAAACAAAACACGAACGTAACAAACATCCATACATCAATACATCCATACATCCATACACGTCCATACATCCCCACATCCATCCAAACTTTCCCATTTATAATATTAGCATACATTAGTATAGAAGTATAGATAGTAAAGATTCTATGTTAGCTGCATATAAAGTTACATAGCGACGAATATGTACTAGTTTGATTGGTATATTTCAAACCCTATTTCACCTTTTACCATTGTTAGGGTTGAATTTGGAGGTTGAGTAGAAAAAAAACCTTTCTAAGCGGATGCCTACGACACAATAACTAGATATAATAAATTTCAGCCTGATCCGTTTAGTGGTTTGAGCTGTGCATTGATAGATCAGTCACTCAGTTACCTTTTCTTTCATATATTTAGAAGATGTTCCACATCAATTATACATGGGTACGTCTTGTCTGATGACGATGAATACGGAGTTGTAGGGTCGAAGAAAGATTCTTTTAGTAGCAAGTATTACAAAGAAAGAGGAATCTTTCACACTCATTCTTCCGCATTTGTGATCTCCTAGTAGCGACTTGCGAGTACGGTGCCGTGGGATTGTTCAATTCCGTATAATTATTGCTTACAATAAGTAATTGAAGCACATGCATTTCGTTTTACCGCCGGATAAAGGTTAAGTTGAAGTGAATTAATGTTAATCGTAGATACTCGTATCAGAATGAATGCAGGTAAGCTCTTACCATTGCGGTTTCTAAAATAATACTGATAAATGTGCAAGCTACAATTTCCCAACTACAAACTCAATTGAATGAAAGGGATCAGGATTTGCTTATGAATGATGTTGAAATATCAGGTTTGCAAGAAGCTTCCGGTGAAAATCTAATGAACATAACCTGTCTGTTGGCTAAAAAGCTAGGAGTGGATCTAGACGTTCGCGATGTCGTCTCTGCAGAGCGCTCCGGTCCCCGACGTGCTCTTCTGGCGAACACTAGCGACGGTGTGCAGGCACAGCAGCCGCGGCCGCGGCCCTTAGTCGTACGTCTCGCCAGGCGTGCAGTGCGTGACGAACTGTTGCGTGCAGCGCGCGTGCGCCGTAATGTGGATACATCGGGAATAATAGACGCAAATCCTCGTCGATTCTATGTGAACGAACACCTTACGCGTAATTTGGGTCTACTCATGGACTCTAATCTAAGATTTGAAGACCATATTGCGGAGCGGGTGCGAAATTGCTTTTATCGACTAAAGATTCTTTACAAAGTTCGTAAGTATCTCTCTCAAGAACTTCGTATTCAGTTGGTGGAGGCTTTAGTACTCTCTAAGCTAAATTATGCAGACGTTGTGTATGGGCCACGGCTGCTTTGTAGAACTAAACGTCTTATTCAACGCGTGCAGAACGCTTGTGCTCGTTTTTGCTTTCCTATTCCTCCACGAAGTCACGTCACCCCCTATTTGAACAATCATAATTTGTTAAAAATGAGATCACGGAGGAAGTTGCATCTTGCTGGGTTGCTTTTCGGAGTCATTAAACTGGGTAAGCCTTTTTATCTAGCCCATAAACTTAAGTGGGTGGGTGATGGAGAGACAGACCGTCTTCGTAGCTGTCGTAATCGGCTCCGTATTCCACTCCATCGCACGGCCGCTTTTAGAGGCTCTTTTACTTACTCTGCCACAAAATGTTGGAATAATATCCCACCTCCAATAAGGAATTTAAAAAGCAAAGTTTCGTTTAAATTCAAATTGAAAAAAGTCCTTCTGGAGAAACAGGTAGAATTTCAAGATCATGTGGCAGAGTACTCTATTCTTTAGCTTTTTAATATATAATGCTTAATAAGTTAAATATTTTATATATTAAATGTGTATTCCTTTCAATCATTAACTTATTTATGTAGTTAATATATTTAATAATAATTATTATAATAAAGGATATAGTAGTATAGTACCTATAAGTAGTATAATTGTTAATTTTATGGCATAGATATGAGAATTGTATGTAGTACTGATGAACATTTGTGGTCGTTTTTGTGGATGTGTAGCACTTTAATTTGATGGATAGATAATTAGTTAGATATATTTGCTATTACTATAAGTATAACTATAAGTAGTTTTTTAAGTATCCTACTAGCTTGCAGCTACGTAGCTTTTTTCCGTGGTGTCACCTGAAACAGGGTTTGGGCTGAAAACCAGCGCTGTATGGTTAGTGCTTGCACTGAACATACAGCATTATGCTGAGCCTGGGCCATTTTTTGGGTTGTGCCATGCGTGATATGGTTCATCCCTGCGCCTCATCGATTGTTGTTTAGATAATAGATCTTGTTTAGATCGTTGAGGTGCAGGGGTGATCTACCTCTTTAGGTATGCTTGTTATGTATGGCACAATTTGGAAATAAATTTCTTTTCTTTCTTTCTTTCTTTCTATAAATCAATTTAATGTGCTAATGTTGTAAAGTACTGACATGGTATGTACTTATCTAAATATATTATTATAGGATGCAGATTCGAAATTAATATACATAGAATTTGGTCGAGTCTACTTTGAAAATTATGTCTCACACTGAACTCACTGAACTTTCAGTATGTTACGTTATATTAAAAAATTAGATGCTGCCCGCAACTTTGTTCGCGTGGATGGATGTTTTTTGGTTCCCGCGGGAACTCTTTAATTTTCCGGCAAAAAAAGTAGCCTATGTGTTATTCCAGACTATAATCTATCTCTGTACCAAATTTCATTCAGATCCGTTCAGCCGTTCTGGCGTGATTGAGTAACAAACATCCATCCATCCATCCATACATACATCCATCCATCCATCCATCCAAACTTTCGTATTTATAATATTAAGTATAGATATGCATTGCATGTTACTAAACAGTGTGATAATGAAAACCACTTTTGTGTCTGGTGTTGTATTCTACGACATAATCACGATAAGCTTAAAGAGTACACACGGTTTCTCAGTAAAACGGAGACAACAAATTCGCAGGCTTAATTATAAAATATGGTTGCAAAAATAAATGTACAAAAACGGCTAAGAGGGACGTAGACGCGTATGCCAATGGTCTGTCGAGATAGCGTTTATATTTAGAAAAAGCACTTTATTTAATTCACCGCCAGGCTTAAGGTTCAGATAAAAAGTTCTAGAACGTTCAAGGTAAACTAAAGTGTCGTAAGACACAGATCGAGAATTACAAGATATTCTTCTTCAAATACATACCTAAAACTGAAAACAAAAGTTGACAAATATTATACAAAGCTTATGACTATAATAAAACATTCTATTTTTTCATTAAATTTATGAGAACTCAGCTGTTACTGTTTATATCAGGGAAGGGGTCGATTTTGGTTTCCCAGGGGTCGACATAAATGAAAACTGATTTTGGGGATCGACGAGGTCTAAAAATCGACCCTCATTTTAATGTTTTTTTTTTTCAAAAAATAATTACCTGTTTAAGTATTTTTACGTAATTCGTATAAATAATTATTAATTACACTTGATATTTACTGAGTCTTGTCTATTTATTTTGTTAAATTTTGATGGGAAGAAAATGATGTCAAATGTCAACCGCAAAGTTTTAAATTGGTAAGTATTTCGTATCAATACGAAAAAAAACTGGAGATAGTATTTTTACACTAATTTGGCTATGTGGGCCTGAAGAATCAGTTCATTTTGGAAAAGGGGGTCTCTTGCCCAAAGTAGTTCATGTTCAGTTATGGAATCCAATCTCCGGTACTACTTGTGTTTTTTAGGAAATCATGTAAGTGAACGTACTATTCTGTTAATGGCTTATTACTAAAACTAACGTAAGATACTTAAATTAAAAAGTAGTTTTATTGAGTTATGTTTCTTTGGATAGAGAGTTGCAAAATGTGTATCGTTTATTAGGAATCGTTCACTTGCTATGATTGTATCAATAGCGAGCTTTGCTTTCACAAAGCCGGCGAATACTAAAAAAAGTGTTAATGTATATCTGCAGAGTAAGATTTAAGGATTCCGCGTCGCAACTACATTAAATTCTGTTATAAATTGTTCAAAGTAAAACCAAAGTATCACGTAAAAAAAAATACATTTTGTAAATTAATACCTACTACTGTGCCACCTGAAACTGGTGCTAAAGGTAATCGTGAAAAGCTTACTTATTGCTTTACTTATTAAGATAGATAGAGGTACTTTTACTAAGTTAACAATTTCAGCACGTATCGAAAGCTAAAATGAAGTTTAAATAGGAATATTCCCGGGAAAATGGCTAAGTAAACGTCCTTTTTCAGAATGAAAAAAAAAAATTTTTTTTCATTAATTAGATTATATATAACCACCAATGTATCACTGTTGCCACAGTACAAAGATTTTTGTCCTTGAACTTACGTCATTTATACTTACCTATAATGCACCTTTACCTTACGAATAAAGTTCCGGTTACGAGGAAAAAATATCGTCCTTAATTGGCGTTTAAATAGTTTACCGTATGAAATCGAGTATAAAAATATATTTTTATTCAATAAAAAGCTTTATTCGCCCGTTATCACAGCTTTACAGGACATAGTATACCGATCTCAAATTCCAGTCAATGTTGAGGCGGCCGTGGGGACGCGCGTCTCAGTACATTCGAACATTCGAAAGCGTGAATCAAACTTTTTCAGACTTAATTCAAAGTAGTAAAGTTCTTTTGGAGACACACCAGAGATAAAAGTGTGATTAGTGAATATAAAGTGATTTAATTATATTTGTGTTGTTCAAGTTTAAGGAAACAGAAGGTGAGAGAAATAAAAATAAAATTAATACTCGTTTTTATTCGAGATCGTTTTTAAAGTACCTTAATGAAAGCTTCAGACATTAAAGAATTTTTGCTTATAATATTGCGTGTGCGTACCATAAAAGTATTAAGTAATAATTGTGAAGACGTAAGCATATCCTATTTGCGATCAATTGACTTAGATTGACGAGCTTAATTTTTTTAATTTTAAACAGCATTGCTTATTGATACGGAACTACCTACTAGTATTTAAATTTCATGTGATGTTTAAATAATCACCAAGCCTTTTTAATTATTATTTTGGACTATTTTTCTATTATAAATTATTTTAAATATTCTACTTAATCGTTTGCTTAAGATATTTGGCATTAATTCGTTGTGAAACTTGAACTTTATTCAAAATCTTTAAATTAAAATATTCATCGTCCCGCTCAATTGGATATGCATTTTAAGTATCAAAGATCTATAATTGGTAGTACAGTTGTTTCTGATACCAGTTAATTACTATCGACACAAAGATCGGTTTGGAAACGAACCAAGCTGCAGCTCTTAGGAATCTCAAAGCTCGTCTGACCGGCCTGGAGCAGGGAAGCCGCCATCTTTAGATGAACTCTCCAACCTGTTTCAGTTCTGCACATTCTAGCCAAAAAACTTGAGCAAACTGCATAACAAGTAAATTAAAAGAATATGAAAGCTTATTTTGCTATGGCTCGATTTAGCCAACTTTCTCTCGGATACATAAAGTTTTAGTTATTTCTACACACATTACAATTTATAATATGGAAGACTATTTCTTATATAGACAAGTTGTTTATATATTCAGAATGGAGAGTACACAGTATTTTAGAAGCCAAAAAAGTATTTTATTTTAAATATAATATTGTAGAAGGGATGAGAATTCTTTTTTATTCAGCTTTTACAAAACATGTACAAATATTATGAAGGTTTCAAGTTTAAGCGATTCTTAGTTGAGTTTTGTTTTAATTATAACGATTCAATCAATCTTTTCCGCCGCTCAAAAGCTCAATAGGTATTATTTTTATCTTTCAAATGTCAAGCCAATTCTTTGACATTTGAAAGATAAAATTAAAATTTATTCTTTATTTTTTACGACTGATTTAATTTATACCAGTTTTAGCCATATCTATAGGTTAATTGTTTTAACATTACATTAATTATTTACAGCTAATTTGCCTATTAATTCATACAGGATTCATTGCATAGAAATTCACGAGTAGAATCATCTACAAATGATTTGTAGTCTTTCTAACTCGCTATCCAATATCCAGTATCTCGTTTCATGCTAACATATTTCAGTATTAATTCATGACGCTTTTGTCTTAGTATGAGCCGGTATACTATTCCAAGATGGTGAATAAAAGTCAAGAGCTCAAGGCGGCTGGTCGCAAAATACGAGTATTTAAATGAAACTGGCTTGTTTTAGCGATGGTAAAAAAATTACACACGAATGGCAGCATTATTATTCTGTTTTCGGTTGAAATGTCATTCGGTGACTCATTTATCTCTATGATAGTCTAATGTCAGTGTTTTAAGGAGCCTTAGGTGCGGTTAGGTCAGTAGAATGTTGGTATGTAAATTATTGTAAAATATTTTGTGTCGCTTCGCTCTAGGTCGCTTAGGTCGTCTGTAATAGGCATAGTTTTAAAACATGGGATCTTATAATATTAGTCTCTCTCCCTAGATGGACTTTTAGTCTAGAGACTAGAAGGAGAGACTGTTTTGTCTTTATTGTATGACTTTTCCAGACCAGGTCCTCGCATTTCATCGTACTAAAAAGAACTTTGTTCGAAAAGCTTCTTGCTGGTAAACTTCTTTGTTTAAAAGTAGTGTTTTTTTTAACCACTAAAAGTTAGCCCTTGACTGCGAACTCACCTGAAGATAAGTGATGTGTAGTAGCATGGTAGCGGGCTAACATGTTAGGGGCATGGCAGTTATATTAAACTCATACCCCGGCATCGTTCCGGAACGCTAAATCGCTTGGAGGCGCGTGTTAAGAAAAAAACGCACAAGTGTTGTAAATTTAACTTGCAAGCCATGTTTACAACCTTTTATGTGCATTTTACGAGCAACTTAATACTTCGTCATGAGTACCTATATTGCAACTATTTCTATGTTTTGTTGTTTGTTCGCATGATAAATGATAATAAATGTATGACTAAATGTTGACATTTCTGATAGTTTATTGACTATCATTACTGAAACACGACTAGTATTTATTGGTAAAAACAAATAAATCAATCACTATAATAGTAATAATATTATTCGAACAGTAAAACCGATTTCTCAATATTGATTTGAAAGCGTCCATATGAAGTTGGTATGTAGTTATAATTGTTTTGAACTACTTGTTTGCACAACCTCATCAATTGACATGGATGATTCTAAAAGAGAAATCAAGTTTTTAGGTTTAGATATTGGTAGAGCTAATAATTTAATTGCACTGCCTATCATTATGCCTATAAATGTAATGAAATATCTACACAATTTTAGAATACTACGTTCCATAACAATCCGAGTATTTATTAAGTTACATGTTTTCGTGAATGTAGAAATTCAAGAAATTACAATGCAGTAGCAGGACATTATGAATTCTAGTTGTCTATAATTGTAAAACTTTTCAAGCTTTTTCGAATCAAGCCTAGTTTCAATCGAGACGGGTCGGACGGATGGGACTCTGAATTTATGTCGGAAAAACAAGTGACAGATGCCCGTTTTCACTGATAATCCCTAATTTTTAGAATCACCTATGCCCAATTAAATGACAGTGGCGTGAAACCTTGCACATAATTAAGCTTGGATGTCCTTAAAATTGAGGGATTGTAGGTGAAACTACGATTGCATATTCGGCGCTTCCCACGCATAAACGTATGTTGGTTGGCCGGTCTCATTATTAAGTGCTCGTACCTGTAGGTACTTGCATATGCTATTATCAATAATAATTTATTTCTTAACGGCTTTAATTTCTCTCTTGGGCGGTGTACGTGTAATTCATCGGATAATTGCGCAGTTTAGTAGCGAGTGACAGGAGTGCGATGTTATCACGTTTGATGAATCGCCTCCCCTTGCACTGCGGACTAGCTTATTGATGCGTTGACTTGCGCGTGATTACCTCTCGGCTCTCACATACAAACCGCCAGCGTTAAGATTTTGTAGTTAGTCAATCATTGATGTAAAACAAACTAAATGTATAATTTTAGTAACGTTCATAATTTGCGTTGCCGGTTTTTTATATGATTTGAACAGTTATCGTTACATTTGTCAACACATAACAACATTAAACACAAAACAAAAAAACCTTGTTTGTGACCTTATGAACTTGATACAACCAATTATATCTACAAAGATTGGGAGATTTTTAGTAATATTAGTAGAATATTCTCATCTTTGATAATCTTATCTTACTAATATTATAAATGCGAAAGTTTGGATGGATGTATGGATGTTTGTTACTCAATCACGCCCCAACGGCTGAACGGATCTGGCTCAAATTTGGCACAGAGAGATTATAGTCTGGAATAGCACATAGGCTTTTCATCACGGAAAATGAAGGAGTTCCCACGGGAACCAAAAAACCTCGATCCACGCGGACGAACAAAACAAGTGAGTTATAATCGGTGATATGTATATATTATCAGCCTATTATATCTTAATGACTATTAGGAAATGCCTTGACTTAGGCTGTGGGTTACTAAAATTTGCCGTCGGTCACAATTCAGCTCTCTTTATACTTTACAATTTTAGACGGCGTACAATCTATTTGCTTATACTTGTTTTTATATAATATCTTGGGCTCGTAACATAATTATTGTAACGACTGTTGAAGCGGAACGCATGTCACCTTGTGATGTTGATACAACGCACGCTCACCTTTCACCCAGTCTTGTCAAAACTCAACTCAAATAGAAAATGCGACGTGATAATGACCGGTGATGTAGCATGACTGACATTGCGCAATTCAGCAAAACGTACTTTATTGTCTGCCACTTGTAACACTTCACTTCACACGAATTCACCTGCTACCGATTTTACGGAGTCTATTCCAATTCGGGGTTCTAACAAATTTATAATGACACGATTAGAGTATAGTCATTCCTTTTTTGGAACGTTTAATGCAATTTTTTTACCCGCGTCTGTTGTGTTTCTTGCCTGTATCGTATCGAATTTGGTTTCGTCGGTTGTGTTAGCTTCTGAGAAGCCCTTTAGCGCTTGGTACCAAAAAATATTATACGAAATCTTGTGCTTCTCAAGATAGTCAAATATCTCCTTTTCTCAACCAGCAGTAGAATAGATGAGCTCTGATGTAGTATCAGTTATTATAAGGAATCTTTTTTTTTCTAATCCGTGTTCGCACAGTCCTATAAAATACATCTCATTTCTTATAATATTAGCTTATTTTTCTAGCAGAAATTTTTTCCAGCAGAAGCTTTTTTTAGAGAAAAGAATACTGAAAAATCCGTTTTCACACTGTCCCAAGAACATACATAATATCTATTTCCGAGACAGAAATTCTTTAGCCGCAATATTATGATGTGTAGTTTCACGTCTAACAGGATGTGAATGGACATTTTACTGAACGTGAACTGTCGTTGAGTTGGTGTCTGACTACAAATGACATCTGGACGTCCAAGACAAATTCAAATTTTAATATTATTCAAATTAGCTATGATTAAATCATTGTACGTGTGGGTATGTTCTTACACTTCATTTAATACTTTCTAAGACTTATTTGTGTAAGTATCAAAAAGTCAAGTCAAATGTGTTTAAAAATAGTCGAGTGTTTGGATATTTTTCTAGGGTTACGACTAGACCTTTGTAACCCATATATTCTATTCTATTAAAAACTGTTCTGCAAGAATCTTGTAGTTTTAATACAATTATTATGTATCCACAACCACCACCACTACAACCCATTAACGTTCCACAGCTGGGCACAGGCCTCCACTCCCATAGGAGAGAAGGAATTAGAGCTTAGACCATCCACGCAGCTCCAATTCGGGTTGGCGGGCTATAATTATGTGTAAATCATAAAAAATATTTAAGCTTTATTAAAGCAGGTATAGAAAAAATATTTAATGGACAATTTGTAATGCTCATTATGATAACGATAAATACTTTAGACGGCCTTGAGTGGCCCTGGTCAACGACCAGAGAAAGGTGCAGCCTAGTGGCTGTTATGTAAATCTTTAACTCCGATTAATTTACAATCTATGAGGTATCATAGATTGACGAGAAAACTACTACCACAATTAATTATTTGCCTACTAAATCGTATCGCATCGCAATGAATCGCTATATTATGTCAAAGTATCTCGCGCGCGCGTGTTGGCTTGTCTTAATGTCTTTCATCCCGCTGCATTAAGAAATGAACAATAAAATAATGTCGTTGCAGACTTAGATTATTTAATTGCTCGTTGCAGAGATATGGGGAACTAAAGATCGCTATACCTACTAATAATTAGAACGATGACACACATTTCTCGTACTCCTAGTAGTAAGTAATGTACCTACTCTCTTATAATAAACAGTAATAATAATAATCAACCTGGGAACGATTATTTGGATACAATTTGACGCCTGTAGACACGTAATAATTCTATTTTTAATGATTGTCGTTGTCCTCATATGTCTATCTTTACCTCCAATTATCTTGGGAACGTGACACTTTGGGGTACTATGTTACTTGTCATTATTTGTTCGTCTATGTGTCTTCTATCCATACATACCACTTTCATCGTGCGCCGCGATTTTGAAAAACAATCAAAATGGCGGCAGGTCGCTATGCCAGAAAGTTTCAATCCCCTTTCTTGTCAATGGCATAATTTCATATTGTAGTCTTTCGTCTTCGTTTAAGGGTGGTTTTCTTACTAAGGTATTTCCGTTTTTTGTGCATTTTAATATTTCTAGAAGTTTTATACAGCGGTCTGACACAACCTCAGAGAAAATGCATCTTTAGAAACACTAATAATTTAGTCACTGCTTCTGTATTTATTAAGTTTTTATTACGACTCCAGATGCAAAGCAGATAGATAGAAGTGTTAGTCCTATAGAATCCTCAGTCGAACTGTGCAACAATGGTAATATTATAATTTGAATATAAAGATAAATTTGAATACTGAACAAGTTTGGATTGTTTTAGTCTAATTCATCTGTCAAATTTGAATTACTTCACCTGTCATTACCCCACGTGCATGTGTTGTCACTAATGTGTCGACGCGTGAAAGTATGCAGATCATATCGGAGTGGGCGAGGGCATGCAAGATGGCAGATTAGGAGTTAGGAGTTAGGACTGGAACTTGTTATGTAACGAGTTCGTCGAATTGTTGATCCCGTGATACGTTTTAATTCGTACCGGTGGGTTTACCACTACCATTACAGCCCATTAACGTCCAACTGTTGGGAACAGGCCTCCACTCTCATAGGATCTTTCCTAATAGGCATGATGACAGTATCCAAGAATCAATGAAATTATGAATTTATCTAATTAATGATTCATGGATTGTAAAAAACGTATTTATTTTTCTATTTCGAGTGAGATTGTTATTTATTTTGATAAAATAAAACTATAAAATACAGCAATCCGCCATATTGTATAAAACACCACTGAAGCGAATGACGTCACAATTGTTTTCGAGCTTTGACAATCGACAAACAATCTCTTTATGTACCTACAGGTGTTTTAAATGTTTATCAAGTATTTTCGTGTTTTTTTGTTTCGCAAAGATCATTTCCTTAATCTAGTTTTAAAATCAAGATTTTAAAAACCATTAGCCATGGATCAAGGATTTACCAAAGCTACCAGCTCTAATTTGCCTAGGGTTGATTTGTTGATGCTGGGTGAGTATCTTGCATCAAACAAAGACTTTTGTTCAGCAGAATTTCGCAACGTCAAAACTTCCATGTAAGTACATTATTAACTAAATAATATAAAGGTCCTAAACCCGTAAAATTTGCAATTTTATATATTAAGCACTTCATGATAGTTACTAATAACTAACAAACAACATTTCGTTAACATAACCTCTAAAGGTTACGTTAATGAAATGTTTTTTAAATCTACCGTTTAACTTAATATGAGCGGTGACTGCCTAGTGACTATGGCGTCTGCCTCCTATTCGGGGCGTCTGGGGTTCGATCGTTGGCACGCATCTCTGACTTTTTTGCAGTTATTTGTGTTATGAGGCAAACAGCATCATTACATAGTAAAAAACAAATTGGCTTCCTGCTGTCTGTCCCTATGTATGCTTAGATCTTTAAAACTATGCATCGGATTTTGATGCAGTTTTTTTTAATAGATAGAGTGATTCAAGAGGAAGATTTATATGGAATTTTTATCCCGGAAAATTAAGGAGTTCCTGCGGGAACCAAAAAACCTCAATCCACGCGTGCGAAGTCGCGAGCATCAGCTAGTATTAGAATAAAGCAAAAACTTACGTCAAAGTGATCTTCGCAGAAATAAATAGTAGAATTTAGCCCTATAGCTGTAGGATCTCGCCGTGCAAGATTAAGCCACTTAGATCGCATTGTTTTTTTAAGTGGCGCGTGCATAAATAACTTGCTTGGAGTTAATTTTGATGTGTTATCACACTGGGGGACCGCACACGACTTACACACTTTCAAATTCATATTATTCACACAAAATATCAAAATTGCTGTACGAAGACTTACTTTACTGCACACAGTACATTAGAGTACATTGGTAAAAACAATAGTGACGTCACAAACGACGCCATGACACCCGCTAGCGTTTCGGCGTGATTTTTAAAATATAAATTTCAAATGCCAATTTTATCTGCCAAACCTTATTTTTCTGCTGAAATAAGATATTTTTTCAAAATAATAGATACTTCCGAACATAATCTGATCATTTTTCAAAATCAGTCATCATGCCTATTAGAGCTGATTAGCCCACCATGCTGCTCTAATCCGAAATCTAATTTTAACGACTTTTATCATGTTAATGATAATAACCGAAACCGACGGCTTAACGTGCTCTCCGAGGAAAAGAGGCACCGGTGTGGGATTGACGTGACAAAAAGATTTTGAACATGAAATTCATAAATGTTGGACTATTGAACAATCAAATAGTGCATTTTAAATTTGTGTTCTATAAGTCTTTGTAATCTGTACAAATGTCGCTGATTGTAGCTAATTACACTCTCCCGTACGACACTGAATATATGAAAATTATTTTTGCCCGATTTCTTTGCTCGTGATTTATTTAGTGTTGTTGTGTGTTCGATTCTTTTGTAGAAAGCTTTGTTTACATTGGATCTTAGATCATAATTACTATCGCCACCTATTGTATCTGTTACACCTAAATTATGACCAAGTGGGATGCGTAAAATACAACATTATGCAATCACCCAGTTTGGCAAATAGAAACACTTTGTTTTCTTGTTTCAAACATTTCGCTGCTAATTGGTATATGAACAAACTGAAGAACGGTCTGAGTGAAAGTTGATTGCATAACCGATTTAGAGTTCGAACTAATCATACGTAAAGTAACCGGTCATTTAAATTAAAAGTTATTAACTCTTTATCGTAACGCTTAGAAAATGAATGCGAAATGTATGTTGATGGGTTTTAATAATAGCTGTCTGTGGATGTAATCAAAATGAACGTTTTCTTATCATGGCGATCGTTATGCATGCAATTTTTAATATTTGATTGGTTTTCTATTTTAACTCCGTGTAATAAGCACGGAGCACAAACCAAATAACTTTAATCACTTATTTTATGCAGACGTGCAGATGCTCTTTGATTGGCTGCCTATAAAATACTTTTTCTTATTTAAAAGCAAAGTGTTTTATGTTTGACCGCTGCAGTATGACTGAGTGTGTCATCGTAGAGATACTGGTAGAGGTCAAAAGAAAAGACCGATTTAAATTCGGTTTTGTCATTCGAAGGTATGTCTACGGTTTGAGGATTGTCAGCTCTTTTCCCAGCCAGTGTAAGCCAGCCATCTCAAACCTCAATTTTACATAATTTAATATTTTTAACAATTGATTTAATGTCTCGTGGGGTTTCAAATACTTAATATAGCATTTTATTGTCTCAGTTTTTAACATATACCTAGTAGATACTATGTTATTTTGAGTGTAAGAGGTAAACCTGTTCTCAGATAAAGATAATGTCTCTCTAGTCTCTTTCTCTCTCTATTCGGTCGTTCATTAATTACTAACGATCTTGAACTTTTTGTATGAGGTCAGAAGTCAGAAATTCTGACTCAGATAACAGACTCTGCAAGTTTACTATGCCTATATATTTTACTATCGTTTATATTTGTTTATAAATAATGGTCGCATCGAACTGAGACCTTGCGTCGTATAAGTTCATAGACGCACCTTCTGAGGGCCATTTGAAATTAAATAATCATTAGACAGCGCCATCTAACAAACGTAATAAAACCGGCATAAAAGTTTACATTATAGTAGTTGCGACTTCTATTTAAAAAACAAATAAATCCGTTTATTCGAAATAAACACGGATATGACAATATATTTTTCCAGTTTTATTCTTGATGAAGTAATAAAAACCTGTATCTTCATTGCGTACATCCGACAGATCTATGTTATTGACCCGTAATCAACTGTAAATTTAACTGTAGTTAAACATTTAATTTGTCCATCTTTGTGTTCCGCACACGTATCATATTACGAAATAGACACATTTAATTGGCTGATATTACAGTTACCGGTATTTTGATGTGAAATTCTATAAAATGTTACTTGTTAAGTTGTGACGCGACGTATTATACCTACTATGAGAAGATTTGACGGAAATAATTCAAATTTTATTGGTCTTTATGACGTTTATCGACAGAGATAATGATTTTCTATTTAATATTATCTAATTATGTTTTGTCCAGCACATGGATGGACGTAACAATTTTATTGAGTCCATGACCCATTATCCAGCCAAGCTTTTATTTATGTGACATATTATGAAGTTAATTTAAAAATACATATGTATCATATTTTGCTGTAATCACGTAGAAAAAGTATAATCACGTAGAAAAAGTATATTAAGTAAGTAGTTTTTCTAACTACTTACTTTGTGTTCTGCGTAAAACTCGCCATTATAAAATTGAATTTGCACACAAAACGTCTTCATTTCAACAGTCCAGCAGTGCGTTTCTCTGTTTATATGTTAATATTTTATTAGGAAATCCAGAACTTGTAACATTAAATAAAAAACAAAAAAAAATAGTCAATGTGTGAGCAGTGGAAACCCAGCTTAACCTCATTAAAAAGTTATTTTCACAGCCCTGTAAAATCTTGTACGCACATCACCCGCTAGCCAGTGAAGCAATGAGGAAGCGACGAGTCGCCCGCCGGGATAGCCGCCCGCGCTTTGTGGTTAAGGGCTGCCACCAATAAAATTTCTCTTTCTGTGTTTCATTAAATAAGGAGACTAAGTTTGCTTTCCGAACCAGTAGATGAGTCTTAACATAATCATAATAGTTGGCCTATAATATAAAATAACTTTAGAATTGAGTGTTCAAAATGAAATAATGTTGCATATCGTACTGTTTTAGCAAGCATACAAGTACGTACAAGTAATTTTTACTATGTAGAATAATCAAGGAGAAGTCATTGGCTTTCCCTAGGAGATTAATATGAAGTTATATTCAAAGAAATAAATATCGCAATTAGTAACGATTCACTTAATTTCTTATAATTGAAAGCCCAACTAAAATTACTAATTTTAGCACGTGTACCTCTGGTTAATTTGATGGTTAAATCCTAAGTCAGTTTTTATTGTCAACCCTGGCCTGTCGAGCTTAATCGTGAGCCCAAGTAGATTGTACTTGCGTGCTCAATGGCCTTGCGAGTATGTGGCATCCGACCTTTGTATGGACTTGTCTGCGTACGCTTTAATTGGATTTTTCGTTTAATTATCTATCATACCTATATTTAAATTCATTATAATATGAGTGAAGTCTTGGGCGGCTCTATGCAATCCGTTTGTTTTATTCTGTCGAGTTTTGTCATAAGGTGTCCGATTGGAAACCTTGTATTGGGGTGTGAGAAAATTTTTCGCGATAACAGGTATTCAACGTTCGACCCCAGGATGTTATCTCTGTTCTAAATATCATCACTCAAGCTTCAGCGGTTGAGCGATGAAAAGTAAACAAACATCATTTATGTAAGCATGGATTCCCTGCTAGTCGTGTCGTTAACAGCGTGTGACATTAAATACTGAAATCTTTGTCAACCCTAACCCATTCCAGTTAAATCATTGGTCCAAGTAAAGCCTCAAAGTGCACTCAATGCCCTTGTGATAATGTACCAGCAGCGGCGTTGTTTATAGGCCTCGCTTCGATCCATTGGTATAATTTCTAGAAGTTGCTGCTAAATTAATGTCCTAATAACTACCTATTTTCTTTCTTGTTGTCGGTTAGAAAATTCCTTATACTTACTTGGCTACTAGTAGATACTTTCTCTTATTTATTTTGTAACTTAAAGCCCTTTTGCTGTAATATATTTCGATAATATAATTTTTTCGGCCTTGCTGACGTTAAAAAGCGTTACGGATTCCATTGCCGGTTAATTACTTTTTCTTTGCATATTTAATAAGGTACTTACACGAAAGTATTTTGTCGGCATTTTTATGGGAGACAATAATTATCTGTCACGTTAAAAATCGATTGAACTTTAATGTCCCAGTTATAGCACAAGATTCATACCAAGGATTTTGCAATCACATTCCAATATTTAAAAAAAGCAATCAGATATGAATAAATACACATAACAAGGAAGTTATATGCTTAAACAAAATTAAAATTAAACTGCAAGTATTCGCACAAATATTACGATAACTGACGAAAATCGTTCAAAATTAAACGGATATTACTATAACTCAATGTAATAATATTTACCATGTATGCAGGAAATGTAATTAAGAAAACTGCCGGGCCATTCAGATCAGAGTGAAGGTTTTAATCGTACAACATAGCTGGCTCATATATAATTTGCTTTCCATATGCTTATAAAGTTGTACTACAGGCTTTAAGACTCGGAGAAAGTGCGAAGAATATACATAATAACGTAAAAACGATTACTCATAGATGTCTGCGACTCGGTTGTGTGAAAGGTTAAACAGAAAGGTGTGTGTTTTAAATAAATAGGCCCGGATTAAAACCAATATAAATGCATTTATAATTTGTACTACTTCTGCAGACTATGCCCTTCTACTCGTATTTGCTAGAATATTCTAAATTCAAATTTTATGAGACTCTTTAATAATATTAAAAAATATAGTTTAATTTCATCGTTATAATTTAAATCCGAAGATTGCGGATACTACTTAAAAATAGTTTTTTCCGATTTTACACTAAGACTAAGTATGACAGAGCCGGGTGTATTCAAACGCGTGGGCTCATTCTTTGGAAAATTGCTCATCTGCGACAAGATACGTTGTACGATGTTGGCACGGTATTTACATGCTTCGGTTACCATGTAATCTGACACTTACCTAAGAATTATTAATGCCTTTTCATTTATGTTGTTTATGATTTTAATCTTAATTATGTAAGTACTAAAAAATATTAACTTTACCTATACAAAATAATTTATAATACGAAAACATCTTTATATTTATTTGCAATATATGTGGTTAATTAGTTTTGTTTACATGCTTCGGCTACCATGTTGATGTTTTATAACAATTACATATCTGAATTAATTAGCTTAGTGAGAGTTGGAAGGTACTTACTTCTTTTATGCTTGTTATTTTAATAATTATCATGTAATCAGTACGAGCACTTATATAGGAACTGGCTAATGCCCGCGTCTTCGTCCGCGTGGATTGAGGTTTTTCGGTTCCCGCGGGAAGTCTTTATAATTAACCTATGTGCTATTCCGATCCGTTCAGCCGTTGGGGCGTGATTGAGTAACAAACATCCATCCATACGTCCATCCATCCAAACTTTCGCATTTATAATATCAGTATAGAATACCTTTCTAAGTGAGCGTATATTTTAAGCGTAAGCCTCAGCCTATAAATTAAAAAAACTACACATGTCATCGTAGGATTCGTCAATGAAATTCTCAAGAATCGAGCCATCGACATTCCTCACGTGTTACCTACGCTTGCATTCCCATGTCTATGTGAAGGTGCTGAGGTTGCTAACCTCCATTGTGCATCTATCTAATGCGATGTCGCATAATTAGCTGGTGTACGGTAACATTGAATGTGGTTGGGTCTGAAAAATAACCAAACCTACGAGAAAAATCATTCGTACTTTTTTATTAATATTATAAATGCGTTAGTGTGTCTGTCCGTATGTCTGTCTGTCTGGTACGCTTTCACGGCGCATCTGTTCAACCGATTCGATGAAATTTGGTACAGTGGTAGGTTATATAACGGGAAAGGATATAAGTTACTTTTTATCCCGGAACATTAAAGAGTTTCCTTGGAATTCAAAAAACCTTAATCCACGGGCAACGCGGATGAAGTCGCGGGTATCAAGTCGGAAATAAAGTTGTAGAGCAGTTATATAGTTTTAATCTAAGCACAGACCCAATGCTGCAGAACCAATAGTTCTCTTGTTAAAGAAGGAACCAGAAATATTTTAATTCAATTAATTCGCTATAATCCGCGACATCAGGAAAATTTATGTGGTGGTACAGTGGTTCTCACCACACCACAGAAATCCCCCAAAAACTACCCTCAACGTACGTTTCACTCCGATACCGGAGCATCCGCAAAGTCCAATAAAATAAAAGTCTATCCAATAGTTCCCTTGCTATCTGGGAAAAACGAGCAACTAAGGAAATCAGATTTTTCCATGAAATGGAGTTCCCAATGTAAATTTTTATTAATATTGCGGTTATTCATTTAATTGAAAGACTTCGAAAGTAAATAAATAAATAATCCTCTACTCAGCCAACAAGAAGTACAGTGTAACTGAGTGTTTTATATTACAGGTATGATAATTTGGATAATTATTTATTCCTGAAAATTTGCGCCTATTGGGCCATAGGTCAAAATAGAATAACAAATGTAGAGTTAGAGCTTTATCCACCCACGGAATTTAAATGGTTATTCACTAGGAATCATTTCATATACTTAATTAGATATAAAATTTTCGGTTTCTTAGTTTTAGCTATGAATGATCTTGTGAATCAATGAACCTAGTGTAAAACCCAACATAATAATATGCAAGCATTAGTCGGAAGGAAAGAATAAACACGTACGATTTCCTTGTGAACTCCCTTACTAATTAGAGCATCTTATTTGCATACACTTTCTATGCGTATGCAGATTTCTAATTCGTTGATCACTTCTCATTAGTCTTCTCATTTGCAATTAATAAATAAGTTGTGCAGGCAGCTTGCAAAGAGTTAGTAGTTAAACTTTTTTTTAAATCATTTTAATAGCCTTGTCAACGATCTCCTGGTGGTATATAGTCTAGGCAACGGGGCGGTTCGTTGTATGGAGACCCCCGCATTAAATCCTCAGTCGTTGAAACTTGGCAGGGTAGTATGGCATGAACCAAAACTTATACAGAAATATCCAAAAAAAAACCTTCTGGAAGTTAGGTACCTGAAAATATACCTAAAATTTAATATTTATGACTGAATATTTTATCGATTTCTTTATAAATGTAAATTAATAATTATAAAAAATATCGATATTTAAACCGATTTTGTAATCAAACCTTTTATTGGATGTTTATAATATACGTTTAACTCATGATAATCTATCATACTGTAGTTTCGTCGTCTGAGGAATTATTGTTGGGGTCCACCAGCTTTATTGCCTAGACAAGTAAGAGACGATGCAAAGATGGTAGCGCGTAACCTGGAAGGAGTATGGCAGTTATGGGTGCTCTATGCGGCATTGTATAGCGTTGGTTCAGCTTGGCCGATACGGTAACTAGCCACGGCCGAAGCCTCCCATTTAACCAAACCAAGCGCCAAATTGCCCTGTCTGCAATCGAGTACTTGAGCTTCCAGTTATAAGACCACAGCGTCTAAGGAGATCGTTGTAAGTTTGTAAGTGATTTATTTTTACTTGGAATTCAACTTGCGTATTGAATATCAAGCAGGAGGACGCAATAACGACATTATTTTAGTAGTTTGCATTCTAACAAAGCTTTTCGTGTTGCCACTATTTTAGTCATACAGGAGGAATAAGAATTGATTTAACTCTATAAAAATACCTGGGCTTTACTCATTGCAGTACTGTCTATGTGTTCATCATGCTACTAACTTTCAAGTTACAATGTTTGACTGCTTGAATCATTTGAACACAGAACAAACGATTCTCGACCTGTTCCTCTAGGTCTCCCTAGAAAAATTTCTATTGCTGTGACAACCGCAATAATGTGTTAGCATTATTACTGTTTGTCATTATATCATGAAACAGGACGTATTATATCTGCCAATTTAACTTGTTTCATGTCATTCGATTTCGAATCGGCGGGTACGGACGCCACATTGAAATTATTAGTTAATATAAATACGAGTAAAGTAAGTAAGTAAATTATAAGTTATATTTTGCTCTACATCGATATGGATGAAAATTGTATTATTTTACTGTAACTATTTACTTAAATCTCGTAAGCCGTAAAGTACAAAAGGAAAAAACTTATGTTTTAAATAAGCTACACTTTTTTACCCATATAGTCGCATCCTTGGTCCTTTTTTATTAAATAATACACATTATAGTCTATATAGTTTACCAATATCGATGTAAATTATATTAGATAGGTGTTTACGAGGTATAACATACATGTATACAATTAAATCTTGTACAGTAGGTAGGTACAAAAGGAGAACCTGATATTTGAAAGTAGCCACTATTTTGATCAATATTTTACAGGCTAGGTAAACATTCCACTATATTAGCATTTTTTAGCAGTAAATCTCGGATTAGTATCTATATCTATATTTGATAAAGTAAATAAAAGAAGCCTTATTATCACAAATTGAGTTAGTTCTACTTTCTAAATATTACGCGATAAAGTAGCACTTAAGATTACCGGTTTGAAATTTACCAAGTAAGAAATATTTTTTTCAAAACATAATAACACCTACTTTGCTCGCAAACGCGCAAAAATTTTACCGTAGACTAACCACAGAAGGTTAATACTGTAACTACATAACCAGCAGTAAAGAAAAAAGAATCCTTTTTGGTTTATCTATTAAATCTTTAAAATGTATTTATAATTTACCCGTATACGAGTAGGCAGTCAAATGAACAAACTCAACTTGAAATAAATTGCGATACGTTCTAATTAAAAAAAACATATCGACATGTTCTTTTGTGCTGTGACAGATAAGTACTATAGTGATTGGAAATTGAAATTAACTATACTCTACGGCCTATGTGGAATGTGGTTTGTATTATTTAAACGCATTAAGATTGCGAAATCGCTCGTTCCAAATAACTCCAGGCTTTATTGAATACAAAATATCGTTCAAACTGAAATTTAATTATAATACGTTATTATGCGAAACTGCATTTAATAACGGGGTTCAATATCGCACGGTTCAGTTAACGGGGCCTTTAACGCAATTGTGCTTCCTTCAATACAGTTAAGTTGTCTGCATACGCATTATCTATTCAACAGGTCTATCTATTGTTCATTGATTTCTATTTCACAAGGGCTAACTGTTGAATTGAAATGGAAATATTATTTTTAATGAAAGTTTTTACATATATGTTTGCCACTATTCGCCATCCTACTTCCTACTATTTTTTTAAATACGAACCTGTCGCAAAAGAGCTACTTACAATTCAACGGGATTCGCATGGAAACAGTCAAAGACCGGGAGACTATATCTTACCCGGAACATTAAAAAGTTTATGAGATTTTTCGTTCGACGACGCTGAAAAATTCGTGGGCATCATCTAATGTTTATGATGAAATATAAAATCTTGGAAGCAATGGGAGTAAAAAAAATCTTATTCAAAGCTCAACAACGATTAGAAGGTTTTTACAGTCTGTATAACATATGCTAGGTATATCACGTATACTTAATAGAAAATTATAATGGTGAAATTTAATTTTCATATTTTATTTTGTCATAAATGAGTCAAGACGTGTAAATTTTGAAATTCTTACCATACAACCATTCATGCAAAACTTTCTATTATTTTACGCCCAGTCATTGCAGTTTATGGGCAAACGTACCTACCGAGTACCTACCTATTGTTTAAGTAAAAATTTCTCGTCAGTGTTTAGCGATTGCTTGTCACGAAAATAGTTAGACCCTTAGCAAAAGGTTAAGTGGAATTTATTATTAATTGTTATAAATCCTCAAATTACTGGGAACCGGGGACCTTCCGCTTGTGTTTTTAAGACGTCAGCTACTGCGCGCCAGGTCGTCAAATCAATAGCATCTTTAGCTTCTTAACAATTCTACATAATATATCTCTTTTCTTGCTTTAGTTATACTCTTTATTGATGTCATTTAAATTTCATTACAACGTGAATACGAACTTTAGGTATAAAGTCAAACAGTCGAAAGTTGTAATAGAGGGTATTTTATGAGGTACACAATTTATTCAGACCAAAATTTTTCCGTTCAATTCAGTCACACAGTCACTACTTTACAATACACAATACTTTATTTAGTAGTCATAAACAGGTTGTATTCGTGGAATATATTGTATGTCAACCGAACATGTCTTGAATCTTTAAATGCTTTATCAGCTTCGAAGCTGCCATAATAGAGGTAGCATCGAGTCATTGTCTCTTTGCGAGGTATTATCTACATTTCCAACGAATATAATTTGGTTCACTAAAAAAAGCAGTATTACATTGCAGGCTAATTCATAACTAAACAAAATAGTAAAAAGGTCATGTCGAAAATCTTAGGATACTGATTTCGTAGCACTCTGAAAACAATAACGTATTAGTAATGGCTATTGCTGCTGGATTCTAAAAAATCCATTAAATTCATCCTTGTGGACTTTTTTAAAATTCTTTGGGAACTCTTTGATTTTCCGGAATTAGAATAACTCTGAGGAATAACCTAAGTATGACATTCTCTCGGTCTTTATCTTCGCAAATATTCACGTAATTCCTTTGCTTCGTTGCGGCGTGATTAAAGGAGAAAAAGTTCTTGGTGCCCATAAGAGCATTTATCTGGGAATAGAATAATGTCATAGTAGTCATAACCTACATATTATTGATTCTGTCCCACTTTATTTGTACCTATAAGAATCGATGGAATGATTTAAAATTTAATCAATAACGAATTATTGATTTGATAGAAATTTATATTAACTAGTAAATCGGAATTTGGAAGGTCAGTAGCACGAATCGTTATTAATTTATTTTGTGAAATACAAACGCATAATAATTATTATGATGTGGCATTGTTTGGTAGGTACATGCCGGTATTCAGGCTGACGAATGACGATTTCATATTCAGTGTGGATACGTTTTAAACATAATTCGGTCGAACAGCCACCAGTAAATAATTATTGTTATCTTATCAGGTTATAAAGTGTAACCTCTCTTACGTATGACGAGCTGATGCCCACGACTTCGTCCGCGTGGTTTAAGTTTTTTGATTCCCGCGGGAACTCTTTAATTTTATGGAATAAAAAGTAACCTATGTCACTCTCCAGATCCTCAACTATACCCATGCCAAAAACCACGTCGATCTGTTGTTCCGTTGCGGCGTGATTGAAGGACAAACCAACAAAGAAACACACTTTCGCATTTATTATATTCGTATGAAGTATGATGCGGTATTTAGGACTTCAGATTCGACTCCCGGCTAATCCCCCCTAATTTTTCGGCGTAAGATACTTAATTTTGGGAATTAAATATGATGGTGAAGGAAACCATCGTGAGGAAATCTACATGTTTTTATCAAAAGTTGCGTTAGCCTATTAAGACTATAAACCATTATCATTCTGAGATAAGACCTGTGTTCATTAGTATGCCAGCGATAGATGGATGATGATGATAATGAATATAACGTTAATGTACCTAGTGAAAGGTTTTTGTGAATTTAATATTGGATTAAGTTAAAAAGCTGTGTCTATGGTAGTCACCTAGTAGGTGTTAGATACAAGTTTTAACCTAATAATAATGGATAGGTAGTAGTATAGTTAAAACAATAGAAAAGCAATCTTTTACAAAATATCATTATTAAGTATGATGGTTGGTTTTCTTTATTGTATTTCTATGATAATATGTAATTATTACATTGACAAAATATAAAAAGACTGTTGTTGTAAACTTAAAATTTAAACTTTATTTAAAAACTAGCGGATGCCCGCGACTTCATTGTTTAATTTTCCGGGATAAAAATGCCTATGTGCTATTCCAGACTATAATCTATCTTTGTGCCAAATTTCAGCCAGATCCGTTCAGCCGTTGGGGCGTGATTGAGTAACAAACATCCATACATCCATCCAAACTTTCGCATTTATAATATTAGTAAGATTTACTTATCATTGTTACATAAGAACCTTATGTGGGAAAGATGAAGAGCATCACGAGTTTTTACGCCCCGCAACAGGCATAACTCGAGTCTCGATACCTCATTATATCGTATATTGTGTACCTACTTAGTGTAATAGAAATCTTTCTCCGAACGGAGTAATCATGGACAGCTATTTCATCAAAAATTGTTTTAGCAAAGTTATCCGAACAAACACGTATTAAATTACGATATTTTTTTGCACACCGATTGCGTCTATCTATTATCGGTGCTAGCGACCGCCCGCAGTTTTGCTACCATGTGAATGTATAAAAACCCTGCTTTATTACTTGTCTGAATAAGGTTGATGCCTATGTAAAAAATAAATTATTTCTTATTGATATAATATAGAGGACTTCAAAAACACCCTAATTTATCAGCTTCTCTGTTAGTTTTATGTTTCATTACCATTTTAAACTTATAGAATTAAGAAAAATGTGCGTTGAAATTAGATGACGACACAAATATGAATTTCATTCAAACTGAACAGCTAGAAGTGTGTTTTTAGGTTTGATAAATAGTTGATGATTTGATTGAGTTGTCATCTTCCATGTTTAAAAGGGAGCTCCTATCTAAAACTTCAGCTTTCTACGTCCGCGAGTTTTGTGTGTGTATTATTAGGTAGAAACACCCGATCACCATTTTACTCATACTTTATTAGCAATTTACATTTTACACACAAACACTGTACAGGCATCGCTTGACATTCCATCATAGATTATTATGTACCACCATTACATCTCGATCTCCATCTAAACGCCTCCAATCGCCCGTCACGGTCGAGGGCGCTGTAGAGGAAATCCGTCAATTTCAGTCTTGTTAGACTGAAATTCAGTGACAGTATCTATGTATCTGTGTGTATGTCTGTGGCATCGTAGCTCCCAAATGGATGAACCGATTTTCATTTTGTTTTTTTTTTGTTTGAAAGGAGACTTGATTTAGACTTTTATTAGCTATGTTTCCTGAAAATTGGTTCAGCCGTTTGAAGATCATTTCTAGTTGATGGGTATCATGTTACTTCAATATGTCGGGGATTATTTTAAATTTATACTTGTTTTATTGTACTTATGAGATTAGATTAAAAAAAGAAACTTGAATCGTTAATCCCAGTATAGTTGTTAGGTTTAGCGAGCAAAAACACAGGCATTTCCCTTATAAAATATAATTAAACCAGACAGTGATACAGACAAGTTTATCTTGTGATAATTATGTTCGCAACTTCACACACAGATTGTTGGAAAAATATGGAATAAACCCTCGCGAACTGATAAAGCCGGTTGTATTAATTATTTTATATTTTTAATAATGTGTTTTGTAACGTATGTAGGATGCATCAAATAAGTAGTAGATAGTACAATAATTAGTAACAGCGCGGCCGTTGTACGCGTCCAAAATAATATTAGCGTGTTAGAAATAGGAGTACTTCCTGTGGTACTACCTAAAGGCAAGGCCTTAACCTGCTTCCACAATCCACATGCGTATTATTTATCTGTAGACTCGGCGTCTAGCAATAATTTTTACATATTTTTTTTTACATAATTTCAAATAATTATAAAACCCTAATGCCCTATAAAAGCTGGTTGCTTTTTCAAAATTACTTCCGCTTATTAGCAGCCAGTTTCTAGTTCGTCTAAGTCTGTGACTACAATAACTTTCGCGGACATTACTGACAACTGGTCTACCTTGCTCGATCGAGTAATTTCTACTTGACTTATTGGGCTTGGATGATATCCCAGCATTTTCTTTCCTGTGAAACTTATCTAGGTTACCGAGTTTGATTTCTCTCGATGAAATTATATGTTTTGAATGACTATCAACTTGTACAGGGAGCGGCGTAACTAGATGTAGCTGGGTAACTATTATTTCAAGTTTTACAAGTGTTTATTTATTACTTTACTATAGCGGATTCTGATCTGGTAACTTGTTTACAACTGGTTCTCATAGGCTTCTAAGAGATCAACGTGAAAAATATATATGCAGTACTAGCGAATGCTCGCCTCTTCGTCTGCGTGGTTTGAGTTTTTTTGGTTTCCGCAGGAACTCTTTAATTTTCCGGGATAGCCTATGTGCTATTCCAGACAATAATCTATCTCTGTGCCAAATTTCAGTCAGATCCGTTCAGCCGTTCGGGCGTGATTGAGTAACAAACATCCATACGTCCATCCAAACTTTCGCATTTATAATATTATATATTTTATATAATATATAATATAGTAAATAGTAATAGTAATAGTAAAAGTAAGTATACAGTATGTGACTATGTGCCGGATTCGATTTATGTTACGATCTCCATGATTTCGTCACGTTACAAAATGAAACTTAGTAATGGGGTCTTACCATCCTATCGAAAATATTGCTTTGTCCAAGTTAGGCACTCCGAAACTTCGTCGTGACTCGTGACTGTGTCCCATTATTTATTTGTGAAGGTAAAAAAACATGTTTGTTTTCTATGACATAGTTAACTTTACTTTTATTGTAGGTCGCAACTGTTTTTTAAGCCATGTAAAGTTCATTGTACTTTCAGAGACGGTCGTAAAATTTCATGAAGATATTTCTGTAGGTATGTCAAGTAATCGTAGATATGACAAAATCAATATATTACCGCGCGGCATTATTATACAATTATTTTAAAGTTCAAACGGTCATCTTACCTAATAAGAAGAGAACCTTACACAAAGATAAGCATTATTTATGGCCTTCGGAAGTGTCTTCAAACGTTAGAAATATAATAGAGGCGAAAATAGTCTAAAGCCCCGCTGTGTTAGTCTTGTATGCTTTTCAAGATCCGCTATCAAATTTCAACTTCGTAAGTTTGTGCAGTCTGTTGTGAAAATGTCTTTTTGTCTACATTACCAGGTTATTTATTGAGGATAACTTTGTGTCGTTTTAATTTAAGTATAAGCAAGCAAACAAACGTCAAACTCTAGGGTAACAGGCTGGCTACATAAAGGTTAGATGAGGTGCACAGAATAAAGAGAGAGACAGCAGATGACCTTTTGATACATAATAGAGAAGGTTTTATAAAATGAGCCGTAAGGTTCTAAAACTTCAGAAAGGATCTTCACTGCATCCCAAAACATCTCCTTATGCGTAATAAGAACGCATGTAATAAGAACACATATTAAGGTACATAGAGCAGTAGCTCTATGTAGTTGGCTCGATTTGTACAAATAAGAATTATATCATAATGACATAATGTTGTTTACACAGAATCAACAATAGTACTATTGATGAGCTCAAAATAGGCTTACGAGAGATAGTGTAATAACTATGAATGACTCGTCACCTCTAGCATAATTATGTAATGTTATTAAAAGTAAGTTATTTTTACTTATCAATGCCTACATCTATCATCATCATCATCCTCAATCGATAGACTGATGGACTTAGGCCTCTTGCAAGGATTTCCATACGCCTCGGTCTTGCACCGTCTGGATCCAGCGGCTCCCTGCGACTCTGACTCTGACTCGACGCGATGTCGTCTGTCCAGCGAGTAGGGGGTCTGCCAACGCTGTGCTTTCCCGTGCGGGGTCGCCACTCCAGCACTTTGGGACCCCAACGTCTATCGGTTCTTTAGACTAACTATATGCCCCACCCATTGCCACTTCAGCTTCGCAATACGTCGAGCAATGTCGGTTACAGCTATATTAATATTATAATGGATGTTTGATACTCAATCACGCCAGAACGGTTGAACGGGTCTGAATTGAATTACGCACAGAGATAGATTATAGTCTGGAATAACATATAGGCTACTTTTTACCCCGGAAAATCAAAGGGTTATCGCGGGAACCAAAAAACCTCAATCCATGCGGACGAAGTCGCGGCGATCAGCTTAATATATACATAATTATATATGAATATTTTTAATCAATCACTTCATTCAATTCTACTTCCGCAAAGAAAAACATCAAAGTACTTTAGTTATGAATTAGGATCAATATTTGAAAGATTTTCATCAGTTATTATCAATACTTCATGTGAGATTTTTTTGCAGATTAATGTGAAAGCAATAAGAAGTAGTATTAGATTATTATATTATAGTTACCAATTTATAAAATAAACGATGGCCGCAATTTTGTCTGCGTGAATTAAGTTTTTTTATTCCTGAGGGAACTCCTTGGTTTTCCGGTATAAAAATTATATAATAGCCTATGCCCTTCCCCGGAATATAGCCTACAATCTAAATCTATACCAAATTACATCCAAATCAGTTGACAAGGAGTGCCGTTAAGAGAGACAGACAAAGATTCATATTTATAAAATTAGTTTGGATTTTCTATATCGTTATCCTTGGCATATATTTAGTTATGGATTTATTGCTATGAAACCATCGAGAATGGGCGTAGGAAATGAATTTCTCAAGGCCGAAATGCAGGTTGGTTTGTGGGCTCAACCACAGTCGCAATAAAACATTGCTTAATAATATTCCCAGATGTTAGGTACCGGCAATGTTAGGCAATGATAATATTAATATTAAACCAGTTGCAAGTACCGAATACTGATACTCACAACGATTAAACGATGCAGATGTTTTAGGATACCGAATCATTTATTTCCCTATTAAAAACCGTTGGTGCGAGGTGATACCTCCATTATACCTACTGATAATGATATCATTTTTTTTTTGATCAGGTATAGTACAACATACTTACCGGGCTTTAAGTAGAAAGGCTGTGAATTAAAGCTATACCATTTCAATTTAGTAAAAATCCAATTGCAACGACGTAGTAAATACATTATGTGGTGTTAATTTATCATTTATCAGTTAATTTATCAGTACGTTAATTTGCGACTTCATATACCAACGAGCCAAGTTGATTTGGAAAGAAAATGATTGAAATCGAACGAACAGTAGCTATACGGAACTCAGAATATCCGAGTTCATCTTGCTCTTGACGATTTTTAAATGAACCAGGTAGTGAAAAGGTCAGACAGCTGGCCTCTCAAGGCTGGTGTACAATTGTTATAAATTATAATACAGGCTATTATACTCTCCCTTGTTCCATTAAAAAACTATAAGTAGATAAATAATATTGAAATTATTTACAGTAGTACGAGTATTACTACTGTGGAAGTACTAGCTAAAGTTCAATGTAGTGTAAACAGAATGTTATAAATGCAGTTTTCGTTTATAGCAAGTATGCTGAAATCGTCAGTAGGTATGACGCCTATTCTTAGATGTAAGACACTTTACTTTATTAAGATAATATAGAAAAAAAATCTATTAATATCACTAGGTTATGTCATAACTCATTATATCAAGAGGTGCTAGGTACACCTTATGTCACGTACCTACGTTATCGAAATAAGTTATTAAAATATACCTATTCTTTTAAAAATAATTAACGAAATTTTTGTTTAAAATTATGGGGTACACCTGTTGCGTATTGTTACCTGCGCCTACATAGGAACTTAACTAATAGTTACCTATCGAAGGTCGGTCGTTGTGTTGAATGGAGATTGTCAGGTTATGTTCCAATAAGCACCTTAGCCAATACTTCACTGTATCATGTGTCTTCGTAACATGTCGGAAACCATGTATTACTTTAATAAGTGTGATATAAATAGGTATAACTCATTCGATTGCATTCATGTATTAATTTATCATTGTAATGAGTATTTGGTTGACAATCCTTTTAGGCTTTTAATCATCCTACATAGCTTTGTTGGTGTAAGTTTTTAACGCAAATGATATGTTTTTGCACCTTATGGCAAACGTGACGTTTTTATAAGTTGCACATTTTAATAAAAATGTATTTCTGTGTACATATTTCAGAGCAGGTATTTTTTTGAAGCAACATTTTTTGGATGTCCAAATAAAATATAAAAATGTAAATATACTTCTGGTGAAAACGGGGGCAGCATTTTTATAATACAGACTTAGTTAATTTACAAGTAAAAGATGTGTGCATGTAGATAATAGAAACTTGTACGTGCCATACGCTTAAACACGTATACAATAATAATTAATAGGTATGGGGCTATGGAATATTGCAAAATTAGTCCTAACAAATGGCTCCCCGTTTCACAGTACACCATTAAGGAAGAGAGGTATTAATGAGACGTTCGTTTATCTAACGACTGGTCTACGACCCACGCAGGAGATAGCATTCGGAATTTCATTCATGGCTAGCGAAAATACCTGTAAGGAGTATAAGGTATTGCGTGCGTATAATTGTGTAATTTAAAATAAGCTCCTTTGAATTTATCGTACCGGGAATACTGCAGTGCTTCTGAAGCTCTACATTCTTACATATTTAAATTAAAAATGCAGTATAAATTTTATATTTTAATAACTTTCGCCTGGTAAATGAAAATTTATATATCAGGAGCGAAGTACGACATCTTAAATGGAAAACGTATTTCATTTAACAATATAGCGTATACGATAAAATTCCAATGAACCTTTCGTGTTGAGGTTTTAATTCGGGAATTTATTTTATTTCGAATAACTTTAATATTTGGTTGCTCTTTGCTTTTAACCTGCCAGCAATGGTTGGTTGCTTTCAATTCGGGTTTTCTTTACAGTTTTTACATTTTTCTGCATTGAGATTTTCTCAGTATGATAATTTACATAATATTAAAATAGATAGGTATACAATGTTTACGTGGGCTGCATACAAATTACAATTGATGTGACCTTTGCTATCTAATGGATCACACTGTCGCAGCTTCACGGGCTTTCTAGCGACATCTGCGGAGATGAAACACTAGATAAAATTTTCCTGGGAATTCAGCAATTATTCTACGTCTAGCTTTTCTTCCCGCCATATAAATCGTCTTGGAAATACTTGTACAACAAGTTTGTCCAATGACAGTTGACAAGTTAGCATATTGCATATTTTATAACATCCGAATCGAAACTATATTATTTTTTGAATGTCGTGAAAGCCAGTTCTTATTTGAATAAAGCACGATTTCACTGAATCTTAATTACTTAACTATTTTCTTATTATATTTCTTGAGTTTATTGTTTATTGTACAGTAGATATGAAGTTACTTAAGCCATAAATTAAGATCAATAAGTTTTTAAAATATGCTATTAAATGTTACACTGTATTAGCTTATGGTTACTCTATAGTATGTAATTTCTTCGTGTGATTGAAATTTGAGGAGTTACCGTTATTGTAAGTTCGTGTCTTTTTTTCACATTTAACTAGACTTTACAAACCTGTGCATTTAATTACAGTAAAAACTTAGATATTACAGTCAATCCTTTATTTACATGAATGACTAGATGATGAAAGAAATCGGAAATATTCCGAAATTAAAAGTAGCCTATGTCCTTTCCTGGGATACAACCTATCCCTGTACCAAATTTCATCAAAATCGGTTGAACAGATTATTTTTAATTCCCGCGGGAACTCTTAAATTTTCTGGGATACAACCTATCCCTGTACCAAATTATATCAAAATCGGTTGAACAGATGGGCCGTGAAAGCGTAGCAGACAGGCAGACACACTTTCTCATTTATAATATAAGTATGGATAGGTACATCGGGTAATGCTTTTATTATATGGAGTTCCAAAATGTAATCGATATTTCTGACATGCATCCCTACTAAATATCGTATTAAATAATAATTTACTACATTACAATATTATGTACACAATAACACAATTCCGAATATTACTTGCTGGCTTTATCTTACCGATTATAAAGTTCATCCTTGTGAAATTATAGTAAAACACGCTTAAACATAATATTGTTACAGTAATACATTAAGCTCAAGGCAATATACCGCTCGGTTGGGGAGGACACGACTATCCACTTAGTAGCTGCCTTTGACAAACACCAGTTGCTTACTTGACAAAGTTACTTGAATCAGGAGCTCAGGACTTGTTCATGTGAAATGTCTTGTTACCTGGTTACTTGAAGTAGTTTAATTAAGTTGTGTAGTTGGGCACGTTAAACTGTTTATCAAGAACCAAGTCTGTATTAAGCACCACGAAGTAACTAGTTTAGAAAAAAAAAATGCTCTTTGTTGCGTTGTTGTATCCTGGTAGGAACTTCAACGTGTTCTTTCTTCACCGTTCTATCACAGAACAGCGGGAAACCGAGCGTTGGCATCCTTACGTGGTCTATAGTGAATTCCGAACTGATAGACGTCAATTTTAAGAAATAAAATTATATCTTGAAATCCTATCTTGAAAATTTAAAAAACGTTTTTTGCTTCGTCTAGGATCTAAATCACAAGGAATCGAAATCAGTTTCAAGAATATCTGAGATCTATTAAAAACTTTAACATAAGTTTTATTGTCACAATGCTGCAATAGTAAAACTGTGGCTGCGTTATAAACATATACTAGTATTGAACAATAAACACAAAATTATGAGTGAATTACATTGAATCGAATAATATTTTCACGTCTACTTAATATATATCACAGTACCTCTTGCAATCCTCATGAATAAAGACAATTATTCAAATAATATCGCATTCTATAGTCTCAGAAATAAATTACTTAGAGTAATAGGCACTGAATGTTGTAAGGTTCACTCAATTTCAATTTACAATTTGAATCTTAGAATGCTTCTCAGTTTATTGGTCGGTGTTAATCTTATCTACTGTCAGGATATTATCATAATGTATTCAACGAGGAATGTTTATTGCAATATTATCCTGCTTGATGACGGAGTTCAAAATAAATAATAATAATTGTCTTGGCGAGATTCCAGTCACAAATGAATCAGCTGCTTTGCTGATCATCTTGCTGTTTTGCTGACCATCATGTTGCTGAACGGTTTCTGTCTTGTCTTCAGTGCTTTCTGTAAGCCTATAAGCTATCGTTTCCGTGCCGAATGATGTAATACCTAAAACGCATTGAAACTCATCCATTGATTGAAGCTTTTTTTTATTGAACTGAATTGATTGAAGATTCTGCATTTTTTATTTTAATTTCTTCCACCAAAATTTCATCTCTGAATCTCAACGAAGAAGAACAGATTTCAACCTTTTTGAAAATTAGACAGTTTCCCCTCCATTTAAATCTGATAATTAATTAAAGGCGGTCCGTGCTTAAGAATTCGGTGAAATATTATGAGCGAGCACAGTAGGTAGCAACCGGTTCAACGGAATACTTTGACGTTACTTTTACTTCTTCTAAAAAAGTTATGTATTAAACATGTAATAAAACATGATTTGAGAGCTTTTTACTGATAAAATCCATTATTAGGATTCCTTAATGTTACATATCTACATCATAATATTATTATCTAGATGCTTTTAGTTTAATACCATTTAGAACTGAGTTGCACGGCAGAAATTTAGCGGCGCGTGTAGCGCGTTATTCTGCCGCGTGTAGCGTCAGAATAATAGATTTCTAAAAAAGACAGTACGTAGATTGTTTAAGAGGTAAAAATTTGCATGAAATATACAGAATTAAAGAAATAACGTATGTCTTCTTAGTTTTCCGTGGCACTAACTACGCACTCAGTAATATTGCTGTTTTTTTATAATGAAGGGTTAGGTCCAACAACAACTCTCCTAAAAAATATAATCATTTACGCTCATAATCATTTTTTAGCACTCAATTTATTCACAAAATACAATAAACAAATGTAATACAATGAAAATGAAATTATGTAATCAACACAGTCATTCACGATAGTTTGTTCTGTTTGTTCTTGCTAAAGTTACTAACTAGATGATAGTACTTCAAAAATGTAATACTTGTGCTTCGGCTCTCTTTGGGGTTTAGCCACCTCATCAAGTATTTCATACAATTTCTGTTCCTTAAATCTTTTAAACAATTTTGTAACTAAGCAACAGTGACGTTATAAATATTTTTTAATTTTTTAACATGATTGAGCGTGTTAATTGATTAGTAACCTTATTCTACACTATGATTAAAACAAACAATACCCATGAACGCATTTTGCGAGCATTGTTTTAATAAAACAATTTGTCATAAAGTTTCACTTGATCTGGGGGGTTACTGCCACTGTTTAAAGCACTATTATTTTGATATTGTTTCGCCAAAACCTACCATGACGTGCCCAAAAGTAAGCTTATTAGAACATTGTTTCCTAAGCAATTTTGTGACGTCATTAAGCAAATCATTCACTCAATTCGTACCATCAAGTGTTGTTTGAGAGCTAGCATTATTGTTTTACGTAGGATTTACGTCAAATTTAGCAATCATAAAAAAGTTACATTCTTGCGACGGATCAACAACGGATTGACTTTATAAACAAATAAATAGGAAATTGTGAGGTTTTCCAAGTGAATATTCTACTAGATAACTTTATGAAAGTGAGTTATATAATTTTCCAAATGGTATTAAATTGAAAAATCAGGTACCCCTGGGCGAAGGGGAGTATGCTTGGAGTATTCCTACATGCTCAAATCAGAAATGAGGAGCCTCCAGATACCTAATTTAATACCAATTTCGAAGAACCGACGGACGTTTGGTTCGCAAGGTGTTTATATGGCGGCCTCACAATGGAAAGCGCCCCACTAGGTGGACAAACGATCTCAAATATGTAGCTGGGAGCCGCTGGAAGCAAGCAGCACAAGACCGTGCCCTGTGGAGATCCATGCAGAAGACAGCAGTCCAGCAGTGGACGTTTCTCGGTTGAGACGACGACGACGAATACAAAAGGTTTGGGATGACTGTGATCTCACCTGATGATAAGCGATGATGTAGTCTAAGATAGTAGGGGTACAACAGTTATTAGTAACTAGCTCATGCCCGCGACTTCGTCCGCGTGGATGAAGGTTTTTTGGTTCTCGCAGGAACTCTTTAATTTTCCAGGATAAAAAATAGCCTTTGTGTTATTCCAGACTGTAATCTATCTCTGTTTCAAATTTCATCAAGATCCGTTCAGCCGTTCTAGCGCGTTTGACGAACAAACATCCAGCCATCCATCCATCTAAACTTTCGCATTTATAATATTAGTATAAAAGTATTGAAGAATTAAAATAATTCAAATGGCAAAGTAATATATTTAAAAAAAGATATATTTATTATATAACAGTTATCTTTAAATTCACAATAATTAATTCAGTCATATTTGGCATAACATAAACAGATTTAAACTATAATTTAAAATTTCAGGTGACTTAAGGATATCCATTGAGAAAAAATAATGATCCCAATATGTAGCACTAGACTGGCTGAGGCACATTATACGAATTTGCATGTTTGCACTCGAAATATGCCCTTAGCGGAATCAGGAATGCTCTTATTCAACAACTCCGGGCAAGACGGCAGCATTTATTGTTCTGAAAATAAACATAATACACAATTCAATTTCATAATAAACATTTAGGTATTATAGATTGTTTAATTCATATCAAACTTGTTTCCATATAAATAAAAGTAAGAAAATCAAAAAAGCTTATTATTTTTATAATTATTAATACTGTTGAAGGTTATGTAAATGATAAAAGCACTTGGATTTGACTTGCTCCAGCTATGCTTAGTTTTGCAGTTACTAAATTAAAATTTATTATTTTTTCAAAGAGCAATCGCCGAGTTTCTTGCTGGCTCTTCTTAGAAGAAGTAGCATAACAAGCCAGTGTTAGATTCAATCAACGATTCAAAAGCACTTGTAAAAGTTTATCTCAATAAAATCGTTTGTATTTTGAACATTATATTTTAATTTTTTTTTCGACATCTGCTGCAAACCAACACAAACCCCTTGAAATGCACTGCATTAAGTTGCACTGCTGCATCACAAATCCTGTTCGATCATCGCGCGTAGCGCCACAATAATTATACTTACTCGAGGCCCGACATATTATTCAAAAAAGTTATAAAACTATTATTTATTTACGTGCCTTGCTTGACAATTGACATTTAAAACAACTGTTTCGTTTTACACAACGATAAGGAAACATAGAGCAAACCACAGAGCAAACAAACAATTATTATTTGGTTTTAAATTATTACATAATATTAATAAACTTTTTGTTAATTATTGCACTTTATAGAGGTATAATAACTTTGTAAAGTTATAATATTTAATAAAAAATGTATCAATACTGTTATTTTATGCATGAAATGAAACGTGATGCAGACGAGATAGCGCTACAAAAATTTATATAGGTACATCTCGCTTACTCTGAAAGCAAGGAATAGACAATTTTAGAGTATCATTCGTTCTGTCCATCATGTAGGCAAGAGTAGAACCATAATACTTTTGTGCGGTCATGGTAGCTTTCTCAGTAAGATTACTTACACATTGAAACAAGATGTTCCCGTATCATAATGGTTTTCTAAATGTTGATAGTAACCGCCCTGATGTAAACCATGAACTTTCTAAATGCTACAATGACAGGAAATGCGCTAAATATATTAACAGCTATTACCAAAGCTAAATACAAATTAGGTATTTATTTTGGACAAAATGAATGGTGGAGTCCTTGACCTTCTAGAATTGTATTTGCAATACTAAATTATTTGCAGAATTTGGAACAAAGTATGATAAAGGCGGCAGTTAAGCACAAAGTAAATGTGATGGGTATATCTGAATTGTTTTTCATTACTTAAAAATAATTATAACGAAAATTACACTGGAACCTTACTACAACACCTTAATCTCTATGGTTCCTAACAACATTGTTTTAAATATTATATTATGTTTTCTATTCATCTGCTGCCTGTTATTAAAGGGAGTCCTTTATAATCTAAGCATAAATTCTATTAAAAATCTAAGCTAGCCGCACTCATTAGGTGCTGTAACTTTAAATGCTATTGTAAGTATTTAAGTCACGACCATAACAGACCAAGGAACACGATTTATGTTGATTTTCGTTTTCTATGTCATTCTACTTGAGAATTTAGAAACATCAAAGGTTTAGAATTTTGGGTACGGTAAAAGACATCGATTTTATTACTTAATATCTTATTGTCACGCAAATACATCCTGTAACATCGACTACAGGTAAAATATTACAAATGCACAATATCCATCACCATCATCATCGTACAAACATATCATACTAAGCCATTGATGTAGAATTTTAGTACCTATGAATCCACCACGCTGACCAACTTTAGACTGGCAGTTATTGATAAGTACACATCTAAGAACAGGATGTTTTGCGAATAGGACGTTATGCGACTTAATTATTATGGGGAGCTTACAGCTAAAGTAATATTCATGATCCGAGCTTTTCCTCAACATAACCAAATATTTACCAAATATTTGAAAACATTCTATCATTAATTCTGCTGAGAAGTAATTAAAGCTGTTGTACATGTAGCTGTTACATGACGTCGGTACTATTATATCATAATGGATGGCCGCGAATTTGATGCAATTATTCTACACTCACAGGCCAATGCCCTCATTAAATTACTTCATAATAGATGATGCCCGCGACTTGTTCGCGTGGACTAAGTTTTGTCGATTCCCGCGGGAACTCATTTTTCTGGGATAAAAGTAGCCTATGTCCTTCCCCGGGATACAAACTATCCTTGTACCAAATTTCATCAAAATCGGTTGAACGGATGGGCCGTGAAAACGTAGCAGACAGACAGAGAGAAACACTTTCGCATTTATAATATAAGTATGGATACTGTTAATAAAGGTTAAAATAGTGTTTATCTACTCGTAAATTCTATCTATAGATAAAAAGTAACTAAATTGACTCACAACCTAAAAACATTTTATTCACTTTAACGGCTCAAGTATATTAGGTAGACGATTCTTGTAATAACATAATGTATGCAATTTAAATTTAATAACAGTTAATTATTGTACAGTTTTGTACTTATTGAAACTTATATTACAGATTCAAAAGCATTAATTTAGGAATGTAACAGTATAGTCAATTAGCTATCCGAGATGGATTGATGTCCTAACGCTGAAACGATGCGATATCAATCACGATTGTTCTGTTCTTTCTTTGACCACGATGATCTCATTGTAATCAATGTTCAGAAAAAATATAACGTTTCAATTTGGCTTTGTCTCGAAGCTGGTCAAGTTTACTTTATTTTCAATATTACTTAAGTAGTTAGGTACTTAAAAATAGGTACTGTATTTATGTACACCAACTGTGCCTAATATGTCTAATGTGTAACTATGTATTATATGTTAATATTATGTCTAATTTTGCCTACCCTTTATTGGGTGAAAATAATAACCCTCAATATTGCCCAAGATGAAGAAAGGTATAAGCCTAACGACTTAAAAATACATAAAGGATGATTGATCAAAATGATCATTCCCGAGAAATAAGCCCAGACGGTCGGCAAAAACGTAAATCTAATTCCACAAAGTCCGCTGCGGGTGCCACTCCCTTTGCAATAATTTCGCAACTAAAACGGTGAATTCTCTGGCGAATAACACAACTGCTGGCACGTTCCAGATCCAACATTAACAGCACAATCACGAATTCTGCCCACGAGGCACTATATCAGAGATAAGCTCCATTCAGAATGTGATATAGAGAATATTCCTGTAACCCGTTAAGTTAGACCTAATCACAAGATTGATGCACGCAAGTTTCAAACAGATAACGATAATAAATAAGGATATATATAAGGATAATCAGGATGAACGGCTGTTAATCTGTTTTCCTCCTTTCTTGAGGTACTTTTTAGTTCAATAAGTAATTATTATACGATCGTGCAGTATCGGCTACATAAGAGTACTATATGATCCTAGAATTATTAATGATGCCCGTGACTTCATCCGCGTGGATTTAGATTTTCAAAATTCTCATTGGTTTTCCGGAATAAAAAGTTTATGTCATTTATCGGCATTAATACAAGCTATGCGCGACTTATATTTGCACCAAATTTCGTCAAAATCGGTTGAACAGATGACACATTAGACAGGCTGACACTCTTTCACAAAAATAGTAATAGTGGGTGTGAATGCTCGAAGAAATAAAAGATAATAACAATAAATTATGGTAATAATATTTAATTGTATTTATCGTTAGTGTGACCTATGAGGTTCTAAGGATATCTTGCCTATTATTGGGTACAAGAGCAAACATGTGAACAGGATAAATTCCTTCGGGAAAACCATTTTGGAGGTCAGACTTTACTACACGAAGGTTTGCTTCCTTGAAAATTTGTTCCATTAATGCATAAGGACGTGTCACTGACGAATCATCTTCATCGTACTCAATTTCTTCCGAGGAAGCCATATTCTCTTTAATGACAATAACTCCGTTTTTCGCTAAAGCTTTACAACATCTTTCTAAAAAGGAAATTAAATCGTAATTGTCTAAGTGCCCAAGTACCCACTGGCACCAAATGACATCATATTCCTTTTGCGGTTTGAAATCCTGAAGCCCCATTTGGTACAGTGTTCCTAATTTAGCATTGTTGGTACCGATTATTTTTTTAGCTGTGGTAATGAACTTTTCGTCTTGTTCCACTAAATCAACCATCTCAAAATAAGGCATTAAAAGGTTTTTACTCACTCTTCCGATACCTGCACCGCAGTCCAAGGCCAGTTTAGTGCCCGGTTGATCATTATTATCTAACGATAGTATGTGGCTTAGAAATCGTTTAGATCCATCGATGTCAACGTCCGTGATATGACCGTAGCCTCCAAGTACTCCATCTATTGTTGCCGGTATATTAGCCCAGTATTTTGCAGCGTTCTTATAAAATTTATTATCGGTCATTGCTAACCTAGCTTATAAAATAACATGTCATTATTTTATATGATTAATGTTAGTTTGACGTCTTGGTTTTTTAATTAAAGATTCGTTTCTTATCAATAGAAAATAGAAAATAGAAAATAAGGTTATATATTGACAATTTTAGCTTCGATTTATAATCCAAGAGTTATTGGTTTGAATGTTTGAATGATGATTGCTTTCTCACTATCCAGTAAAAGCAACATTCCAAACTCGTGAGAGTTTCTATGGCCCGAAGAACTGACCTTTAGTTCGAAGATACGTAGGAATTACATATATTTCGAGCATTAAATCTGCAATAATTATTTACAACTAAAATGGAACACTGGTGAAAACGAGCAGAATACCTACTATTCAAACTTTGTTCTAATTCAAGTTTGAGTTTGAGGGATACAGATTAATACAGTTTTGCTAATAATGTTCACTCTTTGTTTCAGGCTCTTATAACAGCAGTAAACGAGACGAAGGAGGAGGACATCCGAGATGCTCTGAAGGTGCAGACGGAACATCAGCTGGCGCTGGTGCCGCACGGCCCCAAACTCGTGAAGGACACAGTCGCTTACAATACAACAGTCACTACTGATGATACGGTATGCATTATATTTACCTTTTTCAGTTTAATTCAGTTGCACACCAAGCTGTAATCTCATTCAATACCAAGGTTTTTGAATATAAATATATCGGTCATGACACACAGAGCAGGCTTTAATGATCTCCTAATGTTTGTCAAACGGTCCGACAAACGTATCTGACCCGGTGACAGCGTTGCTAGTATCTATGAATAATAAAATAAAAACAAAAACCAAGCAGGCATAAAAATTAGTTGCATTTTTGGCCACCGGGTCAGATAAGTTTATGCGACATGTCTGCATGTCAAAAAACTTCGAGTAACATCGTTTTGAGCTCTCAAATAAATTACTAGTTTCATAGACGATTGGGCCTCCCATGTTAAGTGATAACTACTGCTCGTGAAAACTGCAGCTTCGGGGGGACCGCCATTGCGCTGCTAGCTTTTCAGGAGTTTGATGATCCACCCCTTGAATATTGAACCGCTCATAATTCCATGGGAACACCGCCGAAGGCAAATTACGTAGGAATAGGTGGAAATAGTACCTATTCTTATTGATAATCTGAAAAACTACTTAATATATGCAGTTGTCACAAATACCTATTTTAGTATGTTATAAATAAGTAAGTAGTAAAAAGTAGTGGGGTTTTCTGACTAGAAATTCTGAGTACTAGCCCGGAGTTAGGAAGTTGGCGGTGTTTCACCCCCGTGCCCCGGAGAGCACGTTAAGCCGTCAGTCCCGGTTATTATCCCATGATAATAGTCGTTAAAGCCCGCCAACCCGCAGTGGAGCAGCGTGGTGGGTCTAAGCTCTAATTCCCTCTCTCCTATGAGAGTGGAGGCCTGTGCCTAGCTGTGGGACGTTAATGGGCTGTAGTGGATATTTAAGTAGTTTTATGTTAAAATAACAAAATAAATATAGATTTTTGCAGATCGTGTTTTATTATTATCATTTAAATACACATAAGTATCTTATGAGTGCTATAATTGAATATATTAAGTTTTTGGATTAATGTTGTTTAATTTTTAGGAGGAGTTACGAGCCTTGCGGCCGGACGGTACGATTGTAACTGAGACGCGTCACACGAAGGAGCAAGAACAACTCTGTGACGAAGAACTGTCTAAAGACGAGGTTTGCTTAGATTTAATATATAAACAGTTATTTTACGTTTTTTATATTATGACTTATTATAACAAAAGTGCTCTGTGCTAGTCTTTAATATTATTTTGTTTCACCAGGCGAAATCGTTAGCAAGCGACGCAAGTCTAGTAGAAGAAACGGGAGGCACAGAGCGACGAAAAAGGGTTGATCTAGAAAACTCCACCGACCTCATGGCGGGAGGGCTTCGAGTTGCAACTCAAGTGCACTCAAGAACCAGAACTGAGGAAGGTAAAAATTACAATTATTTTTAGATGCATTTTTCAGTAATATTAAAAGAAAATAATAGTAATAAGAAAGTAAATTGTTTTAGTTGAAAAGGAGGGCCAGCCAAACATGGATGATGACTGGGAGAGTTTATCCGTGAGGATGCGTCGACAACGCCGCCTAAGACAAAGTGGTAAGTTTTAGAACTAAAGCTTTCACTACTCAACGCTAGATGGCGTCGCTAGCAAAATAAATTTAGACGGGTTTCATTATTTGCTACGTGGTATGCTAAATAGTTACTAGATGGCGCTAAGAAAAAGTCGTTAAGCACAAGTTTCCTTATTTGTGGAATGATATTAGATTCCAACGGCTCCCAGCTGCACGCTTGAGATCGTCCGTCCACCTAGTGGGGGGGTCGTCCAACGCTGCGCTTCCCGGCGATCCATACAGGAGACCTACGTCAATCAGTGGACGTCTATAGGCTGAGACGACGACTACGACGACGATTAGATTCTACAAATAGAATGGAAATCTACAGCTATTAGATTTTTATTTTTATGACGATTACTTTGAGAAATAAAAAAGTTATAATTTTAGGAACAGTAGGTAATGTTATCTAACCCATTCATGTGTACCTAATTATTATAGGTATGAAAACTTAAGGCGATAGCAACAAAAATGCTTGTCTAAAAATGTATGTCGCTATGTCGGTGTTGTTTAAATGTCAAGAACATGAAATACAGATTTGCTGAGATGCGCTCTCGCCTTGACACAGAAGAATAGACTAATTATTTAACGCAATTACTAAGATAAATGCATTCAACCGACATTCCTCGTCTAAGGCATTCTGTATGGCTGCATAATAATTATTATGTATGCTCTTATAATACATGTTAGGTGATTAAATATAAAAGAATAAGGTTTTATAGGCTTGCCGACCTTTCGTTGTAGCTTTATTTAAACTTATTATTATAACTTATATATTAATTACTCAAGTTAAACCTACTTTATATTACCTACTTTTTAAAAATATTAACAAATGTATTCTTTTTTCTGCTCGGATAAGAACAATAATATAGTAAGTATTTGTAAGCTGTTGAATCTTTTATACCCATGCTAGGTTTTTGTATTGGTTTTTCCTAATAGGAAAACCTTAAAAAACCACAAAAGTTACCAGTTTTAGTGCCATTAACGAGCACAAATACCTATGAATAAAGAAAAGTAACCATACATAAATAGCCATTGCACTTTTAATATTAATTTCACCTTTCTTCGAACTAAAAAAGTTAATGCGTCAAAGCCTCAAATGGAAGAAAATCAAAATCCAAGTGTACTATGTAGGCAGGTATAACTATTATTAAAGTAATTGTCCCACAATTCGGTATATTAAGGCTCCTAACTTACTTTAAGTTTGACTTTAAGATTTTTTTAATATATTCCTAAACATGATATCAGTTTGAAAGCTTTTGGTTATTGAATATTGGTACTTTGCCAATAATTTAATGCATGAATTATGTAGTTTTGTTTCGTAGTTTTTTTTATATTAATTTTTTGTGGACCTCTTGTTTGAACCCTATTTCGTGGTAAAATTTTGCTCTGCTTCTAAGTTCGTGAATTCATGGCCCCCATTTCGTGATAAAGTTTTTACAGCGAGTTATGATTAGTTATTAATAAAAACATAATTATTTAAAAGGTTTTATAATTATGAACAGGATATTTTTTTTTTATAAAAATAATTACTTAATAAAAAAGATGTGAGAGTGAGATTCAGCCTAATGACAGCTTTTATTAGGTACTTACCTATTTGAAACTAAAAATAAAAAAAAAACTCGTCTCTTTTATTTGAAACTTTGATTTATTAAAAAATATTATTAATATATTGCGTTAAAAATGGTATGTGCCTTACCTGCTAGCCTACTACTATAGATTTATCTGTCACGAACTTGGGGAAAAGTATAGCAAAATAGACTGTCCCTTGGTTAGTGATATTGATTTTTGGAAATTCCCGCATTTGATTTAGTAGATAATTTTAAAATCATGTAACTTAACTATTAAGTGCCCTATATATGTATAATAAAAATATACAAATATACCTAAAATAAATTGAATAACAAACAAAATTAAGCTGGAAGCACCTGTGCGAATTTACCTCAAAAATGTAAATTCAGGTCACTTTCAAACTCGTATTATTAGAATTCTAGAGAACAAAACATGTAAAAAATTTAGCTCCTAAGAAACTTAATTAAATTTATTATTTGATTTTAAATTTACATTTAAATTATTATATAAATGCACAAGCTACAAAAATGTATCTTGAATATCCTTAATTCGGTAGTGTCACGAACTAGGGGACGCATGAAAAATAAAATGACCGCTATTTCGTGAGCCGATTTATTGCAATTTTGAAAGAATTCCATGTTTTTATTTAACTTTTTCCGAATCAAATCGATTGTTAAGGAACACATAAAAGCCCTACCAAAAGTTTTATTCAAATGGACTTAGCTATGCCTTTCTATAAGCTTAAGAAGTACAAGCGCTACCCTTGTGGTGTCGAGTCATAAAAGCAAGCCTCACAGCTGTTCGTGGCCGCCTGACAGTTTCGAGGGTCGTATTGCTTTCAGTTTAGCAGCCAAAATGTTAGTAATTGATTTTATGGACAATTTAAATGATCGAGATTTTGTGAAAATGTATATATTAAATAAATTTTATTTAAATTGCTTACTTTTTGCGCCAGAAACAAAACTAACGAAATAACGTACTATCACGAACCAGGGGCCCGTTACCTTATATATTTTATCAATATAAAAATGTGTTATTTATTATTATTATACACGGAATAATATGTTGGAATAATTTTATACAGAGTATCTTTAAAATGGCAAGAAACGTTTTTTAAATCAAATAATATTAAGTAAGTACCTTATCAAGAAGATTCAATGCTCAGCGCAAGGTATCAGATAATATGATATATAAGTATGTTACAAAACTTGTCTTTTGACTTGGTATCATATTGGTTTCAATATTATCTAATCTTTTGTCTAGATTTAAAAGCTCACAGTATTATAGATATAGAGTGGAATCCGATACTTGCCCACAAAAGCTAATACCTACGGTAGGTATCACCATAAATAGTAACCCGTTGCGAATATTATGCTCGCATAAATTAGATAATAATATTATTAACACGCATATCGTAGTTGTTGTATTAAGGTTTTATCGGGTGAACTAATATGGGCACGATTGTATGTTGTGACGGCTTGAGAAGAAAAGCGAATATTATTAACAATATAACTAGGTATTTATTTAATAATTGAATTTAAAAATAGTGTATAATACGCATTATTATGCACTTACATTCAATTTTTAGTTATCCTAATCTATACAATATATTTTATTACAAATGCGAAAGTTTGGATGGATGGATGTTTGTACAATCACGCCAGAACAGCTTAGTGGATCTGGATGACATTGGCAGAAAGATGGACTATAGTCTGGAATAACACTTAGTACTAGCTTACTTTTTATTCCGGAAAGTAAAGAGTTCTCGCGGGAAGCAAATAACCTCAATCCAAGCGGACGAGGTCCGAAGCGGCCATCAGCTAGTTATGGATAATTTCGATTTCGAAATACGAGTAGAGTAAAAATTATCATTTATTTATGTTTTTCATTTTTGTTTAGCTGACCCGTCCGGGCTTCGCACGGATGTGCGTAAATACCGTATGTACTATGTAATGATTACCAACTACCTAAAACGTTAAAAATCTACTTTTTAAAGCTATCTTTGAGTTTCTGCTGTTACCCGTACCTTTTTAATGTGAGTGAGTACCAAAATGGTCAATACAAAACTTGAAACAAGAGAGCCATTGGTTTTAGACTATTATTTTTTAATGGTTAATAATAATTGTGTAAAAAAATAAAGGACCTTGCATGGAAGCATTTAAATATGCATACATAATGTGACGGACATGCAAGCTATTTTGCATTGCCCATAATGCCACATTACTAGACCACCATTAATGGTTGTCTAGTAATGTGGCGTTACACATTTCGACCTTGTAAAATGCTGGGTAATGCACTTGAAGCAATTAATGGTTGCTAATGATGAGTAATGAGTAGGATTCACGTATTTTGTTAGTGAGAGGATTTATAATAGTTAATGTTTAAAAAGAAGCCAGAAAATACAATTAAAAACAGCAAAAAATCGTCAGCGTTGGCACCTTTATGTGGTTGACGTCCAGTCTGCTCGCACGAAGCGTTTTTGCTTGATGTTTCTGATCTGAACTGCTAGGGTGTGGAACACCCTCCCAGTGCACGTGTTTCCTGCCACATAATATAACTTAAGTACCTTCAAGGCAAGAGTGAATAGGCATCTTGTAGGCAAGCGCGTTCTTACCTAGACCTCATCATTGCTTTGCACTAAGCATGATTGTCGTCAAGCGCAAGCCTATATCGCAATAAAAAAAAGGATTTAATATTTAAAATATTTGCATGAGATCTTGTGTATGCTTATAAATAAATAGGAAGGTACATTATCAGTACAACGATATTATTTAAGTAGATAATAAGTAATAATCGAAAATTAGGGAATTCAAATTTAATTAATTAAATAAGTAGGTACTTAATATAATTAATAAAGTCGGGGTAAATCTGCTATCTACAAGTCGAAACTAAATCAATTATTTAAAACAAAGTAAAAAGAACGAGAAAACAACTTACCTACCTGAAAATTTTAGCAAACTTTCATTCCTAAAATAGTTCGTCATAATCAAATACTTATTGTTAGTTCATCAATATTTTTCGTTTCCCTAGAAAATAGTTCTGCAAGCCAAGTTTGCGTTTGAAACAAGTTTTCCTAATGGTCTAAAAGTTTATATGTGGTCAAACTGTGTCCGTCAACCACCGTATATGGCATCGCTGAGCCTACGCTGTGCCTGAGGTCACTTAACATGCCCAATTAGCCAACTTTGTGGCAAAATACATCTTGGTTTGTGCGCTAGACGTGCTTGGTTTTGCGCTCTGTGAAACTTAGAGAAAATTTTATTTAAATAAATTTAACTAAAATCACTTTCTCTAAATTTTGGAACGAATAGTTATTGTAAAAAGTAGAATTTGAGTAGTAAAAAAGTTTTGTTTCAAAGTTTAGCAATACACTAAAGTGTTTTCTGGTATGTTATAACTGTTAGTAAACAATTTGTAGAGCTTATATAATTTGCTTTATAGGAAGGCATATAAAGGTTTGTTTGATTGTACACGTACTTGATAAATATTGTGTAAAAATGTGGTGTAATTAAATGAGGTGAAGATAGTGTAATGTTTGTTAGTTTTCAACATTTGTCTAGCAACTGGTCAGTGTTTAGCAAATAAAGGATTTGACACAGACATTCGACATAGTAAATATTCTGTGCATCCGTGCGAAAGCTGCATTTCGTAATGATAATATATTATTTTGTAGCTGTTTAATTTGTAAGTATAAAAAGTCAAGAGGACTAAGACCATGCTTGATACGAGCTGTAAGGTAGGTACTATAAGTAATTTGTAGAACGAGTACGGTCTGTATCAACTTAAAACAACGTAGATTTATTTCCCCATAGTTATGTTAGTTTTTAATCAATTATTGCTAAGTTATTATAAGCTAATTGACCGAGCAAAGCGAAGGTCTCTGAGTCTACTTGAAGGAATTTGCACTTGTCCGTCCGTCCGTCCGTTTGTCAGAGCCTTATAACTTCTGAATTACTGAACGTAATTACTTCAAATTTATATATGGCTGAAAAAGTTATAAAAATCTTTATTTCAGGGGGTCTCTCATAGAAGCGAAGTAAAAAATTTTTTATAACGGTACATAGAGTTGCGGTATATCATTTTAAAGATACCTCATTAGGAATAGAGTATAATTTTTTTTTAAATTTTTCTCCTTTAATTGACGAAAGGGGGGGGCTTTCAAAATGGAGATTATTATATATATAATATAACGTCTAAAGTTGACCTCAGAACTCTCAATTTTCTGAAAGGCTGAGCCTGTACTTGATCAATTATTTGAATTATATCCTGTACTTGAACAACAAATACTAAAATAAAATAAATATTATAAGGAAACGAAATTATTTAATTTTTAAGGAGTTTCAATATTTTTAACAGAACTTCACAATGATGTCAATAGATGGCGCTCTGTAAAAGTTTATTCGTTTCTCCAATAACTCTTTAGCTCTTTTGCGTCTAATGTTAAAAGTTAACTATTACAATACATAGTATATGGATACCGCGAGGTCTCAGTTCGGGGCGAACCGCTAGTTATTTGTAGGTTAAATTCATAAGGTTTGTATAATTGGTCTCAAATCCTATAGTTTTCCTGTGCACTTAGAAATACTTACCGCTTAGATAAGATGTACTGAATAAAATTATAACATTAGCATTTTATGTCAGATGATTTGGTCTATGTTATAACTTACTAGGTACATAAGTTACGTGTCTCAATTACATAATGATATTGGCTTTTCATATAAAGACCTATTAAAACTACATCCATCAAATACATTTTACAAATCAATTAAAAATAACTAATAAATTAATTAATTTAGGAATCTTATTCATAAAAACAATGATATGGCAGTTAACCTGATAAGTAGAGTTATGTTAATTATAAGTACTTGTTTATAGATAATTTGACCTATATGCGGATTCTCAATTCTGTGGATTAGACATCAACTGCACCAAGTCTGGCAGCTAGTTTGGCCTTAAAAATTTGTAGCATATCGAACAAAGAGTATGGATTTAATCGGTTAGTTTGTAAAAATCGTGTTGCTCAAGAATTAACCTAGTTCTATGTAAAAATCTAAATTACAAAATAAATAAATGGAAAAATCTTATACTTCAGTTTCAAAAAGAAAGCTTAGATTTTAATTTTTTGTCCATGTTCTGCACTGAATATTATTTGTTACAAATTGCTATTGACGGAAATGAGAGGACATTAGATTGTGGATTTACCATAATTCAAGTTATAATTACTGTTTTCCGTAATTGATTCGTATGAAAGCTCCGGAGATTCGTGTATTGGGTCAGCTGTGTGTCGAAATGCCCCTAAATAGCGTGTTTATTTTGTTGACATTCTAATACATGAATAGGAGATATTTAAAAAGATATATATAGGAGATATAGATATATATAGGAGATGTAGATATATATAGATAGGAGATAATTAAAAAAAACTGATTTTGTAATAGGTACTCACGAAAAAATTTTTTTTAAATGTTCAAGTTTAGGTTCTTACCTATCTGTAATTTCGTTTCTCGGTAGTTAACGGGCTTTGTAAGAATGAAAATAATCTATAAATTCATTCACAAACCAACATTTATTTATAACAGTTGTAAATAATGTGTTTGTCTGTGTCAGCACCCGGAATGGGTCTACACTGTACAGATCAGATTTTTGCCCTGTATCATACGTTTTTAATGCACGTACGATTTTTTCAGACATGGCCCGAATTTCGGACTTATTTTTAAATGATCAAATTTTATTTTGAACATGTGAAAAAACAAATCTTCTGAATTAAAATAATAACAAGAGCTCTATTATTATATAGGAAGTCGTATTATGAGGTTGACAGTTAATGAAAATTATTTACAGTAGGTAATTATTTTGTAAAGGATCAAGGGTATTAATACAACCATTGCATTGATAAAATAATTATGTTCGAACAAGTAACAGATAGGTACTTCATACAAGCTCAGTAGTGAGTAGTGACCTAGAAATTAATTCATACAGCTGCCAATGAATTACCGCAGTGTCTTACACGCGGGTTAAGTAAAATGTCTCGGCTGTTTGCATCTCGCATTGACCTCCAGCCGGTTTGCCAAACTTATTGACTTATGATTACGCCATACCATGTGTGTGAACTGTGAGGATGCTAGGTGCGGCTTCACTCCACCGCGGAGCACCGCCCGTGCGCACGTCACTTTCGCTTGCATACTAAAGTTGTGCTCCTTTTCAGAACTCGAAAAAGAATACGCGAAACGACCGATCAACTTTGACATTGAAGAAGAAACGCGGAAGAAGGAAACATCGAAGTGGCTCGAGAATCACTTTGGCAGCGAGTCTCGCTCTTCACACGATTCTATAGCTGAAGAAATTGGACGGCGCCCCGAAGCGGGATATTACCCTAAGAAAGCCGAAGACGAAGGATACTACGGCAAAACCTCCTCCTCAGTCCCACCACCACCGGTCTACGGAGATCGAGTTCTTCGCAAAACCAAGTCTTCAACACCATCCGACGAGCGTCCTGTTGTATCGGGAAATAGAACAGGGGGCTATTTTAAGGGCGTGGCAGATTGGTCACAGCGCCGTGCCACCAAGCCCAGAATGCCTGAGCCGCGAAGTTCATCCCCATCGCCACCTGTTGTACGATCTCCCTACACCAGTAACGACCGGCTAAACGACTCCTCACTTAAGCATGTTTACAAACGAGACTCGCCCCAAGGGAGGTCATCGCCGATCGGTCGACGTAATCCGCCTTCGCGAGACGACTCCGCCTACGTTTCATCGTCGACGATGCACAGTCCGCCACGTGGATCCCCGTTAAGGCCATTAGAAACTGACAGATCATTCCGCGAGCCATCGATAGAAGATGATTATCGGCCACCGAAGGCTCCCGAAAGGAAACGCCATTCAAAGAAAATAACGTCTGAAGACCACCGGTATGACAGTGGCTACAGAAGCTCATCGAGGAATGACAATTCGGGCCGTTCGAGAGACAGTCGCGACGAGGGCACCGTAGAGCCTCCCCCAGACTATTCTCCTCCAAGAGATCGTAGAGGTAGTGCGGATAGAGAACGGACACCGCCGCGTCGGCGTGATAGGGATGAGAGAAAGCAAAATCAAAAGACCCGCTTTGCTGATAACGGCAAAAGACCATCGCCTGTTCGGAAATCAGTCGGTTCAGCGATCGGCAACTCGATAAGGAAGCTAGTGGGGAAGATCCGCTCAGCGTCTTCCGAACGGAAGAGCCGCTGGCGCAGTTCTCGGACACCGTCGCCGGAGCACTCGTCTCGCACGTACAAACAATACGGCGGCGAGCTGGCGCCCCCCGCACCCCCGCACCGGTACTACCTCGGCGAAGACCCTTTCGCCCCCAGCATCTACGGCCGAGAGCACAAGTATGAGGGCAGTCCGAGACGAACCGCTGCTGTTGACAGCCGTGACCAACGCGATAGGTAAGAAAGTTTTTTTATTTTATAAAACTAATAATATAAACATCGCAGCGTATACTCGATGATCGTAAAGTTATACATGGACATAATAGCTTGCTACCACCTATTGTTAGACGAAACTATAAATTAGCTTTTTGCAAAATCAGTGTTAACGAGCATTCAATTTTTATTGTGCCCACCTGTATTATCCTTAGACCTTAAATAGAATCTGGTCCTACAGTGATCCATGCCACCTCCTACACTGACAGATACCATGCATAAAATTTAATTATAGCTTCATGTTTTGGTATTATCATAAAATTATAGGCCCAAAGATTTATCGCGGTTTTTATAATCATCTTTTTACGTCTTATTTAGGAGTTTATAATTATGTACTGAATAATTTAATAGACATTGAATTTATTGTTAATAAGTTGCATCGAAGCATGACAGAAACATTACTTGCCTTTGATCGCAAGCTACGATCATACAATTCCATGACCTTAATTACTTATTAAAATAATATAACAATAATTCATTGGTGTTACATTTCATTTAGAGAAAAATTGTGTAACGGGCCTCTGCAAGTTGGTTTCGGCCCCTCGTATGCCTTCCAAATCGATGGAAGAGACAATAATTATAAGAATAATAATAATTGCATGCACCTTAAAATTCATCAATTAATTGGAAATCAAAACCTGATAGGTACACGGTAGAGCAACGAACCCTTAATTTACAAGATTCAATTTATTTTAATCTGGTGCCTTATTAATAATAGTTTAAAAAAAATATTTGTATGTATTGTTAGTAATATATGCACCTAATATTATATTACAAAAGTGTGAAATTCTAAAGTTTACATAACCTCCGTTTTATTAAGTATCATCCATCTTCGAAGTTCTCAATCAGATCGTCACCAATTTTATATGACATCAGCTTCTAATAAGAACATAATTATTATTAACATCAGCTTAGAACAGATAAAAATACACAACATTATTTTAATAACAGAACACAGTAGCAACTAACAATGGCACAATGATAGGCTACGTTTATTATTAGTAGCACAGAATACTAGATTAATCTAATAGATACCTTAAGGGCCTACCTATACCTACAATTATTTAGTCTGAATGATACCTAATTATTAAATTCCTTCATTGTATCATTGCAATGATATCAGATATTCTATAATATACGTTTTTACCAAGAACTTTAAGCGACTAAAAGCAGCAAATACTTGGATAATTTGTAAATTACGATGCAGAAACAGTATAAGCTCATGCAATCGAAGACTCTAGCTGTTGAGTCGCTTTATTTTCAACTAATTGATAATGGTTGCCTCTACTACTTTTCCACTCTGCAAATTCAACAAACTTATTATGAGATAACTTATTATATTAGATAGTGCAGTATTGGAATGTACACCAAGCTATTGGACGAAGTGCAGCTGTGAAATTGACATCACTATGAAAGTATTATAAAATATGAATGTGTGTTTGTTTATAACCTTTTCACGGCCCATTTGTTTTACAATTTTGGAGGCAGAGAGACATCTTAAACATTCACATAATACTAGAGGATGCCCGCGATCTCGTCCGTGTGGACTACGGTATTTGATGCCCGCAAGAACTCTTTAATTTTCCGGGATAAAAAGCCTATGTCCTTCCCCGGGATACAAACTATCTCTATATCAAATTTCATCAAAATCGGTTGAACAGATGGGCCGTGATAGCCCATACTTTCGCATTTGTAATATTAGTATAGATCACAATCACAGTGTTAAATATCTTAAGACAAACAGTTTGGAAATTATTCTTTTGTAGACGCGGAAGATGGAACAGGTGAGCAGTGCGGCGACAAATAACAAGTGTTTTACCCTTGCGGTTGCATTCTTGCTATTGTCGACCTAGTGTCCATTACAATTTATAATTAGGTACTACTAAGATGTGGGAGAATAATAAACGATTTCGATACACGAGTAGAGCCTTATCAGGCATAATTTATTACTATAGGCAGGGCGCAGTTTAAAGACTTGTAGACAATATCACACATGTTATAACATATCTACTTACTTTGTAAAATGTTACTATTGTATGAAACCATTCGTATTCCGTGGCAAAGACATAGCTAGGCAATGGGATGAACACGGTAGGTACGGCCCGGGCTCAATGTTTAAATCCATACTAATTTATTTTCCGTTTCTTTTTTTTAAATTTATTTATCAAAGTACAAATTTTACAATATACACAGTATATTGAAAAAAACAAATGTATTATTATGTATGTCTTCAGAAAAATATTGTTGAACTCAAGCTTAGTTCTCTTTATCATCAAAATCGATTCAGCTGTAAAAAGGTTTGCTCATACCTATTTAGCAATAGCAAGCAGTCAGTCACGACAGGCGACAGATTGTTTTTTTTTTCTTTTAACTATTAATATGGATGTGAATATAATTCGTATTAAAAAATAATTACTTACTATTATGGTCAAATCTTAATATTTTGTTTTGTTCTCTGAAAAGGTAAAGGAGGTCACTAAAATTATTAAATACTTAGTTAAACTTTGTTATATAATCAGAACTTTTGTATAAAAACGCGTAGGACAAATTACTGACTACGCATATTAAACCGTTGGTTGTTTACTCGTAGAAATAGCGAAAAACTGTTTCTTTTGTTATGAAAATGATTCTTTCTGTATTTAAAATAAACGATTTTGCACGCTTTCAAAATGTTTCCTTATTTTGAGACTCTAAACTAACTTGCATACTAATCTGTTTTATCCTTACTTTAAAATCGAGTATGGAAATTCAGTTTGTGCGGGCACTCCTATTAGGTATATTTATTGAAAAAGAAAGTGTGTGCTACTTACAGTAGCAAAAAGTATGCAAATGTGACAGGTATGTGTATGTGTATTCTATTTCGGCAGTTAGAAATGGGTACATGTTTTATTAAGCTGCACGTATAACTGTAATTATAACTTCTAGTCTAGAATATTTAGCAGTAGCTGAAGACAGACTGTTTGGTATAAAAAAAAGTGTGTGAAAATCACACATGGCAGAAGTGAAACTTAGAAAAGTAGTCCACGAGATAGTGGGATAAATGTATCTTGTATTCTATCTCGTTCTCTCGCAGGCTTAAATCCTATTACACCAAAAAAAGACAAACATTTCGGTATTTCGTTTCGTTTTTCGTTTTATCAACCAGAGGCGGATTAAAATAAAACATAAAAAGCAATTAACAAATCAGACTTATTAGAAAATTACAAAAATAGAAAGCTTTGTATATACGTTCGTCCGGTAGCGCCACTTTTACCGTGGCGACAACATCTGTTTCATCAAATTTTCGTATCTCAACGATTCTAAAGAAGTTTCACTACAAAATAAAACCGTTATCATTACAGATAAACTCAAGACCCAAGTATCTCTTATATCAATCAAAACTACGAATCAGTCACACTGACTTTGTACTTTCCGGTATGTCTTGCCATTTAATTCTGTCGTTGTCCATGGGCTTTGCCTAGTATGGATAAATAAGCGGTTTCTCGACAAAACAGCCCTTATTTAGCGTACAAACTTTGAGTCACGTATGTTTGTCGGGTGAAACAGTCTTCAATATGAACTATTTGTTGTTAATGACAAATTGTGAGTCATTGCAAGAAAATTCTTCCACCAGGTGTAGGTTTAGTTTCGGTGTAGGTACTATGTCGTATGATGTAAATTAGTTTACACGAAATCTCATTGCGCATTCATATAGTTTCCTGGTTGTTTTTGTCTTCTCGCCATGCCATTTATATGATTGACTGCTTAGCAAAAAAATTGTCATTAGTTGTATCATATATGTTGGCATTTATAAACTACTAACTTGATCTCGCACATCAGCGCTCTCAGCTAAATCATGATATATAATTGTCCAACAATGTTAATTACAATATGATATTATGTGTCTTAATCTCAGGCAATAAAAGCAAGCTGATTTGCTGTAAACAAAGCGCGATCGTTAGACGTGTGGGTTGAGATTCCCCATTGAATTAAATTACGTTCTTAAACACAAGATTACATGTTTTTATGATACAAGGAGACACAATGGATAAACGTGGGCCGCCTTGTCTTACGATCACGATGTAGTGATAAAATTCTAACAAATAGTTTTTTCGTGTTACAGGGGCCAGTTCTCGAGCACTCTCGGCCGGCTCAGTCACTCCACGAGCCGGCTGAATCCTGGTGAAGCAGACGAAGACTACACGCGAAGCGCGCAGACCCTGCCGCGAAAACTGCACGAGCGTAAGGAGAAAACTGCCGAAAAGCCAAGCTCCAGTAAATACTGGCAGCGCCTCACAAACAACAAACGGTCTACCAGTGCCATTAATATACCGAACAACGTATCAGCATCGCCAGAGGGAAAGATAAACGGGTATCCCCCTGGCCCTGCGAAGCCGGCGCGGACCTACAAAGGTCTCAATAGGAGTAAGAGTTTTGCTATGGGAGCACCTGAACCAGAGACACATCCACGTTACGTTACTGGCATGAGTAGAAACTATTCCACGATGTACAAATCAAATCCACACCTCAGTAGGCTCGATGAGACTCCGGAACAGCTAAAGAGTCCAGGAATAGTGTCAATTATAAACCGGAGCCAGCGTGATTTGGCAGATGCTGTTTCGCGTGAAACTGAGCGTCGACGAGATGGATTGTTTGGTGCGCGTTATGGTAAAACTACGCCGGTAACAAACGGTCACACGAATGGATACAATAAATCGTACGATGAAACAGATAAGAAGAAGATATTTCTTAAAGGACTGCGTGAAAGGGCGCCAGAACTATATCAAACTTTACACGCAGACGACGAATCTGATGGCAGCAGATTGTCATCCCGATACAACACCCCATCGCCGCATTACAAAGAACGGATATCAGAGGAACGTAAAATACCCCTGTTTAAAACTGAATCGTTAAATAGAGAGTCGAGTCCCTTCGTGTCGCGTTTAGAAACGAGAATAAAATCACCAGTGAATCGGCGGGAAAGCAACAGCAGTGACAATTTTTCCGAAACATATCGGTATACAACACGCTCAGGTGACCCTGAAAGACCGAGCGTAACAGATACTGTAGAAACTGTTAGTAAAAAAGTGATTCCATCTAGAGATGGGCGTTCTAAAGAAATAATCCAATCAAGGGAGGTGAATTCGGTAACAAAAAGTCGCGGCTACAACGAACCTCTTACAAGTACAAAGTTCTATGAGAATGGCATTCGCAGCTCTCATGGCTATGAGTCTAGAAATGGAACGGCGCCGCAGTTTCCTGAACGAAGGAAAAGTAATTACAAAGTATCTGAAAAAGTAAGAGATTATTGAATGCCGCACGCGACTTGATTATTATAATTGCCATATTATTTTCATATAACATTTCACACAGACTGATGAGTTGAAATTTAATCACATGTTAAGTTAGGTGGTCATTAACTACATTCGTTAACATGTTATTTGTTAATTTAATGTTAGTTGCATCATGTAAAAAGTCATACTAGCTTTACTAATTTTATTTCGATATTTGTACTAAATAAGTGATCTAATTCCGTCCAGTAAAAAAATTTTAAACGATTACACCTACCTACTCGTGTTATATTGAAAACTACTGATGTAAGATTTTATAATTTTGATAACATTGGAAATATTAAAATTAGGAATTTTAATAATAATTGTACCCGTAAAAATAAATAATGTTTTAATACACAATTATGTCATTGTTTTATTTTATTTAATTTTGATATCTGAAGCCAAAACTGTTATTTTTTTTCTTTCTGTCTTTATCTTGACCTTGTATCACGCTGAAGTTATACTGAATAGAATTCAAATGAAACTTGGCATGATTTACGTACATTAGCGACGTAGGACATAGGATACTTTTACTTACTAAGTTAAAATTAATGAAAGCGTTGTCCAATCTCATTCATTATCTTTTTGGTAGACAGGAGAAACTTTGAAGATTTTCCCGTAAATATTTCAAGGACATTTGTTTAGTCGATTAAGAAATTACAGACATCACAACCCTCAGTATGGCTGGCGTCAATCATTTGGTCGCGTCTGAAGTTGACCGCAGGGCAAGAGGTGAGAAGGCGGGCAGGGGGCGCAAGAGGGTAGATGTACTAATATTGTAAATGCGAACTTGTGATTGTTTGTTTGTTTATCCCTCAATCATGCCGCAACAAAGCAATGGATCGACGTGATTTTTGCATGGATATTATTGAGGACATGGAGAGCGACATTTGCTACTTTTTATTCCGGAAAACTAAGGAGTTCTCATAGAAATTAAAAAACTTATTCCACGCGGACGAAGTCGCAGGGCATCGGCTAGTAATAATAATGATTAAGAATGCTGTTTGTGAAATCGCCTTTGGAATTTTGCGTTTGCTAAGGGTATGATTTAGCTAAGTCTGTACGATGAGAATAGTAACATCTATCGGATAGCTATGACACCACTACAAGTTGACAGAGTTATTATTAAAGTATCACAAAACAAGTACCACAGGTACCGCTAAACAGCCGAGTGAACAGCCAGAGTTCATCAAATAATTTAATAGCTTGTACATAGATGGCGCTTATATTTAAAATTACTAGCAGTTTGCATCCAAATAGTAGAAAGATAAAACTCCCACAAACTTATCTGACCTGGTTAAAGCGTTTAAATATAATAATAAAAAAACTAGTACAACGCGACAATAAGTAAATCTATGTGATACAGCGTGTACATCCCGCAACTATAGCCTGCGATTTCACCACACCACAGAAATTCCTCAAACTACCCTCAACGAACGTGTCACTCCGATACCGGAGCATCTTCCGGAGATGTTGACTTGACAATGCACGATTGTGAAAAATAAAAACAAAAACTGAACACTTAAACAGCTATTGGGGCTGATTCTGTAGTGCACAATCTCTAAACTAAACTAAAATTAGAGCATTATAAATATTGCTAACCCTTTCATAATACTCCCTACGGAAAGGGACAGAACATTTTAGTTTAGTTTAGAGATGTTACATTACAGATTCGGCACTATTGACCATCAATATAAAAAATAATAAACGATAAAAGTAACCTTCTAAATAAAGAGTATTTCAGTCGAGTATATAACTACAAAAGTATACAATTGCGGCGTTTTATGTAAAGTAGTAACTTGTTTTTCTTTGTTTGTTTAGTTTAAACCCACTTAATTCGCGCGAATGCTTTTCGCAGTGCGGACGAACCCTTAATTTTAAGTACAGGGCAGATCAAAAGTACTTAATAAATGTTTTTTTTATAGTTTTATAGTACCGCAGTTTTTTAGTATCCGTATTATTACTGGTATCACTAATAACCTATTATTACGAATAAATGGAATAATTTGTGTAAGACGTGTCATTAAATGTTTTTAGTCCCACAAACTTATCTGACCCAGCGTCGCTAGTATATACCTATTAATATTTAAAAAATCTAAACAGGCATAACAAATTGTTCAGCTTTTAACCACCGGGCCTGATAAGTTGGTGTGATTGTACCTACGTCAAATTGTGCGGTAATAGAAGTCATATTATTTTTATTACTTGACTCGGTTTGTTGGATATTTATTCGTTTCGTCGTTTCAACCTATAGAGGCCTACTACTGGACGAGTTTTTGCTGCATAGACCACCACAGCCAGGTCTAGCCCCACTTACTAAATGCACGGAGGGACACGGCACGTAGCGTCGCTAGTATATACCTATTAATATTGAAAAAAATGTAAACAGGCATAAAAAAATTGTTCAGCTTTTAACCAACGGGCCAGATAAGTTGGCGTGAAGAAGAAGAAGAAAGAATACTTGTCGCTACGTTCCGTGTCGTGCCGCGCTTCTGTAGTGGGGCTAGACCTTTATGCCGCTTGCTTCCAGCGGCTTCCGGCAACGCGGTTGTGCTCTTCCAAACACCTAGTGGGGGGTTGCCCAATCATGTCCAACGCTGCGCTTTCCAGTACTAAGAATCGAATATGTATATTTATTTTTTACAAAAACAATTAACTTTCGAAAAAAAAAAAAAATTTGAATTTGTCTGAGTAGGTATGTGTTACAATGAATAGCCGCAGCATACTTATCTAGTCAGGCAACCCTGACGTTAAAATTTTTGATACAGTTATACATATAACATAGGTACCTACACTAGCGGCACGCTATGATGGCCGGTTTGACACATTACAATAGTGATGTGGAATGTCAATTTATTCTCGAACAAAAAACAATTAAGTTTTGTTTTTGTACCTGATTAAATAGGTTTAATAAAACAAAAATGTATATGTTTATTTAATTTATTTGAACGAACTGAATATTTGAACGAAAATGAATATACATACTTTATATGCACACAAGAAACATATGAATACAAAAGATACCAAAAAAGGTGCCACAAAAGGCCATAATTAATCAGATTCGTCCATACTACTATTTTCACTGTCGTCACTGCTATCATCACATACATTAATAATTATATGTTCGTTTTCTATAATATTATCTATTTTCACATCTCTTTCATAATCTTCCCTTATTAATTTAACAGTTCTATTCACAACCTTTTCCCAGTCTCCTTTAGTCACATGTTCACAAGCTTCTTCTAATAATTTTAGCATTTTTTTTGTGGTAAATGGGGGTTCTGTATTGTGTCTTGCAGCATATCCCTTAATTTGAGCCCACACCAACTCAATCGCATTATACTCACAATGGTAAGGCGGTAACCGTATAACTCTGTGCCCATGTTCTAATGCTATTTCGTCAATGACGTATCGGATCTTGGTTGGTTTGTTTTCTTTTAAAAGACGTACTAATTCCGCTTTTAACATATTCATGTTTGCATCTACGCCATTTTTACGAAGCCATGCGACGATATCAGCTTTCTTTTGGGATTGGGCAGGTGGCTTGTCAATTTGCATCGAGTGGTATGGGGCGTTGTCCATAATTATAATAGATGGTTCAGGGAGGCTACACAACATTGAGGTAAACCATTCAGTAAACTTTTCTCCATTCATGTCTTCATGATAGTCTCCAGTGGTTTTTGACGCAAAAGCCATGAGAGAACCTTCGACAAACCCGTTGATGGTTCCGGCGTGACAAATTATAAGTCGCGATCCTTTTCCTACAGGAACTTTGGAAGTAGATGCTGCTGTGTCATCGTTCCAAGAACGGCCTACAGTATGGTTAGCATTAAGCCATGTTTCATCCAAGAACACAACATTTTGCCAATTTTTGATTTCTTTCACTTGCCGTAAAAAAGTATACCTTGCCATCGCTATATCAAATCTTTCCATCAATATTTTGCGTTTGTTACATTTTTTGTATCGAAATCCAATGGTCTTCAAAATCTTCGTTAAAGAACTTTCCCCACCGAAGAATAATCCAGCTTCCTTCAGTGAATGCACCAACTTTTTTCTTGTTGGATACTCCTTCTGTAAATAGTAGCCGTAAACATGTCTTCGGATAGCATCGGCATCAAAGCTATCGATGCCTACGACTGGTTTTGCTCGTTTTCTCTTTTTTGGTGTGTGAAGTTTATTTTCTTCTGTGCCAGTCTCGCCATATTTTTTTTTAGTTATCCGTCTAACAGTTCGTTGTCCAATATTAAGCGCATCAGCTACGCGTTCAACCACTGACGTTATAGGTAAAATTGGCCCTCCATTTTGAGCTTCACGATCGAAATAGTTACGAAGGCGTATTACGAACTCACGTGTCTGACTATTTAGAACAGTTCTCTGCGTACGTTCGGTCATATCGACGAAATCCACAACAAAGGGCTTGAACAGAGTCCAAATTAACGAGCAAGGGTCAACAGTAATGCAGTATCAATATTTGAAATCCAAAGCCAGGTCAAAACTATATCACAATCGCATTGCACTGACAGTTTATACTTTTCGAAGCAACGTCAATTCGAAACTGCTTTGTTTTGCATTGAGCATTGACGCGAGTTTGCCGGAGGTAGTAGTTGTGCTAGCCAGCGATCCTATGTGACGATCGTATTAGATTCCATTTTTAAAAATTTATTGATATTTTTTTGCGATTTCAGAGGTTTGTCCACATAGTGAAAATTGTTCATATTCACAAGTACATTCACCCCTTAAATGGTGCAAACTGATTTTTCTACACTTGTATACATTTAAGAAATCAATTTAATAAATAAATTTTGAGTCCTAAACCTAAAACTACATTCGATAAAATTTATGAATCTCTGCACATCACTATCGTCAATAAAGTAATACAATTATTTCCTTCAAAGTCGTTATCAATTAATACGGAACTTCATGAGCGGACAAACGTCAAACCGGCCATCATAGCGTGCCGCTAGTTTAGTCATTGAAATAGAATGAGTAATAGAAACAGGGTTACAAACAAAAATCATCGCAAATATGTCCCAAATTACACACACTTACACATTTGAGTTTCTGACCGGTAAATGTAGAAATAGATATTAAATTAACAACTTCAGCTAATTATGCACCTTAAGAATAACATATAAAAGCTACATTACAATTGGAAAATATTAATTTGTAAGACGTTCTGTCATCAGAGAAAGCGTAGGAATTATAGGCCTATTACACTGCACTTTTTTCAGGGCCCTGTGGGAAGGGTGGCCGCTAGTTAGAGCGTCGCTTACTAAACAGCAATAAGGACCAATTTAGGGACCCTTACTCTCTAAATCTTATTACACTACACTGATTTAAGGGTAAGGGTCCCTGTAAAAGTGCAATGTAATAGGCCTATAACCTTCTTCGTAGATATGTCTTCCTAGAAAAGGCCAAAAACAAAAATTCAATGGAACGAAATTCAACTAGAACAATGGGGGCATGGAGTTGCAGAATATTTTTTTCCGTAAAAAATTATTACTAGCTTACCCGCCCCGCTTACTTATGATAAAAATCTAGGTTATGTGATTTTCAACCGATTTTGATGAAATTTGGTATAGAAATAGGTTGCATGATGCATCCTGGGGAAGGACATACGTTGTACTCCAGAAAATTACGGAGTTACCGCGGAGAATAAAAAAAATATATATCCACGCGGACGAAGTCGCGGACATTATATAGTTTATGACAAATACATGAAATTTGGGAACTGCTGTTTTTAGTAATCGACGCCTTTGCGCGTGTCCACTAATATCTAATTTATCGAAATGTATTGAACATAATATATATGTATTTTTGGATGGATATAAAACTCTTCTCCTCTTTCTTTCGCGACTATAGATATCCATTCTGCACAACAAAATGGATTGCCAGGGAATCTACAAACAAAAAAACTTTTAAAGTACCAATATTACTCCAAGCATCCCCTGTTTGCCGAAAAATCTATATATTTTACAATATTTGACGCGTTGTCACAAATATTGGCCAAACAATAACATTAATATTGAGCAATCATTTCATTTACTTTTTGAATCCATTTAACAACATGAAAATTCATTTTATTGATACAAACTTCCCGAAAAAAGATATTCCCTCCGAAGTTTTAGTGTTGCGGTGGGAATTAGAACAATTTATAAAGGAGTTTGCTATAGTTGGCCCATAGCAATGTCAAATAAGTGCACTTTCGTATTTTGTGCTGTAATTGTTCGGGGACATTTTTGAAGTGCTAATCGGACATCTAGTATAGGTACAAAAATTTTACATCAATGTACCTAGTACAAGTATATTCTAGTATCATAGGATAGCACTTCATAGAAGTTACATCTTGAATAAATAAATAATGTCTTGAATAAATTACAAATAACGTCAGGCTTTGTAGACACAGGAACAGTCAAATTACCTATTCTTACAATAAGTATATACATACAATACATGGCTATAATATCATGATATTAATAAGTAATAATACCTAATTAGCGAGCTGACTACAATTGAAAAAGGCCTTGGTATATTGTTTCTACTAAACAGAATACGTAGCATGGTATTTTGTTTAAATATAATATCCATCAGCCTGTATTCGTCCACAGCTGGACATAGGCCTTTTGGAGAGCACGCCCCCACACACGGTCTTCCGTTGTCCTCATCCACCACTTCCCGCTACATTTTTAATCGGGAACAGCGGCGCGACCGTGGCGGGAAGTAGGGGCCTTTGTGTGTTGGCGCTATTCATCCAAAGAAACGCCCATAATGTCCACGCTGGGCAGGCGTGTTGGTCGTCGCAATGCTAGACACACTGGAATTACTAGACACTAGACACATTGGCTAGACTGGAAAACTGACACCGGCCTGTGTAATTTTTCCAGTCTACCCAATTTTTAAATGGTTATCCCGCCATTTGTCGGTCGCCAGAGCCTCGTTCGTCGACAAGCAGGGGGTACCGCGGGCAGGTGAGGTTGGCTGTTGGAGTGCTGAGATGTTGGTGCACTCCCTTACCCTTTATTATAGTGATGAGATTAGAATGGAAAAATAATAACAGCTGCAGTATGTTTCTATCATTAATTAGTAATTAGTATCTATAAGCCGTTGGTCGGTAATCACTCATCCAAATAATAATATCGCTTCGGCCTGCTATAATTCAAAGACCTATCATGTTAAACACGACTACAAACTGATAATTTTATAAATAAGCCGGATTCCTCTTTATTCTGAACTACGAATAAAATCGAATAACGTAAGCGAAGTTAAGTTAAGATGCTAGCGGCTTCGCTCATGTTATTCGATTTTTAAAGGAAAATTTAAAACTCACGTTTTCAATTTTCAAAAATTGTATGCCAAAATTCAGTGTGTTCCAAGGTCTAGTGGTTCAAGATGCGCTTTGATAGATGAGTTTTCATTTTATCTATAGGTAATAGCAAAGAGCATAAAGAACCAGGGGTAGAGGTACAACTCCATACAACGGGTACCATAGTTCTAAAATAAATTCTAGATGACGTTACTTGTCTCGAATAAGTATAAATTTTGTTTAAATCAACCGAAACTCAATGATTTTGTTGTTTTACTTTCTTTTACCTATTATTTATTAAGTTTAATTATCTATTAAATATAAAATTTTCATAAAATCCGATAGCAAAAAGTTTATTTCAAAGCTTTCGTTTTAACGCCATCTAGAGCTAAGCAGAAGAACTACAGAGTATCAGCGATGATAAGCAGATTTTGCTTAAGTATGGAGTTGTACCTCTACCCCTGGTTCTTTATGCTCTTTGGTAATAGGTATACTATATGTACTATATGTGTATGTAAAAATTGTTCCGCAGTTTAATGAATCTATCTGAGTATAGCTAAGTTAGTCAACTATTTTTTGTCTTGCAATTTGGAACTAGTTTATATTATAGTCGTAATAATCCTAAGTTGCCTGAGCCTGAGTTTTTAGGATTGCGTAACGAAATTGTAAAAAAAGAAACCCTAATAGCGCAACTCTGACCATCGCGTCGGTCTGTCCTTGTTCGTCGTTCATAATTCAATGGGTCTGTCACACTTGTTGTTTCAGTAACTACTAATAATGCTATGGTAATGCTAACTTATTTGTAATGAAAGAAAATATTAATATTTTTGTAAAAGGGTTTGATACTGGGTCGGGAGGCCCAATAACCTTACGTTCGAATTTAGTTGAGCGAAATTCAGAGAAATCTCTAATTAGTGCAGTTTTCTAGGAATCAGCAATAAACAACAAATATAGTTTATCGATATAAAGTAAAAGAGAATAATTTATACTGTAGATGAATTACTAAATATTATGTATCAAATTATGCCCTCCCACGGAACCCTTGAAGGGTGAGTCAGACCGCACTTAGACGCTTTTTTATGTATACTAATAAACATAACTAAAAATAGCACTCATCTCTACATTATTAATATTTTTATATCTACAAATATAAAATTATATTTTATCTGTTTTTTCATGATGAATTACTTTAGTGGTTAGTTCTTATTTATGCAATAATAATTAAAATCTTGTGTCTACAAAGTACAAACATAATAATATAAGATGCGATAAAATTCATTAATAAATTAACTATAACCTATTTTACTTAGTACTTGTTTTGTTAGAATTAAAATGGGTTAATTTTACCGCCATAAAAATTGCTCTTATCATAAAAATATTGGTGTGTGTGTCATGAGTCAGGAGTTGACCCATGAGATAAAAAATTTCATCGCCGTTCAATTTAGTTTATCTTCGAAATGTTAAATTCTCGTTTTTTACATATTTTTATACGACTGCCTGAAAAATGGAGTATATTGTTTTCAGGGTTCATGTATGTTTGTATGTATGTATGTATGTGAGTTTGTATATTCCACCATAACTTCTATACGCCTAAACCGATTTTGATAAATGAGGTATCGTTAGAATCCCTAGCTTATTCCGGGTGACACAGGCTAGTAAAATTTTTAAAAAAATTTTTGGGGTGACCATGGTCCCGCATTAAAGACCAAAATTGAAAAAAATAATTCGAAAATAATATTAACTATATAATCATCATCTAGAAAATGATGACAACATTCATTCACATTCACAAAAAAATATCATTTAATAAAAAATGTGAATAAGATTCCAAAGGCTATATATGCAAATCGCTTCATAAGGAAGTAAACTCCAAAAATAATATGGCAGGGCAGTCGTATTTTTTAATTCGTTAAATCAATTTTACTTGTTACTGTTACCGTTGAAAGATTTCACGCTTAAATTACCTACATACCTATTATACACAAACAAAATCCTACTTAGGTATGCGACTGTAAAATATTTATTACAAAATATTGATTCGTAGAATTCTTTTTCATCTATACCTGCATAGGTCCACAGGTGCTTTGCCATAATATGATCAGTCTTTACTTTACCTTTAATTTGAACATAATAATAAATTATGATACTGATACAGTAACGTGGATACTTTTAGTAAATTACTGGGATAATTCTAGAACATTGGTCCTCTGTAAACAGAAGAAAGAAAATTGATAAAGAAAAACACAACTTATAGCTTCATGTACATGAAGCTATAAGTTACGAGTACTCGTATAATATTTCTGCTTCGTGCGCGCAACTATCTTAGTAGGTATATATTATATCATCGTAAGTCTATGGATGCGAGATTTATATTGGTCAAGAATATACACACACACATAAGTTAGTGTTTTTATATCTAATTCTAAGATATAATGCGTTTGTTACTATCAAAAAGAAGTTAGATTGTGGGTGAAACCGCACAGAAAATGTGGGTCTTTTAGAGACATCTTATACTTTATATTTTTATTCAAACTACTAAGTACATTTTTCTCATACTAAAATAATAATAAATTTCTTATAATAATTAATGTTCTATTTATCGCTGCCTGTTTTATACAATGGTGAGTGGTGGTTAAAAGTTTTAAATCAAGTGTTACGTTTTAACTTTTAATACAATTTTAGTGGTTGGTGATTATAAAATTGTGAATTCGAAATATTTTGTTTCTTATTTCCATATTTTACGAAAACTTAAATGCCTGTAAATAATATAAAGAAGAACCAGAAGCCTTATTTTGTAAAACCTGCATCAATCATTTGTAACTGTCTCAATTTTTGTGATTGCCTGAATTGTGGTATTCTCACTGCGTCAATTGATTTTGGCCAAAAGCGAAAGTGTGTTAGCATATCATTTTTACGTAATAAGAACCCAGGCAATTTTGTCATACCTTTTTTGTACATAAATTATTTCCCTATACTAAGCAGGATATCTTTTTAATTTTATGGCCTAAGGGGAATATAAGTTTCGACGAAAGTACCTACCTACCTAAAAAAATTGTGCTTTCATGCTAATCAAAATGTTGTGATTATTTTGGATGTCGTTATCTTAAAAGTTTGAGATAATTAAAAATTAAATGGTGTTCGTTGATAAGCGCATTACTTGAGAACTGCTGGACCGATTTGGTTAATGGTTTTCTTTTGAAGGTTCGTGATGTTAGCGAGTAAGGATTTTAGGGAAAGAAAAATTGGAACGTTGCCTGTAAAATCCGTGAAAAGCTGAAAGTCATTTCTTTCTATGTGCTTTTTGTATGAACCCAATTTATAGAAATTTTTACGACGAGGTGTATCGGGTCAGCTAATTAAATATAGGTAGGTACTTATTGATTGTGAAAACGTAACCGCGAGTGAAACGATAATTAAAATACAATTAATACAATACATTTTTTTCTATTTCTTTATTCTAATTATTTATTCTATTTCAATTGTTTTTCTATTTCTAGTTTGGCCTTGAAGTATTATTTCTTATGATATTTCTCAAGCAGCATGATGCAGTTAACATCCTGTACGTCACACCATTTACTTCGACGTCCCATAACATGCTACTATCTCCAATCGGTCTGGAGCTAGCTCGCAGAGGACACAATGTTACTGTTATAACATCTCACAGGGAAAAGGATCCACCGCCTAATTACCATCAAGTCATGGTAGATGATATCAAAATTTGGGAATTATCGGGTGAGTGGCAAAATTTAATTCGTGGAGACATTTATATCTATTAATTGTTTTGAGTAATGGTTATTCTCTTATATGTAATTTTAGAAGAAAACACTGGTTATTCATTTTCTTATATTTTAACTAGACTAGATGATGTCCGCGACTTCGTCCGCGTGGATTAAGTTTTTGATTCCCGCGGGAACTCCTCAATTTTCCGGGATAAAAGTTGCCTATGTCCTTTCCCAGAATACAACCTATATTTGTACCAAATTTTATCAAAGTCACTTGAATAGATGGGCCGTGAAAGCATAGCAGACAGACAGACAGACGGACAGACAGACAGACACACACTGACATTTATAATATTAGTATGGAATTAGTATGGATAGTCTGGAAGTATGGATTTAACAATTTACACAAATACAGCCGTAACGCCATTGTAGACCATGCAGTAGACCATCTCATAATACCTAATCTTAATAAGTATATAAAACAAAGTCGGGTTTGTTCTAACACTTATAACTTTAGAACGGCTGGATAAAATTTGGCACAGAGACAGATTATGGAATGGAAATAGCACAGGCTTTTATCCTGGCAAATTAAGGAGTTCCCTCGGGACTCAAAAAAACTTAAGCCACGCGGCGAAGTCGCGGGCATCAGCTAGTAATATATAAATACATATCCATAGTAATAGCATAATTTAGAAAATAGGTCCACGTCAAAGCAAAAAGCTACAGTAAATCTTGGAGAAGCTTTAGTTATTTTTTTCTGGAAAATTTATTCAACTTAAATAATAACTTGCTAACGTGATTTACAATTTAATTTTAGGTGATGGAAGGCCAAACGTATTCACCATGACTGATATATCTATAGAAGAGTTTCACCACAAGATTTTATGGGGCGCCGGGCTAGCTTTCACAGAAGTAGTTTTGAAATCAACTGAAGTCAGGGAATTTTTAAGAAAAGACAACGCTTTTGATTTGGTCATTTGTGAGCAATTCTTCCACGAAGCTTTATACATGCTAGCCTATAAGTATAATGCACCTTTAGCATTAGTCACGACTTTTGGAAACTGCATGAGACATAATATAATGGTGCGCAATCCTTTACAACTTGCGACCGTTATTCCTGAGTTTCTTATTGTGAACGAACCTGGTAGCTTTTGGGGAAGATTGAGAAGTTTATATTTTACTGCGTATGAGTATATATACTGGAGGTTTGTATATATCAGAAAACAGGAACAGTTAGTGCAAAAATATATGTCGGATTTGCCTAAACAGATACCGAGTTTATATGAGTTACAACAGAATTGTTCTTTGATGCTGATAAACAGTCACTTTAGTTTTGACCCTCCCAGCGCTCTTTTACCGAACATTGTGGAGGTTGGAGGGCTTCACCTTTCGCGTAGTAATACAAGACTTCCAAAGGTGAGCATTTTCTATAGTGCATTTTTTATACGACTGTCTGAAAAAAGGAGTATATTGTTTTCAGGGTTCATGTATGTATGTATGTATATATGTATGTATGTGAGTTTGTATATTCCACCATAACTTCTTTACACCTGAACCGATTTTGATAAATGAGGTATCGTTAGAATCCCTAGCTTATTCCGGGTGACATAGGCTAGTAAAATTTAAAAAAAACGATGTGGTAACCATGGTCCCGCATTAAAGACTAAAATTGAAAAAATATTCGAAAATAAGATTAACAATATAATCATCATCTAGAAATTATGAGTAGATTCCAAAAATATATAACACTATAGTTCAATATCCAGTGATTCACAAAAAAATATCATTTAATAAAAATGGGAATAAGATTCTAATATAGCTAGATTTTATTAGATTTTTAACTTTTTAGTTCGTTGTTCAGCAGGGCAGTCGTGTTTTTTAATTTTTTTAATTATGACCTGTTTTCCTTCTTTCCTTTCCTTCAACAAGTTTCTTATTCACTTATCTAAAAGTCTGTTTATCTATCCATTGTAATTATGTTTTGCACATAATTATAATTTTATGCGCAACTAACAGAGAATGGACACTAGGTATTATAATAATTCGTTTGTACGTCATTGGGTGATGTAGGTATAATATGTCTGATGTCGGTTTAATTATTGTCCAGCAATAATTAAACCGACTGTGTGTGTAGCAATCAACAAACAACAACAACAAATAGGGTTTTTCTCGGTTTTAACGTAGATCCTGTTTATATTTCTTTACAAATCTGTAATTTTTGTGTCCGCTATGTTTACATAGCTTTAATATAGGTTTTACTTATATTAATGATTTCTACACGCGATTAAGTTACCTGTCTACCAAGGTTGTAGTTAGTTAAGATTAAAATTTATTATAATGCCTATGTGTATCAATTCCTTCAGAGTTAGTCTACCTGTGCTAACCGCTGAAACCTGCACTGTCGAAATTTTCATTCAATTTACTCTTATCCATTGAGGAGTTCCGTTCTCCGTGTCCGAAGATATTCATCAGATCTTCACCAAGTTTATATGGGGCCACCTCTGAAGTATGAACTATCAAACAAAAAAAGAATCATCAGAATTGGTTCATAAGTGGGGGAGTAATCGCGTAACAAACAGACAAAAACATACAGTCGATTTAATAACCTCCTCCGTTTTTTTGAAGTCGGTTAAAAACGATGCCAAGTAACAAATCGACATACTGAAGACACTAGATTGATAATATTATTTAATTTCGCCGTAAGTCAGCAAAAATCAAGCTACTAAAAACATTAATAATAAGCTACTAAAAACATAAATAATCTTCTGCTAAGTACTCCTAGACATTCTTCTTCCTTCTATAGTACTTCTTTTACTGTTACTACTATACGGCTTTGGAATTCTCTCCCCTTGGATATTAGACTATCTCAATCGCTTCCTATCTTCAAAACTAAGCTGAAACAGCATTATTTATCATCTTAATATCTATTTGTCGTCTATAATCTATTACTATACATTATTTTCTTTCTATTATATCTATTCAGATACTTATAATTATATTTTTTATTACTCATTACTGTATCTTTTTGTATATTAGGACTTAATTTTTTCTCTTTAGTACACCCCTTCCGCTTTCTATTTCAATGTATCCTTTGCCCTAAGGTTGCCTGGAAGAGATCGCTGTTTGAGCGATAAGGCCGCCTGTTGTGCCATGTCCGTTAGATTATTATATCTATTGTATTTTATTTTTTGTATGGTATACAATAAAGTATATTTTACTTCTACTTTAATACAATAAGTAGGTATTTACTTTCCAACCACCGCAACTTGGAAACAATATTTGGGTTTTCAATCGCTCGTTGATTAAACTCCGTAGGTTCCTAAATACTATGTTTCAAGTACTGCATCAATTAATTAGTTTAGTTATCCTATATTATAGAATATTATGCCTCCTGTAAGAATATGATCTTTAGATTAGAAATAGATATGTCACCGTAAGATTGTAAAAACCGTTAGATTATAATCTAACTCGCGAAATTGCAAACTGTCGAAAGATTACCATTTAACGCATTGTTTTTCGGTAAATTGTAATCTGTCAGGTATATTAACCCGATAGAACCCAAGGCCGGGCACTGCCTCATTATTTATGTCGAACTCTAACCTAACCTACAAGAAACAGACAAGAAAACGTAAATACAATGAATATTTCAAAAATTGACTCTCGGAACATTGAACGGTTCACAATCTTTCAACAGTTTACAATTTCACGAGTTAGATTATAATCACAATAGTTTTTACAATCTTATGGTGACAGATATATGTTGAGAAGCACGTAGTACGAAGCACTTCACTACCCATGTGAAGTCAAGGTGGATGTGCAACTAACTGAGACCAATAATTGATCTTGCATGTTTCAGAATCTACAAATACTTATGGATGAATCAATTCATGGCGTTGTGTATATGAACTTCGGGACAAACGTGAGGAGTGCAGAACTTCCAGAGGAAAAAAAGAGAGCATTTCTAAATGTGTTTAGAAGATTAAACCAAACGGTCATATGGAAATGGGAGGATGATGGTCTAGAAGACAAACCTAAGAATTTAGTTACACAAAAATGGTTACCGCAGAAGGAAATTCTTGGTAAGCTTTATGAAGAAGAACAATTTAAAAAATCTCACATCTACAATTTATCTTTGATTAATCTTGCTTTGACTTTTCTATCATAGTTTGAGAAGGACTAAGAGCCACACACATGGCGTATTTTGTATGCGTAGACAACGCGTGTATCACGAACTCACGTGAACTCGAGTGTCTGCACGTTTTCTCTTCCAAGACGTGTTCAAAGGCTGCGTCTGAAGCGCGTAAGGCGCCGTCCTATTGTCATCGCTCGTGCGATGATGCGTGTTCCGACGAAGACGTGTTTACGCGCCCGTGCGTTCACACATACTGTGTTCTACTGAATGTCCTATTGAAGATCACGCGATCATGCGATGCGATCAAATTGTCTAGATTTCGTCGCGCGACCATCGCGCACGGACGATCGCAGATCAACCTAATGGCGCTCGCGCGACCACGTAGGGAGCGGAGGATACCACGTTAAAATTTTTCTTCTTTTTTCCGTACGTCAAAATACTGATTGTGAAATTCAGTTTCCTCTGTTTCTGTTTTATAGAGTATAAATTATGTGGTCCACGTTTTATTTTTTTAGTGCTGTTTACGATTAAAGAAATATTGCCCGACAGCAAAAACTGTGCATCTCTGTTATGAGCCATTTCGAGTGTGATCGCATCCAAAATAAGACACACGTTTTCTTATCGCGCGACCAGTTTCATCGCACGATGAAATCGCATCGCATCATCGCGCGAGCCGTGAGCGATGACAATAGGACGGCGCTTAAGTATAGTATGCGATAGGATCGCGTTTGTATCGCGTCGTCTGCGCGTATTAAATACGCCGTGTGCAAAGGACCTAAAAACGCGTCTGCTCAAATTTACAGAATCATTAAACTTTAATATTATCATTTTATTGTGAGTAGAAATCATAAAAATGATATTATAAATAACGAATCTATACTAATATTATAAATGCGAAAGTTTGATGGATGTATGGATGGATGGATGTTTGTTACTCAGTCACGTGACACGCCGGACCTGCTGAACGGATCTACATGAAATTTTGCGCAGAGATAGATTATAGTCTGGAATAGCACATAGGCTACTTTCTATCCCGGAAAATTAAGGAGTTTCCGCGGGAACCAAAAACCTCAATCCACGCGGGCGAAGTCGCGAGCATCAGCTAGTATAATATAGTATTGCATTTGGCTGCATCACACCTAATGGTTATTCAGGAGTCGAGAGCGCCTTCCTAGAAGAATGCCTATCCACTCTTCATTTTAAGTATCAATTATTTATCAGCTAAACGGGATCCGTCCGGCGATAAAAATGACTTGCGTTGTATTTTATTTAGTTATAATTTTAGGGAATGCTAAATGAAAATACAAAGTGAAAATTGTTTCATTTTCAGCTCATCCCAACGTTAAGGTATTCATATCTCATGGAGGGTTAATAGGAACTCAAGAAGCGGTGTTTAATGGAGTACCTCTTATCGGTGTGCCAATATATTGCGATCAATATAACAATTTGCTGTTAGTCAAGGAAGCTGGCTTTGGGCAAATTTTGCAGTACCACGACATCAGTGAAGAAAAATTTGAGAAGATTCTTACTGATGTGATTAATGACGAAAATTATGCCAAAATGGCAAAAGAGGTTTCTAGAAGATTTAAAGATAGACCTTTGCCAGCCTTAGATACCGCCATGTATTGGTTGGAGTACGTTGTAAGAAATAAAGGAGCAGCATTTATGAAGAATCCTGCAAGAAATATGAGTTGGGTTGCATATGCCATGATGGATGTGTATGCATTTGTATTAGTCCTATTTGTAGCAGCTTTGCTAATCACTTTGAAATTAATTTTTGTTAGTCGAAATATTTATTCTCTGTACCAGTTGCGTCATACAAAAGTTAAAAAGATGTCATAAGGATTATACTGTTGTTTTTTTTAACAATATTAAACCTTGTTGTAAAAGATGTATGCGTCTACGTGAATTGCATAATTCCAGTAGGGTACGTAATTATATGATAGTTAATGACAATTCAACTAATGAACCACAAAATGGTAATGGAAAGATGATAAGATTCATTTTGTTCGAACATTATTCCTTGTACACATCTTACCAAAAAATGCGAACAACTACACTACACTGCTACTTAAACTTTGTGGTTATCTAAATTAAAAGAGTCTGCACTTAATATCAAAAATCTGTAAAGTAAGTTTTATAAAATTCCATACTTAATATTATAATGAGAAAGTGTGTCTGTCTGTCTGTCTGTTACGCTTTTACTGCCCATCTTTTCCACCGATTTTGATGAAATTTGGTATAAAGATAGGTTGCAACTGGCATCCCGGGAAATCTTCTTAGTTATATAAATAAATCTCTTTAATTAAATGGGCTACTTTTTATCCCGGAAAATCAAGGAGTTCCCGCGGGAATGAAATATATAATCTACGCAGACGAAGTCGCAGGCATCATCGAGACCTAAAATCAAATTACATTAAAAAGTAGCAGCATTATGTTAATAAAATACGAATCTCGATTTTTTGTTGATTTTAGAGTGTATTATTACTCGTATAGTCTGGTCCTATCGTGACAAATGACAATAGTCCAATTGTTTGATAAGAGAACGCGAGACCAGGTCCGACGAAATCTACTGCGAGTTATTCAAATTGTACTTGGTACGATATTTAAAAACCGTTTTTACTAAGCCTATCTGGTGTTTGAAGTTTTTACAAAATAAGTAGTTAATTGTATACCGTCAATATGGTAAGTTTTTGAAAGATTTTAACTCAATTCTGTCAATCTTTTAATTAATAAATGTATTTTTTGTTCGTATCTTACTCATTTGCACAGTGTAATTAATGTTTGTGGTATTTAACGTAAATATTTGAGTGATGTTGTATCATTTCTATTGCAGGTGAAAGTGCTACTGACGGTGATGATAATAATTGTTAGTTATGCTGATTCGGCAAACATTTTATTTGTTATGCCCTTTTCAGCTATGTCTCACTATATATTTTTAAGACCAATAGGACTAGAACTAGCTCACAGAGGACATAATGTGACAGTAATAACAACACACTTAGAAAAAAATCCACTGCCAAACTATAAGCAAGTACAAGTTAGCCAAAAACAAATTTGGGAGCTGATTGGTAAGTATTTTATTAATGATATGAGAGTACTTTTTTGTTTCAGGTTCAAACATACAAGTAGGTATCATACTAATATTATAAATGCGAAAGTGTGTTTGTTTGTTGGTTTCTTGGTTTGTCCTTCAATAACGCCGCAATGGAGGAAGTCATCGACGTGACATGGGCTACTTTGTATACCGGAAAATTAAGGAGTTCCCGCGGGAATCAAAGGCTTATGCTATATAGCTAGTCAGTCAGTATTCCTTTAATAAATTTTTTAATGAACTAGAAGATGCCCGCAACTTCGTCCGCTTGAATCAATATTTTCTAATTCCCGCGGGAATTCCACAATTTTCAGAGATAAAGTAGGTATCCTACGTCCTTCCCCGGGATGCGACATATCTCTGTACTCATCAAAATCAGTTGACAAAACGGGTAATAGACACAGTTTTGGTTTTATAATATGAGCATGTATATGGAATGACTATTAAAAAAGTAAAATTTAGATGAAAAATTCATTGTTCTTTTATCTGTTCTTGTAAAATTGTATATTTATTTGTTTTTTTTACAATAATGCAATATAATAGTATAGGTAATTCGCATTAATAAAAACAAACCTTTTTCGTAGGAAACGAGACTCCCACTATTTTTGATATGGCTGATTTGTCTACTGAAGAATTTCATCATAAAGTAGTTTGGCCGGGAGGAATTGCCTTTACAGAGCTAACACTAAATTCCCCCGAAGTTAAAGATTTTTTAAAGAAGGACAACACATTTGATCTAGTAATATGTGAACAGTTTGTCCAAGAAGCTCTGTATGCATTATCTGTAAAATATAACGCTCCCTTGGCAATAATATCCACGTTTGGTAACTGTATGAGACATAATATTATGACAAGGAATCCTCTTCAACTAGCTACAGTTATAGCGGAATATTTGAATATAAATAATCCCGGGAGTTTTTGGGGAAGACTGAGGAATTTATATTTTACCGTTTATGAGTATTTATGGTGGAGATATTTCTATCTTGGCAAGCAGGAGGAGCTTGTTAGGAAATATCTACCAGAATTGATCGATAAAGTTGGTAAAACTCCAAGCTTATATGATTTACAGAAGGATACTTCCATAATGCTGATCAATAGTCACTTCAGCTTTGACGCTCCCGCTGCTTTATTACCTAATATCATTGAAATTGGTGGAGTTCATGTCACACCAAGTAATAAAAGTCTTCCAGAAGTAAGTTTTTTTAAAATAAAGCTGAGATCTACAGAGCATACTTTGACTTACTCAGACTTTACTTAGAGTTAAAACGAGATGTACTTATGTGAGTTACATAAATCTGTCTCGTTTTAACCATGTCTTAAGTCTAAGCAAAGTCAAAGTTCGCTCTCTAGATCTCATCCAGATCATAGTCTTTATTATTAGAATAGAATAAGAATTTAGAAGTATACTTTAATATTTAAATTATTATTATATACTTTATTTGTACCACCACAAAAAGTAAAAATAACAAAAATAGGAAATAAAATTAACACAGAAGTAGGATACAAAAGGCGGCCTTATCGCTTAGGTAGCGATCTCTACCAGGCAACCTTAGGAAAAGGAGAAAATAAGGAGAATAGACTGCAGGTGGTTGTATAAATATACTTACATTCAAATAACTACATACTAATACATAAACCAATAATAAACATATAATCAAAATATAAATTATATATATATATACATATATATACTAATTATAAAATATACTAATACATAATGTATTTTATATATAAATTTTGACTCAGCTTAAAGAATAATTTTTATTGTCGTCTTTAGTTTGCAAAAATCTATAGTTCTAACCATAATTTAATGCCGCTCCGCAAATATGCTTTCAATAGAAAAAACTGAGCGCTTCTTCTAGTGGTTGGCATGTTCGACTGCGGCCGACGAGGTCCCGGATTCAAGTCCCGGGTCGGGCCATTTTGAGTATTGAGTTTTACCGAATAGAAATTCTTAGTATTGGCCCGGAGTTAGGAAGTTGGCAGTGTTCCACCCTCGTGCCTCGGAGAGCACGTTAAGCCGGCGGTCCCGGTTATTATCACTCACATAATAGTCTTTAAAGCCCGCCAACCCGCGTGGTGGGTCTAAGCTCTAATTCCCTCTCTCCTATGAGAGTGGAGACCTATGCGCAGCAGTGGAACGTTAATAGGCTGTAGCGGTGTAACTTGTAGCGGTTTTTTCTATTCCACTAGAATAGAAAAAAATTATGTATTGCTTTGAATTTCTAGGACTTACAAAAACTGTTAGATGGATCTGAAAATGGGGTTGTGTACATGAGTTTCGGTTCCAATATCAGAAGCGTAGATCTACCTAAACAGAAGAAGGAAGCTTTTATAAATGTGTTTAGGCAACTAAAGCAGACTGTTGTGTGGAAATGGGAAGATGATAAATTAGAAAATAAACCAGAGAATTTGGTGACAGGTAAATGGTTACCTCAACAAGAAATAATCGGTATGTACCCAGTTCAAATTAAAATATTCTTCTTCTTTTATGAATTTAAATCTGTTGCTACACTTTAATATTATAGTAGGTTAGGCAGGGTACCTATTCTAAATTGTAAAAAGTTATACCAAACGATGTAGTTTTAAATCAAATTCTGCATATTATGTTTTATTTAGAACTAAAAACCTTTAATTTCCACACTATGGTATGTAGGTAGGTATTCTGTAGGAATATAGAGACGGGCACATGCCTAACTCATCGTTATCAAACGTATATACTATATACTATCCCACTAACTTATCTGGTCCGGTGGCCAAAATTGTAACTAATTTTTATGCCTGTTTAGTTTTGGTTTTTATTTTATTTTTAATAGATACTAGCGACGCTGTCACTAGGTCGATACGTTTGTGGGACTATACATTTTTTCAGAACTTTTATTAAAATGTGATGATTGTCGAAGTATAGTTTATATAGTTATATATAATATTAGGTCCTTACATATGAAATTGGTGTTTTGTATGGGAGGAATAAAACGTCGTTTTTTTAAATATAATATATTTATTTAATCAAAGTATGTACCACTGCTATCTATGCACTTTTGCCATCTCATAGGTAGTTCATTGAACCCTTTACAAAAAAAACATTCGGACGGGAATCAATACAATCTTTGAAAGCGCTTTGGACTGCCTCATCGGATTAGAATTTTTTCTCTTTCAAGAAGTTATCCAAATTTCGAAAAAAATGGTAATCTGTTAGAGCAAGGTCCGGGGAGTACGGTGGATGTCTTATACATTCCAATTGAAGCTCGTCTAATTTGGTAGCCGTCTGTTGTACAGTGTGTGGTCTAGCGTTGTCCTGGAGCAGAAGTGGCCTAGAGCGATTGACCAGCCTCGGCTGTTTAGCAGCTAGCTTTTCCATCATGGTTTGCAGTTGCTGACAATAGAAATCCACTGTAATCGTCTGGCCAGATTTAAGAAAGCTGTACCTAGTGAACTACACCGGCACTAGTACACCAAATGCTCACAAGTAATTTTTTTTGTGTCAATTTTCGCTTGGAGCAGGATTTGGCTGGTTCGCCAGGGTTCAGCTATTGCGATGAGCATTTCCCATTATCGTACAGGATCCACTTTTCATCAAAGATAATAATTCGATTTAAAATCCCTTCATTATTATGCCGGAATATAATCGACGCGCGTTTGTCGGTTCGCTGCACTCAATTCATGAGCTGCCCACCTTTCAAGCTTTTTACCTTCCCAATTTGCTTCAAGTGGATTAAAACAGTTTTATCATTAGCACCGCAGCCTGCAGCTAGCTCGGACGAGCTAGCTGAATTGAAGGCTATTGTGGAAGCGGATCCATCGATCCGCTTCCACAGCCTACAATTCTTCATTATCAACTATGGTCTCCGGCCGTCCACGGGGCTTGTTATGTAGGTCGAAATTTCCAGAACGAAAACGTTTGAACCAAAAACGCACTGTGTTTTCTTTTTCAAAATCATGTGTAAATAGCTGTATAAATTTGAAATTTAAATTCGTAACCAAAGGGAAGATATTTGAGATCAAAGTGGCCAGTACGACAAAACGCCAATTTCATATGTAAGGACCTAATATTTTCTTTTTCAAAAATGAGTGTAAAAACCACTGCATCCAAAACGCTGGCTGCATTTAAAGTTATAGAAGTTTTTCTAGTAAAGTGATCCCTGGTAAACTCATTTTCGATCGATCGTCTCAATACAAAATAATTATTTTCCAGTAAGTAACGCATAGAGGTTTTATTTTCCAGCGCATCCTAACATCAAGTTGTTTATAACGCATGGAGGTTTAATAGGCATTCAGGAAGCAGTATTCAATGGAGTGCCTATTGTAGGGGTTCCGATATTCTGCGATCAATATAATAATGTGCTTCTTGCTGAACAAACAGGTGTCGGAAAAATGTTACAATATAATGATATTAATGAAGAAACTTTAAATCAAACTCTTATTGAAGTACTCAACAAAGAATCGTACATGAAAAAAGCAAAAGAAATGCAGCAAAGATGGAAAGATAGGCCAATGAGTCCACTAGATACGACAATATTTTGGTTAGAGTATGTGATAAGGAACAAAGGTGCCGAATATATGAAAAACCCAGCGAGAAATATGAGTTGGTTTGCGTATAGCATGCTGGACGTTTACGCTTTTATTTTGGCAGTCATAATAGTTATCGTAGTAGCTTGTGTGAAACTAATATTTCATTTCACAAGTTTCCAAATATCTTGTTCTAAGGTTAACACAATAGATATGAAGAAAATGTCTTGATTTATAAAATTATAAAGCCTTAAGTTGCACTAATTGTTTAATTAATAATTTGTTTTCAGATGAAATTCATTGAAAAAGCTGTTACTAATAAAGAATATATCTAAATTTATTAGGAGCTAACTAGTTATTATAGCTGCGTACATCCTGCTTATTTATTTCATTATGTTCCAGTTGGCAGGTTCAGTTTACTATATTCAGGCAACGCAGACGAGCTGTAAAATCACTTATTATTAACAAATCAGATTTCTCAGATCACTCAACAGAAAATTACAAAAATGGCGCCGACTATTCTTAACATCAATCAATAAAATTTTTGAACAATTTAATAGCATAATATAAATGAAAACACAGTAGATGCAATCCTAAGCGATGTCCTAAACAATGATTTTTACTTGAAAAAAGCTAAGGAACTACAACCAAGATGGCATGATAGACCAATGAGTCCAATAGGCACTGCAATGTTTTGCTTGGAGTATGTAATTAGAAATAAAGGTGCCGAACACGTAAAGAATCCAGCAAGAAATATGAGTTGGTTTTTGTACAGCATGATAGACGTTTATGCTTTCATACTAGCGCTAATTGTATTAGCTGTAATGATTTTTGTAATACTTAATAATAAGTAGTGTCATACGTGTATTCTTAGGTCCTCAGAAGAAAATAACCAAGTTGAAAGTAATGAGTTAAATTGAAAATTGTTTCAACATTAATTTTGTTGGAACTTTTGGAGTTGAAACTTCTTTGTAACTCGAATTTGTTTCGAGACCTGAAACTAAAAAAATCTTTTTGAAACAATTTCTGTTAATTATAGTAATGATTTATTGTCTATCGTTGGAAAACTTTACAGCTGATACAAAAAGAATAAATTTGTTATAAAAATTAACATTGTTCTTCAAAATAGTCAGATATATTTACTATTATTATTATTTATTATTTCATTTCTTTACCTCACCAAATTAATTTTGTAAACTAGTAAATTCTATATCAAAATATATATGATAAAATTTAATAAAAATTAATATCGTTGATGTAGGCTTACTTATAACTCTTGTAATAATAGTATGTTAAACCTCTACCGCCGATTCAGAAAGAAAGTTCTGTTGAGAAACGCAGTGAGGGTATTTAACGCATCATTTCTGTAATAAAATTTAAAAATAACACAAGTTAACCCTTGGCTACTTTTATTCTTAATAGTGAGTGATGATGCAGTCTAAGATAGTCGCGGGATAACTTGGAAGAAAACTGGGCAGTTTGAATAAAACTTATACTTCCGAAGTAACTATTATTTGATTAATAATTTGTGTCCATAACCCTAATTGGTTCTATCATTCGCTGTTACTTTTGGATAAATAATAATAGACTAAAGACCTTCCCCAGTAGAAAATCAACTATTCTGACTTAGAAAAAAGGTGTTTTGATTATCTAGTTATTCAGGTGTCAGAGCTCTCAAAGTAACTACACTACTATTCCATTTATGCTACTTAGGAATTCACTGTGGAAGGCTAATTCAGGAATGTCAGTTGCATTAACTTTTTATTTTACAATACATTTCTGCGTATAGTCCCAGAAACTTAGCCGGTGGCCCAATTTTGAACTAATATTCATGCCTGTTTAGTTTTTCATTTTTCATTTATACTAGCGACGCTGTCACTGTGTTAGATAAGTTTGTGGGATTGTACCTCCTTACTGTAGCTTTCTTAACTTTATTTCGGAAAAGGAAGGTTTTCTTTTTAATTAGGTGATATTCAAATATATTGGGTTCTTTTTCTTCTTCTTTGTGTCCTGGGATTATTTTCCGCACTTGGACGTAGACGTCCGCTGTGCGTGAAACCGCTGATGCGACTCCCCGCTGGATCAAGCCAGTCAGCCGAGCTCACTCCAGAATTCAAGCAGGCCACCCAGTTCGGCGAGGACTTTCGGTAGTGTTGCTGGGGAGCCAATGTAGGCTTCTCGTTGGGCGGAAGCACCGCTGCACTCGAGCAATACGTGTTTTGGTGTCTCTTCACTCTCCATGCAGGCTCTGCATAGAGGGCTGTCCGTGATACCTAGAAATAATAGGTGTTTGTTTAGAGAGCAGTGTCCTGTTATCATACCTACAGCTATCCTGAGTTTAGCTCGGTTGAGTTGCAGAAGTTTTTTAGTTAGTAGTTGATTGGGGCTGGGTATCGCCTCCTTTATCGCCTCTTTTGTTTGTCTGCAGTCTGTAGTGTTTGCCCATAGTTCGGCATGTGTACTTACGGTTTGTTTCCTTATCCAGGTTTTGTATTCACTGAAGGGTATCGGGACGATTGGATCGGGTCCCGCTACCTTCAGGTTTGAGGCTCGTCGTGCTAGTTCGTCGGCTGCATCGTTTCCTATGTTCTCACTGTGACCTTTTACCCAGCCCAGTGATACTTGGTTCGAGTCAGTCTGTAGTGCATTGTGGCAGTCAAGTACGAGCCTAGAGGTAGTCGTGTATTTTGCTAGGGCTCTCAGTACTGCTTGACTATAACTGTTAATGTTAATTTAAAAATGTGTTACCTGTCTGTTGGACAAATCCATGGCCGTTATTCCGACGCACTCTGCTTGAAAAATAGAGTTATTCTTACCGAGAGCGTGGGCTATGTTTATGTTTATGTTTAGTTCGGAACAGTATACTCCTGCGCCGGTTCCCTTGATTGTTTTTGACACAATAGATGTATATACCCGTCTGTATATACATCTATTGTGTCTATGGTGGGTGCTTGGGTTGTGGTCTCTGCGATGTTAATCTTATACCTTTTATCGATTATGTATTCTTTCTGTATTTTATCACATATCCACTCTAAGTGTGGAAATTTTGTGTGTTCACTCGACAATATCCGGGTGTGCGTTGTGTTCATGTCTTTCCATAGCCCATAGGTTTTTATCCTTAGTGCTGCAATAGTAGCCTTTTCTTTTATGTGAAGATGTAGAGGTGGTATTCCTAGCATCACCTCTAGGGCACTTGATTGAGTTGTGCTCGTGCAGCTGGTGATCGCTAGGCAGGCTTGTCTTTGAAAACTCTGTAGCTCACTTCAGAATCCAAGCAGGCCACCCAGTTGCTTTGTGTTGTCGTCTGATTCGTCTAGTTTTGCTATCTAGAGTTACCCCTAGATATTTCACTTCTGGTGATAGTAATAGGCTAATGCCAAAGAGTGTCGGCATTTTTGGGATGTCAGGTTTCCTTTTGTTTGTGAACAGAACGAATTCAGTCTTTTTTGGATTTACTGTTAATTCGTTGGCTTTGTACCATTTCTCTTTAAGTTTTAGTGCGTCTTGCATAATTGCACTGAGTGTGTTTTCATGTTTTCCACTTATCAGGATTGTTATGTCGTCCGCGTATCCTATGGTTAAGAATCCACTTTTGTTTATTGTTGTTATTAGGTCATCTACGATAAATAAATTAACGCGCAACAGAAATAAGGGCGGCCGCGACCTGCATTTATAGATAACGCAGTGCTAATGTAAAATCTGATGTGCTGCCCAGTGCCGAATGACTATTATTTGGTATGGACTACAATGATTAACTGCTACCAGTGGACCACTAGTTGTAAAATAAAAAAATGTGTGTCAGCTCTGTCGCACGACTGGAGTTTACTCTTTATGAACGAATATAAAATAATAATAGATTAGTAAATGTCAAATGAACGCATTTTTTATATTACTGAAAGCATGCTTGATACATTTATTTATATTGATTATCTAATTTATTTTTGCAAATTTCTGGAGGATACACGAAGAACGAAGACCTCTCCTAGTGTATTAAATTCGATAAAAGGAAAAATATTACGACAAAATAAAATCACACGAGAACGACGTACGTCGATGGATGACAAGGCAAATGCAGCGCGACAGTGAATGAATGGAATTCATTCTATCCTTGATTATAGCCTGCCAACCCGCATTGGAGCAGCGTGGTGGGTCTAAGCTCTTATTCCCTCTCTCCTATGAATGTGGAGGTCTGTGCCCAGCAGTGGGATGTTAATGGGCTGTAGTGGTTGAATATTATTGTTTTCTTCTAAAATAAGTATTTTCTCCAATATTATATTCATCAAAACACATTACATAGTCATGGAAACATAAAGAAGTGTTACCATGGAAACAGTCAATAACGTGACGGAGAAAATTTTATTTTATACATTTTCATACCCCGGGCTTACGTCATATGCAAATCGATTCTAAAGATGGTCAAGTCCAAAAATCACGATTGTAGCGCAGCTTGGTGAATTATGGTCCTAAAACATATCTAAGAACCTTGACAGAAGTTATGCACATCTAATGCAAAAAACCGCATATTAATCGGTCCAGTAGTTTTCCAGGACAGTGGTAACAAAAAAGTGCACAAACATACAAACAATCATACACACAAACAAACAAAAGCACAACCGTTGAGAGCAAATACATAGGTATATACTGTCCCCTTTCGGTCGTGAGTAAAAAGATATTGCTCGAGAAACATTCAAATAGTACATTTCACTAATGTATTTAGCAATACCGGATTATTTAATGAAGATGTAAGATGCGTGTCAATGAATGTCAGTGCTCTGAGCTTTGAAAGCGGAGCTAAGAAAAAAAAGTGCAAAATTAAGCGGGTTGAAAGAAGAAGAATTCAGAAGTTAGTACATTATGTCCCTGGTTCGTGTGTGCTTACTATTTTAAAAACGTATTTTTTGTGAAAAGTATGCTTGTTTACCGAATTTACAGCTATATTAAGGACGCCAACTAGTGAGCATAAAAACGGTAGCCCTCATTGTCTAAGCCAATCCTATTCATTTGACAGCTCATAACATATAACTCGAACTTTTTAAGGAGTACCTAAATGGGTTTTGACGTGCAAGCATCTATAACCTCCTTAAACAGACCGAATTATACGTTTGGCAGACTATTACGATTTCCTTACGTAATCAGGGGGCAGATCAAAAGTCATTCATTTCAAGTGATACTGTGGTCGCACGATCTGGCTACATGTAATGTGTAATTGATATTAATTTAAATTATAGTCGAAATTGTATTGCACAATGTTATATTTAACAAAGCATTAGCCAATAATTTACCGGTGTATTTTCTTACAAAACTGCATCTAAGAGTCTTTAAAATGGTAAGTACTAAGTACCTAATCCATACAATATTATAAATGCGAAAGTATGTCTGCCTGTCTGCAACGCAAAAATTATCGGACTGAAGACATCTGGACTCGTACTGGGGTCTTCTGGTTTCAGGGCCGCCTCATTTCTCACCAGATCTATTATAATCTTGTAGATAGTGGCGAAATTTACCTTCGTATTCTAATGATATTGTAGCAGTATTTCATTGCCTGAAAACGATAAAACGACATTTTCTAAAAATTTATCCTAGCTAGATCGATTTATCGTACCCGAAACACCCTGCATACTAAATTTCATGAAAATCGTTTTAGCCGTTTCCGAGATTCAGATTATATAGAGTTGCTTGTTTAAAGGTATTAGATTCATTTCAATTTAAAAATTCTTTATTGGATTTATTTGGTTTGTTTTCTCTTAAAGAAATGTGTCATATTTTGTAATATTTATCAGTTTGTCATTACTGTACATGAGATATCCAGATGTTACTGTAACGAACGTTTTTCTCGGTTACTTTGCATGTATGGTAATACAAACTTGTCTGGGGCCTTACTGCCAACGCATATAGCAATTTTTAAGCAATATTACTCGAAATGACGCTCGAATGTCACGTACCTTGAGGTTCCTAAAATAAGGATTATAATTCTAAAACACGAAAGTCAACAATAATGAAACAATATGGCTTTAAGCGTTAACAGTATGGCCCCTGACCCGGTGGCAGCGTCGCTTTTATCTTTTTTATCTATTAAAATAAAATAAAAACGAAAGCTTCATAAATGTTTTTTCCTATTTTGGCTACCGCCAGATAATTTGGTGGGACTAATAGTTACAGATTTCTTTTTTAATATTTTTGCTGACTAAAATTAGTGATGATAATAAACAATTTTTTTGACACAGTATTGAAGTTTGCATCTGATATAAAATAATATAATAAAATAATCTTCCTAAGACTGTAGATACCTAATACTTGTTTAAAATATCCTTGATAATATAGTTAAAAAAATGTTTATTATTGGAACGAATAACTTCGTTCAGATTTTTCTGTTTATAACTGAACCGAGGATGTCGATAAGGATAATTCAGTAAGTGACCCTCGCTTAAATAGGTAGGTATAGGGCTTAATGATACTGCTTTGGCATTTTCATTTTTAAAGTGGTAGACTAGTTTTGAGTAGCTAAAGCTGCCATTTATTATGGTAACAAATACTTTCATGACAATGTTTTTAGGATAAGGCGTTTCTATTACAGATTGCGGTCGTATTGATGCTATTATCCTTACTGACAAACTATGCTGATTCGGCAAATATTTTATACGTTATGCCTTTTTCGGCTAAGTCCCATTATATATTTTTGAGGTCAATTGGATTGGAATTGGCTCATAGAGGACATAATGTGACAGTTATAACGACACACTTAGAAAAAAATCCACTGCCTAATTACCATCAAGTAAAAGTAGCTGATATAATATTTTGGGATCTAATTGGTAAGCAATATTGGTCAACAATCTAATCAACTAAACTTAATTATGAGAAAGGTTATCAATAACTCAAGTTGATTGTTTGTAGAGGGCGGGGCACCGGATATCTTTGAAATGGCTGATTTATCTGCGGAAGAATTTCATAAAAGAATACTTTGGCCGGGTGGAGTTTCTTTCACAGACGTAACACTTAATTCACCAGAAGTCAAAGAGTTTTTAAAGAAGGACAACACATTTGCTTTAGTTATATGTGAACAATTTTTCCAAGAATCTATGTATGTACTTTCAGTCAAGTATAATGCGCCCTTAGCAATAATAAGTACTTTCGGGAACTGCATGAGGCATAATATAGTAACACGCAATCCCCTTCAACTAGCTACAGTCTTGTCGGAATATTTGGATGTAAATAATCCTTCTAGTTTTTGGGGCAGATTGAGGAACTTCTATTTTACCGCTTACGAATATTTTTGGTGGAGATATTGGTATCTTGACAAACAGGAGGAGCTTGTTAAAAAATACTTTCCGGAGCTAATCGGTAAAACTCCAAGCTTATATGACTTGCAAAAGGACGCGTCCATAATGTTGATCAACAGTCACTTCAGTTACGATACTCCTGCCGCGTTATTACCAAACATTGTTGAAATTGGTGGAGCACACCTTTCAAGAAGCAATAACAGTCTTCCAGAAGTAAGTTTTTACTGTTTTTTTTTTGTCTTAAAACAATAAAATGCAGCAGGAATTTACAGTGTCAAAAGACACCATCTATGTTAGAAATCATTATTATCATATTGGTTATTACTTTTATGATGACATATCCTAATGCAGAATGTGGCATGACCTAATCACTGTTGTAACTTGTAATTCGTACCGATATTTTATAATATGCCTATATATGCAAACGTATAACATTCTTTCTATCTGTTACCTATTATGGGTAATCTTGCACCAAATACCGTTGGGATGGTTAAAGAACCATCCCAACGGTATTTGGTGCAGATAATTTATTATATAGTAAAATCAAAGAATTCCCACTCTATTTTTAGAAAACCTATATCCACGCGGGTGAAATTGCGGGCATCATCTAGTTATAATATAATATTATTTCAAGATTTAAAAAAAATGTCCTGTGTCTTATTTAAGGCTATATTAATTTATTGAAAATATATTTAAAACATTTCATTTTAGGATCTGCAAAAGCTGTTAGACGAATCTGAGCACGGAGTAGTGTACGTGAGTTTTGGATCCAACGTAAAAAGTTCAGAGCTACCAGAAGAGAAGAAAAAAGCGTTTTTAAACGTATTCAAGCGGCTGAAAGAGACTGTGTTGTGGAAATGGGAAGAAAATGAATTAAAAGGAAAACCAAAAAATTTATTCATTCGTAAGTGGTTCCCTCAAAAAGAAATTCTCGGTAAGCAATAAATTTAATATTATAACAAAATTTTACCATTTGACAATCGTAGAAGATGGTAGAACCGCAAGGCATCATTAGGTCTATCTATATCGTCGAAATTTGATACTTCGAATATATATAAATCTTAAAGTCTGGTTGCTGTCAAGCTTTAGACTAAAGCTTGAAAAAAAAAAAACATAATATTACAACAGTAATTCACTAACTTGTTATTTTTATTTTGCAGCACATCCCAATGTTAAAGTGTTTATTGCACATGGAGGATTGATAGGTATGCAAGAAGCAATATTCAATGGCGTACCTGTTGTTGGAATTCCTATATATGCCGATCAATACAACAATTTGCTTCTTGCTCAAGAAACGGGCGTGGGAAAAATATTGCCATACCATAATATAAATGAAAATACACTAGATGCAATCCTAAGCGATGTCCTAATCAATGATTCTTACTTGAAAAAAGCTAAGAAACTACAACGAAGATGGCATGATAGACCAATGAGTCCAATAGACACTGCAATGTTTTGGTTGGAGTATGTAATTAGAAATAAAGGTGCCGAACACATTAAAAACCCAGCGAGAAATATGAGTTGGTTTGCATACAGCATGATAGACGTTTATGCTTTCATACTAGTGCTAATTGTATTAGCTGTAATTATTTTTGTAACAACAATAAGCAGTGTCTTAAGTGTATTTTTAGGTCCTCAGAAGAAAATAACCAATAGAAAAAAACGTTCGTGATATGTTTAAATGATTTTAGTAAAATTAATTTAGCATTGTTTGTTAATAATGGAGATTTGAAATAATTAATGTTAAAACAAGCAAGCGTCCCTACCATAAATTACTCTATTGTTATACAAATCGATGCGATTGTTTTTGAAATTTCTCGGAACACGCTTTATTGTTTAAATTTCGCTCGAACGAAATTTTACGAAGTTGAAAGTAATGAGTTCAATTGAAATTTGTTTTAACATTAATTTTGTTGGGACTTTTGGAGTTAGAACTTCTTTGTAACTCGAATTTGTGTCAAAACGAAGAAAATCTTTTTGAAACAACTACTGTACTATTTACATTAAAGACACATTGGGAGTTTGGACTGATGTGTGTGAGAAATATGTATAATCATGAGTGACATAATTTTGTGCATTGTTGCAAAACTTTACAGCTGATACGAATTGAATAAACTTGTTATACAAAATAACGGAATAAAAGTAGTCTGTAAGATCACATAAATTTTTCATTTTCTCCTTAGCACCTCACCAACAAATTAACGAGTAAAGTTTATATCCAAAAATATAAGCTATTGAACTGAAATAAATATAAATATCGTTGATGTAGGCTTACTAACTTATAAATCTAGTAATAGTATATTAAGCCTCTACGCCGGTTCAGAAAGAAAATTCTGTTTAGAAAAGCTTGAAAGAAACTTACTAGTTACACTAGTGGAAGCAGGATGGCCCATCAGTGTCGTAATAGTATTATTTTAAAATTTTATGGCAATACCCTTTGCTTCTTTTATTCTTAGTAACTGACTAGTGAATGCCCGCGACTTCGTATGCGTGGTTTGAAGTTTTTTGGTTTCCGCGGGAACTCTTCAATTTTCCGGGATAAAATAGATAAGCCTATGTGCTATTCCAGACTATAATCTATCTCTGTGCCAAATTTCAGCCAGATCCGTTCAGCCGCTAGGGCGTAATTGAGTAACAAACATCCATACATCTATACATCCACACATCCATACATCCATCCAAACTTTCGCATTTATAATATTAGTAAGAGTAAGATGATGCAGTCTAAGATGGTAGCGGGCTAGCTTCGAAGAAAACTGGGCAGTTTGAATTAAACTCATACTTCCGAAGTAACTATTATTTAGTTAATAATTTGTGTCGAAAACCCTAATGGGTTTCTACCAGTCGGTGTCACCTACCTTTGAAATAGACGAATAGACCTTCATCAGTAGGAAATCAACAATCAAAATAAGGGCCGATTTTTCAATCCTCAGATAAACGTCTGGATAACTATCGTGAGAATAAAATTATCTGAAATTATCTGTTTATCAAGGGATTATAATTTTTAAATTTTTCAATCACTTTTTAACCAAGGGATAACCTATTTATGGTCTTTTCGAAGCAACTTCACACTAAATATGTGCAAGCGAGATAGACACATATATCATTCAATGCGTAAGACTGGGAAAGGACGTTTGTTTATCGAATGACGTTTGTAGCAAGAATTCATAAGCTCGAATTTGCGAAATTTTCATTTCGTGTTTGGTTTTGTGTTTATTTTATTTCATACAGTTCCCACATAAAAGTGCTTTGAAAAATATGGAGCAAGTAAAGAAACGTGATAGTGCGTTAAACTTTCAAAAGTCGGAAGTAAACTTAGGTATTAACCTTACTTGTAACGAAATACCGGTCAATATCTATCGGTACTATATTATATAGTCCCGTTCTCGTAGTTCCCGCGGGAACCAAAAAACCTCAATCTACGCGGATAAAGAAGCGGACATGAGCTAGTTAGAAAATAAAAAATACAGATGTCGTGACCAACACGGACAAAGATGCAGCGTGGAACAAGTGTGGAAAATATCCATTGCAATAGGTACCTACTACTAATGACCGAATATTGCGTACAAGGAGGACACGAAATGAAAATTGATAATTTTGAATGAAAGAATAATATTATAAAAACTAGTCACATAAGTCATACCTGCTAGCTATACAATATAATATCTGTCTATTGATAAATATGAATTTGCGCTATCCATCGAATATCTACTATCTAGTCGTTTATCTGACGATTGAAAAATCGAACTTAGGAAAAAAGTGCTTAGATTATTTAGTTATCAGGTTGCAGAACTCTCAATGCAAATACACGACTATTCCATTTATGCTACGTAGGAGTTCACTGTAGTAGACTAATTCAGGAATGTCAGTTGGATTAAACTTTTCATTGTACCTACAATACACTTTAGATTACCTCCTTACTGTAGCTTTGTTCACTATAATTTCGGAAATAAGCATAGTTTTCTTCAATAGGTTATATGCAGAAATATCTTTATATGATAACTATCTCGGATTTTTCTCATAGTGCTTTTTTAAGATTCAGAACTGAAGCTGAAAAGCTTAGAAGTATACTTAGCACTATAAAATATTGATTAGAAAAATCATAAGTACTTTAAAACTATTGTTAAGTATAATACTAGTTAACTATTTATATTTTACAAAAAAAGAGAAACTTACGGGCTGCCTTATGAAAGTGCAGGCGTAACCTCATGAGCCTAGAAAATTTGGATTTGGCATTTAAGTTTACATCGGTTTTCGTTTAAATATATAGTTGACGGATTTTCAGGAATTCCGTGGAAGATCAGCTAATCATACACTGACAGCAGATTGGCATTCGACGAATAGCTTGAACGCTGGGTCTGCAAACTTGTTACGTAGACAGGCATTAAAAAGAATTTCCAGCAATTCCATGTGCAAAGCCGGGTTTCTGCTAAAATAGACAGTTTTTGACGACCTCCTAAAGTGTTTAGTTACAGTATTTGTCTTAACGTTAAAGGTCCCGGGTTCGATTCCCGGCAGGGACAATTTGGGAATTTTTAATTCCTCAATTTCCTCTGGTCTGGTCTGGTGGGAGGCTACGGCCGTGACTATATGTACCACTCTATCGGCAAAGTCGATTTAGCGTTCCGGTACGATGCCGTGGGTATAGAAACCGACTAGAGGTAAGCCCTTTGGTATACCCTTGTATAACTGCCATACCACTAACAGGTTAGCCCACTACCAACTTAGACTGCATCGCCACTTACCATCAGAAAAATAAATTAGAGTTCCTATTTCTGTTCATTGAGCTGTAGGCACATGATATTATGTTAGTGTGATTTTCAGAGATTTCATCCGTCGTTTTGCGTCTGTAAGGTAGACATTCCATTCCAACACTATATACATAATCTTACATGGAAGGTGCCTGGATGGTGGTGTAATCCAACATTTTAGGGGTCACAAACTACACGACTTTTCCATTTATGTTGCTGAGTAATTCACGGAGATGTCCTAATTTAGGCTCTACTTGTGATTTTATAATAACATGCACTTAGTTGAGATAGACGTTTTATTTACTTTAATATTTAATTTCAGACATCGCGTCGCTGCTTTTATGACTAATGGAAGTTGACATTTTATGGTTCAGTTGATTTTGCAAAAGAAATGGTAAAGAGCCGGATATAAAATGACCTTCATCGACCTGTTTACCAGATGAAACCTACTTTTTAGATCCGTGAAATTATCCATAGTAACTACGCGGATCGGAACCGCTTGAGTTATATATCAAAATATAGGTAATTTTTTAACAAACGCAATGGCTATAATAAACTTTTAAAAAAAAAAAAAAATTAAAATGAATTACTTTAAAAATAGCCTGGACCGGATTTTAATAGGCAACCTATTTTAATAAAAATAAAAAGTAGGTTTCATCTGGTAAACAGATCGATGAAGGTCGTGGTATATCTGGATATTAAACAAAAACGTGCTCTATAGATTTAAATTTTAATTTTCAATATCCATTTTCTAAATGTTCAAATGATTTATTTGTGGAATACGGTAGCACACAGTACGACACCTCTCTCTCTAAATATAATATAGCTACATTATGTATATGTCACCGTAAGATTGTAAAAACCGTTAGATTATAATCTAACTCGCGAAATTCTAAACTGTCGAAAGATTGTAAATTTTTCAATGTTCTGAGTGTCAATTTTTGAAATATTCATTTTATTTACGTTTTCTTGTAGGTTAGGTTAGGGTTCGACATAAATAATCAAGTAGGTTCAATTAGGTTTTATCGGGTTTAAATACCTATCAGATTACAATCTACCGGAAAATAATGCGTTAAATTGTAATCATTCGACAGTTTGCAATTACGCGAGTTAGATTATAATCTAACGGTTTTTACAAACTTACGGTGACATATATAGTAAATTTTAAAAACATTTGCGTTTTTCATAAATACATAGACTCGTCGCTGCATCTGTCGCAATATCGCCAAACGTTGTATTTGTGACTAATTTTTTTATGTCGGTACACTAATATGACTAAATTTCGATCAAGTACTGGAATTGTCCATGTTTGAAACAAATCCAAAATTATACACATAATATGCTACAAAATTAACATGCTTGGAAGTAATGCCGAATTCCGGACACAATCCCTATCTATAGACATTATGTACAATGCTTGCATTGAAAATTAAATTGTATTACTTTTAAAGCCACATAATTTTAATCAGGTAATTACATAATAAAGCATTCAATACTCCATAATGTATATTTTAATTCGATTGGGATTTAGTTGCTCAGAATAAGACTCATATCATAGTATAAGGAGACACAGAAGAAATTATCCAACTTTGACACTTGTGGCAAGAAGAATGGCTGCTGAATAAAACATATGCTAATATTACAGCATTAGCGTATGAGTGGAAAAATCACTTGTCCATTAAAGCGTGTCGTAGCTTGGAAGTGTGAAAGGGTGGAGTAGGTGGGTACTAAGGGCAGTTTGCCAGTTTAACAAGTAGCTAAGGTGCCATTAAGGTCTAAGACCTCACCGTTCTCAAGCGTCGTTTGTCATGCAAATAGAGAGTGAATAATTTATAGAAGGCTCAGAGTCTAGTATTATGATCTTCGCAGTTGAATTTTCTTTGGTAAGTGGCTGACTATTATAGTAGGAAATGTTATAATATAATGTCGATTCTTCGTGATTATACAAAGAGCATTTCTGGATGGAAGCTCTTATCACACATTTATGTGTTGGTAAGCAGACTCCTTTTTATGTGGTTGGTACCTATCAATAAATAATACCAACCTACTTAGGAATTAGTGTTACGTCATAGCAACATCAACGCTTATTGCTGTTGCACAAAATGTAATACGCTACATAGATAGATTAAACTAAATATAGTTTAGTTTATATAACTAAAATAGATAATAGATATAACTAAATCTTTTGATATCCCTTTCTGAAGGGAGTAGAATGAAAGGCTTAGAAATATATTTAGATCTGTAAATTTTTTGTTTAGTGTAGATAGAGAGATATAATACACAATTAGACAAAAAATATAGAGGATCGTAGAGATTGATAGTCATAATAAGACATTAATTAGTAGGTATGAATGCTAGTAGATACGAATAGTACATGCACCCATAGATAGTAATATTTTACAGGTACCTATTTTTGATTTAAAAAGGTTGTGAAAATTTCAGTTGTAAGCGCAGGATATAAATTTTTCAGAATAAGGGATCATGCATCCGTAAAAATGGGACTTCGTATGTGCACAACTGAGAGACGTTAGTCACGGATTACACCACCGTTTTACAAAAAATACACGAACATATGCTTACAATGAGAAAATGGCGCGCCTTGTTCGCATTCATAATGCCACGGGTTTTGCTTTGGACATAAATAAGAGGACCCTGCCCACAGGCTGCGCCATGTCCGGCAAAATTTTTTGCTGTTCTACATGTTTTTGTGGCATGGTTTTGGTAGAGAATTTTGTTCAGTTTACTCTATTTTAAGCCCGCCAACCCATATTGGAGCAGCGTGGTCGGTCTAAGCGCAAATTCTCTGTCTCCTATGAGAGTGGAGGCCTATGCCCAGCTGTGGGACATTACTGGACTGTAGTAGTAGCAGTAATAGTTGCTCTATTCTAACGGTGCTGGTTTTAGGAATAATCACTTTGTAGTCAAATATAAAATGACTAGATGATGCCCGCGACTTCGTCTGTCTTCGTCTCGTGGGAACTCTTTCTCTCATTATTTTTTTAATGGTGCTGAAGTCTAAGAAGGGAAGTGATGGTAGCGGGCTTACGTACCTGTTAGGGGTAAGTATAGCAGTTTCGCTAAACCTATAACCCTAATCAGTTCTACAAGGCTTCGTACCGGAACGCCAATTGCTTGGCGGCACCTTTTTGCCAGTACGACGGTAGCTAGTACAGCCGAAACCTCCAACCAGGCCGTAGCTTAGAATATTAAGCAGAGAGAGTATTTTTTGCTTAGTGTGGTAATACCGTTGTTCTTTATTTATGGTAAAAGCTTCATCGAGTTTAAAAAAAAAATTAATCTTTATTGATATTTTAGTTTCGGATTGTCAAGTTCTGTATAGGTCTGGCTTCCTGAATCTTTTTGACTCATGCTTCGAATCAGATAGGATTTGATTCGAACTAATAGAATGTGGAATATCTTGCCGGCCACCGTTTTGTCCTCCACTTTTTACCATAACTACACGTTTGATTGCAGCCAAACGCTATAAACTAAGTATGATTGTAGGAAATGAAATAGTTTTCCCGAAGAAAGAAAAGAATATTGATACAAAGTTTTAGTGTCAATATTCTTCTTCAGAAATTTTGTTTAGATAGAACAGTAGTGTTAGATTTTACTGAAATCTGTTAAAGCATTATAAGGTACTCAAATAGGTACCTACCTACATTCTACAATGTAGCTGACTATACCTATATTTAGACTCTTTCCCCGCTAAGAAGTTACTCAGTATTTACACTGAAAATATTCACTGTGTTTTTTATACAATTGATAGTTAAAAGCGTACAAATGTCGTAGGTATTTAAAGCCACTCGTGGCATGGCAGAAATGTTTAAATGGGGAATTGCTATTTTAAATACTGAGTGTTTTTTACCACTCATGCTCATGGATGGATAGCAATATTATTCTATAATAAATGAAGTTTTTAGTTTCCTCATGGAATATTCAAATAAGTTTACGCCTAATCTATCTGGATATGTCACTTTTTCATCTCACATATTTTAAGTATCTGATATTAAAATATTACCTATTATTAATTTGTTATCAGCTTGTATCTGAAACAAATCTAATGTTTATCAAACTACTTACTCTTAAAATGCTTACTATTTGTCCAACATTATCAAAGATAAGATAATTATTTGCCTAAGGAGTTGTTGAGATTGAAAAGATAAGAAATTTTACTAGCCGAACTTCAACCTTGCGCCTTTGAGTTAGCTGGTTTGTTACGAGAATGGGGTAAAATTCTCTTCAACTAATTCATGTGTATGATAAAAATATGAGCATGTGTATGAGGAGTTATATTAGCAGCAGTTTACCTACCGTGTGAACGTAGCTACAGGAATATAGAAAGCAAGAGTTGTTTATTATCACTAGGTCACTTGTAGTGAGGTTATAATTTTGTAGGGAAATATAATAATAATATTGTTATCAAGTTATGTAAATGAATTTGTTGATTACGAGTTGTGACGTTGTTGTTAAATAATAAAGTGTATGTTTAAGTGTGTGTATTTTCAATGTAGGTAACCTAAAACTGAGCATAAGTGTAGAGAAGTGTTCAAACAAGATAATAATTGTTTTGATGTTCAAACGAAATACATAGTTTAGAAAATGGCTGTGAATATAACTAAATTATCTAAATTGTGGCCCGTGGTGTGTAATAATAACAACATCAGAGCATTGTCTACAACATGCTCATACAACGCAAAAGTAAGTTTTAACTGGGAAGACCCTTTGAATTTAGATCGTCAATTACAAGACGACGAAAAGGCAGTTCGGGACTCATTGAGAGCTTATTGTAAAGAGAAACTTATGCCAAGAGTAATAGAAGCAAATAGAAACGAAGTGTTCGATCGGGCGATTTACAGAGAAATGGGCGAGTTAGGGATCCTCGGATGTACTATTAAAGGCTACGACTGTGCGGGTGTATCGTCTATTACTTACGGACTCATTACAAGGGAACTGGATGGAGTAGATTCCTCGTATAGATCAGCTATGAGTGTGCAGAGCAGCTTGGCGATGGGAGCGATATACATGTATGGGTCTGAGGAACAAAAACAAAAGTATTTACCGAAAATGGCTAAAGGGGACTTAGTAGGTTGCTTTGGATTGACCGAACCAGACTTTGGAAGCGATGCTGGATCTTTAGTAACAAGAGCAAAATACGATTCTAAATCAAAAACCTATTCTCTCAGTGGATCCAAAACATGGATAACCAACTCTCCTATCGCTGATATTCTTATAATCTGGGCCAAAACTGAGGACGATAAAGTAAGGGGTTTTATAGTTGAGCGAGCCCAAGTTAAAAAGGGGCTGGACACGCCCCGAATCAATGGTAAATTTTCTTTGAGAGCTTCAGCAACGGGCATGATATTGCTCGACGAAGTCGTTATACCGGAGGAGAATTTATTGCCTAACGTAGTAGGTATGAAGGGGCCGTTCGGATGTCTCAATAATGCGCGATACGGGATCGCTTGGGGCGTTCTTGGTTCAGCCGAAACATGTTTGCGGATAGCTCGTGAGTACACATTAGATAGGAAACAATTTGGGAGACCGCTCGCTTCGAACCAGCTGATACAAAAGAAATTGGCAGACATGATTACAGAAATAAGCCTCGGTCTGCATGCTTGCCTCCACGTAGGACGTCTGAAAGATGTGGGACTAGTAGCTCCTGAAATGATTTCCTTGCTAAAAAGAAATAACTGTGGAAAATCCTTAGAAATTGCGAGAGTTGCACGGGATATGCTCGGCGGGAATGGAGTATCTGATGAGTACCATGTTATTAGGCATGTTATGAACTTAGAAGCAGTTAATACTTATGAGGGTACTCATGATGTTCATGCTTTAATATTGGGAAGAGCTATTACTGGAATACAAGCATTTTTCTAATTCTATTTTTGTTAAAAAAATAATTACAAAAAATAACGTATTCATAAAATTCTGCTTCTGTAAATAAAATACCCAAAAATAATATTGTAAACTTTGATTTAATTTGTACAAAAACCTACATGTATATTTCAGGTACATCCTTAAATAAGTCGTATGTAAATATAATGTGTATAAACTAATAAAAGTAAATAAATTTTCCACATTTTCATGTTTCAAGTAATTAAAAAAATTTGGAGGCGCCGGGTATCGATCCCGGTACCTCTCGCATGCTAAGCGAGCGCTCTACCATCTGAGCTACGCCCCCTAACGATTCCTGTGCTCAAATAGTGCTTATGCTCAGAAAGTTGGCTAGAGCTTATTTTCGACAATTCGCCTGGTATATTGAAAATATGTAGGCGCCAGGTACAGTCAATCTGGATCAGGATCACAATCATTAATTGCCGAACGCAGATCGCAACCCAGAATGACTGTATGGGGTGCCATAGAGTTAGTTATAGTCGTAACTTTTATATTTCTTATACAACTTTTCGTCGAAGCAGATTCATAGAAATAGAATTATTATCTTATAAAAATAAAGTCAATTGCTGAATGTATGTACCTAAGCGCATCACTTCAGAACTGCTGGGCCGATTTAGAAGTCGCTGTAATCGGGCTCTAGGTTCAGAGTAAATGACTGGTAGAAACAGCAAGTGCAAATTATTAAAATCGGTTGAACATTATATTATGTTTTGCCAATAAGGGCTTTGAAAGCGTAGCAGACACTGCATTTATAATGTTAATATGCCTAAGTAGGTAAATATTGCAACAAAAGTAGTCACCAATTAAAATAATAATATATTCTTTTGCCAGACAAATTGCTATTCGGTTCGCGATCGCGACCTTTGTCTAACTCGTATTTAAGAGGTAATCGTATTTCTTAAACGTACCTATAATATTTAGAATATTTTCCTTGTTTAAGAACAAGGAAAATATTCCCTTAATACAAAACGTGTTCCCTTAAACGCCATCATAAAATACTTATGTAATAACGTTTTCTTGGAGCATTATTCTTTGGAGACAAGAATGACTATTTTCAAGATAATAAGGGGAAATCGTTTTTCTCCCGGAACACAATTTTGGTTGATAGCTGGATTTTTCCGTAGCGGGATCTAGAACTGATGCGCTACGATATTACGGAACCTTAGGATATTTTTATTCTAATGAAACGATGAGAGAATATTGAATTATTACAGAGTTTTTTCATTTTCTATACACTTTAGACATGCACAAATGAAATATTATAAGGTAATTTATTTTTAAAATATTGATTGATTGGTGAAAAAAAACTTATACTTAGATAATGTTTTTAAATATATAAGACTTACAAGAAAAATTTATTTTTATTTATTCAACCAATTTTATTTACTTTGAAAAATAGACTTTTGAGAATACTTTGTATTCCAACTAAGCCATTTAATCTCATAACGAAATGGGTCCGGAAATATTTTCTTTTTGCATAGTGTTTTACTATAAACTTTCGATTTGAATTTTATTTTCGATTTCGATTTCAAGGTGATTTCGACTAAAAGACATTTGAATATTCTTCGATTAAATTCTTCAAACAGGTTAACAAACTTTAATATTAAAACATTACATTTATGGTATTCAAATAGATACTTTATCCATATTAATATCCATAGATACTAATATTTTAAATGCGAAAGTATGTCTGTCTGTCTGCTACGCTTTGAGCAATGTGCTCAAACGATTTTGATGAAATCTACTGTATTTATGTAACTACGAGTTACTATTTATCCCGCAAACAAAAAAATCTTAACAAACGCGGGCGAAGTCGCGGGCATCATCTAGTTAAAATTAAAATACCTATTCTAATTAGTTTTACAAATGTTACATCTTTTGTCAATCAATCCGCTGTAAACATAAGCAAAATAGCGTGCTAAGTGGTGCTAATAGTCAGCTTTATCACAGATCACGAAAGTATCATTTTATGTGCGTAACTATCACCCTTACTTTTTTTGTCCCTATAAAACGCCATAGGAGCTCTTCGTGGGAATTATTCTCTTAACATAACAAATTTTCTTGACAAGATAGCAAATTATCTTGAGAGATTGAAAATAAGCATGAGAAGTATCTCATTTGATCCAGCCTTTGGGCAAGAATTACTTAGTTTTTAGCTGCTAATTATATAAGCATTGTTTTAAATACAACACTTTATCATGACAGGCATCGAACCATAACTCTAAAAAAGAACTTATAAATGAACTCATGGATCAGTCTTCTTTGCATGTTTTTTTTTTATCTTTATTTTTAGAGATTATTCGCTTAGTGAATATGCCTCTCTGTAGAATATATTTTCCTCGCATATATTTTCCTGAATTTGAGGAAATTTTATCATCAATACAGAGCCCAAAACGGAGGGCATCACGCCGAAACTACTGGACAGATTTGAATGCAACTTGGCACACTTAAAGCTTATACTCTGTGCTAACTTATAAAGGCTACTTTTTATCCCGAAACTCTACAGCAAAAATATTATGATAAAATGAAATTCAAAGTTCCATAAAAACCATCATGTACCTATTGCGAATTGAATCCCAAGCGGGTAAATTCTACACAAAATCTAGTCAATATATCGCGAAGCACTGAAATATTTGCGCTCTCATTAGCCAGTCTGTATTGACAACGGCTGACATTCACGGAAGCAATTCGCGCACACCATTTTACTAATTAAATTTGTGTCAACGTGCCATGTGCTGCACTGGTGAACGGACTATTATATTTGATTGTTTAGCAAATGGTTTATGATATTACTAGCTGGCCCATAGCTTGACTATTGGCTTTCCTTTTGGAATTTCTAGGTAAATTTTTAATTTTTAATTTTAATTTTAATTTTTATTTATTGTTCAAGATAAAAAATACATTAATATTATGGGTATCACACTAGGCATCTTCAAAAAACTTTAACGTAAAATAATAAATAATAAATATTGTATTTGCGAAAGTGTGTCTGCCTGTCTGCTACGCGTTCATGGCGCATCTGTTCAACCAATTTTGACGAAATTTGGTTCAGGGAGCATCGTTTTCTTATTACAAAGGAGCTCTGGTTTCACCATCACCATGTTATTTTTCTTCATTCTCGTAGTATTTCAACGCCTTTGTAGATCAAAAAAACTCAGCTGCAATATGGTCCTAAACCGCCACGCCATGAGCACGAGCTCCGAGGAATCGGGATCCGAAGAAACGACGGCTGTACGCCACCCCCGATCGTCGCTCCATATCCAGCTCACTCCCAGCACTAGTTTCGAGCTTGACGCGTGTAATTTTGCGATAGCAGTATTGTTTTGTAATTTAAACAACTCTAGGTCATTACTTTAACATCCCATGGGATCCCCGGAGCTTGCGCGTGAACTATACTTAATTTTTAATATGAACTACATACATGTACAAAAAAGTTCCACCCTTTTTAATTTTACACAGTATTTTCAAATAATATTTTACTACGTTGCCTCACGATGCCGCGATGTAGCTCTGAAGAAAATCCAATCGATCTCGCTTCAAAGGCTTTAATATTCAAAAACTAATAAAGGCAACACAAAACAAGGGCGGTGCAATGATTGGATGAAATTTGCTGAGCGGTGTAATAGCTGCCAGACACAGGCGCTTGCTAAACTGAAATGAACACAAGTTGAAAATAAGCGAGTGTTCTTATGTACAGAAATTTTTATAATTAATAAATGACCTTATTTTATTACTAAAAGATGGATGTGCGATTTTCTGAAGATCAGCGCCCAGATTGTGTGAGGAAATAATCGTTTGTCAAACGGATAATTCGACCTGTTTAAGGAGTTCATGGATGCCATGATGCCTGCACGTCAAAAATCATGTGTGGTATAGTCCCACTATCTTTTTTGACCATAAAAACTACTAAACAGTATATTACATAAAAATTTTTGAAAATCATGTTGGAACTCTTTGATTTTCTGGAATATAACGAAGCATAAATGTTCTTTCTCGGGATGCCTATCACTGTAACAAGTTTCGAAAATATGAATTCATATTCTTTATTCATAACTCAGAATTTATATTTCGCTTGAACAGGCAGGCCGTGAAAACGTAGCAGATACGTAGAACGTAGAAACTTAGACACACTTTTTTATTTTAAATATTAATATGGATTAGCCAAATTTAAATGACGCAGAAAGAGATCTAGATTTTAAAAGCTCGAAATTATATAAAGTTCTCTTTAACAAGCCTCATTTCAACTTCAAAACCACTTAGTATAGCTATCATTACGTTTTATGAGCATATTCTAGCTACTCAGTACCACGTTGTCGTATCAAAATGATATTACACAATATTAACTTCTACATCAAAGCGGATTCCGCGAAAAACTGAAGCCCTGCAAACGCTTTTTCAAAGCAAAACGAAAGCTACTCAAAAGCGAATTTCGCTTAAAACTTCACAAATGCTTTGGAAAAAGCTAATTTCGTTTAATAGTGCAGTTTCACTTCGTCCAATATTATAAACGTTGTAACCGGAATAAAAAAATACTCCTGAATGAGTTTAAAAGGTATATTAAAATCGACAAGACAGAATAATTTGCTGCGCTAAACGAGCAATTATCCAGTGCCTTTTTACCTCAACTACTCAACTCTTTTATCTCGGACTCTACAGAGAACGAAGACATAGTTTTAATTGGAGTCCTTTAGTACAGCGCTAACAATATTTTCTTTAAAAATTCAACTCCTGACGTTTAAGGAATAAAACTTAGAAAACTATTCTATTAAGCCTTTTTGTTTTATTTTTGTAAGTGACAAAAATATGAATATTTTACATTTTTATTTCTTATTATTTATTATAGTAAAAAGGCTACTTTTGTAATGATTATTTATGAAAAGGCTTATAAGGCTACTCTTTGTTTAGATTTAGAAAAGTAATAATTATAATTAATCCTTCATCGAATATATTTTAATTGGAATGATCACACCAACGCCAATACGGTCGTCATAATATGTTTAATACCAATCAGTAACATCCACTTGTTTTCGTATGATGATCATTAATTTTAATTCGTATAACGAGAGCTATTCAGCTCACGAATAAAATTATGATTTCACGATAAATGAAAATCTATTTATTATTGGAACTAGTACAGCATATAATCAGAATTGGCGGTGCATACACTACACCACCTAAAAATAATTTCTATAATCAAATATACCACCTATAATATAATATTACCAACTCCTTTAAAGAGACTTAACAATATTTGTCTTACATTCTATTACATATATAAGGCGGTGAAGCTATGCGAGATAGCAGTTTCCGAAAACGGTTTCTGTAGGGCTTGCATGCGCACATTGAGTAAAATTATATCTACCGAATCTTACTCTCTCATCGTATGACTTGTCTCGTTACTTCAAGAGTAGAGATAAAAGTAATATTTCATCTAATATGTGGTATTTCTCTCTACGAACCTACCAGATTTTGTGCATGTTAGAGTAAACGAGATATTAGTCGGGAACGAGCGTCCACAACTCTCTCCCTCATCGCGAGATATCTCGTTGTGCGCATGCTAAGCCTGCGGAAAAGATATCAACGATGAGTCGTGAAAATTTAAACGCAGAAATAATAAAACAGTTTGGTCACGAACAATTAAGTCGATCTAATCAGTTAGAAATGATTGTGAATCAGAGCTCAAGTACCTAGATCCAAGTAAGATAGCCAATAACTTTGAATACATTAAGAGTCGTTTGAATTTAGATCCGGCAACAGTCATTTCATAAAAGCATTTAAGTCCCATTCACGTGGATAGTCAAAATTCAAAAGAGAACCCAAAGTCAAGTTAAAATGGGGTCACTTTAAGTATTAATTGCTTTTCGTAGTTCATTATAATTCACATTTGGTGGGAGATGCAAATGACTTCAAACTGAAATGTTCCACTTTTCTAACTAGAGTGGGTAAAGTCGGACTAAACAGAGAGGCGTATAAAACTACGTCTGCTCGCTATGTACAATGACGGTCCGCACATTGTTTAACTTATAAGCTCTGTTTATATGGAACACTTTTGTAATCATCACAATAAAGTTTGGATCGTGCTAATTCATGAAAAGGCTTTAGAAATGTGTTGGTGAATGTAACCTTTTAGTATAGTTCTTTCTGTCGGGTTATGTGAGGAATTATACTTAATCTTCTAAACTAATATTATAATGAGGACAAATATGTTTATAATGGATAAAGTCGAAAACTGCTGAACTGTTTTTAAAAGTTCTTTCACTTATAGAAAGCTACTTTATTAGCGAGTAACGTAGGCTATATTATATTTTCAAAAAATTAGAGATCCCCACGAAAATTACAACAATGTGAATGAAGTCGAAAAAAACATCTCATCTGAGAGCTTCCGTGGCGTGCGCTGCGTAAATAGTAAAAGTTACACGAAAACAATGTATAGTGGAATTGTTCCTCTCAAAAAGTTCTAAACAAGTCCGCGATATATCTATCTTTTAAGGTTGTCTCACAATAACCATTTTCATGATTTTCAAATTTCGTTTAAAACAAAGCTTTACTTTCGAAGGTGTTTTACTAACATTGTATTAAACCTTACCAAAATAAAATGGTGAGTCATCTCAAGTATTTAATAAAGACCAAATTCGCCCTTTACAGCATTTAATTCAGATATGTCTTAGAAGACATAAAAATAAATTAACGCGCAATAAAATAAAACGCAACGAAATACTGCCACGACCTGCATATTATCACAGTAAACAGATATATTATGGAGATATTTCAGTGCTAAGCTATTGTTAAACTTGATGTGCTGCCCAGTGCTGGCTGGCTATTATTGGGCATGGACTATTATGATTTACTGCTACACGTGCGAAGCCGGGGCGGACTGCTAGTGATATACAAACGGAAAAAGTGTCTGACTGGCTGACTAACTGATCTATCAATGCACAGTTCAAGCCGCTGGATAGATCCGAGATCGAGTTGAAATTTAGCATCAGATAGGATATAATTATAGGTTTCCGGTAAAAAAGGTTTTTGGAAATTCATATGCGAATGGTGTGAAATAGGGATTTGAAATTTACCATTCAAAATCGAACTTAACGTGAATGAAGCCGCGGGCAGCAGCTAGTTGTGAATATTTGTCTCCCCATTCAGAAAGGTGTCTCATAAAAATTACTGAATTGGTAAATAAGTGCATCAAACAGATATTTTTGAGAAACATCGCTCTTGAAGTCTTGAGAGATCACGAAGAATCTCGAGAGTCGTATCTCGAGCTCGAGAGTGTATCAAGTGGGACTAAAGTACTGTGACTTGTTTAATTTAATTTTATTTGAGGAGCGGAGGGTTGATTATAAATTTAATTTATGTGAGGGCTGACGTCGGAGCCCTGCTTGTTATTCGCAGAGCGTGCAATTTATCGACTGCTCCCAGACGAGCGGTGACATGTTTGTCCATTTACCATTTTCGGCAGTAGGTACGCTTCAGTACACACTGTGGAGAGTTTACCTACATTATGCATTAGGTAAATGTAACCTTAAGTACCAAGATAGTTACACTATACGAATATTATAATGTAGAGTAGCGTATTCTGAAAGACGGTGTAAAACATTTCTCTGTTACTGTACATATGCCTTTCCTGCTCGCTTATCCTCAACACACACACTCAGAAGTTAAAATACACCTTATTTTCAGATTACAAAGCAGGCATTAAATAAACTTTTGTCCCGCACTGAGAAGTGTAATATACAAAACCGCTATAAATGAGTTCTCCCTCGATTGCAAACTGGCTGATTGAAAACTAACCAGACGTGTCCGTACACTGGCGCAAACTAGGGATGGCGAGATTATAAAAGAGTTTTCTTTTTAACTGACTTCAAAAAAGGAGGAGGTCCTCAATTCGACTGTAAGTTTTTCTTGTATGTATGTTACGCGATAATTCCGCCAATTATTAATCAATTTTGATGATTCTTTTTTTGTTTGGTAGATCATACTTCAGATGTGGTCCCAATATCGAAATTGATTTATCACTTTTTAAGAAAATCAATAAAGACCAAAATATAATATACCCAGATAATGTTTTTTTACTTTTTAGTTTAAGTTGGTACTTATAGGTATAGATTTGAAGTCAGTTTTTGATTTAGATGAAAGCGGATAGTTATCTAATAATTTAAACGATTTCAGCCTTTTGTTTAAGACCTTATGTCACATAAGATCTGACTTTGAGTCTCGGGTTTGATTCTTAAATAAGTCCAGGTCAATGCCCGCGTCCTTAACATCTACTTACTTACCTATATGTAAATTCAATACTGATTATGTCGTAAAACAGGTCATAGGACAAATTAGTTCGCTGTAGTGGACTCATAAATTCATAATTCCATTTCATGGCGAGTAATTCTTGTTGTTCGGCTTAAAATTTATGAACACTAAAGCAAAATTTGTGGCATACAAATATTGTGGCCAATTCTGTGCAACACAATCTAAACTAAAATGACAACTTTAAACCGTCTGTCCCTTTCTGCAGGGAATGTTATGAAAGAGATCATTTTGGTTTAGTTTAGATATTGTAAACAACAGAATAAACCTCATTATTAGCAGATGCTATGCCACTGCGCCTGCAATAAAGGTCATCTATGCTAGGTAGACATATCATATTTGACTGCCGTATTGAAACATAACATTAATAAAATATTGTGTAATATGCTTTTTCTGAATAAAGTGTCGAATTAGCACAAGACTGTCGACCATTTGTTACCAAAAGATTCTGGGTTACTTTGGTCACATTACCCGCCGCCAACCTAGTAATCTGGATAAGCTTATAGTTATGGGAAGGGTGGAGGGCAAAAGACTGCGCGGCCGCTCACCTAGCCGCTGGTCTGACCAAGTCAAGTCACTCACGGGCGCTTACTGCTGCAATGCGGAAAGCCGAAGACAGGACGGAGTGGAGGGCTATCGTGTCCAGCGTCACGAGGTCACTTCAATGCGGACGCGACCTTCAGCAATGAAGAATGCGACCGAAAACAAGACGAAGTGTGGGACGATTTTAAAGAGGTGGTAGAAAGTCAGTAGATGAGGAACCCGGACGTGTGTAGTGGTTTCCTTTCCAAAATAACCGAATGGCCAATAGGAGCTGATGGATGCATAAAAGCTTTTGCTTAGCTTTTGGATCAAGGAAATATCAACGTCCTTGGCACTAGTCGGGCGGGTTACTTCGAAGCCCGAAAAAATCTTATTTAGGGGCTGCAACAGGCTTTTACTTATATATCGATAACCAGTTATTCTTATTATTATAGCTTCAAAAACGTGAACTATTCACGTTTTTGATTTGAAATGGCCGTTGAAATAAATTCAAGAGATCATGCCCTATCATAAATTATGTATGATAATATTACAACATATAACTAACTATTGACTGTTTTTGTAACTATTTGTCTATTGTATTTACTATAATATTTTATTTTTCTTTAACTTTTATTACAATAAAACTTTCTGGACTTAAAAGCCCAGTTGTCACATCCAATATTATTTTAAAAATTGTTTTAAATAAGAAAAATTTGGCTACCAGCAATGATGTTCTATATTTAAAAATTGGCTAACAGTATAGTTATATTACTTAACCGATATTATCGAATGCTTAGAGTTCAACTCGCCACCCGTGCTACTGGCGATCCGCCAAAGCAATGTTTTCAAACTTTTTCAACTATGCAGCCGCTGGTAATACTTGGCTGCAAAAACTTTTAACTGATGCTATCTACCACAGCAAGAACTTTTCAGCAAAGTAAGTAGATAATTTCAACTAGTTTATGTTACGAGTGTACGGATTTTACCCGTAACTCGTAACGTAATTAAGTATCCTTATTTTTGTGTCGTGTACATTGACAAAATGTAGGTACTTATTTAATTTATAATATTAAAATGAAGGAAAATCATATCTCAAACCAGGTACATAAACCTGTACAGTGCAAACACCCTAACATTCGCTATTGGCCAAAATCAATTCAGTCACACGAATACCATCAATTCAGCCAATCGCAACAATTAGATTGCAGCAATTATTGGTACAGGTTTTATTTATAATAGTGGTACGTGTCGCGATACGGTTAGCTCAAACAGTTTAGGAGGAAGTAGTTTTAACAGGTAGTTTTAGTTCCTATTCCGGACATCACGATTTCGAGGAAACTTGAAGAGCACTTCTCCACAGACATAGTTTAATTTTATGCATGTTAAAATTAATGATATAGTATTAGATAATTTTTCAAATTTCAGACCAAAATTCTGCCAACTTCCCAATAATCACAATGTTTTAAAAGATTTTCATGCAAGTATGCAACCGTTGGTTCTTACCCGCAACAGCTGTAAAACACTCAACTAACATTGTACGTGCAGAATATGTATGGGTGGATGCTAGGTATATATTAAACTCAACGACTTCCGTAGTATACAGCGAAATAATATATCGTATACTGCTGGTAATATACATGATATCTTTAAAAGTTCTGGTATTTTCCGATTACTTTAGTGCAGCAGTGATGCGAATATAAATTATTTTTAAAAGGAAAACCTTGATTCTTACCAAGGTAATTTAAGAAATCAACTTTTTTCTACAATTTACTTATTATTAGTGATCTAATAAGATGCTACCTAGAAATTTTTAATACATAAAGACAATAATAAGAAGTTGTGATAAACGTAGGATTCTTGTTTATGTTACAAAAGATTTCGTAATGTGCTATGCGGCCACGGAGCGTGAAGTCGTTTCGAAAAGAAGAGTTCGCACTCTGCAGTAACTATATTATGATTTACAGTTTCTAATTCTTGTGCACAATAACCTCTGAGTATATTGTAATGCTTGTTCATATTATTATAAACTAGATGATGCCCTTCTGGGTGGATTAAGGCTTTTGACTTCCGTGGGAATTCGTAAACTTAACTTTCCGGGACAAAATGTTGTATAAGTGTTAATTCAGATTGTGAGGTATCTCCATTCCAATTTTCAACCAAATTGGTTTAGTTATAGTGACGTGAAGGAGTAATAAATCTCCAAACATACTTATGTTACAAACCTCCAAAGATTAAAATTTTAGCTTTCTTATAATAGTTTTAGCTTGCTGTATAATTTTTGGCGCACGTACCTATAGCTGTTATCATATTTTTCGTGAGAAAAACTGTACGGGAAATGCCATAGAAAATCTAGCTACAAATTAATTTCAGTGAGAGGCCTAACGGATGTTGAGATTAAAAATATGGTAATTATTAACATTAGCCGGCGCCCCGCTGTGTACTGAACCCTAGAGGTCGGAGAGAATGGACCATTTCCTGCAAATGTATGAACTTTAAACAAAGATTACGCTTGAATTTATGGTAATTGGTATAATTGGTATTGTTAATGCTAACAGAACTTATGTTTTACTTGCATCAGTGCACGGACAACAAAATATCGCGACCTATTTTTCATAGTGTCATATCGTAATTTATGATTATATAATATATATAGCTAATCATAATAATATAATAAGCTAATCATAATAATATGATATAGCTAATCATAATAATATAATAATATAATAAGGCTTTGCTTTCAGATTTGCTATTTGGATTGCGAAATTGCGACCCATAACTCCAGCAGCTTTTCCATACGAATATCTTTTTTTTAACAGGCAATGAGTTATCGTATTCATTTGAGGACACTGACGTATTATTTATGACGTGTTAGTATACTAATATATTAATATATCACACCATCCCGACTATCAAATCACACCACCACAGATAATAATAACACTTATTTATACGCTCCAACTATTTCAATAGCCGTCATACAAAATGTGCTATAACGGGATCATTTTGGTTATTTTATCACAAATTTCATTAAATCCCGCCAGGCTTTGTTAATTATGCAAAGCAAATTATGCTCTCATACTGAAGCGACACGATTTGCCAACTGAACACTATTCAATATTCATTGCAATAAAATTATTGCACGAGCTAATGGGGCCCATTTGCTAGTTGAAAATGTTGAGGTTCTTCCTCCCTATCCAAGCTTAATAGCTCATAATACCGTAGCTGAAACATTAAACTACAGTAATGGGTAAAAATATAAAATTATGTAAGTATTATGCGCATAATTTACTCAAATTGGACCTAGGTATTTACAAAATAAATATGTTAGTTGTGATTATACTCGTCGCTATATCTCGGACTAGGTGATTCCCGCGACTTCATCCGCGTGGACTAAGATTTTAGATTCCCCCAGGAACTCTTTAATATTGCGGGACAAACAGCCTATGTCCTTCCCCGGCATACCATCTACCCCTGTACCAAATTTCATCAAAATCGGTTGAAGAGACAGTTTTTTTGGATTCCCACGGGAACTCTTTAATATTTCGAGATAAAAAGTATAGTCAATGTCCTTCCCCGGGAAGCCACCTATCCCTGTACCAAATTTCATCAAAATCGATTGACCAGATGGGCCGTGAAAGCGTAATAGACAGACAGACAGACAGACAGACACACTTTCGCATTTATAATTTTAGTATTTGCTACACGGTAATGCAATATTTCTAAAAGCTATTGCTGTGACCTAGAAAAATCAACAAATAGACATCAAAACAACAAGGTTTATATTTACTTTTAAAAAAACCACTAAGACAAATCTCATACATTAATACTCCAACTTTAAGTTACTGCATTGTTAATTTTATAGCTGTACAGAAAATTGATTATCATAGAGAAATTCATAAAAGAGTTTCTGGTATAGCAGATTTGCAGACACTCCAAGCAAAATATCATGCAGATTGTGATAATTCGCTTAAAAATTCTATTCACAAGGTTTTGACATCTATTTTTTAAAATGATTGGTTGCACGAGTTTTGATTGGTTATTGTTGTAAGTAGTGTTCCAAACAACTAATCCAATAAATTAAAATGATGGAAACATGTGCGTTAATTTTTTGGTGTGCAAATAGTATTATACTCAATTTGTCACACAACCGACTAGTATGGGGTTAAATATAAATGCCATACTTCGAACAGGTTAGCCCGCTAACACCTTAGACTGCATCATTACTTACCATCAAGTGACCATTGTTTACACAAAAAAAATAATTGAAATTGAAGTCGTAGGCTACCAGCTTTCAATTTCAAGTTCAGTATTGTTTAATCTTCGCTGTTTCATTAATTCAATAGCTGCGAATATAATATATCATACTTATTTTCTTTAGTTGCTCCTGTTTATTCTGCCTCTAATGTACAGTCAGACAAATGCATTGAAACGAAATGATGCAATTAAAACGATTCGTCTTTGCCATTCAGCTTTGAAACTAGAAGAGAATAAAATTTAATTATGAAAAGACCTTCGAAGTGCTAGGTAAATAAGTTGTTGTAAAATATAGCTGTATTTTGTAGAATTAGTTTTGAACTTTCAATTTAACGAATTTCAATTTACTTTTAAACCTGATCTTGATGTTATTTAGAACTTCAAAGCAAGATTTGTACCTAAGAATTAAAATATTTACAAGCGCCGAACTTTGATTGAATTTGTTTAATAGGATTAAAAAATAGAATACTTCAATGTGTCCATTCTAAAAATAGTAGTGTAAGGATGTGTCAGCAAGTTATGTTTAAAAATACGTTTTACAGGCATCGCTTTTATATCTTTTAATAATAAACCTAATATTTATGTCAAATGTATGGATTTTTCGTTTTTAAATTTACTATGAAATACTTCATAAATTTTATCTTTTCAGTATTCTAGGCGCTATATTCGTCTCCACAATGGTAATACAGAACTTTGTCCATCATTAGGACTTTGAAAAGGCTTCAGTTTTATAAACAAGATGAAATCTCCTACGGAAAAGTCGAATCGAACTCTTGTCAAAGGCTTTTAATATTCAAGAACTTAATGAAGGAAGGTGGGAACAAAACAAAGGCGCCACAATGATTGGACGAAACGGAGAGCAGTGCAATAGTTGTCAGATACAGAGGCTTTGAGTCGCGCTTAATGAATACAGGCTCTCAAACCAGCAGGGACTTTATTAATGGAAAATAATAAAATACGCAACGTCTGAGCCCTGTTTTAGATTAGAAATTTCTAGAAATTCGGAAATAATTAACTGAAGTGCTGTATTGTTTGCGAAATCTCTGAGTTGGAGCCATTTTAATTTCCTTTATAACTTAATATTATAAACCTTAAAATTAATAAAATAGTTTTATGAATGATTAAACTCAAATTAATCCAGTACAAAGTATTGCGATCATTTCCATGAGATCAAAAAAAACTTGCGCACTCAGAATGTGTAAACATGAGTATATGTGTAAACATGTATTTTCAGCAATTTAACTGCAATTTGCCAATATGCAGCCACTATGACATCTTTTTAAGAAATTCCCTGTTCTTACGCTGCACCAGGCAAACCATCAATAGAGATCGTAGCCGAGCATAAACTGAAACTGTCAGCGATAAGAAAAGTTGAATGAAATATAATTTTATTTTAGTACCTACTTCTTTTTCTGTGAAATAAGTTTTTGTTTTTATGCCAGGTTCCATGCTATTGTTATCAGCATAAAGTTCGCTACTCTGGCAACGCTCAGCGATACTGTTGCAGAACCATAACTCACTACGGTGAAACTGCAAACGTTTTAAAAGAATATCATCATAAATATTAAGTTAAAGTACGTTTTGAAAGTTTTTCCAAAGGAATTCCTATTGTTTAAACCATGAAACACACATAACGTATGACGTCAAACAACAACCCAACCGCCGCCACGCTTGTGTCTGTGTCAGACTTAAATTAATTCAGGTGAAAAACTTTATGCAAATTATGATTTTTTCTTTCTTATACTAGCTCAAGTGCGATGTGGAGACATTTGCAACTCTGAAATGTTGTTTTATTTTACTCTTTCTCTGTAGAAAACTACTTCTTACGAGCACAAGGGGTGTGAAATGATTGTAGAAGGTCTCTTTAAATTAATGCCTTTGCAACAAAGACCAATATTATAAACACAAATATAAAATCGGAGCATTACAAGGTATTTTATACATTTCATTATTTATTTCATTGTATTTCATACATAAAAGGAATACCTTTAAATATTGTAAAAAATATTGTAAAAAAGAATGAGTTCATTAATTTGAAAACCACACATTCATGAATACATTTATAAACAAAACATTTATAAACAATTTAAATGCTGCACACAACATGCGCCATTCTGAAAGGATCCTAAAATCCTTGCTATTTGTTAATTTTTTTTTTATTAATATTAAATATGCTCTTTTTTAAATCATATAATGTGTTATATTAAGTAAGCACTGCATGATTCAGTTTTGAAACATTTGAAAACATAAAAAATTTATCAGACATACTGGACTATTTTTTATGAAAACCTTGAAACTCGAGATATTTGATTAGCGTAACGCTTGTGTCTAATCACACATAGTGCGAGCATATGGTAACAAAACCATGCAACCATAAAGCGATGAATAACAAATCGGGTACCCCCAAAAATCTTTTGAAACTCGATGTGAGCAATCCACTGAGTGCGCCGGGTTTCCCATAAATAACGTTTAGTGCTCTGAGGAGAGGTGCTCAAATTGCTTTCACGTGATATATCCCGCAGTGCAAGTACGTATAGCCGTATTGAATTTTTAAGCAAAGATGCCCCAGCTATATTCTCGACGCGGGTTTTTGAGGAGGGTCGTAAAATGTCCCTTTTATGTTAAGGAAGGTCAGGAGTCGGGTATGAAACGTGTTTACGAGGACAGTTGCTGTTTCAACCCATGATATGGTCAAGAAAACGTAGTGGATACTCAAAATATGGCTACTAATCACATACTATGTAGTCGATTGGGTAGTGCTCTCGCCGAGGTAGCTTACTCCATCTATCTCTCTAACTGGTCCTTTCTTTCACCTTAATATTATGTTTTCCCTCCTACCTCACCCCTTATGGGCCCTAGTATAATATTAAATTGATCTATTCTATGTATACGCTTTCCTCGCTGTCATTACTGTTTGACCCATACTATAATATTTTAAACAAATTCATCGCGTTTTAAAAATAATGCTAGGAAATGATAATTTTCTATAATTCTACTTTGAATCATATAATGAATAACTTTTATATTATTTATAATTGTAGCAATCTACCACACATACGACACTGGATGAATAGTTTGGGTCAGGATTTCAAAGAAATCATATCGTTGTTAGTCGCTTTACTTAACTGAGCAGTTGGAGACGGACTATAGTAAAATTTCCATGATTAATTATTAATGGCTTGCCTTGGTATTTACAAAAATGTAGAAACGAGTAAGTGGAATAAAAGTAACTGTATTTTTTTAATTTTATGCTATCCTTTTGAATATATAAAACTAAAATGCAAGCAGAGCTATGAAAATCATGACGCGTAAAACTTCGTGAAAAATGAGCAACCGAGATTTTAATATTCCCGCGGGCTTTTAGTTTAAAAACAAAGATTTTTCATTATCCTAGGTCGGGTGAGAATGAAATCCCCTTTCACAGCAGCTGGTATCATGGATATTGCATTGTTATTTTCTTCAAAACACGTAGAAATGCGCGGCGCGGTGGTGCGGTGGTGACACCAATAAAGACTGCCTTTGTTATTGTAAATTGTAAAACAAGGAAGACAATTTTCCTATATTAAATATTTTCAAATCTAAACCTGTAGGAAATATTAGCTAAATCTTTTTGAGAAATAGTTTTGTTTATTCCCACCATAGCTTGACCTCAATAAAACTAGTAGCAAGTAGGATTCCTTGTTGGTGCCGCTATAATGTGCTTCATACATGCCAGTATATAAATAAATGTCTTAGATTAAAAAATGAAATGGACTTCTCTGGGATTGGTGGCATAATTTACGTTGTAGTTGTTTAAGTGGAACTTATTATCGTTTTATTTAGAACGCTAATATTAGGTCTTTACCTATAAAATTGCCTTTCTTCAGTACGTGTCATTTCAAATAAAAAAAGTTTGTAATGGCTCTGTATTCTAAATTCAAATTAATTTTGTTTTAAAACCATGACATCCTTTTTACAAACTCAGTCTTTTGTTTTTTGATTAGCGTTGTATTTTCATTACATTTCAACATTTTTCGTCATAATGGATACTTTAAAAATTCGTGTAATTATGGAATATGAGTTCCGTCGTGGCACCAACGCGACACAAACGGCACGTAACATCAAAAACGTTTACGGAGAGAACTGTACAAACGAATGCACAACCCGTTATTGGTTTTCCCGGTTCCGTTCTAGAAATTTTGACTTGAAAAATGAAGCTCGTGGTCGTCCGGAGACTTTGGTCAACAATAATGAATTAAAGGCTATTGTGGAAGCTGACGAAACTCAATCTACAGCTGAGCTAGCTGCAGCTTTTGATGTAAGCATCAAAACAATATCGATCCATTTGCGACAAATTGGCAAGGTAAAAATGCTTGATAGATGGGTGCCCCACGACCTTAACGATCGCCAGCGCAACGTACGCGTCGAGACCTGCCTTGCGCTGCTCAACAGGCAAAGAAATGAAGAAATTTTGAAACGAATTGTTACGTGCGACGAAAAATGGATTCTGTTCGACAATCGAAAGCGCTCAGCAAGTTGGTTAGATCCTCGTTTAGCACCAAAGCAATGCCCTAAACCAAAAATGACCCCTAAAAAGGTGATGGTCACTTTTTGGTGGTCTAGTGCGGGTGTGATTCACCATAGCTTTTTACAAAACGGCATGAGCATTACTGCAGATGTGTACTGTGAAGAACTGGAGAGAATGATGGAGAAGCTTGCACATCTGCAACCAGTTTTGGTCAATCGGTCGTCCCCACTGCTCCTTCACGACAATTTCAATTTCAAACGAATTTCAATTCCCGAGAGGCAGTACAAAATGCCTTTGAAGAGTTTGATGCCTCCCGTCCAGCTGCAAGAAGGTCCTGCTGAAGGGCATCAATAAACTGCCAATGCGTTGGCAAAGATGCGTCGATTGCATGGGTGATTACTTCGAATAACAGAAATAAAAAAGTTTGAAAAAATAAGTACTTTCACTTATTCCATACAAAACGGCAATTTAATAGGTAAAGACCTAATAGATGAGTTACATCAAGTCACATTCATAATGTAAAAGGTTTACGACAAAACATTTTTCATCATAACACCTCCTCCAGTCTGTATGCATAATGTTTGCAAATATTATTTATCTCAATCTTGGAAATGGATCCACAGTGTATTGTTTGTTATTCATGCTTCTGGAAGCGCTCGTGTGAACGGGTTTTCGGATGCAGTGAAGTGATTTATCAATTATTTTGACACTTTTTTGCGATAGATTTTAATCTATTCCTCCAATATATTGAAATCAACATACGATTCCTTCTGTTATGTAGAGTCCATGAGTCCTTTGTGGGCCCATATGGAGAGTACGAGGGGCGGCTGAAAAGTTCGCGGCCTAGGGTACTTAACGATAAGTAATTAGCTTGTTACTCATGTCAGTAGTATTATAAAAGCAATCACTAATTAAGTTTGCACTCATAGTTCAATTATTAATCCAACAACAAACATCAGATAAGCGATAAGACCGCCTTTGCACGCTTCACTACGATTAAGCTTCTCTCTTTGTAATTATATGTTTCCCTTTATTTCTTGTGTGCAATAAAGAATACAATATTAATAATAATAATCACCATGTCAGCCGAATCTGGAAATTTTCGGAATTTTGAACACCGCGCCGTGATAAAATTCCTCCTCTTCCTCTTAAAAATAAGAAGGAAAATACACCGAAAATACCGAGATTTGCAGGTAAAATGAAAGCTGCAGTCGATCGTCGTTTTGAAGAGAAAGATACAGAATATTTTTTGGGTGGGTTAAAGTCATTGTGTGCGAGAAGTGAGAAATGTATTTCACTTGAGGGAGATTATATTGAAAAATAAAAAATAGAAACCATACATTTTCTTTCATTAAGTACCCTAGGCCGCGGACTTATCAGCCGCCCCTCGTATCATAGAGAGTAAATGGATTTAATTGTCTATGGTATAGACAGGGCTATAAACTAAAGTGCCTGCTAGCTGCTACACGGTCGTCACCCAACGCTCGACAGAGGTAGATGCGAGATTGGTATGCTGCCAGTCGGCTCTTTTCAGTTAGATGGTATTCGTCCATCCGTTGCATCAGCGTACTTGACAAAATTTGAAAGTGTCTTTGGTCGTGTCTGAGTTCTGATTGATTCCATCATGTGGACGTTCGGCTTCGGATGCCTCAATCGCCCTTGTTGGCTCTTATAGGCCAAGCAACCCATAGGATAGAATAGAATTTTTGCTACAAAGTGCAATTTGCACAGTCTGAAATGTGTAGCCAGATACTTACTCTTTTCTCGATTAGTTTAACGACCACGAATTCTATTTGATCAAAATTCAACTGAAAAATAGATTCGCCAAATTTTTTTGTTGATAAAAAGCTCTTATTATTCTTGATCCTTGAAACGATGGGAAAGCTCATGAAAGGCGAGCGTTTTTCAAGTAGCAAAATGTAAATGTTTCGCCGAAGTCGCCAGTGACAGGTATAATTTAATTTCATTTAAGGGGAGGCAACTTAATTATAAATTTAATTTATGTGAGAGCTGACGTTGGGTGGGACCCTGTTTGTTATTCGAGAAGCCTATAATTTAGCGACTAGACCTTGATGAGCAGTGATAGGCTCTGCCAATTTTTAAATTATTTCAAAGAAAATAAAGTATTTTTGATCATCAAACGCTTAGTTTTTATTTAGATCATAATCTTAACTCAGTTTTTGGTCTTAGGCTTTTGCCTTTTTAGAATTCCTTGGAAATTCTTTTTCCGGATTTTTTTTTTGCCTTTAAGTCCGTCTCTAGAATTTTTAGGGTACTCAAACTACCTCTACATCTAATTTTGACAAAATCCTTTAATTGGATGGGCCGTGAAACAAACTGATAGACACACTTGCTCGTTTATAATATAAGAATTGGTAACAAAGTAAATAATAATATTAAAATGATGTATTATAAAAATATAATCTGTTTTATGATTTAACTAGACGATGCCCGTGACGTCGTGGGTTGTAATTTCCGGGCGGACTCTTTAATTTTCCGGGATAAATAATATGTTGTACTCAACTAAACGTCGTCGTGATTGATTGCGGCATGATTGAAGAAAAAACCTACAACAAACAATTATTATTATTATTATTAAATCTTAATTGCACACAAAATAACAGAAATAAAAAGAAATTAATACTACGAACTAGACAGTATGCAAAGGCGGTCTTATCGCCTAAGGCGATCATTTCCAGACAACCTTTGGAGACATGAGAAGCGAATGCAAACAGGATGGTGCGCAGACTACAAGTATAATATATTATACATATTAACTACAAGCAATACTACCTACATTTATACGTTCCTAAATAAATATTAATACACAATAGATATCTATAAATACGTATATATATATAAATATGAATAAATAAATAATAACATAAAATGACTGTTTTTTTCAAAACAATTTCACATAAATGTGTACCTACTCGTACTACTTGATAATATAATATCATGCAAAAGTGTTTTGTTTATACCGATTTGCAACAAAGTTGGTCATCAAACCCACTACGCTATGTAATAGCTATGCTATAATTTCAAAAATCTCCTGCATCTCAGCGCGAGCAAACCACTGAATGTAGAAAGCTTACCATAAATAACGATTAGTGCTGGAGAGGTGCTCAAATTGCTTTCACGTGATATTATATCCGGTATCCCGTAGTCCAAGTACGTTTAGCCATATTGAATTTTTAAGCAAAAGATGGATACGTCCGATTTAGGGTTTTTACTCGTTTTATTTAGGGTGTGTCGGCTTGCAAGCAATTCTTACGAACATTATGGTGTCTACGTACTACTAACACAGCGGCGGGCTTTTAGGTTATAACTTAATAACTTATAGGCTTGTCAACCTCTCTAAGGCTCAAGTCTGGTCTGGCAGAAGACTAAAGATAACGGACATCAAACAGCTGCTACAGGTGGACTAGAACGTATTGTTTGTTAAGTGTGTCTTTGAAACGTGCCAATCTATATATGTGCGTATTTTGCCTTTGCTGACGTATCTAGTAAATAGAGTGTACATATTTCTGGTATTATTTTTCTTATAACTATGCAATAAATTGTTAACTCTCTACGTAATTTTTTTTAATTTTCATATTCAAATATTGGTCGACTTCTCGCGCCGAAGACATGCTGTCCAACTCCGTCACTCTCACTTGTTGTCGGTGGCTAACACCTTTTCCATGGCTTTACTTTGCAAGGACACATGTTTAAAAGGTCCGTTAGATGGTATCATCCTTTTTCATAAATTGAGATTGTGATCAAAATCAACAATACCCTTTTATCGAAAACATAATATTAATGTAGTGTATGGTCGGACGCTAAAACTAGGTAAGCCTTTGGGAAATGACTTTCGCGTTGCTTTTCGAGTACTTAATCAATTTCAGCTCAGGTGGCTCCAGTTGCTTACATTGTATTAATTAATGTTTTGCACTAGAATTATAATATCTCGTAGTCTAGTTGAGGTATTGTACGTGACTTAGTTAGAATTGGAACGTTGTTGGATTGTGAACACCTAAGTGTCAGATTAAGGTAACTTGATACGCTTGTATTTTTCCCTTCACCAACAACTCCATATGTGACTGTAAATGAAATACAGTCACATAATGGGGTTCATGAGGGTCAGAGTTGGAAAGCGTTTTAATCGTATTTAGTGAGATTTTGCTGTGCATTGTACCTATTTTCATGTAAGCACTGTGAATGTGATGTGATAGACGATGCTGGAGGCTCTCACAAAGCCGACATTTTCGTTAGTGCTCCTTTACGCTATGGAGTTGGCTGTAACGTAGAACACAGTAATTGTTGTGCATTTCTGAATATATCGAATCGAATGGCTCAGTTAGATTTTGGTTCCAATCGAAAATACGATACTCGAGCCTCTAATAGGATGCTAGGTTAATACTGCCCTATTATGCATCGAAACGGAGTTCAGCTATGCGGCTTCGCAAATTTACTTCTATTCGTACGTCGGGATGTCGTTGATCATTTGACATTGCGCTAATGCCGACGCAAATCCAGCTCAGCGCTTTGCGTGTGATGTAGGTAAATAATAGAACATAGCCTAGATATACAAATGGATTATCTATTTGTGTTAGTTTGGCATAAACATATTCTATTACATGGATAAGTGGGTTGTAGCTTGGTGCATTCTATTGTAGCGGCTTAGTGGAATGATGATCCTATTATAGGTAAGTACTTAGAGTTGATATGTATCCTAATAAATTACGCTTGTAGTGGATATATTGAAATATTTATACAAAATATTGTGTTGTACAATAATAACTGTAATCTGCCCGTTGATTTGATGAAGCAGACATGGAAACGCAATCTGGAATCATACAGTATTTATTAATTCCAATACGTAATAATATAATAACAATCCCTACGTATTTATTATTCAATTAAATCTTAACATTTGCTAATTTATCCACCGTTACCATCGATATATATGTAGGTACTAGATGGGCGCTTTCAAAGAAAAATATTGGGCGTCCAACCTTTAGAGCACGCTCCTAACCTGTATAGCCCTGTCCTTGTCCCCACCATAGCGCTGTCCCGCTTTGCAGACTAGATGGCATTAGCAAAGTAGGTCCACATTCTTTGTTTGACAGGGCCCGTCTATGTAAATTGAGGTCGTTGACCGTTACTTATTGAAATTTATTTAGGTCAGTGATTAAGTTATATAATCTAAAATTCATTTAAACGATATTATCAACAATTAAACAGCAATTGAGCAATATTTAAATCTACACAAATTATTGAAAGGCGATATAATAATACTTAATCTGAACACTTCAGCTTGTTACCACAAGCTCTGGTAAGCGCTGCCACCATAACACGTCGAATTGGCGCGCTACGACAGCGCCGCCAACGTCAGTTCTGCCAACTGCCACGGCGACAACATAACATATTTTTTCATCATACTTATTCGAAAAACGAATATTGGTTTCAGAGGATAGCGGGAGCAAAATGTAATTTTTAGGCCCATGGGACTTTTCATTTCTCTGTTCTGATTGGTCCGCGTTCGTGCTTTAGTATAGTTACTGCGTTCGTCGCAGAAACTAAGAAAAAAAAGAAATAGGTTTAAGTTTGTTTAATAGTTTTAATATACATATTGCAATGCCCTGACGGGGCCTCATGTTCTTATAATTAATTAATTATATTATATTGTATGTACATGAATGCAATGAATATAGAAATAAATAAAAAATAAATAAAAACCTGTCGATCACTCGTTCCGTTCGAAATCCAAAAATGTTTGAGTGGCTGTCTTCGATAAGTCACTTGATCAATTTGTTGATCGGATATACGTCTTTACATTTTTTGAATTTCGAACGGAATTATGGCTGCTAGTCCAAAGAGGGAAAAAATACTAGTTAACCAAAGAGGTTGAACGCATAATGAAGTTACATATATACCTACCTACCTATACCTATATAGCTTTGGCGGGATTGCGCGCTGAAAAAAGATTTATTTATGTTTTATTTAAACTTTAAATATACGTCTAAATAATGTCTATACATAGAAGGTTGATAGGAGTATCTTCTGGTTGGTCCGCGTTCGTGCTTCTGATTGGTGCTTAAACGTATAGGTAATGTCCATACATAGTACGTTGATACTCCTAGCTTTTTCTCATACGTAATGATGAAAAATAGTGTGTGTCACTCGGGGCCAAATTTTTTGTTCTCGGGCGGCGTATATTGAATTCCTCGCTACGCTCAGGATTCTACTTTAGAATCCCTCGCGACGCTCGGGCTTCTACTATAGAATCCTTTACTTCGCTCTGAATTCAAAATAGCGCCCTCGGGGAACAAAAATTTTCTTTGGCCCCATATAACACAAATAAATATTATTATTGTGTGTTCAATTACTTACCTTAAAAAATTTCAACGAGAATTTTGTTGTGGTCGTTTGAACAATCCATACTTATAAAATGCAAAAGTGAATGTTGGCCCATCTTTTCAACCGATTTCATTGAAATTTGGTACAGAGGTTTCATTTTGTATGTTGGACAGAAGACGAATTCAAAGAAGAAAAGGTATTTCCAATTTGTCATTTTCACAGCTACATACGATTATGGTGTGTTGCTGAATAAAGGGTCTTCTGCCGTAGCCCATTTGTTCACCCTACAATGCAGTAGAATGTAGACCTAAATTCTACTGCATTGTAGGGTGACCATACTAAAAAAATGGCCTACGCCAGAAGACCCTTTATTCAGCAACACACTATAATCCTAAGTAACTGTGAAAATTGTGTTAATAGTAAACGTAGTAATTACAAAAAAAGAACCTAAAAATTACAAGTTTAGAGTATTCGGATTACTCGGTCACTGCGGCAAATTAAGTTATTACTGTTACTGGCAGATCTGAATCTAGTGCTATCCCTATCTACGGTGAGCACTATGGAAGGGACACCAATAAATTTAGACGTGTCCTTTTTAATATAGTTAAGTGATTCTATACAACTGACCGTAATCATTATTCCTGTTAAAACCCAATTTCTTGCCTACCAAAAATCTAGAATGGTTTAACATTGTCTGAACTTCGAATAATTTCGTGATAATAGGCAATTTTACCGAAGATCCTTGCTCAGTACACAGTGGGATGGCTTGTTCAATGGCAGTACCTAAACAATTACCATATTTTCATCTTAAAATATTTTGGCCCTTTAGAGATTTTAATTATGATTCCAGCGTACGTAATTTCACCGCAGACATGTTTTGCTTTTTTAAGGTTTATTTAGGTACGCGATATAGACGTGTTTCCAGAGATATTTTTTTTGCTTACTGCGGGCGTATAATATGAACTCGTTCAATTTTTTATTAGTGTGCGACAATCTCGGAATAGCTTTATTCTACATCTTACTAGATTTTGCAGATAAGCGGGATAGAGCAGGATCTGTTACCTACTGATTATTGAGGGATAAAAATGTATGTAACAGCTTTAGTAGAACTTAATGGTAGCTAGCCTAACCTAATTACTATATAAATCATGCCCACGTGGAATGGTGGCAAGAATGCTGGCTGCATTTCCGCGCTGGACAGCCAGGCTGATCCTTTGCGCAAAAAATGAGCCAGCCCTTCTGTCACCAGATGAGGCAATTAACCGCGGTGAAATATCTCGCAAAAAATTTTTGGCACTAAGACTCCGCGGCCCAAGGGTCTCCACGGCAAACGGAACAAATATGTAACTCTCTATGAGAGAGGCATACTTCCGCCGCTTGCCGGTTTCAGCCTTTTCTGCTGCGGCTCCCGGCCTTGATGCTGTCTCCCTGATATGACACGGGGCCAATGTGTCTACGCATGTTGCGTCCCACATTAGCGCCCGTCCCCGTTCCCAGGGAACCAGCGTCAATCCATCAGGTGACGATGGATTGACGATGGATTTTTAACAGCTTTAGTTAAATGAAAACAACACAAAAGATCTTTAACATTCACCTGAATTCATCAAAGTCTTGCTTCCACCGAGAATTTTCTAAAGCGAACGTGTCAACGGGCCAAAGTGGTTAAAATCAGCGACATGATTAAAAACAACTTAAAAACAGTTGATACGACTCATTTAGAACTCTGTGTTTAATCCTGAGGTAGCTATGTTTGGATAAGATTCACATAAACTCAACAGCTTCACGATAAAGTATTTGTTGTGCTCTCCATTTTGACATTCCTTTATTTAGATTAATAATTTAGCAGGAAAATAAGACTGAAATATTTGGGAGACCAGCTGTGACAAAGGTTTTTCAATTTTGCTCGACCTAGGATAATGAGAAATCTTTGTTTAAGGCTCTTTGTAATATTAAAATCATGCCCCGTAGAAGCTCATTTTTCACGGAATTTTAAACGCGTCACGATTTCCGCCATGCTTTTAAATAATATTCCAATAATAAAGGGTTAGCTCGAAACATTCATTATTATTACATATATGACAAGTTTAAATCCATTAAACTCGTAGTTATAGTTAATAATATACCATAGCCAGTCATAATTATATAGGTACCTACATAAGTTAAAACTCAACAAAAAAAAAAGAAATTTTGCTTTATAGCCATTGCATATTAAATATTTCAAAAAACTTTATGAATATTTCAATAACCAAAAGTGATTGTCCTTTTAAAAATTAAAGGTAAAATTTATAGTATTCTATAAATTTTGTTTAAGAAAATACCTATTATATCTTAGTTTAATAAAGCTAAACGCACATTTTGCTGCACCGCATACTGCATTTATCAGGAAAAGGAAGACCGTGTACGTCTCACGTTATGGTGCATACGAGTATACAATTAGTTTGAAACTATGCTAGGGATACCTTTCTAGGTTTGATGTGTTATATAATTTTCTTATAAACAAAGCGCATAGCCGTAATACTAATTTTTCTCGTCTGTTCTCTTAGTAGAAATTTTTCAGGTCAGGTCAAGTCAGCGTTCATATTTTTTTGATATTATAAAAAATACTTCTGCCTGTTTGTTTGTTACCCATGCGTTTTTGCATCCTTACTAAGATAAAACTTTATACAGTTGTTGTTGAGATGTGCGGGAAGTTTTCTGGCACAGTACCACCAACGTACAAAAGGTGGCGTGGCGTCGTTTGAACAAATGAACCATTGCAGGGTATGTCGGTCATTATGTAGTAATTAAGCAGTGTCATTAAAAGTAAATTATTGATTCTATTGCAGACCAAAATGCACAACAGGACAAGCAGTGAAAAAGTTTAAACAAATGGCGAACAAGATAATAATAATCAGTACAAAAGAATTCTGAGAATGAAAGGGCGGACTTTTTCTTTGATTTGTCCTTCTGTTCGTGTAAATTAAGCGCCATTTGTAGATTACTATCTCGCCTCGAGATAATGGCTCTTGGTCCTTGGAGCCGGCTCGTTTTCATTTTTCATAGATTAATTAAAATATTCTTTTGGTCTTTTCACCTTTGTAGTGCCCTGCTCCGTTGTTCGGTTCAACTTTCCACGTGAATATATTTTTGGGGGATTATTTAAATTAATTAATTTTTGTGCTTTGCTGTTTTTTTCAATCATTAGATTACTAGTTACTAGATGATGCCCGCGACTCTGTCCGCGTATATTGAGGTATTTTTTTAATTTTATAATGTATGCGAACTTTCCGCTGAACGATAACAATTCAGAAAAACGCTTCAGAAAATTGTGATTTGTGAAAAATACACGATTATAATGAATCAATCTGATGAGTCCACGTGAATGTAGGTTTATTAAAAAAATCCCGTAGAAAGTATACTTAATATTACCTATTATCATGTTTGTCTCCGGGATATCAAGGTATATCATTCTATACCAAGTTTGGTCACATAGTCACATTAAATATTTGCATGCTAATTTATAGTACAAAATAAAAGACGCCTTGAAATTTTAAGCATCTGTACATACTCGTATTCAGCAAATAAATTTCATTCATTCATTCATTCATCCTTTACAGGATGGGTTGAAAGGGTAACGCGCATAATTACTTTCGATTTAATTTAAGAAGAGATAGTGGACCAATAATTTTGCACTTTTGATAGAATCAAGTATATGAGCGAACTCATTTTCCTAGCCTAGCAAAGGTTTCGTTAAAGTTGTTACATAATGTTTGGAAAACTCCATACTTCATGTTCCTTCTGTTCACTTCATAATTACGAACTTCAGCATGTGCATAGTGTGTATAATAATATAAACTAAGCATTTCGGGACGAGGCGCGCTTAGGCGATCGCCTGGGGCGAACTTCGGCCACAAAGAATTCGTCTGCTAAGCCCGGGGTCAGTGCCCTTAGTCTCAGTGTTAACATTGCAATTTCGATTGATCGTATTCGAGCTTTTGTATATGTCACCGTAAGATTGTAAAAACCGTTAGATTATAATCTAACTCGCGAAATTGTAAACTGTCGAAAGATTGTGAACCGTTCAATGTGAACATTGAACGGTTTTATTTTTGAAATATTCATCGTATTTACGTTTTCTTGTCTGTTTCTTGTAGGTTAGGTTAGAGTTCGACATAAATAATTAGGCACTTAGGTTCTATCGGGTCAATAAACCTAACAGATTACAATTGAACGAAAAATAATACGTTAAATTGTAATCTTTCGACAGTTTGCAATTTCGCGAGTTAGATTATATTCTAACGGTTTTTACAATCTTACGGTGACATATACATTGACGTCAAAGTAAAATGAACCCTGAGTACATTTTGTGTATGCTTCGGGAGCAGGTGATATGGCTCGACCGCAACAATAGGATGATCAATGATCAGCTTGGAGCATGACATGGTGTTATGTTCGGGGACCACTGGTCCGACTGTTCACATTTGGAGGTCGTAGATATATATAGCGTGATTCTGAGAAAACTTCGTTAACGTGAGTTGGGCTCTTCGTTTTCATCGTGCGATACCAGTAGTGCCATCTATTGGATTATGTGCGGACTGCGAAGACAGCCACTATGCAATCATAGCCAGCGCTCCAAATTGAATTATTTTTGTTTCGAAATTAAAATCGGTTGTAATGAATATGTGACTTAAAATCAAGGGTCCATTTTAATTTGACGCCATTGTGTTCGGGCGCTCGAATACGATAAATCGAAATTGCAATGTTAAAACTGAGACTAAGGGCTCAGGCTTAAAGTTCACAAATGACACTGGAGAGACTGCGATAATTCACAGGATAAAGCTGAAGTTTGGGGCTTATCCGAAATTTTTCCTTCAGTAGAAACTTATTTTACAAGCTTTTTATGTAAGTAACAATGGGGCTGATTCTGGAGAGCACAATCTCTAAACTAAACTAAACTTAATGGACAGCATTTAAAATATTGCTAACCCTTTCGTAATACTCCCTGCGGAAAGGGACAGAATTAGTCATTTTAGTTTAGTTTAGAGATTGTGTTATACAGAATTGGCCACTATGTAACTTTGATATAAAACTGCAAGTCGACTATACCTAATCATGTTATATTGTTAGATGTTAGATTAAACGGACTGATTGAGTTTATTGATTTCTCAGACGAGTTGAAAATATATATTTAGTACAGTAATATATGCTAGAACGCGCTGCATCGGTGCTTTCAGTCCAGGTGCAAAATATATAATGATAACTACAGTGCACAGTTTCCTTCTGCTGCGTAAACACTATTCACAATTTCTTATAGACCCTTTGAGATTTTGGTGGTCGATTTTCTTACAAGTATCAGGCCTCGTTCTCGTACTATAACAAATAACACATCCAAGCATGCCCTCGAGTCATCTCACGTACTTGTCTCGAGTGTGGACAAACACCTAGCGGGCCGAGGCATTTGTCAACTTCATGTACAAGGCAGTGCTCTTGCATTACGAGGCAATTTGGACCTTTCGAGGCAACAAGCTCTATTACAGCGGACAAATAACACGTGTTGCCAACACACGGCAGTTACATCAATTTGAACTAGCTGATTCCGGTGGGAGGAAATTGTACCTTTTGTTTCCTTGACGTTGTTGTTATTTTACCTGACTATGAACGGGTTATAAACGGATATGGATATGTTTGTCGATTAATTGGTAACCTCACAATGGCCAAATCCATACTAATATTATAAATGCGAAAGCGTGTCTGTCTATCTGTCCGTCTGTCTGTCAGTATGTCTATCTGTTACGCTTTCACGGCCCATCTGTTTAACCGATTTGGATGAAATTTGATACAGGGGTATTTTGCATCCCGGAGAAGGACATAGGCTACTTTTTAACCCGGAAAATTAAAGAGTTCCCATGGGAATCAAATAATCATATACCCATTATAGATTTAAGTACCTTCCTGGTATTCAAGAGAAGAGAAACAACAAAGACCATAAATAAATAACAAAAAAATCTTATCTGATTTTCTCCATTATCACGGCAAAGACAAATCAAGGAGAATTTCAGGATTACAAAGGGGAAGATTTAATCGAACAGCTTTCAGAACTTTTTCCAAAGATATCTTAAAACCGGCAATCGTTCCACCAAAGAACTTTGGTTAAACTTTTACTTACCAAAGCTTTAAGGAGATTGCACAAGAAGGATCAAAAGAGACGAACTAGTCGCAAAGAACTGACGACCTCCCTGGCGCAGTGTTGAGCGCTGTTGTCTTAACGTGGGGAGGTCCCGGGTTCGATTCCCGGCAGAGTCAATTTGGGAATTTATAATTTCTGAATTTGGTCTGGTTTGGCCGTGGCTAGTTCCCACCCTACCGACAAAGACGTGCCGCCAAGCGATTTAGCGTTCCAGTACGATGCCGTGTAAAAACCGATTATGTGTTTACGATTCCGATTACGAAAATGTGTTCCGTGTTATTTTGGCTCTTGCGGCTATATTAGGGCAGATTTTCTGACCCTTGTGGCTCGTCAAGATTGTCTAAACTAATAGAACCTGGGTGACCGGTATTTTTTTTTGGTAAATCGTGTTTTTTGGAAATTATATTTAAATACAAATTACATACTGAAGAAATATGAATAATATTTATCGATCTTATCGAAATAATAATTAAAAAAATAAACTGGTTATTTAAATAAAAAATCACGAGTGCAATTTTTGAAACATGATATATAAAACCTTGATTTTAAAAGCTCTGCATATTATTATTTTGCACATAAAAAACTTTCTAATGTACCTACCTAGCTATACAATGCGGGTTTTTCCTTAATGACTCTTATTTCTTGGCTCCTTTTGTATAAGTTAGTAAATAGTTCTGCTTATTTTATATTTTTATTGTACTGCACCACTGCATTGCGATGAAAGTTCAACCATTCTAAGGATTTAGTTTTAGGTACGGAAAATATTTATCGACCTAATAAATACTTAACTTCTCACAAAGTGCTCGCTGCTCATAAGAGATTGCATCAACATGTTTCTATATTTAGCAGGTTAAATCCGATACTTATAGTAAGCTCGATGTTGTCCACGGCTTCGTCCACGTGGATTTTGGTTGAAATATCCTGTGGCAATCCTAATCATCAATGCTAATGCGTAGATCAAAATGCAAAACGGTTCAAAGAGTAGGTAAACTTTTTCTGCATTACAGAATATTGTTTTTGTCTCGTAGGTGAGCTACGCTTTAATTTTTTTTAGTTTGGTCACTTCTTTCCCTCAATTTTAACATTATGAAGCTGCGATGTTAAAATTCAAGCCCAGCGTTGGCCGGACCCCCCCACTAGGTGAACGGACGATCTTAAGCATGAATTTGGGAACCGCTTGAAACCAGCGGTACAATACCGTGCTCTGTGGCGATCCATGCAAGAGACCTTCGTTCAGCAGTGAACGTTTTTAGTTTGAGACGATGACGAAGCTCTGTTGTATGCGATAACTTAAATAATCTACATCAGTACATAATAATATCTATTGATGTTCTGTTGCACAGGGAATATTACAATTATAACGATAGCAATTTACAATTAATCTTCTCTTTTAAGTTCAGTTTAGAGATTGTGTGCATCACAATTTACGAAAGACACTATATAATCCAAAGTTTTGCAGGGGTTGTTATACACATACACATTTTATAATATGTCTATACAAAACTCTCATATCACAATGTTAATTACCATACTTCTCCGAAACGGCTTGACCGATTTTTATGAAATTTTAAATGCATATTCAGTAGGTCTGAGAATCAGCCACTATCTATTTTTCATACCCCTAAAACACTTCAATCCACGCGGATGGTGTCGCGGGCATCAGCTAGTAATATGTCTAAAATAAGTATCTTCGAGTATCAAAGTAAACACAAAAATATTTAGCATTTCAATAATGTAGCCCAAAATACTTAAAGGTAATACTTAAGTGGGTCACAGAAAAGTAAAGCTTGAGATTTATCGTATTTATATTCGTACAATTTTCCGGTCAGTGAGTTCGTTAGAAATGCCAGGGGAGACATTACGGGGCTGCCGTAGATTTACTTCAAACTTGACGTACCTACCTACCGACCTTCCCTCTAGGGAGGCATCACAAATTGGTGTCAATGTCATTCCCAGACAAAATAATGATGCAGCTGTCTTTTCTAGTGATGAAAGGGCTAAATGTTTATGTGCCAGTTTTACTATTGTAGTGAGAATCCAGCAGCCAGCATGCCCATTTGAAACTGATACCTAGAACTGGTTGAGAATGTGTCACTTTAAAGTTTAGTGTTAATTTTGTTCCTATGACTTACGCAAAAGTTTAACAAAGGTTATCTCAATGAAAAAACTAGTAGTTTAATTCGTTATAATCCGCTACAGAACAATGTACGATTAAGGCAACATCTCCTGAAGGTGCTCCGGTATCGGACTGAAACGTACGTTGAGGGTATTTTTGAGGGTTTATGTGGTGGTGTGAATGTCGCGGGCATCAGGTTCGAGATACGCACTGTACCACATAGATTTGCCTTCTGTGGCGGATTGTAGCGAATTAAACTTCTAGTTTTTTCATTGTCATGGACTTCCGCAAAGTAACGCCTGCTTCTATCCAATAAAGGTTATCTCTGCAACAACTATGTACTTATACACGAACACACACATATATAAAATTAAATTGTTTAACATAAGCATGGAATTTCTCTTTCATGTGAATCTGAGCAAAGTAATCTTAATTCATTTGACTTCAACCTATTAATCCAGTTTACAAAAAGCGATTGAATTTACGTCACGCACGTGTAAACCCGTAAGTCACGGGAGGGTGTAGCAAAAACTCAATTAAAACTTAGCCAATACGTACGTATACTCGTATTACGTGAAGGAAACTTTAAGAATTCACCTATATGTGAGACTGATTAATTTTCTACCTCAACCTTTATTTATTTATTTATAGGCTAACGCTTGACTGCAATCAGACCTGCATGCAAGTTGTGATGCAGCCTAAGGTGGAGTGCACTTGCCTAGAAGACGCCTATTCACTCTTGATTTGAAGGTAAATATATTAGAAGAGGACGGGAAAACGGAAGCCTTGTACCTGTAAATCGCTTTGTACCTGTAATTCATCAACTAATCCTTTGAGTAGGTAATGACCTGATCAGATAATCCTATAACTGACCAACGAACTGCGACAGACTTGCCGACTAACTATCCGATCTGACATGCGACTGATTGTCTGCGACTGACTATTATTATGCCATATTTCATATTAGGGCCGTAACCTACAAACGCGAAGCCACCTAAGCTGATTTTGAAGAGTTGAAGAGTTCCTGAGATCCAAAGTAACAGAGCTTTTTCAGGAAGAGAGATAATCGATTATTTCATTTTCCTATCGGAGATTTTCGTTAAGTGTTGGAACGCCATCGCCGTGTGCAAAGTTTGTTAGATTATTTGCACGTCCAATAAGCAATACTTACTTACTTACTAAATAGTTACCACCCTATCGGTAATAGACGTGCCGCCAAGCGATTTAGCGTTCCGGTGCGATGCCGTGTAGAAACCGAATAGGGTTATGGGTTTAATATAACTGCCATGCCCCTAACAGGTTAGCCCGCTACCATCTTAGACTGTATCTTCACTTCCCATCAGGTGGGATCGCCGTCAAGGGCTAACTTGAAGTAGATAAAAAAAACTTAACACAAAAATATGTTCGAATTTTGGCCACCGGGTCAGATAAGTATGTGGGACTATTCCGTCCGTAACCGTGTTGCTAGTTCTTGATATTTCATATATGGTGGTAGTCTTTTCCCAAAAAATCTGTCTAAGATATCTCAAAATGAGACTAAAGTACCTATATTTAGTGAGGAGGAGGAAAAATAAAATGTTTAAAAGCATTTTTTATACGAAACTAGGTCATCTATACTTCTATACTAATATTATAATTGAGAAAGTTTGGATGGATGTATCTATGTGTGGATGGATTTTTTACTCATTCACGCCCCAACGGCTGAACGGATCTGGATGAAATTTGGCACAGAGATAGTATGGAATAGCACATAAGCTATTTTTTATCGCGGAAAACTAAGGAGTTCCCGCGGGAACCAAAAAACCTGAATCAACGTGGACGTAGTCGCGGGCATAAGCTAGTTAGACATAAAGCATAAATAGAACCTGACATGAAATAGGTAAATTAAAGGAATAATTATTATTTATTACTTATCAAGTGTAATAAAGCTCAAACTCCATAGCACCAATTTTAAGCGCATTTAACCTGTTTAATAAATTTATTATTTATCGGTTTATACATTAAATTCAATATGGCGCCTATATTAAAGCGTTTAAGCGGCCGTAAAAATCCCCGCACGGATTTATAGCATTCCGTATTACGGGAATTAATTTGCAGATTTCGAATTTACAGAAAAAAAGCGGGTGGAATTTAATGAAAACCAAAAATATTTTAATATCGAACTAATTTTTCAGTAATAATCATTGATTTTGTAACTCTTATTAAAATTAACTACAACTTTCGTGTTCATCTTTGCACGCATATTCGCTTATTACTTTTTGACACTAGGTATGCTATCAGCATTTGAGAACAGGAAGGCTTATAAAAGTAACAGATATTTACGTGCTACGATACCTCCGTCACCATACCCAGAACAAAATTTATAAGCGTACATTGTAGGTCTAAAACATTGTATAAAAATCAACATTCAAGTATTATTATTATTTTAATTAACATTGTGTCGTAGGTATTTATCTCATTTAACGAAGCTAATATAAAAATCCATCTACTTGCACCACGTGTGCTTGCACGGTCGGCTTCTTTTTGTATGATATAAAAAATAGGTAATTTGCCTCGGTTTAACTCCGCTTTAATTTCTGAAAATTATTTCTGAGTGATATATCCTCATTTTAGAGACATACGATTTCAAGTATTTAGAGCCAGCGGTTGAATTTTACCTTCATAGTATTTATGTCAGTTTTTCAATTGACTTGTTAAAAATATTAGTTTCTACGAAGAAAATAATAATATTCATAAATGAATAACTGTTTTTTTTATGTTTATTTCAATTTAAATAAGAAATAAATTAAAAACTAAATTATATTTACAAAAAATACACGCAGTCTAAGTGATCGTTAATTGGCATGGTGCCCAAAACACTGGCGCTATTACCTCGTTGAATGGCAAGGCTAAGCCGTTGGGCTAAATAAGCGCCAGCTCTTAGGTCACCAAGAGGCGTGGATTAGTTTTTGGGACACGACATTTATAAAATTCTTCGTGTCCGATGACCATGGGCCCAGAGTCTCAAAAGCAAGCGCCGCAAAAACGTAGTCCTTAGTAATGGCTGAGTATTTGCGACGCTTAAGCAACCGAGCAGACGTCCCAACGCAGGTTGCATCCCACACCAGTGCACGGCCCAAAAGAAATTAGACTTCTCAGAAATCTTTTAAATCACTTGTGATTACTTGGTATAAATTATCGCTCGTCGATACGAGTGAGAGAGAGATGACTATGATGATGAGAGATGACGAGTGAGAGGAATCTTGATATAGAAGTTCTGGAAGCGTGACGTGAGATTTGCTACGAATACTACTAGTTAAACTAATAATTAAGATTTAAGAGGCGATAGAACTGCAGTGGACTGCAGTAGGCTCCATTTTTTTAAATTTGAAGTAAAATTTAGTTAAATTTCGAAAGATATTTTTTGAATTTAATAACTTTATCATTGCCGGTTTTTTCAAATCAGACCGTGATAGGCTTGCAAGCGGCGAGCAGACCACAGAAGCATTAAATAAAATGTCATTAAGGATTTCATTTTTCGTTTTGCAAGTGCTGTGGCAAGTGTAGTTTCAAGGCACGACGTTCAAAGTGAGCATCCTAGCATCCGATTGAATTCGGCTTCCTGCTTTAAAGACTTGCAAAATTGAATCAGTTCACTGACAAACTTGCTTTTTATTTATAACTTGACTAGATGATGCCCACAACCTTGTCTGTGTGTATTTCGATTTAAAAAATCCATATGGAACCTTAGTCTTTCCCCCTTTCAGCTTTTCACTTTAAATAACAAAAATTCAAGTTGATCTGCTGCTCTGTTATGGCGTGATTGAAGGACAAAACATCACATTAATACACTTTCACATTCATATTATTTTGCATGGATACGGAGGGAAGCAGAAATTCAGTGCTGCTGAGTTAGACACCTTCGGCTTACCGTTAATACTCTTTTGAGCACCAGCTATTACCAAAGCAAGACCTTTTCATGTTCGAAATCAAGTTAATCTAGTTCAAAATATTTAAAAATATCATCTATAAAAATATATAAAAGCAACATCTAGCTAAAAATTATAATAACTGCCCGCGATTTCGTCCGCGTGGATTAAGATTTTTGATTCCTGCGGGAACTCTAACTTTCAGGAATAAAAAGTAGTCAATTCGTCAAAATCGGTTGAACAGATGGGCCGTGAAAGCGTAGCAGACAGGCAAACACACTTTCGCATTTATAATATTAGTATGGTTACATACAAATATTTCACATTCATATTATTTTGTACGGATACGGAGGGAAGCAGAAATTCAGTGCTGCTAAGTTAGACACCTTCGGCTTACTGTTAATACTCTTTTGGTCACCAGCTATTACCAAGGCAAGACCTTTTCATGAAACAAATGCCTATCTTTAAACGTTGACAGCATGTGATATTTTATCGCACACACTGTGTGATTCCGATACCGCTATTAGTCGCAGTTCTTGGAGATTTAGGGATCAGTGATAAAAGAGAGATGAGAGATAGATTATAGTCTGGAATAACACATAGGCTACTTTTTATCCCGGAAAATTAAAGAGTTCCCGTGGGAACCGAAAAAACGCAATCCACGAGGACGAAGTCGCGGGCATTAGCTAGTATTATTATATGGAACTATAGATCCTAATCACCATCACCAATTAAATATACTTATGTTTTGAACTTTTTTTTGGGTTTTTCTTATAGCTATCCGAAAATATTCCTAACAAAGTAAGTTTCGTAAATGCTGATTAAATCTGCGCAGAAAATCTATGTATGCACATTAAATTACTCAGTATTAAAAAAACTCGTTTCATAGAGTAGTTACCACAGAGTATTTCAGTAGCCAAGTTTCCCCGCTTACATCTTTTATATTCTTTCTAAAGTCGACATAATAAGGCGCTGTATTAACTGTTAGCTCCTCCCCTAACTTTTGTTCTTCTTTTTTAGAAATTTAATTAAATTTTTAAGCTACTCTTGAGGGTATAGTTTGCATGATGTTTTATTTTATCAGATTTTTATGTAACTAATCCTATTTGATAGGATAAAAAAATAAAATTGATATTAGAAATATTTCAAACTAAGAAAAAAAAAAGAGCTCGACCATCGTTTGAGTTAAAGGGGCTGTGGCCCACGTTCTGGTTCCTACCTGGTTCAAAGGTTATCCATCGCCATTCAGCGTGGCAATGCTGCAAGTTTTATACCTTTGGGCCAGGGTCAACCAGGGGTGGTCTTTTTGATTAGGGTTGTATTTTTATTTTTGTTAGTATAAGGATTTGTTTTATATTTTTTTTATAGTTAGTTTAATATTTAGATTTTAGCACAAATATTTGTGTTCAGTGATAATATATTGTCTAAATAAATGTACTTTCCTTTCAGAAAATATTATGAAACTGTTCATAATTGCTCTACATAAGACTTGTTTATTTGGGCAGGATGCATCTACAATAAATATAGCAATTTAAAACTAAGGATCGCGCAAGGAAAGCTTTTAGTGTAATCAAGTATAAGAACAGTTCTTACTTAGTTACTATGAATCTTCGTCAAAATTGGTAATATTAACAGATGAGCCATGAAAATATTGCAGATAGAGAGAGAGACGCACTTTCGCATTTCGCATTTATACCTATTGATAAGGATTCTTTCTAATCCAGTGTTAACTATTCGAACATCGATGTATCGAATACAAATGTATTCTAATGTTAGAAAATAACATTAGAATACATTTACTGAAATCAGTAAATGTATTCTAATGTTATTTTCACATACGAATCCATACTATTAAAAATCCATAATATTATAAATGCGAAATCTACTTAAAAATAGTAAATAAAATATGTCCTTATCCAGGATACAAAATATCCCCGTACCAAATTTCATCAAAAACGGTTGAACAGATGGGCCGTGAAAGCGTAGCATACAGACACACTTTCGAACTTATAATGTTAGTATGCATATGTAAAAATATACAGATCTGTGAATACGATACCCAATCACTTTGTAAATATTAGTTCAGAACTTTTTAATGAAGGGGGCTCAACCGAAAAAATCCTCCAAAGCCAGAGCAGAACTACGAGACTGGAATAATGTGAGAGCGAAAAAGTTTACGCTTTGAACCCTAGTGCGGGTAAGTGTTTTGCATTTCGTACCGCGTACCCCGCATACCAATGTGTAAAGGATTGATATTTGCACAAACTTGGGAAAAATATCTACTTACTTTTAGAACTACTACGGTTACAAAAATAGCTCTTGATCATTAACATTGCGTGGGTGTCTCTAAGCACGTTAAGCCGTCGGTTCCGGTTATTATCACTTACATGATAATAGTCGTTAAAGCCCGCCAACCCGCATTGGAGCACCGTGGTTGGTCTAAGCTCTAATTTCCTCTCTCTCTTAAGAGAGTGGAGGCCTATGCCCAGCAGTGGGATGTTAATGGGCTGTAGTGGTGGTGGTGGTGGGTGTCTCTAGAATAGTCAACAAAGATTCAATTTTATGTCAATTCGCAGACTTTGATCTAAGGTCGTTTACAGCTGGATTAATTATGTTATAGCTACTCAGATCTAATTGACGTGTCCAGTACTAAACAATTGATTTGCGGTAAACCACGCCATGTTTGATTCTCTACTTCATGCAACTTTATCTAACAGAGTTTTGTTAGTAATAGTTTTCTCTATTTTTAGGGTTTCGTACCCAAGAGTGCTTACGGGACCCGATTACTACGTCCGTCTGTCTGTCAGCGGGCTGTGGATCGTGAACCGTAACATCTAGATTTTTTTCAGAGTATATTTCTCTTTAGCCACTATAACAAAAATTAATTAAAATAAAATAAATGAGAAGGGTCCATAGGTCCAGGGATACATTAATCTTGTATTTAAAAAGTACATTAAGATTTAATACGAATACGATTAATTATAGGTACGAAACTCTTCGTGAGCGAGTTCGACTCACACATGGCCGGTTATATTATAAACGTTCTCAGTCATTTGTGATACACAATAAATGGAGTGTATGAAACAAACAATTGTGGCACTGTGTTAAAAGTGAAGTATGTCAATAAACGATATGTTTTATTCTCAGTCATTTGTGATACACAATAAATGGAGTGTATGAAACAAACAATTGTGGCACTGTGTTAAAAGTGAAGTATGTCAATAAACGATATGTTTTGAAGATAAATATCTGATTGAATTATTGTTTCACGCAAATAAAGTGACCATGATATTATTAAATATGGTATAATAATGCTATAACATCTCATTTAAATATAGGATTGTAATGATTAAAAAAAAATATATGTAATATGAAATTAATTTTAGAAATGAAAGAGCTAAAGTTAGTCTGAAATTTATCCCCCTAGGTACACCACATTCTGGGCAATATCCATTTTGCATATCATAGTAGGTAGCTACGTGCTTGATAACTTAAAGTTTAAGTCATGTGAAGCTTGGGTAACACGTGTTTGTGTATATGAGTCGTTACGTGTCGTATTAGTTTCAGTCCAAGTTAATCCGAATATAGCGGGTTTTTTTCTGAAAATAGGGATTATAAATATTTACCGAATTGCATGTATAAGTCAAAGACGACGGTTCGGATTTGATGGGGCGTGGGACTGGTCTTGTACAAGTGGTGAAAAGAAAGAAAACAAAATATTAAACCTAAAACGAAAATAAAATCCCATCAAAAACATAAATGTAAAATGAGAGCCAAGTTCAAAATTGTGATATATATGCCTTGGTTATTGACTTCAGCGACAAAAGAAGTGAGATATAAATGGGTGCCAAGTTCAATGGTCAGTCCTGCAATTAAGTAGGTACCTAAAAGTACAGTTTCTACCAGCAAGCCAAATTTTCGGAAGAATAAAATAAGAAGTTACAGCTTTAAAACTTGTGAAGGCTATAATTCGTATATGAAAACTAGCCAAGCCAAAGCCTTAGTCTTCAACATTTTATACTAAGTTAGAAGAAGAAATGATATTTTAAGTTGTTATAAAATATTATATGTTGTTATAAATAAATTTCAGGACTGACCATTGAACTTGGCACCCATTTAGATCTCACTTCTTTTGTCGCTGAAGTCAACAACCAAGGCATATATATCACAATTTTGAACTTGGCTCTCATTTCACATTTATGTTTTTGATGGGATAAATAAATTGCAGGACTGACCATTGAACTTGGCACCCATTTAGATCTCACTTCTTTTGTCGCTGAAGTCAACAACCAAGGCATATATATCACAATTTTGAACTTGGCTCTCATTTTACATATATGTTTTTGATGGGATATCATTACTTTTTGTACAGAAATTATTGAACTCAATCTCAAACTCAAAACATATTTATTCAAAATATGTACCTACAAAGTACACCTTCTGAACGTCATGCTTACAGAGCATAAGACGTGATGGTGATAATTAACTACGGTATCTTAAAACTAAAGCTACGAGGGTTCCAAACGTGCCCTAAATAAATTTCAGGACTGACCATTGAACTTGGCACCCATTTAGATCTCACTTCTTTTGTCGCTGAAGTCAACAACCAAGGCATATATATCACAATTTTGAACTTGGCTCTCATTTCACATTTATGTTTTTGATGGGATAAATAAATTGCAGGACTGACCATTGAACTTGGCACCCATTTAGATCTCACTTCTTTTGTCGCTGAAGTCAACAACCAAGGCATATATATCACAATTTTGAACTTGGCTCTCATTTTACATATATGTTTTTGATGGGATATCATTACTTTTTGTACAGAAATTATTGAACTCAATCTCAAACTCAAAACATATTTATTCAAAATATGTACCTACAAAGTACACCTTCTGAACGTCATGCTTACAGAGCATAAGACGTGATGGTGATAATTAACTACGGTATCTTAAAACTAAAGCTACGAGGGTTCCAAACGTGCCCTGGTCTGTGAAGAGCCCGCAATAAACTCAGCTGTGTTTTTTTTATTATCACCATCTTACAAATATTTGAAATTATATATATATGTACTTATAATATAACATTACATAATCAGCCGCTGTAACAATTCATACCCATGCCTTGCTATCATTCAAATAATCCTTTACACTGTAATAGGACTTTTCTATTAGTTTAGTTTACGTTTTACATTAGTAGGTAGGTTATTATTCGGTGTAAGGTCAGTGTGTCACCCACCAGTAATTCTATTGTACGACTCATTGTACAAGATAAATAAAGACGAGAATTCTCAAGAAAAAAATATAGTGTACCTAGAGTTACACTGACATTGACGGATTACATCTATGGTCAGACTACCTCTACAGCACATTTCTACATCTCATCAATTTTGATTGCAAAAGTTAAAAATCAAAAGTTTTTAGTGAAACATTGAAATGAATACAAATCACAATGACTGACAGCTTGAACTGTCGACTTCAAATACGTTTCTTCTTCTTTTCTGTCAATGACGTTTCGTTGCACAAAATGCATGAATACGAAGGTAAGGTTTTAATGCAACTATATTATTATTCATTATTATTTACATTAAAATAATAATTATGCGTCATTTTCAATAGTTGACAACACAAAATAACGAATTTAAACAAAGACCTGTAGTATGATTTATGTAATCGCAGTTTTTTTTTACTTAACAACTCTTGTTTTATTTAGTTGTGCATGCACTATGCGTAGAATGTAATGCAAGGTGCCGCAGGAAGTGGACGACGGAGTTACTACCACCGCTTAAAGCAGTATTGTTTCAAAATAACGGTTGAATGTCACGTACTTTGACGTCCTTAAAATAATGATTATAACACTACAACATAAACGTTAACAATATTAAAATAATACGGCTTTAAGCAATGGTAGTATGCCCTGTGTCAGAGTTTTGATCTATACCTAGGTAGAGCATAAAAATGACGATTTTTGTACGTTTATATCTAAATAACCATTTGAGGTGTGCTTATGAAATTTGGAGCACATATGTATCTCACGGGTCTCAATATATGGGCCAAATTTGACATGTTTATGTGAAATAGTTTTTGAGTTATGAGGGGGTCAAAAGTGGCTCCAAATGGTTCGTGTAATATTACACACGGTGCTGCTCGCCAGTTTTTTTGAACTTTGGCTGGACAAGCTTCCGCGTGTCTTGATTTAAAGCCACGAATTCGTCCTAATTTCAGTGGTGAAATTATTTAATCTTTCCACGATTAGCAACACTAAACATGAGAAGGTGACAATGGCGGGTTCATATTTTTGACGATTTCTGTCAAGTTTCAAATATAATGAAAGAAAAATAACACGATGACTCACGCCTTTTGTTAGAAATGACATTTGACACATTTCGACTGACTTCTCTATGGCTGTAGGGCGCCATCTTGGAAGCATGTCGAAAACTTGAAAAGATTTTAATTTTTTGTACGTTATTTAGTTTGCTATTCTAATTATTATTTTTTTTACAAAATCTATGTATTTTACTCTATTCATGATAAACTGTACATAGACTACACTTAAAATGATCCTTCTTCTTTTTTTTCTTCTTCTTCGAGTGCCTTTCTGATGACCTTTGTTTAAAATCGAACTTAGAATGTACATTAAATGAATAGGTTTATTGCGTTTGAATTATCTACATCTATCTAATAATTAAGCAGACGAAAGGTGTTTTTTTTAGTCAGAGAAAATGAAATGTGCCTGAAATGGGTTTCTTAATGAAATGAGTTCGTGGCTACTATATCTTTTCCTGATTTTTTTTGAATAAATAGACTCATTTGAGTGCAGGAGTCATATGGGATAAATAAATATAAATAAAGTTATCATAACACCAAATTGATATACTCCAATCATGTACACGTAATCCCATCTGATAATAGAGACGGTAAAATTGTTATTACTAGCTTTTGCCCGCGGCTTCGCTCATGCCTACGTCATGATAGCTATCTGTATGCCAATTTCTGACCGTTCCATGCAGTGGTTTGAGCTGTGCGTTGATAAATCAGTCAGTCCTTAGATAAACCTTTTCCTTTCATATATTTAGAAGAGAAGATGTATTGTATGAAATATGTGAAAGCCCTAATATTTATCAAGAAAGATAAGATCCACATAAACTTCTTCAGTTGTTTGAAGTATAATAATAATTCTTTTAAGAATAAGAATGAATAAAGAAGTCTTTGAATTGACAAATCGATAGGTCTGGAGTGAAACTCGGTCAGCCAGATAGTTTTGATTACACAAGTATAGGTAGGTACACAAAGAAAATAATGTCTATGGGCTCAAGTACTCCCCAGTACAAATGTCTGTCTTTAAACGTTAACAACAAGTACTTCATATTGCTCACCTCCGTGATTCTCTTAATGTCGTTATATATCACGACACCTCACAGTTTGCAGATTAACATAGACGAAAGGCCTAGGCTTAGTTGGTTACTCGGGTTAACGTGCTTGATAGAAGATTAATTTGTGATCCATTTCGGAAAGCTTTTTATTTTTACATCAAAATTTTGATTTTTACCTAAATCTTACTACGTGCAAATACTTATATTTTAAACTTGAATAAATAATTTAATGTAATCGATCTGAGCTTGAAGGCGATTTGACGATCTATAGTTGGAAAAGTTGTTCCTACTTAAAGACTCCGGTTTCCGTTTTCCCCTAACCTTTAAATCAAGAGTGAATAAACATCTTCTAGGCAAGCGTACTTTAGGTTGCATCACCACTTGCAAGTAAGTCTGATTGCAGCAAAGCGCTAACCTATAAATAAATAAACGAAAATTCATGAAAGAAGACAGTCAGGAGAACTGTCGACTGAGTGACATATTATTTATACTATAGCTCGTAACAATATATGGTTCGAACAAAATTCTAAAGGCTCGAACCAGTTCAGGAAATTGATAGTTTTTGAGATTTTATCTAGAAATTTTGTTTTTATATATATATATATATTATATTTAGAATTTTTGTTGTTGACAATATCGCTTTAATAAGTCTTGGTTAATCTCTCAGCATTTCATTTAATTATACATGTACATACATGAATGAGTTACCTTCAGAAGGTTGTTAGAAGGTCTACAAACTTTCAATTCTCTAATCAAACTCGTATCTGATTGGAATGTTATCGATTTTCATCCCCTACGTTAGATTTTATCTTCACACAAATTTCCATTGGAGATTATATGGAACATTCGTTTAATACATATAATGAAAGACGCTTGGGAAGGGTGGAAGGTTGTCAAAATAACCACGTTCACCCTACCTTCGATCACCCTTCAGTAAAACGTATTATTTGCTATGAGGGAGGTCGTTATTTCAGAAATTGAATGTAATGGTATTTTGAGATGCATTTTTATTCCTTTATATCAAATAAATGCGAGTCTCACTGGCTGAACAGGGCTTAGTTACTGATTTTTTGAGAATTTTGTGATCTTATTGAAGAAATTAATTATTTTACCCAGCAATCAGGTTTATTCGCAACTTTACGTATACATAAATAAATTAATTCCCTACCAGTTATTACTGAGTATTGTGAACAATTTGAAAGGTTTTTACAATAATTAAAATTTTTATGAAAAAAATATCTTGTGTGTCACCGCGGTATCACTGCCTAGTGTCTACCATGAAAGCTGGAAGTAATGTGTTTTATTTACCACCGGGTATGCCAGTGCATCCGAAACGACGGGTGTTGTTGATTCGGTATCTTTATGTAATTATTTTACTGGGTAGCATCCACGCTGACCGAGTGCAGATTGGCAGAATTCACTCATCTTTGGGAACATTATAGAAATCTCTAAACATGCAAGTTTTTTCACCTTGTTTTCTATTTCCGTTGCAGTAGCAGCAGTGATTTATTAGGTACTTAAAGGAAGAGGTGTATGGCCGCAATTCAAAAGCTAAACCCCTATGAATAAAAAAATCGAGTATATTATATTTTCGAGTATAAAAAGAGTAGCTAAACGTGAATTTAATAGACACCAGCCTTAAAAGACGTTATTGTCAGCGCGTCTACAAAATAATGAGGGGGTGTACTTCCTATCTTTGATCACCCTCACATAAAAACGCAGCCGTTGAAGAGCCTCGTTATTTTATAAATTGAAAATAACGGCTGTTCTGTATGCATTTTAATTTCGTTATCGCGTCAGATAAACTGATTTTACTGAACAAGTCATAAAGTACCGGGATGTAGTCCTTAGTAGTAATCCTTAAAAATATGTGTAGTTATTTAAGTTACCAAGGTAAGTACGAGCAGACATGCGTCTGGACGAGTATATTACCTATGCGAAAACCGGCGTATCTAGGGAAATGTTTTGGGAATAATTGGGTGTAGTCATATATTTAGAATAGTTCGACAGATTTATAAGAGCTACATAATGATGAAAGGCTCGACTTCCAAAAATGAGGAATTTCTCAATTCCCAAGAGAAAATAACATCTGCTAAACACTATCTGCATTCATTGTTTTGTCTGGCAGACCGAAATTCGCGCGTGAACTCTAATGGAGTTGCACAGGCCAGTGCGATCAGACGAAACGTGTTTCCCATCTGTTTGTCCTGTCCTCTGCATAGTGCGAGCTGTTTTTATCAGGGCTAACTTACGATTACGATATAATAATGTCCTCTGGTACCGAATTTCGGCCACGGCGGCCTATCTCCAGAGAGATTAGCCATATGCGCGGGAGATATTATAGGGAACAAGTGTGTGCGCATACACACTTACACACACACAGGTATACTCTCTGTTCCATTACTCCCACAGCCCGATTGGCCTGAAAATACGACGCAAACGGAGAGAGATCAAGCGCAGGATACGAATCGTATTACGTTACTAATAGTTAATTAAGTTCAATTTAATTGAAAATCAGAGTCCAGGTTTCATAGATTGATGGTCTACGACTAAGTAAAGCTTCAGTTTTATCTCAGACTCTACAATTTTACGGTCAGCGGGTTCCATTGGAACGCCAGGGGAGACGTTCCGGGGATATCGTAGATTTACTTCAAACTTGACTCCTTCCCGAGGGGAAATCACAAAATGGCTCCGCTGTAGCATCCGTCAAGCTACGTGAAAAATTTCATTTAAATTTTGCATGCAGACGAGAATTTTATGCGGTTCTCTACTGTAAAAACGTAAGTTAAAAATTTTGCACGCTTGAGCTGATCGAGTGTGCATTTTTTATGGAAAAAAAATCCGTTCGGGGCGTTCGCAACGTTTGATTAGTCACTAAGTGCATTTTAACCAGCATCTGCGTCGTTTTAAATAGTCTTATCTCAAAAATTAATGATTGTGTCAGCAACAATTTAACCCTGAGCTGAGTAAGAGTAATAGAGACAAAGAGACAAGGCAACATACTAAAAATAAAAATAACGATTGCAGTGCAGCTTGGTGGACTAAGACCTTAAAACCTATCTAAGAACCTTCTCAGAAGCTATACATATCCAATACAAAAAACCACATCATAATCGGTCCAATAATTTTTCAGGAAAGTAGTAACAAAAAAGTGAACAAACAAACAAACGCACAACCTCTTAGGGCAAACACATTTACCGTCTCCGTCCGGTCGTGAGTACTACATGATTTATCGATACTTTAAGATCCAAACGAAGACAGGTCGAATTAGCTAGTCCTGATAATCCTGCTATATTGGGTCACTTTGTATTAATTATAGTATTTTGTTAGACACATTATTTATTTGTGCTAAGTATCTTACGTATGTACATTTTATCTATTAATGTACATGAATAAATTCCCCAATTTTTATTATTATATCGATACGACACTATTCTATAAGTTTTCTTCAGAGAGCAGAAGGGGTATAGATAACTTTTTATTGGGATAAAAACTTCTAACAAGTCCCAGCTTTGACCTTGTGAATTATCGCATTCTCTCCAGTGTCATTTGTAAGCTTTACGCTTGAACCTGCGTTTTTTGGAGGGAATTCTTTGGAGGAAAGTTTATATTGGTCGATGTCTGGGACGATATCTCGCCAGATAGCACATTTTTCTGTCACAATTATTAAACTTTTAGATGAAGTAAAAAGGGCTTTCTGATTAAAAACGGGTAATCAGCTTTTTCTGTTCCAAAACTGTTTTAATAGAAGTTTTCTGGCATTTACTTGAATTCAAGTAGATTTTCCTTAAATTGATTAGATATAACATGAACACAACATAGGATAACATGTACAAAAGTAATGAGTCTAAAATTGAAAAGGGATTGATTTATTTAATTTTTATTAAAACACATTTGTGCAACGCCTTTTACACCAGCAGAAAGCAAGTTTATATCGACCTCTGAAAAAGGTAGATAAAGGAGCTTTAAATCTGAAAATCCTTCTGAGCAACGTCCCTTTAAATGTTTTCTTCGAGTATAATCCATAGAATTTCGCTTAAATATTTATGTTTTCATGATTATAAAATAGTAGGTATTTAAGTATTTTAATCTGTGACTTCTGAATAAAATATGATGGTTTTGCACTATGTTACCTAACGGAGTTATATGTATAAAAGTGTTGTAGGCATAACAACAAGCTTGAGGCATTTGCCAACCACACATACAATAATGCGTTGCTCTTGCAACTTGCAAATTGTAACAAGGCTGCTTATAAGCTACTAGCAGGCTTGCCCGCGACTTCGTTCGCGTGAAGTAATTTTTTTAATTCCCACAGGAATTCCCTTATTTTTCGGGATAATATATAGCTTATGACACTCACAAATGAGTCTTTCAATTGGTATCAGAATTTTCAAAATTGGTTCAGTAGATACAGAGATTACCCCCTACTACATCAGAAACTCACAAACTCACAAACTTTACCTCTTTATAATATTAGTATAGATATAGCGTTTCCGCAATAAAACACTTGACGCTAATGTCACAAATATTTTATGCTAATATGCTATGCACGCTCCTGTAGCACCGAGTGACGTGCTTCATCCATTTAAGAAAAATAAATCTTTCACGCATAGGAATGATGTTACTTCCATTAATAGTTGACTCAGTCAAGAGAAAATATCGCATTGCTGTTATTTTGTTGTAAGAAAAATTTAACTTTTTTACATTATGATCGCACCACTATTCTCTTATAACTTTGAAAAGCAAGAAGGTATAGCAGAACTTTTTTATTAGAGTAAAAATTTCTAACAAGTCTCAACTTTGATATTAGCCTGTGAATTATCGCGGTCTCTCTTGTGTCATTCGTGAACTTTAACCCGGGCATTGGAAGCGAATTCTTTGTGGAAGAAGTTTGACCTGGGAGGTCGCCAAAAGCGTGCTTCCCCACAAAGCACATAACTTGTTCAAAATGTTTATTTTAGTTAGGAAGTTTGAGCACATGCCAATCTTTGCTATGAACGGTGAAACCTATTATGAAACAAGCCTTTGTAGGTTCTGAAGAAGGAACTTTATTTGGTGCACTACTTAATAATTTTCGCAATGTGCCTACCTGCTTTATTGATGACAATTTATATTATAATATAGTATTGCTAAATTGTTAGAACGAATTACTTTATGGCTGGATAAAACGCGGCGATATAATATAATTTCTATGATATTATTATTTGTCATTATAATTTTGGCATATCTTTAAATTCTCTATTTACAACAATACACTTCACAAAAGACCATAGTTATTATACTTTATACAAGAACGTAAAACAAACACTTTATGTGATACGTTTTCACATCTACTTTCGTGAAAGAAAATGTCTACATTTGAGAAATGTATGTGCCAGCCCTAAGCCAGCAGTACAAAAGCCAACCTTATTAAACTTATAATTCTCGGTTGTGTAGTTTAAAAATAATGCCTGGAAAAATATTTGCCGTTATAAAATTTTGTAATGTTTAAAAGTTATGGCGCATATAATAAAACTGTTGTTAAAATTATACAAATTTCCAGCCTTTGAAACTTTTAAATAACAACAAAATCTTGACAGCGTTAACTAACTGTGAAGCTTGTTCCGGTTCCATAATGTAAACTTTGTTTCGCAGCTTGACCTCATCCTACGAACTTTCTCTTTATTTAATGTTATGAAGTTCGCTCTCTACCTATTGTATTATTGTGAAATTACGAGAGACTTGAGTTGAAGGATACAGTCATCTATACTAATATTATAAATGCGAAAATTTGGATGGATGGATGGATGGATGTATGTATGGATGGATGGATGTTTGTTACTCAATCACGAGACAACGCTGAACGGATCTGGATGAAAGGCCTCCGATTCGGGACAATGCACAGGATTTCCGTTTTTACAGTAAGATTTAAAAATTCAAAACGAAATTATTATGGATTTATTATTCCAAATAAGGTCAGGGTTCAAATGACAAAAAAAAAACAGTACGTTTATTGTTTAAATCTTGAGCGTCCGCTTTCCTCTTTAAGCACTACTCCATTTTGACGTTCCATTATATCCATGCCTAATAATAATCTTGTAACCCTACATGAATACCATTTAAGTACCTTAGTCATTATATTATGAATGATTTATTTTTGATCAATTAAATAGTAATGAAAAGGTTAAGTATGAATAGTAATGAAATGTATGTTTTGTTTATAATTTTTTTTTTGACAAGTCTCAAACTAATAGATCGAACAAAGCATTTTGAAATACTGCGTTTAAAGGAACGCCCTTTCACATTGCATATGCTGCCATCTGTGGTCGAATAGTTGAACTTGTTCACCAAAAGCAATACTTAAAAATATTTTCTAGACTTACCACAATAACTAGCGCCATCTAGTGTGGGAAAGCAGTTTTGGGTGAAACTTTTTTTATTTATTTTCTCAGTTTTCAGAGCCTTCAGACTCCTGAAACTTTTTTATTTGAAAACTATAAAATATAAAAATTACAATAATAAAGAAATAATACTTGAGAATATTTTTTTAGACTCGCTCAACACAATAAATCGCGCCATCTAGTGTGGGAAAGCCGTCTTTTGGTGAAACTTTTTTGGTTCATTTTCGCAGTTTTCCGAGCCTTTTTTATCTGAAAACAGTGAAATATTACAATTACAATAATAAAGAAATCATTGCTGAACATTGATTTTTGACACCTAGGCAAGCTGCCATAGTTCCACCGGTCAAGTCCTTTAGCATAGTGATAGTACAGTCTGGAATAACACATAAGCTACTTTTTATCCCGGAAAATTAAACAGTTCTCGCGGGAACCGAATAACCTCAATCCACGCGAACGGAGTCGTGGGCATCAGCTAGCATAATATAAATTCGTATAGTGTGTGTTTCTCACTTACATGTTATTTTTTCAATCACCAAGGCGTTGGCATCCATTCGAAACCATCGAGAAATTAAAGGTCTGCGATGATGCCTGAATTTAACTCTCGAATTTAATAGCCGGCAGGGCGACCGCGTAGCTTCTGCATCAATCATTGTTAGAGTATCAATTGTTGTGATTGGCTGAATTTATGGTATCTTGCTGCGTCAATGGATTTAGTCCAATAGTGGAAGAGTGTTATCCAATCAGAGGTGATTGCGATCGTTACAATGTAGCTGTCAGCGATACGCGGTCGCCCTGCAGATCAGTCAGTCACCCTTTTCTTTTATTATATATTTGAATACATAAATAATTATATATTTTTTTTATGCTTATTACCTACTAACATTTGATCTAATCACCTATGACTCCATTTTGATTTCCATCGCGAGGTATCTAGGATTGAATACACCGTCGAATTAATCACTTTGATGTCAAATGGAATTTGATTGGTAATCAAAACTAATTACTAACATGTAATGTTGATTAAGCTCCTGAATTAACGCAACGACGTTAGCATACTTGCATGCTCGACAAATATATGTTAAAATAATGAGATTTGTTGTTGTTATATAGTAGTATTTTTTAAATGTCTCTTTACTGGAAAAATAATCAAATTCAGATAACTTAATTTAGGAAAACTTGTGCTACTAGTTCGAAAAGCTGCATCTACTGAGAAGAGCCACCATGAAACTCGGTATTCATTTTATAATGTTAGAATATTATGAAGATTATTAATCATTCAATATAACTAGTAAATATCACTATGCCGTGGGCGATCGCGTACATGCGATTTTGTCATTAAGAAGTAACCTGTACATTCCGATTGACCATTATTCAGATAAGTCATACTAAACATACGTATAACTATTCACAGATATCACGACATAAACGTGTATAAAGCGAATCTTATGTAAGTAAACTGTTTCAGAAAGTACATATTACAATAAGACTTTACTGATGCAGTCACAATCAACTGTCTCAGTCGCGCTAGGGTCGAGCTTGTGGCGGTCTTCGTAGTCCGCACAAAATCCAATAGATGGCATTACTAGTACGATTCACGCGACCACGAAGAGCCCGACTCACGATTACGAAGCGTTCTCTGAATCACGCTATATATACGACCTCGGTCGGACCAGTGGTCGCCGAGCACAACACCCGCTCGGAAGTTGATCACCCTTTGTTACGGTCGAGCCATATCACCTGCTCCCGTACATTGGTGACCCCGACGTGATCTCCATGCTGCCGCCAACGTGATCTTCAAGCCGCCGCCGACGATCACAACAAGCCGACTATAAACCCGAATATAAACCCTGCATTCATCGCAGTGAGGACAGCATCATCAGTGCGCACAGCGGGACACAACAGCATCACAACGCAGCACAGCAACCAACGCAGCACAGCAGCCAACGCAGCACAGCAACCAACGCAGCACCGCAACCAACGCAGCACAGCAACACAACGCAGCACAGCAACCAACGCAGCACAGCAACCAACGCAGCACAGCAACACAACGCAGCACAGCAACCAACGCAGCACAGCAACACAACGCAGTAACGCCGACCGATGTTCCGGTACAGCCGCTCTAAGAGCCACACGCCCAGCGGCTAGCACAGTCGATACGCAACAGCATATCAGTACACAGCCCGTCGACGCCAGTACCAGCCGCACAAGTGGGTCACACAGCCTCAGAGTAGTATGAGCCTACAACGCCACTACCCTGGTTGTTGCACGACGCCGCTTCACTGAGTACTTCCCGACGCAGCGCTTACCTGAATGTTCATCGGCGCCACTTCTCCAGATGCTTGCAACGCCGCTCAACTGAATGCTGACGCCCTCCAGACTCGAAGGGGAGTGATGTGGCGGTCTTCGTAGTCCGCACATAATCCAATAGATGGCATTACTAGTACGATTCACGCGACCACGAAGAGCCCAACTCACGATTACGAAGCGTTCTCTGAATCACGCTATATATACGACCTCCAAAGATGAACGGTCGGACCAGTGGTCGCCGAGCACAACACCCGCTCGGAAGTTGATCATCCTTTGTTACGGTCGAGCCATATCACCTGCTCCCGTACAAGCTCAGAAGTTTGACGTGCTTTCTTATATGCCTTACTATTTAGGAACATAGGCGAAATTTTAAGCGAAAATTTAGGGCTAAAATACTATTTAGGAACACTTGAGGACATGACAAAACGTCAACGTAAAAAGGAAATAAAGTTTTGTCCTCTCACGCTAGGCTGGGTAGCTCCCATGGAATTAATAAGCAGGTACCTACCAGCTCCATAAAATGTAACATTTGAACAAACCAGCGTTCTCCATGTTAGGTACTATAAGTATCTTTCACATTATCTATTACTAACTGATGCCCACAGCTTCGTCCGCGCGTAAGTTTTTTTCCCGTGGGAACTCTTTAATTTTCCGGGATAAATAGTAACCTATGTCACCAACTTTACCCATGCAAAAAATTACGTCAATCCGTTGCTCCGTTGCGGCGTTATTGAAGGACAAACCAACAAACAAACACACTTTCGCATTTATAATATTTAGTATGATTATCTATTATTATTTTTTTATTATTATCCTTATCTAGAGAATTATCCTTTTAGATTTTCTTACCTGTTAACTTGCGGTAACACCACACCGCACGTCTAGCTTGTCTCTCCATATTAGATAAAGCTTCGTTGTTGTGAGAGAGGCATCCGACGGCCTTTTATATTTCAGAGTACCTGTAACAAAGGGGATCTATTCGCTAGATCTATCCTAATGGTTTCAGTTTTTAGAAACATTTTCCTGTTATCTTTTCGTTGCTTGCAGCCGTATGTGATAGAACTTGATGTTATTTTAATGACTTAAATGACATCTAAGTATTACGATACGATACTATATATTATTCTATTTTTCTAATGCCTGATTATCTATACTCAAATACTAATATTATAAATGTGTCTGTCTGTCTGTCTGCTACGCTTTCACGGCCCACCTGTTCATCAAATTTTGATGAATTTTGGTACAGGGATAGGTTGTATTCCGGGGAAGGACATAGGCTACTCATTTTTATCCCGGAAAATTAAGGAGTTCCCGCGGGATTTGAAAAAAACTTAGTCCACGCGGACGAAGCCGCAGACATCATCTAGTTTCGAATATTGCAACGTGGCTTTGGTTATTTTTATCTTAAAAAATACTATGTTCTACGGCCGGTTCTATACTTTCAATTATGTTAAAAATAAGTTTCGTTTATTTTATAAACATAAGTTGGAAGTATTGCATTGCATTGATCGAAGAATTAATTTATCATGAGTGATAAACTGAATGAATGATGAAATAGGTAATAAATGATATTTTCAATAAATCTCATAATGAAAAAAATATTTCTGGAGCTCAATAACACTAAATATGAGTAAACTTAGAATTAAATTTCAGTAAAAAGCAAATATTTACTAAGAAATCTAAGCAACATAAAACAAAGACTAATTAAATTAAGAGATAAACGAATTTGATAACGAAATAACTTTAGAATCTAGCACTTTAGGATCTTTTTAATGTAAGTTCTCCAGTGATAAATGAATTTATTTAGGATATTAAAGTGTCTGCGAATTTGACTTTATTTAAATGAAATGGTAAGTACCTATTCGAGTAGGGCGCCTTTGCTTAGATGAGACATTTATGACACATTCTATGATCTCACTGATGCCTTAAAATGAGTTGATATGCTTCCATACTTAATAATTGTATAATTGCGAAGTGACTGTCCGTCTGCTACGCTTTAATGACCCATATTTTTAACCGATTTTGATGTAATTTGGTACAAAGATAGGTTACATCCCGGGTAAGGACATATACTACCGGAAAATCAAATAGTTCCCCCGGGAATTAAAAAAACGTAATCCACGCAGACGAAGTCGCGGGCATCATCTAGATTTTAGATCTTTATATTTAAAACAAATCTAATATCAACGGCAGACGAAACCCTAAGTGTTAGTTTTAAGATGGTTTCCGGTTTTATGGTAAAATACGTAAGCTTTTCTTTAAAAAAGTAAGAAAATATTGCAGACATAAATTACAATGCTTGCCTAGCCATATTAACCTGGCTCTCGCATGTTAAAGTAAAGTTAATTGTAAGCTTGAAAAGTTACAGCAAAATATACAGGTATCGTTTTACGTTTACGAGTTAAAAGAACCTCTGAAGCGTTACAAATAAATATGTATCGTCTATTGTTTTAACGGTGAAAAAGGTCAACGCATTCACAAAGGTAAAAATATGGTCACATAAATCCCCCTTTAGTAGCGCTGTGTCGATGTTTCGAAGCAATAAACATGGGTGGCGGTCAATAAACAATGTCCTTGAACAAGAAAAGCTATTTAACGTTCAGCTAAACTGAAAGCCGGAAATATAGTGAAATGTCATATAACTCTGGATGATGATGTTTTATCCATACTAACATTATAAATGCGAAAGTGTGTCGGTCTGTCTGTCTGCTACGCTTTCACGGCCCAACTAATCAACCGATTTTGATGAAATTTGGTACAGATAGTTTACATCCCCTTGAAGGACATAGGCTACTATTTAACCCGGAAAATTGAAGTTCCTTTGAATCAAACAACCTTAATCCACGCGAATGAAGTCACGGGCATCATCTAGTGTTTTAATATATAAATAAGTGGCCTTTGCGGGACTTTTCTTTCATGATTTGTAACATAACGTCAATAACATGAAGGGTGTTAATTATTAGTCGGGTGATTTAACGATAATTTCAAATTTGTAGCCAAAAAGAAAGTTGAATAAAAAAGATGACACCCCTGCTTACATAGGGCTGACGCTCAAAAACTAATTACAAACCTACAAGCTGTTAATTAAATATTTGTCCAAATATTTAATACGAAAACGGTTCAAGTCATGAGCTGGTAAGTTTAACGATACCGTTCTGTTAATTATATCAGATGAGCACTACTATGTTTGACGGATTAATATAACAGATCAAGTTAGAGACATCAAAGCCTCAATTCAACGTCTCATTCGGGACGAATCAAACCGTTTGTGTCGTTCATCACGCCTATCTTCCTTTTGATCTACAGATCGAGATTTGAGAGTAAGACATAGCTATTCGGAGCATATAGTATTATGGCATATTTTAACACTTTACTCGATAATCGATTACTAAATTCCTGTATATGTACTGGATTTGTATCATGTAAGTCTGTACTAGAAAGGTAACAAAATAATTTAATTTAATTTTAATATATCTTCTTAATATATATAAATCACGTGTCACGTTGTTTGTCCGCGATGGACTTCTAAACTACTTAACCGATTTTAAATTAAATTTGCACACCGTGTGCAGTTTGATCTAACTTGAAAGATAGGATAGCTTAAATCTTAATTTATAGCCGCAATATTATTACCTACAAATGTTTGCGAGTCAATGGTCACTGAGGGTCGCCATATTGATTTTAGTTGGTTTTGAAAAGACAAGGCGACAACGTCAGGTGTTTAACGTTTAAATGAATATGTATAATAATAAGTTATAAAGATTAATAATATCGCAGTGCTTTCAGTTTTCACAATTCAACCCCTAAGGGGCAGAAATTTATGTGAAAATCCGTCATTTCTCAAGTTACATCCATGAAATTTAGCATTTTGGCTTTCAGTTAAATATGAAGAAGTATGTGTTTGAAAATATAATGAACGATCGATGCTTTTGAAAATTTACTCCTGGAAGTCGTAGTCTTAATATTGTTTATGTAAAAAAAACAAATCGGTTCAGAAACCACGGAAACATGCACCGACATACATTAAAAAAAAGATACATGCCGAATTGAGAACCTCCTCCTTTTTTGGAAGTCGGTTAAAAAACTTACCATAAATAAGCGAAGTGCAGCAACCAAAGCGACGGCGAAATTTAAAATACAAATTAATTAATCTTCTCCATTAAAAGGGCATTTCTTCAAATTAAATGCGAAAAATTCAAATACCTCTTAAAAGAAATTCTAAGAGTCTAATTAAAACTATGTCCTCGTCTAGGAAATGGGAAGAGGTAGAATAAAATACGGAAAAGTACTTTAGGATCATTTCAATGAGGATTTTAAACTGTGAATGAAACAGATATTCGAGAAAAGAAAATATAGTATATTTTAAAATCAAATGTTCATGTCTCATATATATATTTTACTAGCTGATGCCCGCGACTTCGTCCGCGTGGATTGAGGTTTTTTGATTCCCGCGGAAACTATTTGATTTTCCGGGACAAAAAGTAGCCTATGAGTTATTCCAGACTATAATCTATCTCTGTGCCAAATTTTATACAGATCCGTTCAGCCGTTTGACCGTGATTGAGTATCAAACATCCATACGACCATCTATCCATTAAAGCTTTCGCATTTATAATTTTAGTATAAATAAATATTCGATTTTATGACTCAATGATAAAGATGACTCAGTGGAAAAATATAAAACCAAATTTAAAAATAATGGTTAAAAAATGTTCAAATAGCTATTTGGGGTCATTATAGGTAAAATCGACTTCTAATTAATAAAGTAAAATTACGAAAAAAAAAACTATTTCAAAATGACCTACATTGGAGCTCAAAGGTTGTAAATCCAATGAGCCCAATTCCAACGGACCTGATAAAAATTTCACGCCGTTGAAATTAGAGGTGAAGTAGCCTGAAATGAGGATAATTGAAAACCCCGATCTCTCATTCGCCTTTGCCATTCCAATTGGGGTACTATAGTAAAACATAAAAGCATAATTTTATGCTAGGTCAAACTTTTGTATTTTATCGATACGATATATTCTCTCTTCTCATCCGTTTATCCTTGATAGAGCGGTTGTGGATTATGATCTTATAAAAATACAGCAATTTATTCAAGTACTGATGGTAGGATTAACAGAAAAATTCTTAGCTCTGCTATCTTATTCATAGTTCTACTGTAGCTGGTTACATTCACCATATTATGACTTATGGACGATACAGGAGACCTTCGCCCAGCGTTAGACGTCTATTGTTTGAAACGACGATTGTACAATTTACTTCAGCAATGACGCGTGGGATGGTATCATGGTTTTTCCGTAGGTATTTTAGCGTCTTAAATACAATATAATCACGTAGGGGTCGTCTCATATTACAATTAACGCGCCTTCAATATTTTACGCTATATGCAAAGTCAAGTGTATTAATAGCAAAACATTCAAATTATTGAACTTCGTCATTACGGTTGTTCAGTAACTGGCTATTTTGACATGGAATCCACCTGGATTCTTTGTCTACCTATAGTACATATGACTCAAACATTCAATGAAACGTTAGAAAATCTTCTACCTATTATGGAGTTGGGCAGAAGGTTACAATTAATAATATAAAGTACGTATTATATAAGCTGGTGTGCTATTAAACAAATCTTTGAGCATTAGTATGACAAAGTACCGCACAAAAAATGGCGTCAGTATCCTTTGCACGCAACACACGCTATGTATCTTGTTGCACAAGGACTTTAATGACTCTTTGGCGTGTACGTTACATTTTGGATCGTCTGTTGATAAAATATTAACGGAGATAGAATGACTTGAAAGTCCTAATTATTCACTTGTCTACAACAAAGTAAGGCATTCTGAACAATTCTGATTTGGTTTTGTTCAGCTTCAGAATAAATCGACCACCAATAAACCACTCAATATTTCGTGTTTGCAGAGCAAGTTTTTAGTGTCACCTAGTTTGTTAAAACTTATTAAATACATGGAGACGTCGTTTTGCGGAACAAAGCCTATTAATTAAAACGGTTCATAAAACTATATAGCCATTAAACATGCTTGGTGTTTGAATTTAAATTACATGAAACTTCGTGTTAATTATACATTTATTTGGGGCATATTATGATTTATGATTGTTATTCGCTATTGTTAATGTTTAGTCGTATTATTACGTATGTCCAGCATTGGACATCTATAGGTTGAAACTAGGTCATATTGTTATATTATTATTATTACTCTTAATTTTGTAGTACCGGGGTGATCGAGCTGTGTATGTGAGCTGAGTATCGGTATTTTTTACCGGTATCGGGCCTTCTGGTTTGTGGACCGGGCAATTTCACATTTGAGCTATTATATCCTTGCAGACGACGGCGAAATATACCTTCGTATTCTAATGATATTGTGGCAGTTTTCACTGAAAATATGGATAAAGCAACATTTTCTAAAAATTAACCCCAGCTAGATCGATTAATCGCCCCTAAAAGCCCCTGCATATGCCGTTTCCGAGATTCAGATTATTATATATATATTTATTTACAAGAATAACTCGTTTAAAGGTATTAGATACCACATCACACAAATATATAGAACACGCAGAAAACACGAAGAAGGAAGCTGAATACAAAAAGGCGGCCTTATCGCTTAGTAGTAAATGGTAGCGGGCTGACTTGCTAAGGGTATGGCAGTTATATTAAACCCATAACCCTAGTCGGTTTCTACACGGCATCGTATCGGAACGCTAAATCGCTTGGCGACACGTCTTTGCGGGTAGGGTGGTAACTAGCCATGGCCGAAGCCTCTAACCAGTCCAGACCAGGGAAAATTCAGAAATTATGAATTCCCAAATCGACCCTGCCGGGGATCGAACCCGGAACCCCCGCACGTTAAGACAACAGCGCTCAACACTGCGCGACGGAGGTCGTCAAAAACATATAATATACTATAAAAACATATAAAATACTTACATTCATTATTCCTAGGTATAAAACTCCTTATATAAAGAAAAAGCGGGGAGCCTTTTCCACGAAGCATTAGGTAAAGCAGAATAAAGTTTTTAAGATCGTGATTTAAATCGCGTGCTCAGACGTGGCGTGTTATTAGCAGTTATTACAAAATATCCCAATAACAAGCTCGAAGTATTGGCTGCCTCCAGCTATACGTACGTAAACTGCTTAATAATGCCGAAACTTACTGTTAGTGCTTCGTACCAAGTATAACTTCGCACAAGAAGTTAACTATTAGTGCGAGTAAATAATTTACACATTATTATTAAAACCCATTCTTATAAATTAGACTTGCGACTTCACCTTTCGTAGATTAAGGTATTTTTTTCCAACGAAATCTTTAACTATTTGTGGGTTAAAGTAATATAATTTGAAAGAGATATAATATTGTTAAACTACCCGCTTGCTGTTAACTAAATCCAATCGCCTAACGGTCGGGTTCGCCTACAAAAGCGGGCGTTCTATGTGCACTATCTATTGATTCGATTTTTAAAGCAATAACATGATTTTTGTCACGCGTGAGCTATCGTGTCAATTTTAAAGTGTTTTCTAGCTATATCTGGTGTTAATTGTGTTAAGATTACTTTTTGTTCCTTATCTGCTCATTTAGTTTTGATCTGAAAGCTTAAGAGGCCGGCGATCGCCGCTCGCAATTTCTATTCAACCCGCAAATATAAATTTGCCGGTTTATTCCTATCTCTATTTGGCTGATGACACATGATCGCGTGCAAGCGCGATAGCAATATGAGCGTACAGAATTTGATATACATTTAGTCTTGTTCCGTAAATACCTAAAATGATGAATTAAAACTCTTTGTGTTTTTAACCTCGTGTTGTTATTCTGTAACTTGACAATATAGGCCATGTTCCTGATCAATTAGTACGTAAGATATCGTTGGTTTTAATATGAAACAAATAAGGAGAAAACATGTCATTTATGTCGTAAAAACATACAAAACGCAATGCGCTTACATTTAATTTTGGGAAAGTATTTTGAAAATATAATTATCCAGGGACCTAGATAAATACAAGTTCTATCTTAATAATCACATAATATGGTGGAAATATTCTCGAATTACAAATTATTTTGGTATTACGTTTGTATGGGCAATTCACCCTCCGCTGGCACCTTAAATTTTGTTAAAATTGAATTCCTGTTTGTTGTGTGGTTTCTTTTTGGTTGAAATTGGTGTAATTTGTTTGAATTGTGTAATTAAAAAGTTTGACTTAACTGCTTTTATTTTTAATTTTATCCACTTCTGGTTGTTTATAATATTCTTAATTTTCTAAAGATGAAGGTACTATGCACCGCCCGTTCTTACACTGTGTGATATACTTACCTATAAAGATTTTCTTCTTACGTATTACGCCAACGTAAACTTACCTATTGTAATATTAAAAGTTGTTACAAAAAGATGGTTACGTAACCATTGTTTTGTAAAAACTTTTTAGAACTACAAGTCGTTTAACGTGCACTGCATGTAAAACCTTTGGAAATCCAGCTTAATTAAATGAAAAGGAAAAAATAGAAGAACTTTACTTTTTGATAGTCAGTTTTTACATGGCATTTTCACGTATTCAATCCAGTGTTAAAAAAAGCGTTTTATTCCGCACCGAATTTATAGTCGTTTCCTCTTTCGAGCTTTTGAAGTGAATCCGGTGAAGAGTGGTATTAAAATATAATGATAGTGATAGAAAATAAATATATATTAGGGTAATGGGTAATCATTTTTAATACCTTAATTTTTAATAATTTAATCGTGATTTCGTGATTCGGATAGAATATTGGCATGCAAGAATCAAAATCTTCCGAGGGGCCAATATTGCTGTAAATCTAGTTTTTTGGATTGGTTTTTTGTAAGGTGGACATATAAAATCATTAGTTATTTTATAGTTAGGTTAGTTTACTATTTATTATTTCATTTTAAGCATTAGAACTATACAAATAAGATGCAATTCTACACTAAAACTAGTATTTACGTTGTTTTGATTCTGAAACGAAAATAGCATTTAATATTTACTTACTTATTTATTATAGAAAAATGCCGGAATAAATCCGGCCACATCACAGTTTAGATGCCGACCTGGGGGCATATTACCAACGCTTTAAGCCGTATTTTTTAATATTGTTGACGTTTGTGTTTTGGGATTGTAATCCTTATTTGAAGAGACGTCAAGGTACGTGCCATAAAATGTTATTAAGAAATAATACTGCTTTAAGCGATGGTAGTAGCCCCCCTGTCCGGGTGTCAATTAGCTAACAGGTAGGGACGGCGGCGGTAGGTGTCAAGTGCTGGTAATTAACTTGGGGACAGCTGGACGCTGGTTACCGGTACTAAACAGTTAGGGCGGTTTCAGACTAGCGTATTTTTGCATATTTTGCACTTCAAAAACTGAACGCGTGTACATGTGCTTATTCCGGCATGTTCACTCGAACCTGTGGGTCAGTCATTAGTAGTAGTCGCTAGTATATTAGCTTATTAAGCACGTCGACGCTCATAAAAGTTGCGCGTATATCAAAGGGCGCGCCTATATGCGCCTACATGCGCTTCCAAAAACGACCTTATACGCTCCGAAAAAGCGCTAATCTGAAACTGCTTTTAGCCTGTGCGTAAATAGATTAAATAGTTAATTTTCTCTGACCATCGATTTATAAACTAAGCTCTAGTGTTTCAATCATAGATATGATTTTTTTAAAATTGTATTTGCATTATAGATGACTTGCTGATTCAGTGGAGAGCACTGTGTCTTATAAGCATCCCATGTAAGATACCCAGCGAGGGAAATTTGGCAATTTATAATTATAAGCCAAAAGAGTCTCCCTCTGCTTTGATCTTTCATAAAACTTCGATTATAGATCTAATGAAGTAATAACTTTTATATGTAGTGGTTACTTCTTGTACGTGATTGCTGTAGTCAATACCAATAAAAAAATAATTCAATAAACAAAACTAAGCTAACTTTCAAATGACATGTAGGTATGAGTATTAAAGCTGATATATTTTTAAAACATAATGTTATATAAAGTATCGATAAAAGGGAGAGAAATCATTTATCTTAATACATTACCTATGGTCCATTATCATTGCTATACCATTGGTCTTGGAGGGACTACTATGGTAATTTAAAAAAAAAGTCTAATATATCTAAGAGCTTATGTATAGTCAAATGAATCTTCCATTGATTTTAAATGCTCTATCTACCGATAAAGATTACCAAGAAACTCGGCGGTTCTAGGGAAAATATCTTATGGTAATTTATTCTAAGAATAAAATTGTCTCAACAATAAAAGCGGAAAAATGTGGAGGTAAACCTGCCGGTAATTCAGATGTCGTATCGTCAAGACTCGCGGCGTCAATTAGCTAACAGGCGGAGCTAAGGGGATAGTAAGTGTGAATTCCTGGTAATTGACTTGGGCATGCCCGGCCACTGGTACTGCAGTTAAGCCGATGTTCAATCGAAACTCTAGATACGCAATTAAAGCCTGAAACACCCTGTTGGGTGTCACGCGACGGTAGCGTATTTAGAGCGGCTCCAAGTCATACTAGGGGATGTATGAAGGCAATTACACTGACTTTATCTTTTTAATTTAAACATAGATACTCTTAATCAGTTTTAGAGTGGAATCGGCCCGAGTTGCATAAATATTTGGTGGCACAGGTTTGTCGTTATGTCACTACACCAGACCAGATTTGATAGAATCACGAATTCCCTAATTGACCCCACTGGGAATCGATCTCATGTTTAAGATTGGCGCAAACAAAAAGACTATCGACGTTTTCAAGATTTCCGAAAACTTCGGTGGCAAATCTGCCTGGGATTATAACCTCACAGTTATTATCATTTAATTAACTATGAAGTACATTATAATAACTGCAGAGCCAAACTCTTCAATAGATCAATTCTAAAAAAAAAACAAAGAAAAATATACCAGTTCACAAGTAGTGATGCATTAGTTTACAAGTTTAGTAGTCAGTGGTTTAGTTACAAACTCCCGCGTAGTTAATCGCTCAGCAACCAGACTTGAAACAAGTTAGACACTGATTTCTGCGTCTGAGTTAGCAAATTTTGTTCCAGCGTGAACGTAGCTCAAGAATTCAGTTCTATATCCATTTAATATTTGTATTTAAATCTTATTTTCAAATTAATCGTTTGTCGAAAATCAACAACGTTTGGAACTTAAGCCTAATGTTGCATTAGCGTTGATTTTTGACAGGATATTTCGGAGAATGTGTCTAAAATTTTTTGACCTGCCTGTCCTCATTCACTTCTCTAGCGAAGAGTATCCCAGGCAGACTGTAACGTAGTTGACATTTCACAAACACGTACAAGCAATTTGCTTCCTCGTAACTGGTGCACACCGTTAGAATGCGCCCTTCCACTACCACTATTAGCACCAGTAAAATATCATGATATCAAGTTTGAACAGGCATCTCCTGAGCAAGCATGATCCATTTATGGCTCATAATCACTAATTATATAATTTACCTGTAATGTTAAATATGAATTGGTAATTACAGACAAGCGTTAGTCAGAAAAAAAAATTGGCAGTACAATATAGTAAAAACAGGTAAAGCATTTCAGCTTACTGGATGGGGCCTAACTATTTAAATATAATCATCAATTCTACCCATTACACACCCAGCACCATACACCAGCTATTAAGCAACAGTTTCCTCTCAGAACCAAAAGGGCTTAGGCATAGTCCACCATGCTTGCCAAGTACGAATTGGCAGCTTTGTGAATATTATGAAAAACTCTCGGGCATGCGAGTTTCGTCATCATGTTTTCCTTTACCGTTATAGCAAGGACATTTACTCGGAAAAGTGCCCGAAGTTCGGCCACCTGAACAGGAGGCCGAAATCACCGCTTACAATTTTTACCTATTTATTGTCCGAAAAGTATGGCGTAATTAAAATATCTTTCGATTTACTTGATCATCAAAGAATTTCTGCGATGTTCGAAGTCAAAATTTAAACACCAAAAGGACGATGAACATAATTTCAGTTACTAAAGCTAAGATTATTTTTCGGCGTTACAAATTTAAAAAACGGCAAGCATTTTTGAATACTCATGGGTAATAATTAGGTGTTATTTATCTATTTTACTTGAATATAAATATTCAATAAACACAATCATAGAAGAATAAAGGTAGGTAGGTATTCTAGGTTGATATTCGCCTCCATGGAATCACTGTATTAGTCATAATAGCTGATTAGTAGCAGTGGGCAGGTTATGCTTGTCGTGGGTGCGATGGCCGTGGGAGCCTAAAAGTTCTAGAGTGGCGTTCTAGATCCGATTATGAGGAGTGCAAAGCACTTATACATCGTTAGAAGCGCTTATCCATCGCATTAAGCTACGCGTAGCTTCTGATTCTGGCACGATGGATAAGCGCTACGCGTAGCTTCTGATTCTCGCACGATGGATATACGCTACGCGTAGCTTCTGATTCTGGCACGATGGATAAGCGCTACGCGTAGCTTCTGATTCTGGCACGATGGATAAGCGCTACGCGTAGCATCTGATTCTGGCACGATGGACAAGCGCTACGCGTAGCTTCTGATTCTGGTCGATGGACAAGCGCTACGCGTAGCTTCTGATTCTGGTACGATGGATAAGCGCTACGCGTAGCTTCTGATTCTGGCACGATGCATAAGCGCTACGCGTAGCTTCTGTTTCTAGCACGATGGATAAGCGCTACGCGTAGCTTCTGATTCTGGCACGACGGATAAGCGCTACGCGTAGCTTCTGATTCTGGCATGATGGATCAGCAGCGTCAGGCAATGTGCGGCAATTTAAGATTTGGTTCAGCCCACTAAAGGGAGGATCCATCTGCAACAGAGGAGATCCACAGGTTGATATAATGATGATGAGCGTGTAGCATAATAATACGTACTAAATACTGTACTATACTATATACTATAATACTAATCATACTAATATAAATGCGAAAGTATGATTATTTGTTGGTTTGTCCTTCAATCACGCCGCAACGGAGTAACGGATCGGTAAGTGTACTTTTTATCCCGGAAAATGAAGTAGTTCCCGCGGAAATTAAAAAAACACTTTAACCACTTGGACGAAGTCGCGAGCATCAGCTAGTTAATTAATAATGAAGTAAACTTAAGATAAAGAAGAACTAAAGATAAGTAATAAATAAATCTAGACGAGGTTTAGAGAGCAAGCATACTTCGTTGTAATTAAAAACTCATTACAAAATACTGAAAACAACCAGCAAATACTTTGCAACTATGTTCCGCGGTAGGACTATAATTTAAGTCTGTAATTTACACTGATAATTACAGTTATAAATTCGGATGCGAAATGTTACAAGTATCATCGTGGACAATATTTATTAAATTTTACTCCATGCTATATCCGTACTTGAAATACTAGGCATAATTTTGTGTCATAATATGAAAAATAAGTTAATTTAAATATCTCTCATTATTTCATTATCTATGTAAGAGTAAATAAGCATTTTTTAGTCAGGCGTACCCGTAAGGCGCAAGTACAGTTCGCGCGCGAGATCCGAAGAATCTTAAGGAATGTTGACGTAATGAGATAGAGTTGTGATTTAGTCGATATTACGTTATCGATACGAACACATCTTTTGTAGCTGTGCGCGTGCATTGAATTCATTATTAGATAATAATTCTATGAGGATAGTATGTGCAATAACGAAGAAAAACAAATTGTATCATAAAATTTAATTATAATCAACTATACTAAATGAACGAAAAATCTAATTAATCACTGTCGCAATCAGAATAATCAGTAATTTTGAATTTAAAAATTAAACAGCTATTTGCACACACAAAGAAACTTTAAGTTTACTATTATTTATAGTACAATGTAACACTGCTATCGCAAAATTAAATATAGGACTCGATAAAGCGTACTCTCGCATCGAAGCCGTCACTAGTATGGGAGCGTGCGGGGTATGAAGCGACAGCCGGACGCGGTGCGCACCCGCCTTCTACCTCAGCCCCCGATTCCTCAGAGCTCGCGTGCGGCCTATAGAGATTTGCCTAAGTAAACTGGTAAGTTTTAGCTACAATTTAATGTTACTGTACGACCTACCCCATCTTGATTAGCCCGCTTCCATCTTAGACTGTATCATTTTTCATTTCACCACCAGGTACTAGGTTACTAATTTGTAGGTATCTGATAAATAAAACAAAAGCAAAGAGAGGATTTTAATACAGCTTTCATACTCAGTACTCATAAAGATTTCACTTACTTTCTGAAGTACTTAGGTATATAAATGATATGGCAATATCATAGGTATTTATCTTCCCCTTTTATTGCATTACTTCAAACTTTCATTGTGAAGATACAATATCATAACGCAATGATTAAAGGGGAGAATGGGGAAAGAGGAAATATGAATAATGTGATCCAGCACATTCTGCCAAATCTTGAAACGTTGGGGAGCATTGTTGAAACTTTGGCTATGAAATATTAACCGACGAGACATTTTAGAGTTATTTAAACTCGTACGTATACGATGAAAACCAGATCGCAAAAATTATAATTCTGCAACGATTTCTTCATTAACTTTTAACATACCTACACTTTGATATTGATAAAATAAGTAAAGGCGCTAGGTAATTAAAAAAGCGTTAAACGGATATTTTTTCAATTACACAACATAAAGAGTGTATTTCAGATTTAGTAACTGAAACTGCTGGTTAAATAAATATTTGAATGAAAATATAAACAGATGCATAGTTTCGTGGCTGGATATTTTATTATAGGTACTGGTGGTAGTTTATTGTTTTATTTGCGGTTTTTTCGTATTTATTGTGACAGTAGAATCAATAACTTACATTATTCTCTCATTTTTTCTTGTGTTGTGGCGATAGTTCTGTTTTTCATATTATGATTGTAGGTATGCGCAATATTTTATATAAAAATAAATAAAATAATAATAAGTATTATAAGATGGAAAAATAATGAAATACAATATTCCTTGATAAGCCGGACAATCCGAAATCTGAACCAAATTAAGTGTGGAGGGCGAAGGTTGAGATTAACAGGGAGGTACAATTTTAGTAGCATTTTTCCTTTTTCCGTCGGCTCGGCTCATTTCCTTTCTTGTAATTTACGACTGCACCCGCCATGGAACCAAATTATAGAAAAACCTTCTCTGAGACCAAAATATTTTGTAGCTAGAAGTATTTCAATCACTATACTATTAAAGCAATTTTAATTATGTTTTCAACGTTAAAACAATACAAATATAGAATTAATTTTTTACTCAGATGGTACGGCAAATAAAATATTATTTTGAGTACCAGTGAATTTGTACCATTTATTCATATCTGAGGCGTATTATGTTTACATCTTTAAAAATTATTTAATCTTCTTATGACCAACTCAATTATTTATGTCCCCCATTCCTTAAAGGCACCTGTAAATCCAATACATTAGCATTAGCGGGTTCTTTAGCCTATTCCAATTCTATAAGCAAATGAAAGAATGGGTCCCCCAAGACTCGACGAACACGGTCCGGGTCGACGTTAATAGACACATTGATAAATCAGCCCACGCCTCTTCCGCGGCGCAAATGTAAAGAAAAACTTTTGATTTAATAAAGCTGGTTCCCGACGTTAGACGTGGTTAATGTCGACACCCATCGGGCTCGCGTGGCGTAATTGCAATGGCGAATCACGGCCGGTATAAATGTGAAAATGTATTTGCTGGTTTTTCCTTCCATAACTTCAATGGAGTAACTGATCGATGTAATTTTTTCTATGGCTATACATAGGCTATCTTTGATCGCGAATTACTTTTCTCTCTTTAGGTTGCTAAAATAGAAAGACGAAATTGCGGGCACTGCTACTAATATAATGAGGCAATATGACAAGCCGATTGCGATTGTAGATTGACTTTAGTGGTCTGAACTTGGCTTTATTGTCTTGGTACCAACTTTTGGTCGAGTTGCATATGGAAGGATCTGGGTGGTGGGTTCTAATTTAATGGAAGAGATCTAAGCCTTCATCGTAGAGGATTAGGAGGAGATACCCTTAATAGAGGGATGGATGTAATATTTTTTAACGTTCTGTGCAGATGACGAACCGGTACAACCACAAAGTTGGGCCGTTATAAAATCTATCTTCGTGCAGCCGACGGCGGTTAATGTTTCAAGCTTAATAAAGGGAAATTTTGTAATGACTTTTAATACAACGACACGCTACGGTTCAACACGCGATTTGGGTCACAAAAGAGTAAGGTTGTCTAAACGGATTAGTATTTCTTCGTTTCTTGCTTTGCTTAAAGAGTTGACTCGTATTCCTCGTAAAAATTAAATTGCTTATACTGTTTGATACCTACTCGTAACACTGACATAGGTCAGTGACTCGTAATAATCATTATGTATGATAATTATTACCTACCTGGTATGATGATCATTATGATGTCGACAAGAGCCCTTGGCGTGACACAAGTAAAATATTGAAACTGAATTTGAGTATAGGTACAGACTAGGTAATAGTACTGGTTTACTAGTAGTAAAGGTTCATTGGCGATTCATTCAATTGTCCATGTCACGTCCGCGCCAAAATAGCACCTTGCGAATCAACGGTACTCAATAGGTATTTGTTACAATATTATAGTATCTAAAGTCACAAAATATTAATTATTAAGAAATGCTTACAACTAATAAAGGTTTCTAAAAACAAAAAACTTAATTACTTTACCAATTTTTTATTTTCTTTCAGACATGAAAAAACGCACAAAATAGCGCCTTGTAAATGCAACATAAGTGAGGTCGTTAGAATGCAAGTAGTAGAAAACATGAAAGTTCGTGTTAAATTTGCATTGAAACGTCAAAGAAAACTTGATTAATAAACATGCGGCAAACTCAAAGTAAAATCCCACTTAATGTTAGTGAGTAAAGAGTGTTAATTTTTTTAAATGACCATTGGTCGAGAAGCCTCGACAAGAAGCTAAAATATGAGAATGTCCCCTGGAACGCTGCGATCCAGAGATGTCATAAACATGCCAATCAAGTTATTGAAAGATAACGTCATAATTTTATATTACACCTTAAAGCATGTCCATGTACTCTATCCTTAAAGCATGTCCATGAGTTCCATCGTCGGCTAGAAGGTGGAATTTTGCGAGGTAGTGAAATAGTAGGAGTCCGGTATAACCACTACTCCGCTTCTCTGAGGCCATGAGAGGTGGAATCCATGATGGATTGTTTGGTTTTTCCACTTGAGCCGGATTAACTTGGGATGTCGCGCAGTTGCCTCTAGTAGATACTTAGCTATGGTTAATCGTTAGTTTAATTTAAATAAACAATTATCTATTCCAAGTAAGCTCCTTTCTTGTTAATCTGGTGGCTATGGTCAAACATAGTTTTTGCTGGACGATAAATGGCTTTTCTTGTTGAAGCACATTGTTTGTTGGCCACTCTTCGTGTAGATAGTTGTATAAGAACACCGGCCAAGCGCTGTTTAAGAGATTTATTAGCACTTAATGTTATCTTTGTAAATATGTTGGCTTCTCTACCTTTTAGCAGGTTGTTAATTGGCTGTTACATAGTATGACAAGACTTATTAACTAAAATAGATACCTAATAACACAGAATGCTGACCTGCTACCATTAAAAATGTATATTATCGTTTTTGGAGTTTACTCCATAAGAATCGATTTTCATAAATAAGGGGCATGAAAATTTATAGAGAGTAAAATCAAACTATCTCCGTTACGTTACGTTATGTTTATTTTTCCATGGTGACACTTTTTCTGTTTCCATGACTATGTAATGTATTTTGATGAATATAAATTACATAATTAATATAAATGGAATCCGCGATGGAAGTGGGCATGAAATCCTAGTCACAGTCAAACTAGTTAGGATTCAGACCCAGCCACCCATGCAAATGGCCAAATTATTCCGGTGTAGTTTACTAGTAAGTAAAATGTAATTTATATTGGTGTGGTTAGTGTGTAAGTTTTTTTTTGTAAATAATAAAATAAATTGAAATTGAAATTGAAATAAATGCATCAATAATGCTCTCAGTAATATAAAAAATGCGTTTATTTACCATCATTTACTAATGTATATATTTTATTATCATTCGTAAGGACGTTTTCACCGTGTAAACAAAAGGTACCTTTGAAACATCTTTGTTTATTTTAATAATGATCGATTTGAAAAATTTATTTTTGAGGTTATATTATTTCAAATAAAAGTTTTGATGAATCGTAATGACAAGGGAGCCGAATTAAAATTACTTATAAAGTTGTTAGGTTGGATTAACAAGGTCAAGTTATATTTCATAAAAAATAATTTACAGAATCTATATACTAATTATAAATGCGAAAGTGTGACTGTCTGCTACGCTTTCACAGCTCATCTGTTCAATTGATTTCGATGAAATTTGGTACAAGGATAGGTTGTATCCCGGGGCCACACATAGACCTCTTTCTATCCCGGAAAATTCAAGAGTTCCCGCGGGAATCAAAGAACCTTAACCCACGCGGGTGCAATCGCAGGCATCATCTAGTTTCTAAATTTATCACCACTTCATAAAAATACGAAACGTATAAGATAAGATAAGATAAGTATAATATTTTCAAGAACAAAATAATTAAACAAAGAGTTAAAATAAAACTTGTATGTAAAAACGTTAATTTATACGATTCTTAAGTGCTTTTCAGCACTCCTGTCTACGTTTTACCTTTTACCAGTTTTTCGATGTCGACATAGATTTAATTGGACGTTTTTACTATCTTTAAGAACTTGTTAACAAACTAAAGACTTACATTTTTAAATAAAATAATAATGGTTGAAAAGAGATTATTTTTATTAATATGTATAACATAATTGACATCATGACAAAAAAATTACCATAATTAAATAATAGGGTTCTGACTTTTCAGTGTAAAGTAAGTTTGTTTCAGAAGATAAAGGAGTTGCAAGTGTTATTTTTGTTCTATAAAACTATGAAGAAAGTACATATCTAAACGAATGTCAGCTATTAAGCACCTGCACCTGCAATATGAATAACTACGTTATTAATGTAAAAAATCAACCACGGAAGTGAGTATTCATAGAACATATATTTCTGCGGTCCGTATTGGGAGCAAATAATTTAGTGCAGCGTCAAAGTAAACCATAGGATTATGGATGATGTTATGATTAACACACAGTATTAATTATGTCGACCAAATCAATAGTGGTAATTATTTGAAACTGTTTGCTTCTAATTAGTCCGTCAAGATTTGAAGCTAAATTCAGGTTTTACTGATATTGGCATAATCTGAAGTTTGTATGAAATTTTATCTCGTCCTTCTGGCAGTACCGTGACCTTAAACTCACTCTACCCAGAAGTAAAAAAACATTTGGTCAGTGAGTTAAAAAAAACTGAGTGGTTAAAGAATTTTCATAATTTTATTTATAAAAAAATATTATTAAGATTTTTTTAAAGTTTTTGTACTATGATTTTCGTCTTCTAACTCTGATTCGAACGACGACGAAGAAGACAAATCTTCCCGCTCAGCATCAGCATGTTCACCCTATATTCGAATCATATCTTCGCATCTTGAAAAACATACTAGTGTAATGTAATTAATATTATATATGTTGTATAAAAAAGGTTAAAAGAATAAGGTTATGTATTTAATTTGCAATAAAATATTGATAACAATTGTGCTTTAAAAGTTGCTATATAAACAAAATGTTAAGCCAAAACCAAACTTACCATACTCGGGATTTGCAGGATTTATTAATTTAAAAGGCATTATTGGGTTCATCAATATCCCATCTCAAGCGCACTTTACTTTTGTCCAAAAATCTGACAACAACTCAAAATTTTTCACTAAAAAATTATAATTTTCACGAAACATTGCGTTTTTGGTACCCCGTGCCTCAAAACAGAAGCCACGGTTGTGAACGCGCTTCATCAAGTGCCATGGCTCGCCTACTGAAGGTTAGTTGTAATAAGCTCTATTTTTGCTCTATGTAAAAGTAGCAGAAATAGGCAATTTTTTCATCTAAATTTGAACTTTGTACGATATACCATTACAGTATTGTGTTCGAAAACAGTTGCGTCCATCCGGAAGGACTTAAAGTCCTGCTAGCAGGACTCCGGGCGATCTATCATTAAGGTCTAGATTCATTACGGATGCGCGGCGCGGCATGTAGCGGCTATAGGATAGTTGATGACTCTGCCTGGCCTAATTTCGAAGAATCTATGTCATTGACTGTGTTTCTCTTATGCATTTTCAAGACACCTTACACCTAGGTAAACGTACGTTTACGTAATGGAAAACGGTACCGTTAAGTCAGTTGACTCCAAGCTTACATTAAGGTATATTAAGGGTTATTAATACATTTTGAATATAATCTAGTGGCTAATTTATGTACATTATCCCGGTCAAATATCTCCAGAAAACAGATTGCCCTGTGATTGGTATGTTTAAAATGCGGGCGCAGTAAGAACTTTTGAGTTTGTTTTGACTTTAATGTGAGAACTTAGACGATTCGACCTAATCGAGCGATCCTAACGAGTAAAGTCCAGCCCAAGTGTTGTTACTTGATTAGTACTTGCTACTTATTAAATGGTTGAACAAACTTTAAATTATGATGACTTTATTAATATTGTATCAAAATTGCAGAACTTAGACCAAATTTCCTTGGTAATTAACGTAGTTTAGAAACTACCTTCCTAAGACTACAGTTACAAAAATCTGTAGTGATACTTATTTGAAACTAGATGATGCCCGCGACTTCGTTAGCCTAGATTAGGATTTTTGATTCCTCTGGGAACTCTTTAATTTTCCGGGATAAAAAGTAGATTTTGTCCTTCCTTGGGATACAACCTACCCCTGTATCGAATTTCATTAAAATCCGTTGAACGGATGAGCTGTGAAAGCCTAGCACACTTTCACAATTATAATATTAGATTGAAAGTATGGATATAATATTAGTATGGATTAAAATTGCACAGCTCCATATTTTGTCGATATCGTAAGTAGTTATTAAAGTCAAGAAAAAAATCTAAATAAGTGAAGCTATGCACATGAAATATTTATTTCACAGCCAGGGTAGGGCAACAAATCACAGCAGAAAATCCGGCGTTATATCGGATCGCAAATCGGTTGTGGGCTTGTCCGTGAATCAATTAGCTAACAGGCAGCAGCCAGACGGCAGGTGTCAAGTGGTAGTAATTAACTTTCGAAAATCCTCCCATTCGTGTGGTGTCTAGACAGTCGCGTAATGGACTAATGTTATCTACGATTTTCACACGTTTTGAATACTTTTTTTAATCCACTACAATTTAATCCTTGAATACGTAATCTCACCATATGGTAAGTAACGATGCAATCTATGATGGTAGCGGACTTACCAGTTAAGGGCATGGCAATTATATTTTAACTCATACGCCTGATCGGTTTCTACACGGCATCGTTAACCGGAACGCTAATCGCTTGGCGCCACGTCTTTACCGGTCGGGTGATAACTAGCCACAGCCAGGGTAAATTCAAAAATTATTCGCGCGACCTAAGCACATTTATACAACAGCGTTCAAAACTGCGCCAGGGAGGTAATACCTCCCTGGAAACACTGGCTCGATATCCATTGAGTTAAAAAAAAAATAACAAGTGCGTGTCAGAGTCATTCTCCATCATTACAGACGTACTACAGGCGTACCTACTTCTAAAGTCGCAAAGGTGGATGATTAGTACTGTTTTCGTGTAGCTGAAGGCAGCTCTATATTGCTGACTTATTATTGGAAAATTTTGTAATGACTGCTAATGTAACGACACGCTACTGCGGGACACGCGACTTGGGTCACGAATAAGAATAAGAATTTGACTGCCGTTTGTTAAATGCGACGTTCTTTAATTTGAACTATTACGCTACATTTTTTTTCTTTTCAAATGAGAGCTTTTTTAAAACCAGAATAAAATAAATACTTACCTAAGCCATGACAATAATATTATTATTAAGTGGTGTAATTTTACAGTGAATGTATCTCCTGAAAATATAATGGAGGTTTTGTCTGATGTCATATTATTATTTCAGAGTGATCTTTGAAATGTATATACGAACAGGGTTGTTTCAATACAAAGAAATATAGCCTAACATTTACGGAAAAGTCAAAATCAAAAATGTACTTAAAGTAGCTTTGAAAATGTTGTCATAATATTTCAGGAAAAAGAAAAAAAAGCTCACATGCGACTCCTTGAATCTTCCCAGATAAGGAGCATCTTTATCCCTTTCATGTCTGTCTTGTAACCATTTTTCACGGCTTTGTTAGAGCCACGTTTGCTATTAAGGATACTGCTGACGTAAACTATCCCTCTATTTCTTAGACGATTTGATATATCAGTTTAAATGCAACATCCCCTTCGCGTTACTCTACTGGGGACGTTTAAGACGAGTGCGTTTGAAAGGATGACATTCGCATGAATTATAATGGGGTGCTTTTATCCGTTGTAAGAATATTTTGAGTGCAATAAGATGCTTCTATACTTACTTATACTTACTAAACTTATACTTATATTCTTATCTCATCTTATTCTTAGAATATTACAAGCGGTCGCCCGCGACTTTGTCCGCGTACAATTGCTGATTTCTTATGAGATTTTCCCGCTGCAAAAGGCCTACTTATAGCAGCTATATAGCATAGCCAGGTTTTTATTATTTAAGACTAATAAGTCCTTAATGCTGACTTCAAAAACTTATAACCTTCATGCAAGCTTTCAACCCCTATTTCACGCCCTTTGGCGTGAATTTTCCTAAATATGCTCATACAAGTTATTATTATTTAAATCGAATAGCCTAAATCCCAATTTTCAAGTCTCTAAATTAAAAAACACAGGACGAGGTAGATTTTCCTAAAATTGTTTATGGAATTTATTATAACTTAAAAGTAATAACCTAAATCCCGATTTTCAAGTCTCCAACTTCAAAAACTTGGGAGCCCTTATGTAAGCTTCCAACCCCCATTTCACCCCTATTGGGGTAGATCTTCGTAAAATTGCTTATACCGGTTTTTATTATTTATAGCTATTAACTTAACTGCCAATTTTCATGTCCCTAACTTCAAAAACAAAGGACTTTCATACAAACTTCCAAACCCCATTTCAACCCCTTAGGGGTGAATTTTCTCAAAACCGTTTGTTAGCGGCCGTCTACACCATAGAAGGAACCTATTTCCAAATTTCAAGTCTGTATGCTTTAGAGTTCCTGATATATCCTGTTGAATCAGTAAGTGACCTTTCGCTTTGGATGTTTGGATGGATGGATGGATGTTTGTTACTCTATCACGCCCCAACGGCAACGGGATCTGGATGAAATTTGGCATAGAGATAGATTGTTGTCTGGAATAACACATAGGCTACTTTTATCCCAAAAAATTAAAGAGTTCCTGCGGGAACCTAAAAAACCTCAATTCTCACGGACGAAGTCGCTGGTGTTAGCTAGTATATTATATTTTTTACTACCTATTGTGTTAAATCTACAATTTTATAATTTTAGAATTTTTATATTTATTTGTGCCACGAGATCTCTATTCGTGGCATACTACAAAATTGTAGCTCAACGGGATGTGCCCCCTTATTTGAAAATTTTGTATTAATTATTAATATGCTTTTAAAATCTGTGGCATATGATTAAATTGTACTTGAAATGTTAACAGTAGTTAAAAGCCTTAGTGGCAATTGTAATTTTACGCTTAAAGCCATTTACATAAAAAAAAGATACGCGCCAAATTGAGAACCTCCTCCTTTTTTGAAGTCGGTTAAGAATGGGCCTTTACAGACAGATGGACAACAAAGTCATCTTTTAAGCGTTCCGTTTCCCATTTTTAGGTACAAATAGTACATTACATCGCGAGACCGGGAAGTACGCGTATATAGCCGGCCTCGCGTAGCTCGGCCGTCTAACTAATACTCGACCAGAAATGCTCTCCCGGTCGAGGTGTGTATAGTGCTTTTCTAAAAAATGAAACAAGTGACTTTTTTTTTAATATATTATATTTTGCGCTGTGAGTGCTGAACGCGTTATGCGGTAGAGTTCCATATTTAAACTATTTAGGCCAAAGAACATTATAACAAGTTACAAGATATTCAGGAAGAAAGATTCCAAATTCAAACTTATGATATGTAATGAAAATACATACATTCTTTACTGGCCTAGGCCGGGAAGTTTAACTTTCGAACTCATTTACAGGGTATGAAATGTGTACATTTCATATCATTTTTTAGAAAAATATATTACAAACATCATTGGGTATAAGGAAACTGAAATGTATTCAAAAGCCTATTTCCAAACCTTTTTTGAAATCAGATCTGAAAATGATGATATTAGTTAAGAGATCAAACAAGATAAACGACTTCATCCGAATATTGCATAAAGAAAATTGGTTCACTGCAATTTCGGTAATGCACAAGTCGGCTGGCGTGGCGGACAGAGAGCTATCATATTAATAGAGAGAGCAACCTGCTGTAAAGTGGACTCAATTTGACTGCTACATAAATACCAACAGTATTGCTTTTTCTTAATCAAAAATTGACGCCAATTCTGTTTTAGTTTTGTCGAAGTATTCCTTGGCGCAGTGTCACGTGAGCTCTGTGGTCAATTTAAATTTTTTGAATTTCTTCTGGTCTGGTTTAGTGGAAGGCTTCGGCCGTGACTAGTTACCACCTTAGCTATAGTGATTTAGCATTTAAGTACGATCTGGTTCAGAAACGGATTAGGGGCGTGGGTTTAATGTAACTGCCGCGCCGTAACTGAAAAACGTGCAGGTATCAGTTTCACAGACTTAGCCTGTGTAATTAAATGATGGGCGAGCTTTTGTTGAAAGACGTTCTTCCAGCATTGATATCTCTCTGGTTTGGAGGATAAGTTGGGAGTTGCGACTTTTGATTGAGAAGCGGGGCGCTTAGATATTCCTGGTTATATCTGGATTACCGAGAATATTTTAGACGGAAGACGTTAGGTTTATTTGTCTTACATTTAGAAGAAATCTATGTATAAATATCGTTGTTTTAAATATCCACCTTATATTTATTATACTTGTGAAATTAAGCCTGTTAATTATCTCAGAATTATATTACATGAAATAATAAGCTTGGTGACTACGTTCTACGTCGACGTACATACGAGTACAATACCGTTAAATCCGCTAGTTCTGCGTTCATATCATGTAGTGTACCTAGTTTTTGCTGTATATTAGTCCCCCGCTAAGATAGGTACGATTTGAGAAATTCCCTCAATCAATATTCACTGAGTGATGGACAGGCATTACCAAAATAGCGTAAACACTTTTACCCCTTAAAATAATATATCCATAAATAGGTACATAAATAGGCTCCATAATTAGGTACATCGTTTGAAGACATTACTGGTAAATAATACATACGGTAAAACAGTCACAGCTGTTTATGTTGTATTTATATGTCACCGTAAGATTGTAAAAACCATTAGATTATAATCTAACTCGCGAAATTCTAAACTGTCGAAAGATTGTAAACTGTTCAATGTTCTGAGTGTTAATTTTTGAAATATTCATTTTATTTACGTTTTCTTGTCTCTTTCTTGTAGGTTAGGTTAGGGTTCGACATAAACAATCAAGTAGTGCCCGGCCTTTTAGCAAGAAATACCAGGTCAGGTCTTTTCGCTCTACAGATTGCTTCGTTTGCATACAGACTGCTGATGTCGCACTATACAGCATCTACATGAGCCCTAATAAATGTACACTGGAGGATTTAAAAAAAATCTTATCAAACTTCAACGAGACATAATAGAAGTTCACGAGAAAAGTCAGAGAATTATTATAACAGGAGATTTTAATGCAAAACATCCCTCCTGGGGCGGAACCCACACCAATAAAAAAGGAGAAGAACTGCTAGAATGGGTCCATAGACTTGACCTAATCATTTTAAATGACGGCCAGCAGCCCACCTATGTCCGACAAAATGGAACATCGTTCATTGATGTCACGATCACTAGCGGGACGACTACAAAGGAAAGAATTACGTGGTCTGTTCTTGAAGAAGAGTCAATGAGTGATCATAAATTTATTGTAACAGATATATACGGGACCAAAAGAGAGAAAAAACCTAAGTATAAATACGGACAGACAAACCTAGAACAATTTAATAAAAACTTCAAAAGGGAATTAGAAAACAGAGAAATCGATAATGCGCAATGTGAAATAGCACTGGGCAATGCGTACAAAAATAGCACTCCACGTGTAAAGTGCGATGAGGACTACATGCTTCCGTACTGGTGGAATGAGAATATTCAGAAGAAAATTAAAGAGACAAGACAGAAAAGAAGGAAATTTCAAAAATGTAAAGTGCCTAATGAGAGAGAAAGACTGAAAGAGGAGCATAAAATTTCAAAAAGAGAGCTAAAAAAGGTTATAGCCACCGCTAAAGCGAAGGCTTGGGAAGCTTTGTGTAAAGGCCTTGAATCAGACGTATACGGTGACGCATACAAAATTGTAAAAAACCAAATGAAGATTCCAAACCCCAAAATTTGCCTATCATTGGACAGAAAATGGACATCTTCAAAAGCTTGTTCATCACTTCCGCATACCCGCCTACCATAACTAGAGAAGCGGTTGAAAGTGATAATTTCGAAAGTGTTGCCTTTACCCACGATGAAATAAATGACAGTGCCACAAAAATCAAAACAAATAAGGCTCCAGGGCCGGATGCAATACCGCCAGATGTAATAAAATCGGCTATCTGCAATAACGTGCAGTATTTCACCTGCCTCTTTAACAAATTATTACAACAGGGAAGTTTCCCTGACACCTACAAAATTGCAAAGCTCGTATTGATTGATAAGCCCAAAAAATCACAAAATGAGCACACCAAGTACAGGCCTATTTGCTTATTAAATGTTATTGCGAAGACTTATGAGAGACTTTTGAACATCAGGCTAACACAGGAGATTGAAAAAAGCGGTGGATTACACCACAATCAATATGGTTTCAGACCAGGGAGAACAACCGTCGACGCCATTGAAGAAGTAGTCCGGACAGCAAAAGAAGCCAAGCTTACCAACCAGTGGAATTCCCTTATACTGGTTGATGTCCGAAATGCTTTTAACATTGCCACGTGATCGATTATCATCAACAACCTTAAATCTCGGCAAATTAACAAGTATTTATTAAACGTTATAGTCGACTACTTCACAAACCGCCACATCCAACTCCACAGAGAAGTCAGGGCAGAAGTAACTGGTGGAGTACCGCAGGGATCAGTTCTAGGCCCTACCCTGTGGAACATCCTATATGATAGTGTGATGCACATGGAGGTCCCGGAAGGAGTAAAGTTGGTATGCTACGCGGATGATTTAGCGATTTCCGTAACCGCAAGAGATGCACATGAGATGGTGGTAAAAGCAAACGAGACACTGCATGCCGTTATCCCGTGGATGAGGCGGAACAAATTGGAAATCGCCCCGGAGAAAACAGAGGCTGTTGTCTTTAACAGGAGAATAAATGCTCGCAGCATATATTTTGAATGCGGAGGAACACCCGTTACCCCAGCACCTAGTGTAACATATTTGGGAGTTAAGCTGGACTGGGGTCTAAACTTCAGCCTACACATAAAATCTGTCTGCGAGAAGGCTTCTAGGACCGCAGGAGCTTTGTGCAACTTCTTCTTAACACCAAGGGCCCAAGTGACCACAAAAGAAGGACGTTAGCAATGGCTAACCAGTCGATAATACTGTATGCTGCGCCGATATGGGAACCGGCAATGAAATTCGCACTACACAAAAGACGAGTCTTAAAAGCACAACGCGTGCTAGCACTCCGAGTATGCTCTGCCTATAAAACTGTATCTACAGACGCAGCACTAGTACTGGCAAACCTAACACCTATCCATTTACTAGCCCTTGAGGGAACAGAGACAAGATACACCATAAACTCCGAACAAATAACAACCGCAAAAAAGGTAAACCTCTCAAGTTGGCAAAGAGAGTGGGACAACTCTACCAAAGGCAGATGGACACACCGCCTCATCCCGAATCTGGAAGAATGGACAAAAAGAGTACATGACTTTTTGGCAGGCATCGGAAAGAAACAAGACGCGGGATGCATGTATTGTGGCGAATTTGATGATGTAATGCACACCGTTTTTGCCTGTGCAAGGAGAGAGAAGAAATAGAGAACCGAATAGGAAGCATAACGGTAGATAACATAATTCCGAAAATGCTAGATAAGGAGGAAAACTGGATTGCTGTTGCAAATTTTATAGAAATAATTATGAAGGAGAAGGAAGAAGAGGAAAGACGCAGAGAAAAAAGTGGGTGAAAAGGCAAGAGTGTTTGCCGTGTTGTAGGCCGCAAGGCGGGTACACGGACAACAAGGAGGTAGCAGGGGTTTTAGCTGGTAAGAGTCCGGCACTACCCAACGGGTGTCCATGAGGATTTCCCCTGCTGTATAAATATAATTAAAAAAAAAGTAGTGCCCGGCCGCAGGCCGAGCACTTAGGTTTTATCGGGTTTAAATACCTATCAGATTACAATCTACCGGAAAATAATGCGTTAAATTGTAATCTTTCGACAGTTTAGAATTTCGCGAATTAGATTATAATCTAACGGTTTTTACAATCTTACGGTGACATATATACTTAATAAATATTTTAGTGTTTAGATGTTGCACTATCCCGCGCGATTGTTTGATAATCTCCTCTCCCCAAAGGTTGTCTGGGAGAGATTGCTTTAGAAATAAGACCGCCTTTGCACCCTTCTGTATTATCTTTTAACCTTTTACTTTAATAACCGACTTGGTTTTCTTTCTTGCAAATATAGACGACTAGATGATGCCCGCGACTTCGTCCGCGTGGATTGATGATTTTTGATTCCCGCGGAACTTTTCAATTTTCCCTAGCCCGGGATGTAACCTATATCTGTACCAAATTTCATCAACATCAGTAGTTGGGCCGTGAAAGCGTAGCAGACAGACAGACACACTTTTGCATTTATAATATTAGTATGGATAACAAAAGAAACAAAATGAGAATGTAGAATTAAAAATAACCACGCGTATTAAAAAATATGAAGTTGATTCCCGGTACAACCTACATAGCTTACTCAAGGTTTGAACGGAAGTAAAAAAGTGCATGAATGCTTCACGCACACACAACTTCTTCGAGAATAATCTTGAAGCACAATAAGGATGCGTTTCCACCAGAGATGTGTGAGGAAAATAAGCATGCGAGGTGGGAGCCACTGAGCTGCGCAATGGATCCTCCCCGCACACCGCTGTCTTGCACATTTCTGATGGAAACACTCCCATAAGATATTTGACGAGTATATAGATAGCACTATCATGCTCATTATACCCGTTGGGCTAAGTTTCACTCGAAAATGTTTAAGGAATACTTTTAAAAACAAGTATCACTTAAAATACTTTGTCAACATTCTGAAGCATTTCAAACAAAATTCCTAAACAAAAAATGTTGCAAAGTTCTGAAGTTATAACAAATATATTTATGAAACAATTTTAGGGAGTTACTTTTTATCTTATTGAACTTGAATGCCAAAAAAAAATACCACATGATTGCACGTGAGAAAGTAATCTAAGATGGAATTGGGCTAACCTGAGAAGAGTTTGATAATTTTTACTCTACGAATTCGCGACTTTTTACTCGAACTTGAGATCCCTAGAACTTGAAGTTCTATTGTACTATGGAAAACCAAGCATCTCATGCTTTTTTTGGGTACGTTTCTATATAAACATCAAGCTAAGTCTCCAATGATAATTTAAGCAAAAAATAATGTGTGAAATTGCTTCTAAAAGTATCTACCTATTGCGTGAGCCTCTACCTAGGTATAATCGCCTGGGTAGAATCAACAATCACGCAACAAGAATGAATGTACCATACACAAAGTGCCGCGAGGCAAAGGCAAACAACTTAAGCCGCTCTTAATAGAATTTTGACGCGATCCCACCTTACAGCGCAGTAAAGATACTTCACGTCGCTTGTTACGAGCTTGGAACTTTCACGAGTTTTCGTCCGGACAATGTCAACAATGTAGCTTGGAAATATTTTTCCTTAAACATTTTTGTTTGCGAATGAGTCAAATTATTTCATAGAATGGTTAATATTATTAAAGTCACATCTACAAATGGAGGAGAGCAATTATTATAATAATGTGAAAATGTGTTTGTTATTTTGTTCGTTTGTTGTTTTTTCCTTCAATCAAGGAAGTATCCTTGCGGTGATTGAAGGAAAAAATAAAAAACGGGTCAAACTAATTTTTGCCTGTTTTTTAGATAGTATAGTCCTGGAGGTAAGCTACGTAAAGCTAAGCTGACTTAAATATGAAATGCTGTTTACTGTCTGTTTATGCTGGTTAACCAACATTGACTGACTGAGTGTATAATATATACATATAAGCCAGAACGGCTAAGCGGATCTGGGTGAAATTTGGCACAGAGATGGATTATAGTGTGGAATCACACATAGGTTACTTTTTATCCCGGAAAATGAAAGAGTTACCGCGGGAACCAAAAAACCTCAAGCCACGCGGACGAAGTCGCGGGCATCAGCTATTTAAAAATATATATTATACGCATGTTTGAATTTTTTTTACGCAGTTGAGTTATTTAGATTATGTTTTGGGATCAAACAATGGCTGCGTAAAGTTCTTGAAAACATCATGATTATTTTTTTCTCAATCATACATTGTTATGCCACCGTTTAATAGTTAAACTTCTTAAGAAACCTCGTGTTTAACGATTTTACGCTATGACATACTCGTAAATTCAAATGTATTCTTATTTAGCAAATTCATTAGTAAGAATCAGTTAGATTGAATTCAATATAAACCTAATTCAGTTTGTGAATAATAACAACATCGTTCCATTAAAATCGGATATCACACGCAAAATCACAGAGCTCCGTTTAATGGAAAATCATTTTCGTGGTTGATTGATCATACTGATTGTTCGATGAGCAATTATTATGGATTATTTATGTTAAGCCTACTCACCTTTACGTGATTGTTTTTACAGGTGTACTGATGTTTATACAATTTTTAAATACCCTTCAATTATCTGCCAGGGGCCTGCCAACCCGCGCTGAAGCACCGTGGGGGGCAGTGTCTAAGCTATTCTAATTTCCTCTCTCCTTTGAGAGTGGGGGCCTGTGCCCAGCAGTAGGATGTTAATAGTCTGAGTGGTGGTGGTGGTGGGGTAGTGTGGGCTAGTTACGACAACGCATTTCAATCGACCATTGCTTATAGCAATATCGATCACACTAATATTATAATCTAGCTGATGCCCGCGACTTCGTAAGCGTGGAATAAGTTTTGTAAATTCCCACGGGAACTCCTTAATTTTCCGGGGTGAAAAATAAGCCAATCTCCAGGTCCTCAACTATATTATAATGATTGAACTACAACAACTATAGGTGATTGAAGGACAAACCAACAAACAAACACTTTCACATTTATAATATCAGTATGATGTGAAAGTGTGTTTATCTGTCTTTTCGTCCGTCTGTACTTTTGCCTATCTGTATTATAACAATTAACTCAATGATTATTCATTAAGGCTAAGAAGTAGTAGTATGCGGAATTATCAAGAACCGTCAGACACGTCATATTGTAAGACGCAAAGAAATCCACTTATTGATATTTTACCAAAACAAAATCTGCTAATATCATTAATTAAATGCAGTTTAAATTTACAAAAAGTACACACACGGCATAATTTCTACCCCAGATCTAGCTTCACTCGCCAAGTTACAGCTAAGTGACTCATATCGTACTTAGCGTTCTTGGAATACGAGTGTGATTTCTGAATTAATTAGCAATTCGACGTGAATTATTATAAGACTAAGAAGACAGAAGAAGCTCCCACCGAGCTGCGGTTTTCTTATTTCTCTCTAAATTTCTATATTGTGCAAACCAAAGACGTGTGTGTATTCATCTTCGAGTAGGTATTTAATATTTCACTCTCGTATAACAACGATAAGCGCGAATCTTGAACAAAGAGAAAATATTTAATATTCCGCTCGTGAGGCTGGTGTGCATTTATAATTACACAATTCACGTTATTGTTAGCGCCTATGTCGACCGCACAAAGGCGAAGTTTTGTCTAGACAGCCATAATTAAAAAAATTCTACTAATCTTACCACCCGTTTAAAAGAGCCGCAGAGATAAATGAATTCTTTTAATTAAAACTGGAGCTGTTTAAAAAGTTGGTTTCATAAGATAAAACGCGTTTTGTCCTGGGGTGAACATAAAATATTTACCCAATTGTTAAAGCACCGTAGGCCAAAATGTTTTTATGTAAGTATAAATATCATTCTATTTAAATTATTTCCAACTCTATTTTTTATTGACGAAGAAAAGTTTCTTTCAAGAAAAGTATATACCTATAGATACGTTTCGAAAAATATTCCAATATTGATACGAGGACTATATTCTATTTGTTTAGTTCTGCAAGCAAAATGGTCTATTTACTAATCTCTATTTAGATAAGCCTAAGAAAATAAATCCATTAGACTGCTATTAAGCTATGCGAAATGCGAATGTTCAAATAGTTGACAGTCAGTGAGATTTGATGAGATTTTCATGATCAGAATTAACTAGATCAAACAATTACTCCAAACATCCATCTAAACCTTCACATTAATTATAATGGTAATTAGATACGGGTGTCGCATGCTGCAGGTGAAAGACACGCACTGTACCACACAGATTTGTCTACTGTAGCGGATTATAGCGAATTAAACTTCTAGTTCATTCATTACAAAGTAAAAATTGAAATTAAAAATGATGCCAAGAAACACTCAGAACTACTCAGACTTATTCACCATAAAAGCAGCAATATTGTGGAACTCCCAGCTGACATCAGACAATCTGAATCTTTAACAATCTTTAAATAATACTGACGAAATGATTTTGTATATATGTATATATTTATAATGTTTATGTATATATGGCATATTTATATATTTTATTACTATATCATATTTCCTTTGTAACGGTTCTTTTGTATGCAATAAAGTTGTTTATAGGGTCGGATGCGGAAGGCGGTTATCCTTGAGACGGCGCGAATTGTGAGGAAGTTCCTCTCTCTGGAGCCCTGACCACCGACTGCTTGGGTATTTAAGGCCCTGCAATGGGTGGAAGTTTTATAGGATTATTTTTAAATGTGTTTTGTATAGTATTTTCATATATTTATGAAAAGCGTGTTTAGAAATAATTTTATAAAATGTGTACAAATAAATGGGAGTTAATAATAAAATAATAATCTTATTGGGTTTGACCAATAAATCATTATTAACAAACATGTTGAACGCAAACCTACGACATCGAGTATAGCACCACATGAAAAATTGTTGCAAGTACCACTTGAGAGGATAAAAGTGGTCCCCTAGTATCCCTTTCATGTCTCCCCTCTATGCACCTTATCACTGAAAGTTAAACATTCGCAACGAATACAAGCTGTTATAGCTCTTAATATAACATATAAAAAATATTTTGGAAGTTTATAAAAATATGATCATACTGTTTGATTTATTTAGTAAATAGGTACCGAGAGTTCTCGAATATTTATTTACTTAGATTTTATAAGATTAATACAGTTTTTTAAACACAGATATCGCATAGTCTGTAAGATATATTACAGGCCGTGTGAATTCCGTTGCGAATTTATAGCTTCCTCTTCCGGTCTTTCAAAATCTATTACGTAGCTTGCGAGTATTATTCACAGGTATCGATAAAAAAATGTATGATAAGATTGAATACAACTATTATAATATTTGCACTATAAACACATCTCTTTTCGCAAAAAATTATAATTGATTGTTTCAATATTAAAGTGTCAAATTACATTCGATTGAAAGCCTCGATTGAAGGGTTAACCATACTATATTATTTGTGCTGAAGTAAATTCGTAATTAAGAAGTATTTTTATTTTATCACTTATCATAATTTTTTTTTATACCTATCTTTATTTTCGACCCCTGACACAAACCGAGGTTACCCGTGTTTAACCGCAAACAGAGTTTAACGTGTGTAACTGTGTTTATTTTAGCACCCAAACGGATGATGGATGATTTGATATAGCTTCATAATTATAAAAGAAGACTTGTATATCAAACTGCTTTCAAAAATATTCAAAGGTACAAAATATTATAATATTTCACATAAAATATCACCAAATGGCGAACGGAAGGAAACCACGAGTAACATGCAAACACCAATTTTTCTTCGCTTTATTTGTCAAGCACAACCCAAAAAAACACAACCTCTTTGTTTCCCTTATTTTTGTCGTCCGTGGACTGCACGTTTGATCATTCATTATTCATTTTCTTTTCCTTCCACCTCATTCCCCGTGATCATTAGGTCCCTATGTCATGACTGCAGCATAAAAGATAAAGCTTAAGCAAAGGTAATAGCCAAATGAAAGGGAGGGAGCACATTATTTAGATATTTCAAAAGTTGCCAGTCTTTTTAATCCCCTAATTAAGGGGAGCAAAGAAGTAGAATGATATCTCATTGACAGGTTGAAAAAAAAACATGATGGGGTAGGAACATAAACTGTTTATGTACTTACATATTTTGTATTTAAATTGATCACATTTGAAAACAGATGTTGAGATAATATTGGATGAAATATAATATTATTGTTATGCACGATATTGACTACCATGTGAATCCTACTATTATTATGAATACGTCTGTCTGTCTGTTACCCTTTCACAGTCCATCGGCCTCTACTAAGTATTTCGTGAAAATTCCACAGGATTTTACAAATATCCGAACCCTTGGACGAAGCCGCGGTCATCATTTTGTAAATAAACGCAAAATCCACAGGATTAGAACTGATAAAAGTAGTTACTTATGTTTATTATTGTGGTTTGGCTGGACACATTTTACTATCTAAACATTTTAGTAAAAGAGATTACGAAAAGTGATGTTTCATCAAATGGAATGCAGAAATCACTAACTCACTTGTTCTCAAATGTGGCTGCTGTGCAATTGACATTGCAGATCGTTAGGTCAGCTCATTTCCAAGTTGCTAGTGGTAAAACTTATACTCAGTCTCATCACGAGTTTGACGCATTTAAATCGAATTATATTTTACAATTATTACCATATAGACGCATGAGTTTATAGAGTTTAAACTCAATAAACTGCGTCTTCAAAAAATGTATAACCAGTCCTGGCTCCTTGGTCACGTGACCCAACACACGTTCTAGATTAGATTTCTTTTTACACTATCTTATAAGATTATTTATTCCTCGATGATGCCCGCGACTTCATCCGCGTGGATTCCCCAGGATGCAACCCATCATTTCTGTAACAAATTTCCTCAGAATCGATTGAAAAGATGGGGCTGTTAAAGTATAGCAGTACACACTTTCGCATTTATAATATTAATAAGAATTTTTACGATTCTTCCACAATGGAGAGTTTTTATTTGTTAAATGAAAACAGTTAGGTACATAAAAACATCATAAGAAAATACGCAAAGAGAGAAACAAAAAGAAAATGTCTATTTATATTAAAAAAAAGTAAAAGTACTATAATTTTTACCCAACAATACGAAAACACATATTATCAGTTATTTTCAGAAGATATAAACATATCACAAACAAATAATTGAAATACCCTCTCTTCCATTTATTTGGTACGATACTAATATAAAAGTTTTATAGGCATCGGGGCGTTTGTAATTTTTCCAGAAATAAAACACAATAGATAACAAGTTGGCAAAGGAGCTCGCAGAACTGAAAGTAATTGATATAATACAATATAACCAGAAAGGATAATATCTCCCTGTCCCCCATCGCAATCTGTTCGGCCGGGAACAAATATAAAGGAATTCGTCTTCCAATCATGGGCTATTGATCTCATAAACCTTATCTTCGATTAATAAGAAGTAATAATACTATATCAGCGACCGAAATGCATTACAATCCTAAAGAACTAAATTAAGACATACCTCATTCGACCGATGAACGTCTACTGCTTGATCTTGATGGATTTTACATCTATTATATTATTTGAGTTCAGAATTTTGACAAAAATTACTATCCTTTAGGTTATTTTAAGTCACCCTAAGATTGCGAAAACTGTAAGATTGTAATCTATCTTGCGAAATTGTAAACTGTCGAAAGATTGTAAAGGGTACAATGTTCCGAGTATATTCATTGTATTTACGTTTTCTTGTATCTTTCTAGTAGCTTAGGTTAGGTTTCGACAAAAAAGATCAGTTAGTGCCCGTCCGCACACTTAGGTTCTATCGGGTCAATATATCTAATAGATAACAATCTACCGAAAAATAATATGTTGAATTGTAATCTTTCGACAGTTTACAATTTCGCTAGATAGATTATAATCTAACGGTTTTCACTATCTTACGCTGACATAATATACATTCATTATTTTCTATACAATACATTTTAAAGAAACTTGTACATGAGTTTTTATCGTTGTTGTTATAAAATGAAAATTTTAAATTTAAATGCTAGAAAGTTTGTATGGTTATTATACCTTACAATTATGTAATTCTATTTTATTTTCCAAAATTAAATGTCAAATTAGTTATGTACTTGAAATAAACATTACATAAGTCGGGTAGAAAAAATGGGGTCTGCATGAGGTACTAAAATCGACGTGGGTAGATCGTGACGAATATCGCAAATGGTTTTATTACTGCTGAGTAGGGGGAATGCACTGTACCTTTGATGTCTTTACGCCGGCCGTGACTGAAACGTTTATGCGTTGAGGGCGATCAAGTGAACGCAAAAGCCATATTAGCAGCGTGATTTACGATCTATATAGCCTTCCGATCGGGAACACTAACATAATAGGTGTGTAATACAGTTTATATATTTTATTGTTTCTTGACTTGCTTCTAACTTATGTCTGCGATTTAGTCAAGTGATATAACATTTATATCACTAGAATTTAGTATTTGGTAGCAATAAAACTTGCAAAAGTTAAGCTCTCGCAAGTCACTTGCAATGTGTTAACAATTAACTCTTGCAGCAACTTCTGCATAATAAGCACAGAATGAGTAACTAAAAACAAAAACAAATTGATACTCGCTAAACATTAAACAATTTTAAACATTAGAGTACGTTAGTTATCTGAATGAATTCAAATTGTACAACTAACTCAGCAAAACCTCAATAAGTTTTGAGCAAGTTATTGTGCGTGCATAGTACCTACGCTAAAGCTCATAAGCTATCGCAGCTCAAGTAAATAGGTTGACAAAAAATGTTTCAGCTTTATAATTAAAAATAAAACCTAAGGTAAGCTAAATTATTCAATTTAGTTTTTAATTGCATAATTTAGGTAACATTTATAAATCAATTATATTAACAAAAAATGTAGTAAACAAATAAATTGTTATAAATGAATTATAATATGTATGTAAATATTAGAAAAAAAATAAAAATTATATTAACTAATAATTAACTTTGGAGGTCAGAAATTTACCTTTAGTTTTCATGCCTGGGAGAGCACATTATGCAATTGCGTTGTTATTAGCATTCGATAGTACTTGAATACTAGGAAAAAAAAAACTTCCAGTCTTCCGTATAAGTGAGTAAGGTGTTTATACGCATTACTATCCCAAGAAACTATTCATACATGTACACAAGTTTATGATAATTAGAAAATTAGAATACTCTACTCTTAAGAATGTCAAATCAGTTATATGTTTTTAAGCAGCTTGGGTGAGAGCGAAAACATTGCCTAAAAGATGAATTTAATTAGAAAACTTCTGACATGCTTCAGAGAGCCCAAAAAAATAATGAATACTTATTTATTATAAGAGATTCTGAAACCAAAAGTAATTCATGAAGTAATTTAACAAGATAGTATAATATCTCTCTGTCGTCTACAGCAAATCGCAATCTGTTTGGACAGGAACAAATATCGACAAATTATTTGTCTTTGAATCTCTATTTGTCTCAGTTCTTTAAAGAAACGGTACATACAGGTATTGTTAAACTTTATCACGAAATTAAAAACATATGTATACAAAATTAATTTCAGCTTTTTTTTGGTAAACGCCTCTTTATGTTACAGAAAAGATTCGTGGGGATAATGGGGGTGGCGCAGTGTGTAGCGCTGTTGTCTTAACGTGCGGACGTCCCGGGTTCGATCCCCAGCAGGGTCAATTTGGGAATTTATAATTTCTGAATTTTCCCTGGTCTGGCCTGGTGGGAGGCTTCGGCCGTGGGTCATTACCACCCTACCGGCAAAGTCGTGCCGCCAATCGATTTAACGTTCCGGTACGATGCCGTGTAGAAACCGAATAGGGGGGATATGGGTTTAATATAACTACCATGTCTCTAACAGGCTAGCCCACTACCATCTTAGACTGCATCATAACTTACCATCAGGTGAGATCGCAGTTAAGGGCTAAGTTGTAGTGGATACAAAAAAAGCTCCCACTCGACATATTGATATTTTTTCATTATTTCAAATCTCAAGTTACAAGTTTATATAATGAATGAGACAGTTTTATTGAAAAATTGAGAGTTTGAGATCTTAGAAATCTTAGTCTTATTTTAAATAATATTATTATTATTTTCACTAAAGGGAATAAAGTATAATATAATGTACCTATTTACTAACAAATGTCGAAAGCAAGCGGATGTAGAACAATAAACGCGATATGTGAAAGAATGCGTTGTACACGGCAATAAACCTTACCACCGAAAAAATAAGATACATATTATTAAAACAGGAATCACAAGTAGTTTTGTCGCCGATTCTACAATTCTTTTATTTATTTCAACATCTTGTCCGATACATCCGGAATACAATCGTTTGTTACGATTTATCGATAGTGTTTTGATGTTTCTATTGCAGATTGTAAAGATAAACAATGTGCTTAAGTGTTCAACGTTGGGAGTCCATCCTGTTATTGTTTCCTAGAATAATTACAAGAATTTATTATTTTCTTAGTTAGCATTAAGTGGTACGTACATTCACTCACAGATTCAAAAGCACTTGTAAAAGTTTATTTGATTAAAAAATCATTTGAATTTTCAATTTTTACTTGGTACGTTTGCGATAGTGAATCTTTCGATTCGATATTCACTATCGCAATCGAAAGTACAGAATAGGTATAGTACGCGCGATGTAACGAAAGTTTCTATACTTGGCCATTTTGCACTAAAATTACTAAGCACATTTCAGCGATGTAACACAATACTACTACTGATTATAATATTGTTTATCAATACCCTAATACAGACATTTTAATTAAAAAATACTGAACAGCCAATTCGAATATTTTTTTTAAAGTTAATTTTGATGTCTGATATTAGGTACAGTTATATTCGAATAGGTAGGTAATCTATACCTTAGCGAAATTTAAGAAGCCCCCGTATCATAGAAATGTAAGTATGAGTTATATTATTTACGCATTTACGAGAATAATTCATTATCCATTGGGGTTCATGTATTATTAATTGTTATTCTATGAATAATGGATTAAACTTAGTAAAATATTCAAGTTGTTTTTCTGATTCGCGTAGTAAGTACGAGTATAAGTGTTTTCTAAAAGGATTGTTTATTATGTGACTGATGAAAGTACTACTTTTCTACCATATAGCACGAGGACGTATCTTACGTCTCGTGCGTCAGTCTCGTTACGACTTCCGTGGCGCAGTGTGTAGCGCTGTTATCTTAACGAGCGGAGGTCCCGGGTTCGATCCCCAGCAGGGTCAATTTGGGAATTTATAATTTCTGAATTTTCCCTGGTCTGGCCTGGTGGGAGGCTTTGGCCGTGGCTAGTTACCACCCTACCGGCAAAGACGTGCCGCCAAGCGATTTAGGGTTCCAGTACGATGCCGTGTCGAAACTGACTAGGGGTATGGGTTTAACATAACCGCCATGCCCCTAGCAGGTTAGCCCGCTACCATCTTAGACTGCATCATCACTTACCATCATGTGAGATCACAGTCGAGGGCTAACTTGTGGCGCATAAAAAAAGAGTCATGATTTTGCGCCAATTGAGATGCAAGGAGCGGCGCGACACGTAGTGGCCCATATTATTATTTGTATGAGCTGCAAGTGCGCAGTGCAACTCCGTGCCGCGTGGCTGAAGTGGGCCCAGCTCCACAGTGGCGTGCACAGGTTTGAAGCTAGGGTATGCATTAGTTAGTCAGAATACCTATTTACTAGCTGTTTTGATGAAAAATGAGCATTGATGTATTTCCACTTGGGTAAGCGCTGCTTGTATGCCTCTATTAACTGCACGCCACTGCAGCTCCATACAACCTCATGCAAATAATACTCGCTGCTTTGTGCCTCGCCGCGCCGAGCCGTTGTAGCGGGGCTAGTCCTTTATCGTGATTGATTTAATCTTCTTATTTTTATCAGCCAGATCTTAAACATCTCACACTGTCCTCAATATTTCGGTCCTATTTTTATTATTACCCCACATAACTTACCGATACTTTAGAACGTTTTGTTTGGCTGCTATCTGTTTAATATTAATTAAGACAATAAAATTATGTTAAACCAAATACTGACACAAAGCGAATCCTTCTATTATTATAGTCCGTATTGTTATATTACAATGTTTATTATATTGCACAATTGATTTATACAATGAGAGTTTATAAAATGTAATCCTGTTTGATTGCTAATCAAATATCATTTGGATCTACATGGAAAGGATTGATATAACGCTGCATTGGACACTGGACAATTAGTTTCCGGTAGTGACCACGGAATTATGTATTCCATGAATGATTACTGTTCACGTGGTTGGTTGATTTTAACGATGACTAGTTATAGTCACTGCCATTATAACGTGCTTTATAGCAGATTTTAAATAGCTGAACTCTCTAATTTGAAATATACTGGTACATATTATTATGTATGGTATTTGTTGTTAAGTTATTCGCTCGGACACTTACTAATGCTGCATGTTCCTACTTTGTCGTCCTATCGTAAGCTAATAATAATATCGTGAGTCTAACACAACGTACTATTACCTATTCTGTGGTCTAACCGTTAAGTTATATTTAGGTAGATCCTTTTAAAAAGTATTTTTCTTAATGGACTCGGAGAATTCGGTAAATTTTCTCCGAGATGGAAGAGTTTTAGCTGTGCCACCAAACTACTATCTGGGAAAAAAATTACGTTACCATGTTTATTGCATTTCATAATCTAATCCCATCAAAAACATAAATGTAAATGAGAGCCAAGTTCAAAATTGTGATATATATGCCTTGGTTGTTGACTTCAGCGACAAAAGAAGTGAGATCTAAATGGGTGCCAAGTTCAATGGTCAGTCCTGCAATTTATTTATCCCACAAAAACATAAATGTGAAATGAGAGCCAAATTCAAAATTGTGATATATATGCCTTGGTTGTTGACTTCAGCGATGTATAAAATGTTGAAGGCTAAGGCTAAAGCCTTAATCTTCAACATTTTATACTAAGCTAAAAGAAGAAATGATATTTTAAGTTGTTATAAAATATTATATGTTGTTATAAATAAATTTCAGGACTGACCATTGAACTTGGCACCCATTTAGATCTCACTTCTTTTGTCGCTGAAGTCAACAACCAAGGCATATATATCACAATTTTGAATTTGGCTCTCATTTCACATTTATGTTTTTGTGGGATAAATAAATTGCAGGACTGACCATTGAACTTGGCACCCATTTAGATCTCACTTCTTTTGTCGCTGAAGTCAACAACCAAGGCATATATATCACAATTTTGAACTTGGCTCTCATTTACATTTATGTTTTTGATGGGATATCATTACTTTTTGTACAGAAATTATTGAACTCAATCTCAAACTCAAAACATATTTATTCAAAGTATGTACCTACCTACAAAGTAAACCTTCTGAACATCATGCTTACAGAGCATAAGACGTGATGGTGATAATTAACTACGATATCTTAAAACTAAAGCTACGAGGGTTCCAAACGTGCCCGTCTGAGAAGAGCCCGCAATAAACTCCGCTTTTTTTATTATCACCATCTCACAAATATTTGAAATTATATATATGTACTTATAATATAACATTACATAATCAGCCGCTGTAACAATTCATACCCATGCCTTGCTATCATTCAAATAATCCTTTACACTGTAATAGGACTTTTCTATTAGTTTAGTTTACGTTTTACATTAGTAGGTACTTATTATTCGGTGTAAGGTCAGTGTGTCACCCACCAGTAATTCTATTGTACGACTCATTGTACAAGATCATTAAAGACGAGAATTCTCAAGAAAAATATATAGTGTACCTAGAGTTACACTGAAATTGACAGATTACATCTATGGTCAGACTACCTCTACAGCACATTTCTACATCTCATCAATTTTGATTGCAAAAGTTCAAAATCAAAAGTTTTTAGTGAAACATTGAAAACAAGCACGGTAAACAGTCGATATCACTAAAACCACTAAAAACAATGAATACAAATCACAATGACTGACAGCTTGAGCTGACGACTTCAAATACGTTTCTTCTTCTTTTCTGTCAATGACGTTTCGTTGCACAAAATGCATGAATACGAAGGTAAGGTTTTAATGCAACTATATTGTTATTCATTATTATTTACATTAAAATAATAATTATGTGTCATTTTCAATAGTTAAGGAGTTACTACCACCGCTTAAAGCAGTATTGTTTCAAAATAACGGTTGAATGTCACGTACTTTGACGTCCTTAAAATAATGATTATAACACTACAACATAAACGTCAACAATATTAAAATAATACGGCTTTAAGCAATGGTAGTATGCCCCGTGTCAGAGTTTTGATCTATACCTAAGTAGATCATAAAAATGACGATTTTTATACGTTTATATCTAAATAACCATTTGAGGTGTGCTTATGAAATTTGGAGCACATATGTATCTCACGGGTCTCAATATATGCGCCAAATTTGACATGTTTATGTGAAATAGTTTTTGAGTTATGATGGGGTCAAAAGTGGCTCCAAATGGTTCGTGTAATATTACACACGGTGCTGCTCGCCAGTTTTTTTGAACTTTGGCTGGACACGCTTCCGCGTGTCTTGATGTAACATTTTGATCACCTCGAAGAATATTTACAGATTTCTATGTTATTATTACTACATCTATACTAATATTATAAATGCGAAAGTCTGTCTGTCCATCTGTCTGTCTGCTACGCTTTCACGGCCCACCTGTTCAACCGATTTTGATGAAATTTGGTATAGGTATAGTTTGTATCCCGGGGAATGACATAGGCTACTTTTTATCCCGGAAAGTTAAGGAGTTTCTGCAGGAATCGGAAAAACTTAATCCACGCGGATGAAGTCGCGGGCATCATCTACTTATTAGTATAGTAACGCAAGGTAACGCTTAACGGTAATGATTATTGAGTTTCCTTCATCCGATTCTCAGGTAAATGTAGCTAGAAGCAGGAAAAAGTAGAGAATAAAAGATTGCATTTACTAGCACAGTTTACCAATCGACGTCCATGGTTCTTACTGCTTAGCATTAGCTTTATACACATTTTTTTTAGGTTTTGGGGGATATTTAAATTATGGGATAAGAGTTGTTCATTGCTAGTCATGACCGCTTCTCGTGAGCTAGTGACCTGTAAACATCCCTATAAAATTTATCTAGCTTTACCCAAACACTGGATAAAGCTTCGTAAAGTGCTAGAAATTGAAGGTTGGGAAATGTTATCAATTGGCTTAAAGCCCGGAATCCGGATATCAGCTCAAACGTCGAACTATCCCGATCTGCATTTATTGGTGCGGAAGCTATTTTGTATAAACCGGTCAGCCGACAGAGTTTTCTAGTTATATGAATGGATTAAAACATTTTTTATCGCTGTGGGATCTGTATAACGCTGAAAAGTATAATCTTCGTACTATAGCACTTTTAAGTTGCACAATATGTTATCTACTGGCGCGCCGTAAAAATGCGTAAGGTGAGGCTATTTCCTGCGTCAAGACCAGCAACAATGAAAACTCGAGGATTTATAGATAAGACAAGATATACCTATCAAGACACATAATGTAATGATGTATAGTCCCACAAACATATTATCTGACCTGGTGCCAGCGTCGCTAGTAGTTATCCATACTTAATATTATAAATGCGAAAGTGTGTCTGACTGTCTGCTACGACGTGTTTAACCGATTTTTTTATCCCGGGGAAGGACATAGGCTACTTTATATCCTGGAAAATTAAAGAGTTCCCGCAGGAATCAAAAGTATCGTAATTTACGATACGACGGATTACGATGAAGTGACGTGGATTACGGATTGAACAAAAATTAGACGGGCATTAAAATTAGTTCCAATTTTGGCCACCGGCCAGATAAGGTTGAAGGACTGTAAAGACTTACATGAAATTTGAAAAAGAAACCGCATTGCTTTGTCGAGTAAAAGATCACCATCACAATCCCATATTAAAGCTAAATCAAACAAAACAATATTTTACCACGTTCGAAATTGTTTATTTCCCAGAAAGTGCGACCACTGAATACTCTATCATCCCAAAGTCCAACCACGTCGGATGCATAATCTGCGTGTGGTTTGTTCGGGAAATGAAAATCGTCGACGTTCCGAGCATTTCAATTTGGACGGACAACACCTGCGTCCGCGTTTTTGTAGCAAAACTCTTCCTTCTTTCTAGTAGCTTTTATCGACTTACGAGTACAAACAAGGTTTCGTGGTATGTTTCTTCTCTTCTCTTCTATAAACAAAGTCGTAAAACAAAGTTGCAATTAGCGTTTTTCTGTAGCATCGCTTTTCACTTCCAAGACTTCTGAGTGCATTTAAATGCGATTTTCATCTAAATTAAACCCAGATGGAACATTAGTATAATTTATTTTTAGAATCTTTTCCTGTCTACTCTCTAGCGTAATTATATTAGAAGAGTTTAGTTTACATTCTAAAAGCTAGTGTACAGAAATACGATTATATTACTTAGGTAAAATTTACCTCATTCAAATTACAAAATGTGTTTACTCAGTATATAACAATCAATTGTTGAACCAATATAAAGATTCAAAACATTAAAGTAAACTTTTATATATATATTTAACCCTTTTAATGCTTAAATATTGGTACGGGTCTTGTAGGTTGCAACTTGCAAATAACAACATGTGAACATACTCGTACCTACAAGCATGTGGCAGTTTAACTCACGTTTCAGTTTAGAATTTCAGTAAATCCGGATTAATTAATTCTCAACTCCGAAAGTACGAGGAGAATTTGACCCTTCGATAATAAATCCTTGCGGTAGGTACTATAGGCACAACTCTGCAAATTACAGTAGCCAAATAATGCTTCATATTTCATACATTTGTTTTTCATATACTTATCAAGCAAATTGGTTTAAAGTGAGAGTAGATACCTTTTAGAGCAAAACACGCGAAGAACCTGAAAAAACGTCTTTGCGAAACGCTCAAGTCATAATTAAACGTAAGTCATTACAATGATTTTCTTACACAATCCTTAATTAAACAGTGTAATAAATCTATAATTAATGCGGATTTCTGATTGAACAAGCGTTGGAAAAGTCGGGAAAATACCCCACTTACCCATTTATCCAAAGAAACAGAATTTTATGGGGTTTTTGATTAAACAGACAAAATTATTCAGTTTAAGACCTTTAAAATAAGTAGGTAGGTACTTAATATAATTCAGCCAAATAAGTGAAGCCTTGAGTACATTTTGCACGTAATATCTCTACATCATTATTACTGCTACGAGGTTCCACATTATTTTCGCGTTTCCTTTGTGAGATTGCTTTAATGAGGATATAACATTATTTATTGTGCACGAGATAGAGAGAGACTAAAAATATGCAACCAAATAAAATTATACCATAGTCAATGTACTTAATAAAAAGGCACTTATAGCCAGATAAATGTGAATAAATATGAGGCGAACTAAGTACGAACTAAAGACAAGCTTTTGTAAATAGTTGTTTAAGTATATTGGAAAACACAAAGAGTACTTAACTAAATTGTTAAATTCCGCAACTGCTCATTGAGAAAATGGGTTTGGGTATTAAGGTAATTTTAAATGGATGATTTCTAGATAAACGAAGGCAGGTACCGTTAGGACTAAGAGTCAGGTTCTAGTTTCCTGGCAGTTACGTCACAAATTTTTATAATACGTAGCTATAATAATTTGTGGCGGAATTTGTGTTCACGGGCAAAAATTAGATGACACTAAAAGGTTGAATATTGAAATTTAAAAGCTTATATCCATCCTATTTTCATTTTTCCCAGTATTATTTTTAAATGAAAGCTTTATGTCCGGTACCTTGACGTCTCTTAAATAACCCTAATATATTAATTATGTAACCTCGTGCTGTCAAAATTGCTTCCTCAAGCGCTATCCTTGGATACATCATTTTTTTTTTATATCATCATTTACATCATCTTAGAAGTGGATAAAGAAATTCATCTGAAATCCGCTGATCTTTTAAAACTCTACTTAAATGAACTACGGGTAGGTATTGATAGAGTACCTTGCAACTTGAACACAACGTCGTTACTATTTTGAGAATAGTAGATACCTAATTAGAATGCACTGTAATCCTCTTCGTCTCCGCATTTTGCGGTGGAGCATGAATTTAATTATGTAGCGATTAATCAAAACTATCTTGCATCTCGTTAGGGAACGGTATTGGCGTCTACTCTACACTAAATAATATCAACAATAAAATACCAGTAGTCGATTTTCGCTATAACTTAACCATTCTTGCTATATTTTATGATATTTTAAACTTTTCCTTTACTATATTTTATTTTACTACATTTTATTTTTATAAATGCGTAAGTACTACTTATTTGTTTGTCCTTCAATCACGGCTATAAGTAGGCAATGGGGCAACGAATCGACGTAATTTTTAGGATGATTTCAACATACCTTACATAGATAATAATTTGGAAAATGGCATTGCCTAGTCGAGCAGCATTTTTGTTTTTATTTCAAGGATCAATCGCTAACAGATATTGACAAAACTTGGCTTTGAGATATTTGGAAACAAAGAGTTTCCTAGAAGTTTAATAATAAAGTTTGTAGTAGCATATTTAACTCAATGCTCGAAGATTTAAAAACTAGAAGACTATACTTGCTGCTTAATTTTACGCAGAAATGATTGGAAATCTTGCATATAAAATATTAGTAGACGACGAAAATAATTGTTACGAACAGCTGACGACATGTACTGAATCGTAGATCTTGGCGGCACAAGACCGCGTGTGGAAGTCACTACAGGAGACCAATGACCAGCAGTGGACGTACGTATTGGTTAACGAAGACGACGACGAAAATATTAATGTGGAAGATAAATGAAGAAGACTAACATTAATATAAATGATAAAGTTTTTGTTAGTCCCGCAGGAACTCTTTAATTTTCCGGTAATAAAAATAACCTATGTCCTTCTTAGGGATACAATGTACCTCTATGCCGAATTTCATTTAATTCGGTTGAAAGAATGGGCAGTAAAAGTGTAGCAGACAGAGAGACAGACACATCTTTCGCATTAATAATATTATGTATGGGTAATATAACTTAAGATGGAATAAAATAAAGGAATTCTTGTTACAATGTGAGTTATGTTCCCAACATTGTCACACATAAACTAGGGAGTAAATGCCTGCATACCCAAATGTGTGAGCCCTTTGTGTAGTTTCTGGTAAACCACAAAGTGTAGGCTCAGTTTACTATTTACGTTAACATTACAGAAACTGTTAGTAATTCAAATATTCCAGTAATTTAGCAATTATAAACACTATAAAAAATATATTTCATTTAGCTTGCATTGAGAGTGCGACTTTGAATGCCTTTGAGGCCACTCGAAATTAGCCCATTTCAGACGAATACGACATCGTCATTTTACATCGTTTTCTGCCCTAGGGCAGAAAACGATATAAGCCCGCGGTATAAAAATTGATGGGGAGTAAAATCATACTTTCTGCGTTAAGTTACGTTATTGATATAATTCCATGGTAACTCTTTTTATGTTTCTATGACTATGTTGTTGTAATGTATTTTGATGAATATAATTAATATAAATAAATGTATCAAGCATGCTTTTAGTAATATAAAAAATGCGTTAATTTACCCTCATTTATATAATCTCTATCAATACTAATATTATAAATGCGAAAGTATGTCTGTCTGTATGTCTGTCTGCTACGCTTTCACGGCCCAACTATTCGACCGATTTTGATGAAATTTGGAACAGGGATAGGTTATATCCCGGAGAAGGACATATGCTTTTTATCCCGGAAAATTAAGGAGTTCCCCTGGGAATCGAAAAAACTTGCTCCACGCGGACGAAATTGCGGACAATTTTTTTTTTATATTGTTAACGTTCGTGTTTTAGACTAATAATCCTTATGTTAGGGACGTATACTGTACGTGACTTATAACTATCATTTTGAAATAATACTGCTCTAAGCGAAGATAGTAACCCACTGGTAACATCGCAGTCAACGACGAACTTGTAGTCGAAAAAACAACAAGTAGGTATTATGCTCGTTTCTTTTCTTTTTAATATCATTTCGTACATTATATGGACAAGTTTTATAATCATACTAATATTATAAATACGAAAGTGTGTTTGTTTGTTGGTTAATATTTATATTTATATTATACTAGCGGTCGCCCGCGACTTCTCATTTCCTATGAGATTTTCCCGCCGCAAAAAGCCTAGGTACATATAGCGGCTAAAAGTAATAAGTAATAACCTTATTGCCGATTTCAAAAACTTATAACCTACATGCAAGCTTCCAACCTCAATTTTACACCCTGTAGGGTGGATTTTCGTAAAATTGCCTACACAGGTTATTATTTTTTTAAACTAGCTAATGCCCGCGACTTCATCCGTGTGAATTCATGTTTTTCGGTTCCCGCGTGAACTCTTTAATTTTCCGGGATAAAAAGTTATTATTCCAGACTATATAATCTATCTCTGTGCCAAATTTCATCCAGATCCGTTCAGCCGTTGGGGCGAGATTGAGTAAGAAACATCAATCCATACATCCATCCAAACTTTCGCATTTATAATATTAGTATATACTATACTATTAACCTATAAGCAACTACTAATCAAACCTCTAACTTCAAACACAAAGGACTTTCATACAAACTTACAGCCCCCATTTCACCCTCTTTGGGGTGAATTTTCGTAAAATTGATCATACAGATTATTAAAATTTAAAACTAATTACCTAAATCCCGATTTTCAAGTCTCTTACATCAAAAACTTAAAATGCTCATGTAAGCTTCCAACCTCTATTGCAAATTGCTAATGCAGGTTATTATTTATTTAAATTTAATAACCTAAATGCCGATTTTCAGGTCCCTAACTTTAAACAAAAAGGACTTTCATACAAACTTCCAACCCCCATTTCAACCCCTTAGGAGTGAATATTCTCAAAACCGTTTCTTAGCAGCTGTCTACACAATAGAAGGAACCTATCTTCCTAATTTAAAGTCTGTATGCTTTATAGTTCCTGAGATATCGTGTTGAACCTTACCTTTCGATTTTATTTATATAGATTTATATTTATATTTATTAAGACGACCAAGAAGTTGAGCAACGGATCAACGTGATTTTTTGCACGGGTATAGTTGAGGATCTGGAAAGTGTCATGAACTACTTTTTATCCCGGAAAGTTATGGAACTCCCGTGGGAATTAAAAGACCTATTCCACGCGGTTGAAGTCGCGGGCATGAGCTAGTTCTTTATACCCCCCATGACTTTAAAGTTACTGAACGGAAGCTGAATATTTTTTAGTTAATGCGACCTTATAGTTTACCAATTGTGTTTTAAAAAGGTTTTATAAAAGCAGTCTTTATAAACCACACCCTAATATGGCTTTTGCGTCTAACCAAGCGTAGCTCACGAACGTTTTATTTATTAGGGCCGCCATAAACACATCAAAGCAGTATTTTGGATCCCCAATCTCACAAATCAAATCATTTGTAATGGTTCATCACACATTCCCTTTGTTTTGTTTGTGGTCCACAATTACATAATTACTGCCCAGGCCGAAAATAAAGCAAATCACGGCCGTGTAATACTAATCCTAGAAAACAATTTATAATGTGAAATCTAATGGCCAACTTTCAATCAGCCTGGTGGGAGGCTAAGGCCGTGGCTAGTTACCACCCTATCAGCAAAGACGTGCCGCCAAGCGATTTAGCGTTCCGGTACGATGCCGTGTAGAAACCGATAGGGCTATGGGTTTAATATAACTGCCGTACCCCCAACAGGTTAGCCCGCTACCATTTTAGACTCATCATCACTTACCATCAGGTGAGATCGCAGACAAGGGTTAACTTGTAGTAAATAAAAATAAACTCAAATAATATATAATATAAATAAAATCAAAATATTGGCCAATTAAAGTAGTGAGACCAAAATTATGACCACGTTTGTTAATTAGACTTTTTTTTGCTAGGCGTAATATTTAATGCCTTTAAGTAATGTGGATTCATAATGCCTGTTCAAAATCACGTTCTGATGTGATAGAAACTAATAAATTGAAATATTGAATAGAAGCAGGCGTTACTTTGCGGAAGTCCATGATAGTGAATGAACTAGAATTTTAATTCGCTATAATCCGCTACAGTAGACAAATCTGTGTGGTACAGTGACTGTCTTTCAGCTGCAGCATACGACACCCACCACCCAGCAATTCGCACAGGCACAACACCACACAACACAAATCCTCCAAATCACTCTCAACGTACGTTTCACTCCGACACCGGAGCATCTTCAGGAGATGTTGACTCGACAATGCACGATTGTGAAGTGACTATCGTATCGCAAGTTCCGGCTTATATACCTTTTTGGCATGGCTCATACTGAAGCCCCGCCCCCTCCCCTATTACTGTATAAATTGAGTAAAGGTGCCAAAGCCAGTTTGACGTATTTTGGACCTATATCTGAGCGCATTGCAAAGACGCTCAAATCACATGATGTGCATGTCGCGTTCCGGACAAATAATACACTTCGGAGGATTTGCAATGGAAAAGATAAATTAAAGAATCATCAAAAATCGGGTGTTTATAAGCTTGAGTGTCCTGAATGTGGTGCCACATATGTTGGTCAAACTGGACGCAATTTTGAGACGCGCTATAAGGAACATATGTCTGCTTATAGGAACGATCAACCACAAAGGTCCCACTTCGCTAAACATCTTTTGGACAGTGGACATGAGGTGGGCAATAACCATTCATATAAAATCCTGCATAAATGTAATAAAGGGTTTCGAATTTGCGTTTGGGAGCAATTAGAAATAATTAAACTCTGAGACACTCAAGCTTATAAACACCCGATTTTTGATGATTCTTTAATTTATCTTTTCCATTGCAAATCCTCCGAAGTGTATTATTTGTCCGGAACGCGACATGCACATCATGTGATTTGAGCGTCTTTGCAATGCGCTCAGATATAGGTCCAAAATACGTCAAACTGGCTTTGGCACCTTTACTCAATTTATACAGTAATAGGGGAGGGGGCGGGGCTTCAGTATGAGCCATGCCAAAAAGGTATATAAGCCGGAACTTGCGATACGATAGTCACTTCACAATCGTGCATTGTCGAGTCAACATCTCCTGAAGATGCTCCGGTGTCGGAGTGAAACGTACGTTGAGAGTGATTTGGAGGATTTGTGTGGTGTGGTGTTGTGCCTGTGCGAATTGCTGGGTGGTGGGTGTCGCATGCTGCAGCTGAAAGACAGTCACTGTACCACACAGATTTGTCTACTGTAGCGGATTATAGCGAATTAAAATTCTAGTTCATTCACTAATAAATTGAAATATCTTACTAATATTATAAATGCGAAAGTTTGGATGGATGTATGGATGTTTGTTATTCTGCTCTGGCTGAAATTTGGCACAAAGATAGATTATAGTCTGGAATAGCACTTAGGCTACTTTTTATCCCGGAAAATTAAAGAGTTCCCGCGGGAACCAAAAACTATTAACCACGCAGGCGAAGTCGCGGACATTCGCTAGTATTGAATAATTTACGTATAATTCATTCGATTCCTACGAAGATAGAGTAAGCACCGTGTTATCACTGTTTGTATTATGAACTTATCGCCCAGACACAGTTTTCTTCTCGAACAATTCCCAACTTCTTATAAAGACCCCGACCCTTAGTAATTTTCTTTGTAAAACTTAAGTAGAGAACACTTGGGAAAGTTTTGGGTAATTTTTAGGGAATATCTTATATTTTCTGAAATCTATGAGGAAAATAAAATTTATGGCACCTTTTTTTCCTTGTCGCTTTTGAAGTGTGTAATATAATATACCTACTGAATATATTGTGCTTTTTACAAGCTTTTACGAAATACTAGTTTATTCACCCCGGGTTTCGCATGGGTATGAATGCTCTAGGTAGGGGTTTCAAATGTCTGAGGTTTTCTAAGAATAATTTGCTTTTAACTGAGTTGTTTAACGATGGAAGTTTCAGTTCACTGTCAAAGTGTGATCTGGACAAAATTTTATATGCAATCCATTTAGCTCGCATTCTTTACTCTTTACTTTACACTATGCGAAACATTTTTTCGCAGAAGATTAAGGCCCGTCGGATAGCGATTTTATTAATATCATTCTCAAAATTTTATCATATTAGGTCACGTCTTTAGGGTTATCAAAAATAGTGAATTTTGCGCAGCTTATTTGATAGATTTATTGAGGCCAAAATCAATAAGCTCTTGGCCTCTTGCGATGATTTCAGCGACGAATAATCTCTATGTGTCTAATCAATCCTTAAAACCAACTGAGATTTTAGAATGATCTGTAAATTCAAATGTTATCAATAGCAAAAGAGGGGTTCATCAACTCGAAGAGGCCTTTTGGCGTAATGCCTTTCATATTTCTCCCGGAGCACTCTACGGGCCGCGTTCAAATAAATTACGACCATCAATAAAAATCACAGTGAGAAATCCTACGACTTATTTAATTTATATTCCATCACAGCTGTATTTATCAAACGTCGATTCTTTATGAAATATCGCCATTGAATAAATTTAAATTTGTATAACGTTAAAATGAACTTTGCACTCAAATATCTACATTTTATCTTCCCATACTAGATGATGCCCACGACTTCATCGAATTTTCCGGGATATAACATAGCCTATATGTAACTCTCCAGGTCTGTATTTATAAGTGTAAAAATCGATGCAAAAAAATACGCCAATACGTTGTTCCATTGCAGCGTGATAGAACAAACCAACAAATTAGTCATTTATTTATATTTGTTTTACAAGTGCTTTTGAATCATCAATTGAATCATACCTCTATCTATTTCATAATAATAATATCATAATTAGGATTCACTATAAAAGTAATCTTTTGCTTTTTCATTAGCTCGTTTATATATTTTCTCTTAAATAATTAAATGTTAATTAATACAAACGTGAAAATACTTAATTTGTCAATATTGTCTTTCCGCTGAATGAGAAAATGTGAACATTTTCCACTTTCATATCTGATCATGCTCCCTAATTCCCTGAACGCATACATTTTAAAAAGGCGCCATTAAACAATGAGTTCAGACGTAATTTATTCAACATTTTTATCAAGTTCGAAACTTCTAAGCGAGATGAACAAGCATCTGGTGCTCTTAACTGCAAAGTACAAAGTTTATATTCTTTGAATTATTTAGTTACTCTGTCAGTTTTAATTTGCTATAGTATTTAAACAGCAACTGTTTGAAATGCATTTTCAACTAAGTCCATACAATCTTGCAGCCTTCCTGTCAATTAAAAATTGACAAGTGTGTTTCAGAATACGCATAAAGCTGGGTTTCGTACTCATGCTAGTACTATTAGCAAAAAAAAAATTATGTAGAATATTTCGTAAACAGTACTTTTCCAAAATCTGTCAAATAAACCCCAAGATGACCATTTTAAATAAAAAATACCTATTTTACCTACTAGTTGTTTCATTCAGAGGAATGAAACAACTTTTTTCGGTTCTCGCTTTTGTTTATTAAAGGCCATCAAATTCATGTAAAATAAGTCTTAAAATATTATCTCGCTAAATATAGAAATAATAGATCTTAGATATGTGGTATCATTTACTTAGTACCTACCATTATTGAGCTTACGTTTAATCATTTGGATCCCTTAATCGTATTCCGATGCTATTGTATATCAATAATACGGGAAACCAATGCTATCTTCTCATTGCTAAATTACCTTCAGTAGGATTACCGTGCGGTCTGGAGCAAAAGCCTTATTGGCATACGTAATGGAGCACGACTCACGAGGATAATTGTGGCAAATGCTGCGAGGGCTAGACTTAATGTTAATTTAAGTACTATCGATACATTTCCGAGTATATTGAGTGTTAAGAAGTGTTGTTCTTTCTAGCTCAGAGACAAAAATAAATTATTTCTTACTGATTAGGTATTAATTAATAGAGGGTCTTCCAAAAGACCTAAAATTCACATTTTCGGTTAGTTTTAAGTTTGATAACCATTTTAAACTATAGATTAAAGAAAAAAGTGCGTGGAAATTTGATGACATCACAAAAATATACTTAGTTCATGCAAACTTCCATACTAGAAACGCTTTTTTAAGTTTGATAAAGAGTTGCCGATTTGATTGAGTCGTCATCATCCCTATTCTGAACTCCAGGTGCGAAACCTTCATTATTGTTGGAATACTGCTCAACAATAAGAACACGTTGTTCTTTCGTATGTAATGCTCCATTTGTCAGGTTATTTTTTTGTTGGTAACCACACAATAGGCATCAAATTCAAATCTTGCGTAAGTTTGATAAAGAGTTGCCGATTTGATTGAGTCGTCATCATCCCTATTCTGAACTCCAGGTGCGAAACCTTCATTATTGTTGGAATACTGCTCAACAATAAGAACACGTTGTTCTTTCGTATGTAATGCTCCATTTGTCAGGTTATTTTTTTGTTGGTAACCACACAATAGGCATCAAATTCAAATCTTGCGTGAATTCTGGGACACCCTATAGGGTCTTGCCACGCCACGTCCCTTGGTTTGAATATATTCAAACCAAGGGACGTGGCGGGAATCTTCTAGTCTCCTGAACGAGTATGTGTGTATCGTTTTATCTCACGTTGCCATAAGGGAAGGTTGTAATCCTGATTAATTAATTCCTAACTTTGAAGTGCGCCAAGAATTTCAGCGGACGATACTAAATCCTCGTGGTTTGTATCTCTTGCAAATTGTATCAAGCAATAATAGGTTAAGTTACTCTGAAGTTAGTTATAACTTTTGAATTAGTATCCCGGTGCTTACCACCTTGTGACAAATCAAACATAATTTAATAAACAGACTGATAGGAAAATGTGAGCCTATATTCTAGAAGACGAAGTACCATAGAGAAGAAATTTTCATGTAGGCTTAAATTTATAAATTAACTGGCTGATGCCCGCGACTCCGTCCGCGTGGATTAAGGTATTTTAGGGGTATGAAAAAAAGATAGTAGCCGATACTCAGACCTACTGAATATGCATATACCATTTCATAAAAATCGGTCACTAACATTATGACTGATGATGATGAATCGATAACTAACATTGTGACACGAGAATTTTATAACATAAGAGAAGTACTTTATCAATTTATAAATTTAAGGCTTTTATGTCCTTACTTAAACTATATCGTGAAAACAGTTAAAGTTCCGTGCAGTTAACTTTAGCACCTTGTTGCGCTTTCTACTCGTACGTCGTGTAGAAAAGCGTAAAGCTAAAGGAAAATATGCTAGTAGGTACCTCTCAAGTAATTCCTAGTTTTGTCTGTTGTCTCAAGATACAGTCACTTCCGTGCTTACTACATGTTTCAGACCTGTCGGAAAAGTTTTCAAAAGCAGCTCGACTTTGAAGAGATTGCAAAATATTTCTGTCCCGGCGGTGTCGTTTGCGTAACTTTTCTGACTAAGCTTAAAATCTTCAAGTTTTTGCCGAGGCTCTTGTGAAGTTTATACAGGCTTTATATTTATATTTTAAAAGTTATATGTTATCTTGTATGAATTAAAATTAAAAAAAAAACCAAGCAATATTTATTCCGTTGACATTACTGAGAAAAGCATTTGAGCCTGAAACATAACATAGAACATTTAAGTAGGAGCTTCGATATTCCTGAACATTTTATACCGAGGAGATTAATTACTATGCTCTTAGGTTTATTTTCTTAGAAGTAGGTACATAGAGATTATTGGAAGTGCTTTTATGAAGTAGACTAGGTATTTATTAATAGAAAAAGCTGAAGTGATGGATTTAGCAGATAAAATATAAGAGACGTTATTATAGAATTATTATTTTATCAGTCTTGTCAAACACAATAATATTCTTGATACGAATTTATAATCAACTAGCCCGCGACTTCGTCCGCGTGGATTGAGGTTTTTTGGTCCCTGCGGGAACTCTATCGAGATAAAAAGTAGCCTAGTTTATGTTTATTCTAGACTTAATCTATCTCTGTGCCAAATTTCATCCAGATTAGTTCAGCCGTTCTGGCGTGATTGAGTAAAAAAACATCAATCCATACATCCATAGGTACTTTTGCATATATATCATCAGTATAGAAGTATAAATATAGATTAGCATAGAAGTATAAATGATGCCCACTACTTCGATTACGCGGATATAGGATATCGGTATAAAAAGTTGCCGGTATCAGTTTCCGGTAAGTATTTGGGATTTCGTCAACTTCGGTGACGTAGATGGGCCATGAAAAGGTAACAGTCAGATACGCATGTTATGGATAAGTCACCCATGAAGTATGGATTCAGTCTAAAAATTAGAAACTCTGAAACTAAAAGACTACGTCCCAGTGGTGCCGTTTGTCTCAGTATTTTGTTGGAGCGAAAATAAAACAAGAGGGAAATCTCGAAAGTCTCGTCTCGTCTCTATTTACAACCGCTTATGAATAATTATTATCAGAATTAGTACTGTAAATTAACTCAAACGCCTGTTTTTTATTGCTAATTGAAGTGAAAACTACTTTAGCCGCGTTGAACACTTTTTGGTAGGGGGTAAAATTGTGGATTCGCGGCGTCATGGACATGCATGTAGCCGACATGCTCACGTTGTTACGAAGACAAAAGGTCTTAAATATAAGTTTACTACATTCGAAATTAAACTTTAATGCCTGAGTGTTAAGGTAATAAAAAAAAATCGTTTTCACTTCTATTGGCAGTCCCTATGACTGCCATTTTTTTCTTAAGTATGACAGATATAGTTTTTATTGTTTTAGGCCAGTCTGTGGTAGTTAACCAAGTTACTTGCTGGTTCTTCTCGGTAGAAACGGAATTCCGAATAAGTGGTAGAATCACTCGACCATTTAAAAACACTTTAAAATTTTATTTGAATAAAAAACATTTTTTGTTAATTTATTTAACATCAGTGCTTTCTTTGATTCGATGACAACTTAGTCTTGATAGTGAATGACAGTGAAGAATGACAGTATGGCAGTTTTAAGTACCAACACTCAGTGGCGTGCACGATATAGAGGCATAAAATCATTGCTTACCCTAGTTAAAAAGTCAATGGTTTTTTCACCATGCCCTGCTTGAAAATAAATAATATCTACCTAACCAATGCCCACACTGGCTCCGAATATTGTTGGCTAGTATCCTTCATTTGATTGAGTACAAAAACGGACAGGTCGACTCGTGGATAATCCCCAAATGACTTGCTTGACTTGGAGTTCCTAGAACACCGAAAAGACGTCAGTTCTGATTGCGCATTCTGTTGACTTTACGACGGGGCTTTTCTTAACAGTCATTTGATCTAAGTAATTCCACTTTCTCTGCATTTCTTGCAAGGGGCGGATAAACAAATTCCTCAAAATATGTTACACAATACATCAAGTTGTAAATACACAGTAGGTACATTACTTGCTAAGTAGAACAAATATTGTCACGATTCGTGTTAATTCTGTTCTGTTATTTGTTTGTGTGTAATAAAGTCTTTTTACTTACTTACCTACTTGCTTATGTTCACAGGTGGTGGTAATCGTTGAATCAGGATGCTCGTTTGCTCGCTATTAAAAAAAATAGAGAAAACAGGCTATATAACTTCTCCTCACTGTATTAATCTCTTAAATTGGCACACGCAAAGCACGCACGCATTCGCAAAGTTGCGGGAAAGGTCGTCAAAAAGACAATAAATCTCTTTGATTTTCAAGTCAAGATTTTATAACCATGACTTACGAGCCAATCTTCCATCTTCAATCTGCCATCATGAAAATTCGAACATTATCAACCAATGAGTGAGATTCTCATAAATTCTGAGAGGCCTTTTGCCGTAATACTTTCATATTTCTCTTCAAGCACACTGCGCCGATCAAATAAATTATGTCTATCAATAAAACCTCGCTGAGAAGATCCTAAAGCTTGTTTAATTTATATTCCGCCTGTTTTATTAAATAATACTGGATAGTAGTAACAATATTAAGGTGCTAAGTACTGTTGCATAAAAATCTCTCTGTTTATTAAGTGACCAGCTAATGCCCGCGATTTGGTTCGCGTGGATTGGAGTTTTTTGGTTCCCGCGGGAGATCTTTAATTTTCCGAGATAAAAAGTAGCCTATGTCCTTCCCCGGCATACAAAATCGCTTGAGCAAATGGGCCGTGAAAGCGTAGTAGAGGGACAGACAGACACGCTTTCGAATTTGGGATCATGGTTCGATAATAATGGCAAATCTTTATAAAATAAAATAAATATATTATACCTGAGCTCATAAAAATATAATTTTATAGCTATTAAAAATTGTCGTAATAAGTGACCGTAAAAAGCACCAGTTTATGCTAATTTCTCAAATTATTGTGTTTAATAAGCTTACCAGGTCGTTTCTATCTAAATATGAAATTAAGTTTACTCAACGGAATTTCATATACCACGGATAATAATTTCCCTGAACTAATTTTATTTAAGGTCGAAACACACAAACAATAATTTTTGGCTTATTTTTTACATGGAGGTGCACCGACGACTTCGACACAACGAAACGTGTTTTCCAAACAATGCGGGCGTTTCGCGTTCTTTCCACATACGACCGTTCTCTATGAAATTTAATTTGTCATTCCATAAAAGCAGACAAAAATAAGCATATTGAATGAAGGAAAAAAAAGTGTTATTCTCAGAATTCTAGTTACTCACAAACGAGAGCGAGTATGTAAACGTTTTTTAAGCGAAGTAGGAAATGTTTTGCTCCAAAAACCCGCCAGACACAGGTGTTGCTTTTCAAAATTGGAATATCCCGAAAAGGACGCCGATTTTCATTTCCCGAACAAACCACACTCAGATTATGCATCCGACGTGAGAACCTACTATCAGATGATAAAATTTATTTTCACAGTAAGTTTTATTACACTCGTAGCTATTGTACAAAATTTAAGTATTTTTTATAACACAGGTAATAATCATACTAATATTATAAACGCGAAAGTTTTTGTTTGTTGGTTTTTCCTTCATTCACGCCGCAACAAAGCAACGGATCGACGTGAGTTTTTTATAGAAGTACCTATAGTTGAGGACCGAGAGTGACATAGTCTACATCTTATCCCGGAAAATTAGGGAGTTCCCATGGGAAAAACTGATTAGTCTCATTATTCTAATAAACCTCACTAGCTGAAGCCGCAGGCATCAGCTAGTGAGGTTTATTAGAAATATATTTGAACATGATTTGAACTCATCAACGATCTTTTATATTGATTTTGTGAGATAAATAGTAGACTGACTCTTAGATGGAACATTTTTCCTTAGATGATTCCTTGTGTAAAATTTTGTCAAAATCGGTTCACTTTTGCGTTTTTGGTGTGAGAAAATAGTGAACACTCCGATTTACAATAGCAATTATAGTATTCGTAGGTACCTTATGTACTTAAGTTTATCATGATTTATGAGAGGCAAACACATTTCAGATATTTTATTTCGAATTAAACATTTTTGTTTGTATTTTTGTTTTTTATTACAATTGGTTTGTATGATGCATCGAATTTATATTATTTTTGATCCAACACATCATATTTAATTTCTTATTGAAACGTGCAAGTAGAAAATGCACGTTCCAATTTCACTTTCATACCAAGCGGGCTTTTGTAAAATCCGCCGTTCACATAACGAGTCAGTCTTAGTCCTCAGGGTCTCTTTTCCGGGTTTCCATTTCGAGTCTGAATGCGACGCGTCGGGTGTGGCAGACTATATAATCAGAATTTGGCGGCAAAACGACTATTGATAGGACCGCAAAAGGTACTATTGTGAACTTACGAGAACCTGCCTACAATCTGTGCCGGAAGCTTCATGCGAAATTATTATTTCCTGTAACTAAGGGGAAATCAACATCCAATTGGTTGGTTTCTTTTTATTATCTTCAGTGTTGGTTAGGACGAATTGATTTACGTCTATGTATTGAGTTAAGTAATCTATACACATATTGTAAGTACGAATGTTTGTATGGTTGTACAGATGGATGGATGTTTGTTACTCAATCACGCCATAACAGCTGAACGGATGAAATTTGGCACAGAGATAGATAATTGTCTGGAATGACACATTTGCTACATTCTATCCCGGAAAATCAAAGAGTTCCCGTGGGAACCAAAAAACCTCAATTCACAAGGAAATCAGTTGTGGGCAACAGCTAGTTTTGTAAATATGAATATGAATGTGGAATTTTATAATCTTCATACTGATATTATATCGTTGTGTTGTACATAGGTAGGCAGAGGTCAACTTAACTAATAGTGCCAAAAGACGTAATATCTACGTCTCCTGTAAATATTATGTTTGTTATCTATTTTAAACTATCGATTAAATTAAAAATGCGTTTTTGACGACGTCACAAGTAAGAATATCGTACAAAAACCCATGCTAAGTGCACGTTTTCACGTTTAAAAATGTTGCTGATCTGACTAGCTGTCACATGCCCAATTCATGTCTCGGTAGTTGGCTAATGACGATGTTCAAATTTGTGTGTAGGTACAAAGCGCTTTCATTGTTAGATTAGACGACTTTTTAAAATTTTAGTTGATTTTGAACAGTTTTAGTTTTTATACAAGCGACTTTATCGAAATTTCAATAATGATATAGAGAGAAATGTTATTACAAAAATTATTAAATAAAATTATAAACTTTTACCTATTACCTATTTTGTGCTTTTATCTGTGATATCAAACTAATATTATAAATGCGAAAGTGTGTTTGTTTGTTGGTTTGTCCTTCAATCACGCCGCAATGGAGTAACGGATCGACGTGAATTTTAGCATATGGCATGGATATAGTTGAGGACCTGGAGAGTGATATATGCTACTTTTTATCCCGGAAAATTAAGGAATTCCCGCGGGAATCAAAAAAACTTAAATGACGCGGGTGAAGTTGCGGGTATCAGCTAGTTAAACCATAAAGTGAACTATGTAAGTACATAATTAAATTAAATTGATATTATATTTTAATTTATCTTGGGCACTTGGTTATTAATATTTCTTAGAAAAGTTTTCGTTAGCAATCCATCTTTGAAGGAATACAAAATATTCTCAGAGCGCTGTCATTCGCCGAACTTTTCGGAGTGAGCTTAAAGTCTTTAAGTTTTTGTCGGGGCCCTTGTAAAGTTTGTGTAAGCTTCGTATTTAAGAAGTTTGTGTACATTTTAATATTAAATATCACAACTAATATTGAGGTCCATATAAAATATGCTGCCGTGATAAATTACAAGTACCTAACTAGATGATGGCCGTGACTTCAACCGCGTGATTTTTTGAAAGTCATGTAGGGACTTTTTCATTTTTGGGATACAAATTAATATATATCTCAGTATCACTCCTTGCTTAGAACGTAGTAATAAAATATCAAGATTTTGTATGAGGTCCCATCTGGAATGCAGTGATTAAATGCAAAATAGAGCTAGTTTAAAGCTAAATATTACTTTCTACCTACTACTATTATATAAGGCACATGTTATTTGAATCCAGTAAAATCTACTGAATCTCATATCGAAGAAAATTTTAAAAACCAAATATTCTAAAGTAATACGCACTATCTACTTGTCTCGAGAGGAATGATTTATTCATAGTGCAGTTAAAGACGTACGTTTGTAACGCGTCGTTTTTAGAACGAATCGTTTTACGAACTATTAAGCTCCACCACAAGGCATTAAATGAGAAAATGCATCCGAGACACACGAGGTAGCAGATTGTTATTTAACTTGACATTTTTGTTGAATTTTTCGTATAGCATGTGACTGACTGGACTTGACTGTACCAGAACGGACCTGTAATCTTCCTCGTTTTATCTTCTAGCTATAAGCAAACCTCAATAAGCTCTACGGTATGTGTTAATTCAGCCTAACAGCTAACAGCTTGTACTAGTTATAAATAAAAAATATTTTTTACTATTTCGAACTTGTTTGTGAAATTCTACTTTCTTAGTTTGGAATCATAAAATACTTAGTCAAAATTACGTAGATTTAAAATCGTAAATAAAATCAGTCTACTTAGAGTCAAAAATATAATATATTCGGATTTAGGGTACACATCTGGTGCATGCGCAAAATTTCCCACGTAAATTGCGTTTAGACCGCTAGTCTACGCAATATTACATGTGAGAAAACAAAGAACGCCCAGTAATGCATTCGCCGCCACGGGACAGCGGAAACATTAGAAATGTTCCTGCAATCTTGTCGTACCCATGTCTTTACTACTTTCTTTACGACGAAGATGCAATAGACTCTATATTTCAGTGTCATATTTTCATTGTATTGCAAATTATTTTAAAACGAGTCATGATCCTGAATTATTGTGGTCATGGTCTCTATTCTGACATCCATTGGCATAGCTCGGAACCTCAAAGTTCATTACTTCTAATACGATGTTTTATTCTATTCATCATAAGGCGACGTGATAATTGTTATATTAACTTCAATAAAACTAACAATCTAAGCATAATCTTGCATAATTCATCTATAATTACTGCGAATTTAGTATAATAAGTTCAGATTTTATGATTGAAATTTTAATTACTACTTATTTTCGAACATGTTGAATTACATTATCTAAAACTATTTACTATTGTTATGTCTGATGTAGAATTTTGTGCTCACAGCATACTACAAGGTATCTTGGACTTTTGTTATAACTGAAAAGACATGTTCCAAAGTTTGCGCGTTTCCTTTCAAGGCCATCTCAATACTATTCTACCCTCTATTTGTCCATGAATAGGATCAATAGTCCCGTAGGAAGTCTAACTTGTTTATTTATTATGCACAGGTGTACCCTAGGATGTTTACACCAACTGCTCCGAGGTATAAAGTAACTCATGGGCGACATGAGACCCATACGACAGTCACCGCAACAGTAAAATACAGAAATAGTAGTACCTGTAACCCAATTTTAAGTAATAAAAAAGAATCCTTAATCGATTATCTAGTATTATAAATATAACCCGTAAGATAAAGGAAGGAGTCAATAAATACCAGTCATTTTATAATTCGAAAGCCCTAATCGGTAAAAGTTTATTTGAAGAAAACCTTTGAATTTATAGATTAAGGGTGCAATTTATAAATTTAAGTAGAAAGTTCTTTGATTTGAGATTTTTAATTACAGATGTACTAGCGTTGTGGTCAGACGAAATTGAATAGGGAGTAGTGACTTCGTATTCATCGTCATTTTATCTAGCGATGGAAATCACCACAAGGCGATTTAAAGACTAATTACGATGAAGACAATGAATTTCTTTAAAAAAATATCGCATAATCTCCTAAAATAATTGCAGCGCTTTATTCGTATAATGTATTATTTTTCATACGTTACAAAACCCATTTCTGGTTGATAGATCGCAATCTCCAAAGTTGGAACACCTATTCCGTCCACATTATTATCCGTTAAATGCCTCGCTGGATTCTTTTCCCAGGGGCTTCATCTTTCCCGCATTGAAAAATGAAACGTACGAGTATCTTGTATTTTATTTAGGTAGGTACGTTTCCGAGTTTCGATATGGAGCTCATAATGCTTTTGTTTTATTATGATAAGAACGATTACAATAGTGCCTTTTCTAACGCAGAGATTTTACCTCAGTTACACATACTTAAGAGATTTAGCGTTCCGGTACGATGTCGTCTATAGAAGCTAATTTATGGTAATGGGTTTCACATAACTATCATTCAACAAATAAGCCTGCATCATCACTTACAATATAGTGTGTGTATGAGGTGAGATTGCAGTCAAGGCCAATTTGTAGTAAAACGAGAACATACTATAACATCCCAAGGAAGCTTACGATATTAGGTAATTATGGGAGTCACGACCCACGCAATTAGGAATAGAGTGCAGAGACCTAAAGATATTGTAAACACACAGTTTTGGTTCAAGACAAATTAGGTTCCGGGAAAATCCAGTTTGTACACAAACAAGATTTCTAAATGAGTAGAGAGATACGTCGCTTGAGGCGTTGTTTGCTCTTAATTAGCAACTATTGCAGCGAGCACAGTGCTTTTGGTTCAAAAGATTGTTCAAACCGTGTTTGACAATTTCATTTAGAAAATTGAATCGGAAAATTCATTATAAGTTGGAATTTCCTTTTCCTTTGGCTTCGTCATCATTTGTCTTAAAAGTAATTGAATTAAGTACCAACAGTAAGAAGTAAGTAAATTAACACACAAATTTTAAACAAAATCAAGTGTAATTTTGTGATTCATTATCGGTATTATTAAACAAATAACAAGCCATGCCTTTGCTTAAAATTCCCTTAAATGCTTTAAAGGCGAAAGCACACTACGGATAGGACAGTTTTCAATGTTGAATAACACGTGTCGTTCTGCGGGAGTAGTCTGTGCAGATTCATAATAATATGAATGCGCGCGCGCGGACTTTTTGTCCACGAGACGATTTGTTTATCCGTAGTGTGTTTTGACGACCTCCGCGCAGTGTGTAGCGCTGTTGTCTTAACTTGCGGAGGTCCCGGGTTCGATCTCCGGCAGGGTCAATTTGGGAATTTATAATTTTTTCCCTGGTCTGGCCTGGTGGGAGGCTTCGGCCGTGGCTAGTTTACGGCAAAGACGTGCCGCCAAGCGATTTAGCGTTCCGGTACGATGCCGTGTAGAAACCCAATAGGGGTATGGGTTTAATATAACTGCCATGCCCCTAACAGGTTAGCCCGCTACCATCTTAGACTGCATCATCAATTACCATCAGGTGAGATCGCAGTCAAGGGCTAACTTGTAGTGGATAAAAAAAAATGTTTGTTCGACCTTATTTCGTGCTCTAAAATGAGAACAACAGAGGTGCAAAATCTCAGGTTTCTAGACCCAGTAACTTAACGTTGTTATGTAAATCAGACAGCTTATTCAATCGTTTGTATAGATTAATTAATTGTATAGATTTTTAAGTCTATTCATTATTTAATACTTGAATTTTTTGACTCATTCCAGCACCCAGATGTGAAAATGTATGGAAATTCCAATCTCACTTTCACCTTTTGTACAGTCCGAATTTACATAAAGACCCGTCGCGGTCCTCGGGGCCTCTTTTTCCGGTTTCCAATTTTGTGCCTGCATTCAATGGAGTATAGAGAAAGCTGTTAAGATGGTATTGGCTGGAATTCTTTTCAAATTGTTCTTGCTTTAGTAGGTAGCAGTAGTGTGGGTACCTATGCAACTATTTATATTAAACACTTAATTATTAAAATAGTAAAGAAATAATTATTCTTTTTTACGTTTTACTTTTTTCATCCTTCATAATAAAGTTTATAGAAAAATATGGTTTTTATACATTCGTGCTTTTGATAAAACTGACAGCTTACTTAACACAGTTGAATAAAATCGTACGAATTAGTCTGTATTTAATGTTGAATTTTTGTTGTTGTGCAAACTGGGTGAACTAATTGTGTAAAATAAAAGTGGTCTTAAAAATAGGAACGTGACTATTACAAAAAAATAGGTATAGTGTAAAAAGTATATAAAAAAACTGCGGTGGACCGGAACACTTTAGATTTTCAGAAACAAGAATGGCGACTACGAAAAGGGGTATTACGAAAAGTTGGTAGTTTTTTTCGAACTTACGAGTAATAGACAGAGGAGGTTGAAAAATTACAGAAAGAGACAACCGGCCCAGTGGACGTACCTATAGGTAGAGATATAAAAAAATATCTCATCACTATGTAACTAATATGTTACATAGCGATGAGATAAGTATAGAAATGTGATAGTAGCGAGTAGATATGTATCACACCCAAAATACCTATAGCATTTAATGTTTATACATGGCCTGAAATTAAACGCTGCCAAAGCCTAAGCTGTTATAGGGGTCAAAGAGGTAAGTAACTAAGGTTTTATGTGTGGTCATGATTGATTTAGGTTAAGATGAAGAAAATCCTTACTGACTCAGGAGTCTCGGGCCGCCATTAGTTCGTTCATAAGCCGAAGTAGGTCGAGCCTCGTTATTTATTAGGCTGAGCGCAGGTGAGGATTAGTGTGTTTTACGCTGCCCCAGGCATTTTATAACAAATCGCCGTCGTGAGACCAATACGACAAGCAACACCGTTAACGAGAAATACCTGAATAGCAAAGGAAATTTCGGCAAAAGAAATATTAGTCCGTATTTCGCTCTTGAATGTATTGAAAAGGATATTTGTCAATTAAGCCTACATAAAATACAAATTATATATTGTGGACAGTACTTAAAATTTTACAAGCATACTAAAGAAAGGTGCTAGCAGAATAATATTTCCACTCAAATCTCTCTATAGGTATTGTTTTGTACCTAATCGACAAAGTGTTGCAAAAGCCACGTAGTATCTTGCACTGCATGGAGTATATTGTTTTCAGGGTTCATTATATATGTATAAATGTATGTGAGTTTGTATATTCCACCATAACTTCTATACGCCTGAACCGATTTTGATAAATGAGGTATCGTTAGAATCCCTAGCTTATTCCGGGTGACATAGGCAAGTAAAATTAAACAAAAAATGATGGGGCTGACCATGGTCACGCATTAAAGACTAAATTTGAAAAAAAAACGAAAATAAGATCATCTAGTAGTTCCCAAATATATATAACACTGTAGTTCAAAATCCAGTGATTCACAAAAATATATAATTTAATAAAAATGAGAATAAGATTCTAATTTAAGTAAATTAATTTAGATTAACTTGTTAGTTCTTGTTTTGGCAGGGCAGTCGTGTTTATTTTTTTTTTTAAATGTTAACTTGTTTAAAAACAATTTCTTGAACAAACAAATTTTGCCCATACATTGAACTACATACTACATTGGCTATTTTTTCCGTCCAAAAATCACATCAATCAGTTGCTCTTGAAGGGCAAGCTAATATACTTTCGCATTTATAGTATTGTTCAGATAATAAACTTTTGTACTTTTTTGTACAGTCATCTTAATTCGAAACTTTTAACATTATCGCAGCTAGAAGAAATATCAAAAAAACTAGTGGCAATTAAATTACTTCTTTCACAATACACGTTTTATATATCTCTTTCAAAGTCATTTCATTAATTTTCATCGAGCAAGAGAATTCCTCTTTAGGTCAGCGACAGCAGCTATAGCAATAAATGTGGATCATTGATTTCCCTAGGGAATTGTCAAACCAGACGTGCCTTATTTAAATACTAAAACCATGAAAGCAAATCGACTATTTTATCTTAACCAATTTCCCTACAAAAAAAAATTAAGATGAACAATATCGTCGTCTTTTTAAAATAATTAACTAAATACTAAGATTTGGGGGCTTTGATTCAGCCTTTGTATGACATGGAAGCAGCCATATTGAATTCCACACGAACCTAAAAACGGCTCTAAATAGAAAAAAACAAGATGTCTACGACTTCGTTGGCGTAGACTGTGAGGGTAGTCTAATATTTCATATATGAGAAATGTCAAAAGTCTATCTAGAATAAATCAGTACATGCCCTAACGCTCCTCTTTGATTGTCGAGTGCTTTACATAGACTTACTTAGCTTTTTTGGAAATTCTGTGCATTATTTTTGTTTTTCCGGGATAAAATGTATTTACAATATCCTTTGCCAAGATGCAAACTATCTGCGAAACCGATTTTAACGAAACTAGTTGATGTAGTCGTGAAAACGTAGCAGGAAGACAGGTAAACAGATTACAGATACATTTTGGCATTTATAATAATAGTATGGATAATTTATATTTACAGTGGATGGTCGCATAGATATAAATAACTCATGTACAGTGTTTACCCAGGACTTTTCACTTTCAGTTCGTTACACAGGATCCTATGGGATTGAAAATTAACTTAGTGTATTATGCACACCTTTATTAATGAAGACGGTTAAATTCAGGTCCGTATCAAAATATCACCCTAAACAAACTTTGTACCCTAAACAATTTGCATTATTCAGTAAGCAATACTAATTTAAACAACACATGACATTAATCAACTAGTGACTGTAAAGTGCAAGAGTTACAGCCTCAAGAGCAGTGGCGTGCAGTTCATAGAAGCATAAAAGCACTGCTTACCCAACTGAAAAAACGTCAATGCTCATTTTTCATCCAAACAGCTAATAAATAGGTATTTTGACTAAGTAATGCTTACCCTAGCTTCAAAAGCTGTGCACGCCACTGCTCAAGAGATACTTCACATTTTGGTTCTTCAAAGGAGACGTTTAGATAAAGCAATGTATGTATGTATGTATATTCTTTATTGTACACCACAAAATATAAAAAAAACAGATAACAAACATGAAAACTTAAAACGTAGGTACAATAAGGCGGTCTTATCGCTAACCAGCGATCTCTTCCAGACAACCTTATCGATACGGAGACAATGAACAAGTGGATAGTGGGAGGTGGTGCATAAAAATAAACTTAAATACTAATAGATACATAAACTAAACAATATCATAAAATTATAACGTATTAATACACTAATATATATAAAACAAATAAAACAGACATACGTAAGACTAAATATATAACTAAATACACATATAAAGATTGGACAAATTAAACATGTCGCTATTGATGATTACAGAGAGACATGTAATGATTTTTCACGTCAATTCAATCATATTATATTCAATTATATATCAATTATATTATAAGCAATCATAGGAACGAGACGAAAGGGAAGGGACCTATCAGCAGAATTAAGCAGAACAAACTTTTATGATTATACTTAGCCGTGGATCAGTTGTTTGGGTATGTATGTGTCACAACCGCAAATATCAAGGGCGTCGTTTCACTGTAAACGTAGTATGTTGTAAACTATAATCTCTCTCTGCGTCGTATTCTTCATTACTGAGGGTCGTGACCCCTTTCCATTAATCAAATAATGGTAGGAGTTTCTTGGGATAATACGTCCTTCCCCATACGACTCGACTAAGAGTATTTAAAGGTTTTTGTAACGATTACTATCAGATATTGGTGATGAAGGAAACGAAAAGGCCAAATTTGAACCTCCAAATTCGGTCACCCATCCATTTAACATTCGCAATCCACTGACATGCGTTTTTACAACTAAATTATAATATAGTAATATTATAAATTGTGTAAAAAATTGTAGATGTAGAAAAGGCAAAAAAATCCTAAGCAGGCTACGGCTACGGGCTACAAAGTCAAAATAACAGACCTACGTCATGGAAAATGTGACGAATTTAATTTTGTTGTATCTTTGTAATAAACGGATTTTTTGTTTGCATTTTTCTATTCTAAGCCCGTTCAAGTAATATTATAATTAGGTTTGTTCTTTTAATACTTATTTTGCGGTACTTTATAGAGGCGTACAAAAATAAATCCATCTTGAGAAAGACAAAGGACAAAACGTCAGAAAAGCCGTGGTCTAATAAAAACTTTCCCGACAGCCAAGTGGAGATACTCGTATCTACTTTGTTATTTACGTTTTTCCCCTCACTGTAATCCCTTTCTTTTTCACAGCTAAGGAAGGTAAAGCCTTTTTTATCAGTATCACAGTCCAAAGTTTTACTTTAGTTTCTGGTTTCATTACTCGTAAGCCTATCTAATGCTTGCTGTAGACGTGACACAATCTAAGGGATTTTGACAAAGTATTAGTCAAGTATTTTTTTTTAAGTCGGCGACCATAAAGGGTGCATACATTTAAGACAGCTGTGTATGAAGGGCGCGTGCGTCAGACTGAAAAATGGTTGGATGGTTTATTTTCAAGAATAAAAATTCAGCCATTAGATGTTCACAGTCGTGTCATAAGCCATAGAGCTTGATTGTTTTTGTTTCCTTTTTCTTATTCTATTCAAGAATACGGTGAAGTATACAAATCGAGAGAAGAAAGAAAAATAAATATTTATTGTACAGGTGATATAAAACCGCCCGAGGATATTGGGGGGATAAATTGATTGTGCAGGGTCGGTTTTCCATTTAGATATGGAAATTTCCGGGATTGTGTGCGAAAATACTTTGATTTTATCTCTTTGAACAAATCTATGTCTATAAGTATTATCAAGAGTTTCTTAAGCCTGAATGAGCGAAATACAAGAAAATACGAATATTTGAATTATTTTATGCTTCTTTTATTTGACATTTAAATGTCATATGGTATTATGCCGACTCCATGATATTGTGCTTTCACACTACACACGGAATGTCTCTTCTTCTTCTTCTTCTCCTTGACCGCACGTTTAATAATTTAAGTTTAATTTGTATCTGTATAAGTTTAGTTATTGCTAAGTATTGTAATGCTGGTCAATAAACTTTTATTTATTTATTTATCTTATTTAAAGGGCTAGCCCCACTTGATATGCATGGAACGGCGCGGCACGTAGCGCCAAATATTACATGTATGAGTTTGTACGGACCCGTACAACGTACGTGTATCTCCGTGCTGCATCGCTTAAGTGGGCCCAGCTCCATACAACCTCTACAAATAATACTTGCCGCTATGTGCCACATAGTGGGGGTAGATCTTAAAAAGGCACTATTCTTAGATGCGGACTTTTGAGCTTTGTGTATTTCTTGGTAAAGACTTGATTTCGAAGTTTAGATAGGTAATTAATTGTGTGAGGTAATAACATAAAGACATTGGTCTGGTAAAAATGTATGGCGCATAATATTAAAGGACTTTCCAATTCTCAGGCTTTAGTTAACGTTATAACGTTATAAGGTATCGTAGTCTTTAATAAAATTATTAAAATTTAATTTTGGTTGAATGATATAAAATAAGAACTGTCCATAAGCGTGATTAATTGCTGTTATTGAGAATGATCATGTCATCTAATGCAAGTATCTACTATTCCGATAGTGCAATGCCGCAATTAACGTTGTCACAATAAGTTGGTATCACGACAATAAACCTTGATATCATACTGATTGATAATATCAATGTTGATGAATAATGAATACCACTCAAATATCTATCACCAAATCTTTAGTGTCTGCACAAACGAGTAACGCCACCAACTAGCCGGTGAAAAGTTGTGATCCTAATCGAAGTTGAAATCCTAATCGTCCGATCCGTCATCCGACATTCCGTCTATCTAGACATTTACCTGACCTATTTATTAATATAACTTTTATCACGACTATTTTGGGTAATACAATTTCTAATGTTATGCGCTATTATATATCTGGTGTATATTGAAGTTATTCCATTTTATTTTTCACATTGAGTTGAAGTTAATATTTCATGGAAATTAAATGCAAACCAAAACTTCGCCTGATACTTATGGTTTGGATGAGATTAAAATGAATAAACTGAAGTTATTTCTTAATTAAACGACGCTAGAAGTTTGTCCTTACGTCTCCTTGGAGTGTCAAAATGAGATGAACTAAACTTGCTTACCTTTCCACCGAGATGTTTATATACGAAACTTTGCAAATACGCTGCCTAGGAGACATTTACTATCTTTAATACGACTTCTCACATCTCGAAAACGTTGTTTAATTTCGTTGTGTAATTCTTATTAACTAAGCGTAAAATGGTCACCATCCACCACCACCACTACAGCCCAATAACGTCCCACTGCTGGGCACAGACCTCTACTCTCATAGGAGAGAGGGAATTAGAGCTTAGACCCACTACACTGCTCCAATGCGGGTTGGTGGGCTTTAAAGACTATTATCATGTATTATCATGGCTTAACGTGCTCTCCGAGGCACGGAGGTGAACCAACGCCAACTTCCTTACTCCGGGCTAGCACTGAGGATGTCTAGTCAGAAAAACACAATACTTAATTATGGCCCGACCCTGGACTCGAACCCGGGACCTCGTTGGCCGCAGTGGAACATGCCAACCTCTGGACCAAATTTTCATCATGGTAATTTAATTCCGTAGGATAAAAGTACTTTGGATTTTTCTTTCAAAATTTTTGGGCTTGGGCTCTCGATGCATAGAATTAAACCATTTCTATTCGAAAATAAATTCCTCGAAGTAATGAAGAAACTAGAAGTGTAATTCGCTATAATCCACCACAGAAGGCAAATCTATGTGGTACAGTGCATATCTTGAACTTGATATTCACCACACCACATAAACCCTCAAAAATACCCTGAACGTACGCTTCACTCCGATACCGGAGCATCTTTATCGGAATGAAACGTACTTTGAGGGTATTTTCTTCATTGTCATGGACTTCCGCAAAGTAACGCCTGCTTCTATCCAATCCTCGAAATAACTTTATCGAAATATTCAAACACGCACTAAGCCAATGTAGGTAAAGTTTAATAGATTAAGCTACCAAGAAACTTTGTTCCTTTGATACACAGCTGTCGACAGGTAGATTTTGGATATGAATTTAATGTAATATGCATTATGTAAATATCTAAACTGTTTTATGAATCCGTAACCATAGATGATATTATTATTTTGTTGTAGCTCGGCGACTTCGGCCGCATGGTTTAAGTTTTGAAAACTCCTTAATTTTCCGCTATTTCCCATGCAAAAATCACGTCGATCCGTTGCTCGGTTGCGGCGTGATTGAAGGACAAACCAACAAACAAACATTAATTCGCATTTATAATATTATTAGTAAGTAAGTAGGATTGTCTTGTAATAATGGAGGAGTAATTACGTGTACCTCTCGTATTAATATTAGTAGGTATGGATAAGTTGACGTACATAATGTAAAGTGTTTGTTGGAGCAAAATTATCGTTTGCGACGAAATAAATGCGCAATAAAAACATTCATAAATCTGAATTTGCAGGCATACGTTGAGTGCTCTCTGAAAATAAATCATGTAATAACACAGAGTGTGAGCGCGGCTCCCCTTCTAAAAAATAGAAAAATACCGCCTGCGGTGGTGAGCTTAGATTATGTTTCACCACGGAAATCTTAATAAGCTAATCGAAATGACACTTAATTACATAATATATATTGTATACCCCTTAATATTTATATAGTTATGAAGACATTAAAAATCAGCGTTGTGGTATGGTAGGTATCATGCTGTGGCACAGGCTAAGACGGTCGCCCATGTACCACACTTGGTTAAGTAGAGTACTTATGTATTAGGTACTATAAGTTAATTTGATTAATTGTTCTTAGAATTATCTAAGAACTTTGGGTACAAAAGAAATAGTAAATGGGTAATAAAGATTTGTTTATTTAATTATTATGCACTGTGTGTTGCTTTCTTTCTCTGCATCCAAAACAAAATAAATTAAACCGTGATGTTAAGTAGGTAACTTCCTTTTTAAGATTAATCCGCAATTATGGGTTATAATTAATAATTTTTTGACTAGATTTTTAAGTAGGTAATATCTACGATCAAATCTCAGTTTTTTTAATAAGTATCTTTCTTCATTATTTTCTCTGGTAAGATCAGAACGTAAAGAACCCTGTAAACGTAGATCAAAAGACCTCTAACAGGGAAAAAATAGACGTTAGTGAGTCATGGTACTCAAAATTGAGAAATTGAAGCGAGAAGAAGAAGAAATATCACAGCAGGTGCTCTGTATTTTATATATCAATTTCAAAATTTTAATACAATTTGTAACTAACAGACTAGCGTGTGTAGCGTGCGTAGCGTGATATTTCGCATGCTGTAGCCAGAATTCTCTCAGACACAAAGCAATTTAAATTAGAACCAAGTTTGTAGTAAATTTTGTAAAACAAGCATTCCACTGTTGTTTGTATTGGTATTAAGGGTGCAGTTTAGCGGCCGGCCATGTTCCTACGCTCGCAAACTATTCGCTACACTGTACGCAAATGGTCTTTATTTAATCCTAAGTCTACTAGGGTTTATTAACATTGTAGTTTTAAGACCTGTAGAGAATTGCAGCTAGAATTATTAAAATGTAAGAAATTTAAATTATAACAAACTTTAGTATGACTGAATGTCGATAAAAAATAAATGTTTATCTTCTGTATGTTACTAGCAATCGTCGCCGGCTTCACCAACGTGGGAATTTCGAAAAGTCTACTAATTCTTAATGCCTGGTCTTCATAGAAGTTCTTTGTAAAACATCAGCTCTCATGGGTTTGGGCTGTGCGTTGATGAGTTTGTCAGTCAGTGAATTTGTGAGTCAGGACTAAAAACCACAGAAGACTATATCGTGAATATGTAAGTAAAGTACTTTAACAATAATTCCTATACTACCACCTATATTCCTATACTACCAACAACCTATACTATCTTTGCTTGATTTAATAGTGTCAAATTGATAGTATGATGAGCACATTACAATGGGTTGATTCACGAAGCGATTATAAAATTTTACATACATAGTAATTCGACCTCTACCTAACGCACGTAACGCAAAATGTTATTTCATATGCATACTTAATCGCATTTGTACGAATAAAAGTTATACACTTTTGGCCGAACACGACGTATCATATCAAATACCTACACTATACCACGACACTTGGCAAACGACCGAGTCTACAGATTACAGTCGTATGGCGCCCCTTGTTTTCTGTCATGCTCACATGCCTTATCGCTGCTTGAGTTTAAGACGAGACTATTTTCGTGTTGTAGCCTGTATACGAAACGCGAAATAATGTAAGAGTTCATTGGTACTAGGTTGTACCTGCAACTTCAACAATTACTAGCAATGCCATTCAGCAAGCGGCTTCAGCTAAGTTCTATTTTTTTTATTTTATTTTTTTATAAACTACATAAAAAATGTACAAAAATTATGTTATTCGCCAAACTACACATGTAGTGTGTTTAAAACAATTTACAATTAAAGCGGCTTCTCTCGAGCGGATATTTTGAAAATCTTTAATCCTTAGTAGAGTCTACGTCCTAGATAGAACTAACGTGTATAATCTTTAGGCTGCATCCTGTGGTTTGAGCTCTATTATGAATGTCACTCAGTGAGTTTTTCCTTTTATTTAAACACATAAATAAACAAAAAAGATCGGATTAAAAAAAATAGCTATAAAAACACTTTGAACCGCTAGCCTTTAACCCTTTTAACGTTTACGTATCTACATACAACTAAGCTAACTTGTAATTTATTAGTTGTGTTGGCTTAATTAACATTATTGAACAATATTATTGTTGTATAATTGCAAACTAGGCTGTTTATTAGAATGACGCGTAAATCGTAATGCTGCATGGGAATTAGTATTAAATAGTTATTGCAAGTTAATATTATGTTTTGTTTTGGTTACACAATACATATAATTTTGTGTACTCCTTAACTTTGGATAATAATGATTTTACAAAAAATATTTCATTACAAGATATAGTTTTTAAAAATGAACTTTTTTTGTATATTTGTTAAACAAAGGTCTTTTGTTAAATGAGCTCAGAGTCTTTTTAACGAAAAATTCTTTGCAAAAAGAGCAAAATAATGGTCAATTGAAAGATTAATTTTCACCAAGAGTCTGTTTTCTTTTTATAATAATTTTAATAAAACGTTCAATAAGAAAACGACAGTCACTGTATTATGGTTTTTTATGAGGCCACAAATTTTTGTTGTTTTCTTTTTCTACAATTAAGGGCCTTAAGAAGGTGAGGGGTAAGAATTGCATTTTTCAAACCTTTGATATTTCGGTATTCCTCGGTTCGTCTGATGCGGCTGACTCGTGCAGTCTATATCGTTCGTATATACAGTAAAGGATGCTAACTCAACAATATAATATTTTGGTAAGGAATCCTAAAGATTATTAAGTCTAAGTTTATGGTTAAGATCAGCGATCAAGCCAAATATTACTCACGAAATTTATCTATTTTTGCCTGTAATGACCAGGGCCATGCATTTTTGGAGACTGTTTCTATACAGTACCACATCATTCGGGCGCCGCGGTTGCAACAAGGCAATGCTGCACAGGTTCGGAAAATGCGTTTCTTTCTTGGACGAATTAACCACGTTTCTTTCAGTCCTTAAGAGTCGTTTGCTAAAGTCCCAGCACTAAAATTTAAACAAGCGAAAAATTTCATAATATCACGTAGCAAACAATTGAATCCCGGATACAGCGGTAATATTTCGGTACTTATTACCTTAAGTTATTCCGGACAACACCTGTCGCTAACAAGCGGAGTTGGCGGCTTGAAGAATATTAAACTTCGCCGGTGCCGTAAACATTATATTAGTATTCAGGTGCTAGGAAGGGGACTCAACGCATTAACCTTTAAAAAGGGGTCAACGTATAAGAGTTTCAACCCCTGATATCTTATTCTAGGCGACTACCTATTCGCCGAAGGGCTCAATTCTTAACAGAAACTTACTTAGAATGTTCGTTTGGAAAGCGATTAGTGGGCAAAATGGGATTCGAAATTGTATATTTCTGATAGTTGGCCCCCTTTCCATTAATCACATAATGTTAGGAGTCTTCTTGGGATAATAATGAGGTTGTTTATTATTATTATCTATACTACGTTTTTTCATAGCAGGCTTGTAAGGATGCCTCTTCAACACACGAAGCAGTACAAGATTTCGGTTAAGTTAACTTAAAGAGTAAGTATTTTTAAATCGATAGTTCTTTAACATACAATGTTTAATGAAAGTGGTCGTGTCACTTATAACCGACGAACTAACTAAACTACTAACTATACGTATATATTATCATTGATATCAATTTGTCTTGACCAATACAAATCATGATAAACATCTTGATTTCTTTGATACGCCTAATAATATTTTATTTAAGTTAGCTATAGTGCGTTATGGAACACTTTTTTAAATAAAGGATCAAACGTAACTTTGAACGTAACGCTACTAAGTAAATATACTTTATTGCAATAAACCCAACCACCTTAATAATAAGACATAATTTTGTAACTTTATGAAACAGTCTCTGCAAAGTACCAAACAACACAAATAACCCGGCAAAGGTCTCGCACTAATTATATACTTAACTAATTCACTTAACATATTAGTCGTTGTACCTTTTACTGACTTGTGAAATAACTTTGAATTACTTTATATCACTTTTAAAATTACTATGAATATTTTCTGTTTTTTATAAAATAGAATTCCGTTCACGCTGTAAATACGTTTATGAATAAATAAAATTATAAAACTTCATAAAACGTTCTAGTTTAAGGTGAAGGATTGATATAATATACCTACACTGAGAAGCGTTGGAGTTATGGTATTAAAAGGAGAAATAAGTATCATTCTTATTCTAATATTAACATTCAAAGAAAATATGTTTGTCGGTATAGAATTAAGAGAAATAATATTTTTATTAGGTTAGCTTACACAATCGTTAAGTTAGCAATCGCATTGCTTAGATACAAAGAATTTTGTCCAAATTTGGCTGACTACCTAGTTCCTATAGAGGAAGGCCAGTAAGATTCATCGGGAGATAAATTACCCTCAAATCCGTTGGCCAACGCGCATTGCGATATGCCGCCCACGCAGCATGCACTCTGCGTTGCAATTTTACCCTTATAATCTTAGTTTTAATTCGATTAATCGTATCATTCAAGAAAATTAACCTTAAATTATTGCTATAGTTGCTTATTTGACCATTGCGTTGCATTTTTAACTGATACTCTGCTGATACTTTGAATTTAGTACTCTAAACGTTATAATATTGATACTAGAATAATATAATACATCTGTGATATTAAGTGTGAGGATGGTTTATTTCCACTGGATACGTTGTCAACCTCGGCGACGATTGATGTTTCTAGCTGACAGCAACGTTATGTAATATTTCGAGACAAAATTACTGTAAGTGATAGGTATTGGACCAGTTTAATTAAAACAATGTCAGGCACACCCTGTGTCTATTCATTGTGATGTATGTACTATCAAAATGATTAATACATAGACTAAGGCAAGGTTCAGATGTTAAAAAGTCTTTAAGTCAGTCAGTAAAAATCGCAATAAATGTATCGTAATACTGTTCCAAACTTATCTGTAAAACTGTAGACGTATTTCTCTTTATTTAGCTTGCTACCTTCGCAGACACTTAATATGAGATTAGACGAAGAATACGGTTTATTAAAATACGGGCCCCAGACTATCAAGCGAAGCTGAGAATTGCGTGATTACCAAACCCAGGATTGGTTAGAATCAACGATTTCACACAAAAATTAATAAGAATTCCGATTATTAAAGTTCCGGTTAATACCCAGTGACTATAGTGGCCAGTAATATTGATATGACTTTTCCTACTTATAGATATAGTATTTCGTACTTAAAGGTATAATAAATATTTTCACAAATGTCCTACTTACACCATAGGTACAAGGCCACTCGAGCGATGCGGGTGAAACTCGGCTAGTAATATTATTAAACATTAATATTAAAAATTCCGATTCTAATATATCTCACAGTTGAGTCGGCGTAATGTTCTTGTTCTTACATATTTACTGCTGAATATGAGGAAAAATGCTTTGTGCGAAACTGCCACTCGCGTATCGCATCCCCGCGAGCGTTATATTATTATTTTTTGAAATGATATTTCCTTTATAAAAATTCAGTTCAGTTGCTGATCGTAAGTTCTGCATAAACCACACGCAAACCCGCGCCTCAATGCTTGCCATTTTTAATTAGAAGTCCTGCTGAAAATTCAAATAAACTACATAGTTTTAAAATACAGCGACATAATTTTAATGTAAAGTCATTTTCAAGGCTCTGAATCTCTATGAAATTATGGCATCTAGTAATTAGGTAAGTATCTTATTCTTAGGGTGGAAAAACACTACGTTTATATGGAGATGCACAGACCACCGCGACTGGATAATAAGTGTTTTGATGACATGTTCATATCGCAGGGGAAACAAGTTTCATGCGGACATTTTGATCTGCGCTGTCTGTTGCGTTTATGTTGATAATAATATGTGTGTTTGTCGCCCATGAAATTGTATGTCAATAAGCAGATTCCCTATTCAGTGCGTGTCCTAAAACTAATTAACCCAAAAACTGTAATTTATTCATACAAGATTTGGTTTAAATATACCAGTCTGTTTTTAAAGATAGACTGCTCGGGCTCAACTTGTGATGTGCGATCAACTTTAGACAAGAAATAAAGGAAGTGTCTTTTGTTTGTGGAAAATCGTAATAATGGATGCTATTCACCTGTCATCGGGCTCCGCTCCTCTTTAATATCCTGCTGCTTGTTTATTTCGAAATCCATTGAGCTCACCTGCGGCCTGAATCCTTAGTAAGGCTTGCAACTCTCGACAACGAATAGTAAGTTTTAAGGGTCGAAGTAATAAATAGTTGAATTATGCTGAACTTAACTGTAAGAAATTTTCCATCTTAAATAAGATGACCCACTTCATTCCAAGATAATAATTATATTAAATTAGCAAAGAGGTATACAACTGTTAGGCTGAAAATTAAAATACATAGTAGGTTTTATTCTCTTTGGACCTCGAGCCTAGATTTGGCAACATGGTTGGGGTACTCGGTGATGGCGTATATGATATGTGAAATTAAAGTATAATTAAGTATGTGAACAACCATTATTATCCTTTCACTATTAACTATAACCGGGGTGAGATGTCATAGAATGAATGCGGAGCAACCCATCATCCATACTTATATTATAAATGCGAAAGTGTGTCTGTCTGTCTTTCTGTATATCTGCTACGCTTTCACGAGCTATCTTTTCAACCGATTTTGATGAAATTTGCTATAAGTATAGGTTATATCCCTTGGAAGGACATAAGGCTACTTTTTATCCCGGAAAATTAAAGAGTCCCTCTGGAATTTAAAAAACATGATCTGCGTGGACGAAGTCGCGGGGATCATCTAGTTACTTATATTAAAGTTCGAATTTTTTTAATTGTACTTACAACTTAAAGGTTCACTTTACTCTGAGGTGTAGTGTTTTGGCACTCGAAATCTATCAAAGCGTTTGAGATAGGCGAACTCATACTACGGGCACCGAATACCTACGTTTTTGTTAAGGGTATCTACTGTTTATAAGTAGGTAATATAAGATAGGTACGGATAATAATATTAAAATGTTGCGCCTGTGTATGTTTTTAGAATACCTATTATTAAATTTAAAAGAACAACTTAAGTGAGGTCGAAGAAGAATAATATTATGGGAACCATGTGGTGTAAATTCCTACTTACTATTTTCAAGATATTATTATTTTGTCAAAATTTCATACTAACCAAACAAAGTAATTCTATCATGTTGAATTTTCTCAGCGGCAAGGATACACCTCCATAAATAATGCGCCAAAATTCATAACTTAGCCTTCTATTGCTTATTTTATGATGAAAATGAGCCCTATAATAATTTCCGTAAGCGAAACAGACAACTTGAAAAATGGTTTACCTACCAATTATAATGAAGAAAATCTTCTTACAGAATTTATACAAATATTATGGCGTAGATTCGCACTTTAAGGACCTACTCAAACAACCACAAAACATTTCGATCCCATTTCCGATTCCTGTCACACTGCCTCCATCACGAAGAGGTCGGGATAAAGGTAGAGCCACTTTACTTGAGGATTCGGTAAGTATAAGTAACAGTCAAGCGTGAAGAGAGGTCCTTTAGATTGACACATTTGGTCGCAGTACATAATATTATTTCGATAATTTTAGTACGTTTGTATACTGAAATACAGCATTTGTGAAATTTTATCGTTCTTAGGTTTTTAAATTCCGTTGTAAAGTTTCGAATCGTTTGCGTTAAAGAGAAAAGTTTAGCTAAGAGAGTAGAGACTAAAGATAACCTAAACTGTGATACTTTATTAGACCTATCATCTTTCTGTTCTATTCTATTCTGAAATTATGTTGCTCTGTCAATTTCTCTTTTTTATCATTGAAAATGGTTATCAGATACAAATCGCCTAAGACGTATTTTTGGCCATAGCTCCGAGGAAATAGTAATCTTGATAATTGATATCTTGTCTAATCATTATATATAGATCATAATCATAATAAGAAGCCTTTCCTCACCTTAACTACTTAAAATTTAAGAAGTTTATATTAATACTCAACCTAAAACTAGGGGCCTCTGGTAGGTAGGTATCTATGAATAAATCAGCGGTCTCTAGAATGCTGAAATACGCAAAACTGACCTAAAATTACCACTTAATTAACCTGTAATTGCTTGGAGATTAACGTACCTTTAATATAATTAGTCACGGGGGATAACTACGGTCAAATTCTCTTGCTAGAGCGTCTCAAATGCTAAAATAAAATTACTAAGAAAATCTTGATAAGAGTGAGAACAATAGGCGGACCAATAGTCCGCAGCTTCCACTTTTATATGGTGCCCATCATTCCTTTCGATCTTCTCTGCTCTGATGGATACCGGGCCTTAATATTTTGGTAGGAGTTTACTGATAGAAAAATGTTACTAACATACCGTGAATTGATCCGCGTGGATTAAGGTTTTTTGATTCCTGCGTGAACGCTTCTATTTCCGATATTACACGTAGTCCATGTCCTTCATCTGGAAACAACCTATCCCTGTATCAAATTTATTCTAAATCGGATGAACAGATGGGCCGTGAAAGCGTAGCAGACAGATACACATTCGCATTTATGTATTAGTATGGATTTCATTTCCACGATGTAGGTATGTTTACCTGAAACTGAAATAATATTTTGCGCATCGACATGGAAGCTTATCGGATTCCGCATCACGTAAAATCGATTTGAGATCTCGTGCTGGGGTCAAAGGGATATTTATGAAGATAACTTCGATTTATGCTCACCATATATCATGAAGCTCTTATCTTGCTAACTTTTATGGCGTTCCAGGTTACAGTGAAGTTGTTTGAAAAGTAACAAGAAGTAAATTTTCTCTTAAGGTTTATTAATTTGAAATGTTCTCGTAGGTTGTGTCGTTATCTTTTATTCTAATTACGCGCATGAGGAAAAGCTTTGAGACAAACAAAATACCACACCTCTTATGCCTCAGTTACACTTGTAAGTTTTACTCACGTAAGTCGCTTACAAAATTAACTAAATCAATTTAAACAGTCTTGTAAGTCAATTATAGCTTGCAAATGTTTGTTATACTGTAAGTTACGGACGTAAGCTGTCTCTGAAAACTTAATTGTAACTCTACAGGGCCCGCTTCAATTTGAAACTCTATCATCAGGTAAGTACTTATTGCTACTTATAGTTGGCAGTTTGGACTTTCTCATTAAATGACTTCCAAGTTCCAGTAACCTTAAATAGATAGTCTTAATAACATCACTTGGAATTTATTAAAATTATAAATAATTTCCTCAAATGGCTAATTACAAAAAATTACCATAATATATGTATACTTACTATACAACTACACAAGCTCTTTACGTCGTGAATACATCTGTTACTAAAACTTAAACCTAAGTATCTAGGATTACAAGTGAGACTATTAGTCACATCCTGGCAAGAATATTCCAGAAACAAAACGCTCTTAGCAGCGTGGCGCGGTAATGTTCCCCGGCCCTTGAATTTTTCATTCCCCCGAGGCTCGACAACTAAGCATTACCGAAATTGCGTCATATTTCTTTTCTCAACACATTGTATGGTGGGAAATAGTAAGGGGATCGCCGTTTACTAAATGTTTACCCGCTGTCCGACAAGGAAGCGATAGTAATTATTTATTGCTAAATAATCTTTTTTTCGGTGAGACGAGGCTTTTGATAAGAGCAATAACATACTTGAGTTTTTTCTCTGAAAGATTTTAAATTAAGAAATCCCTTAAGAACTAAGGTGATATAGCTCAAGCCATCAATAAGTTGAGCGGATAGTGGACAGATCATGCTTGTTAAGGAGCGATTGCCGCTAGAGCTGGAAAGATCTATGCTAGCAGATCTACCGCGTACAACTATACTTAGGTACGTAAGTGTAGTGTACGTAGCTTAGCATGGGGCGTGCGGCGTGTGCTCAGCGGTGTATGAGGCTAAAAGTAGGCTGAAAGTGGTGATGATGATACCTTGCATGTACCCTGCATATGCCCGCGTTTGTATGTACAACGTATACCGTTTTTTTTTCATACAAGCTATACACCTCTAACATTTAACCCCACCCGATATCAATATGGGCCACATTTTGCCAATAGGGTAGTAACTAGCCAACAGCCAGAGCCAACCACCAGACTAGACTAGCAACAATTTGTAAGTCATGAATTCCTATATGGCGATGAAATCTGGAGTTTAGATCCGGGGAATATAACACAGATTAGATAAGTCGTCAAAATGATCTATGCATGGCACAAAACATTTAGGCAGATGGTGCTACTTTAACTGCAAGAAGGGATATGAAAGGATGAATCGACACAGTCAGAGAAAGATATGAGAAAATTCTTATGTGAGATCCGGAATTCAAAATTGAAGCGCATAAAAGTTATACGTATCAGATTGATATATTGACAATAGTTTTGGGTGGAACGTGGAAGCTCTTGGTTATTGATGAACCGTTATTTATTACCGCCGCGCACTCCACCAGATGAGAAATGTGAATACACTCGGTATATAAACAACGTGTTTTCAGATATTTGAATCGTTTTTTGCAACGTTGCTTTTGATACCTTGATAGAGGTTTTTTCAACACGTAGAGTAGAGACATCACTTAATCGTAAGAAGCAGTTTAAAATGATAGTGGGCTAACTTGAATTGGGTATGGTCATGGCCATGCGTGGTAGTTTAATTGAATACTTCTAATCGGTTTCTGCAAGACATCGCACCGAAATGCTTAATCGATTCGTGACATTGCTTAGCGTGGTAACCATGCTACGTCCAAAGGCCAAAGCTCCCCACTGTAGAAATTTCTAAAATGACCTATGATGATACTTTGTAAACGTGACGATCAGAAAGTGTATACTGTGTACCAATTTTAGTAGTTCAAGTTTGAGTTTGACCATGCTGCAACTTGAACCCGGATTCTTCTACTTATAAGACAACATCGACCACTGGACCAGGGAATCAGTTAAAAACCCTGCTCATATTTAAAACGGTAAAGTATTAATATATAATTTCTGATTTCCACAAAGCTTAAGGAAATATTATACTGAACATAATCGATACCTATTAATACAGAGATAATTGCGTCGGGAGTTAGGTGTATCTACCAAGAAATATGGCCGGAGAGGGTCACTGTTAACAACGAGATCCTTAGGGATTAATAGTTGTATTGTATCCTAAATTGCACCTGAAGCTACTAGGAACCTTCGTTGATCCAACCTATTAAACGGTTACCGCATACAAATTACTTCAATAATAAATAGAATTCGATAAATATTTATTAATCTACTAGTAGCTAGTTTCTGGTACACGAACTATCTTCTCGTGGGATTAAGATTTCGGACTCAGATTAGTAAAGTACCTAAGTATCGTAGTTTCTTGTTACAAAGTATTGCTACCTATTTAACTAGCTTTCGCGCGAGAAATCCGCGAGAAATCGTTTGTTTTTTTTCTGGATTGAGTATGCCGCGTAGGCCCTACTGGCCGCCATAGCTAGAAATCGTCACACTAGGGCTATTATGCTAGGGCTGCTCAACCTATTATTGTAACATTTTTGGTACGATGTAACTTTGTAAGTGTTTAAAAAAAATGTCAGGTGCAACTGAGCCTCACGTACAAAAGGTTCCGTACTTGCAGCCTTAATAGAGCGATGTAAGTAGTTGCTTAAGCCCAAGCTCTTAAAATTTACATTTGAATACTCTTCTGAATTATTTTGTTTAGTACCGCGTCATTGTAAGTTTCCATTCAATATTACATAGGTAATATATTATGTTAAGATGTTTGTTAATAGTACATTACATCGCGAGACCGGGAAGTTCGCGTTTTCTGGTCGAGCGTTAGTTAGACGGCCGAGCTACGCGAGGCCGGCTATATACGAGACCAGAAATGCTCTCCCGGTCGAGGTGTGTATAGTGCTTTTCTAAAAAATGAAACAAGTGACTTTTTTTTTTAAATATATTATATTATGTAATTAAAAGAAAGTAAATAAAAAAGCAACCTACCTAAGAAATATTAAAAGTTAAATTAGTTATATTCGAATTACTAATTGAAATTGTAATTGGTTTTCCGGGTACATTTATGTTTGTTTGTACATCGGAATGTACGGATTGGTCTTGGGTATTAACTATAACATGGGAATCAGATTGATAAGATATAGATGGTTGGTCTTGGCGCGAGGTCGAGGGCTGGATGTTGAGGATTTGCGCATTCTCAGAATCAGTATCTAATTTTATGTTGCTATTTATTTTACTTGTAATTTCGCGCTTATTTTCAACAGAGTATCGGCTACTCTATCGGATTTACATCCTCCGTGTCTTTTTATCGTGACAAGATTTGCACCAGAATTTGCAAGTAGTGTGGCTGATGACCTTCGAAAACAGTGGCCAGTATAGGCCTCGGGGTTGGCTAATTTCAAATAAACAGCGATCTCTTTTGATACTGTAGCAATCTTATGGCGGCCAATGTTTTGTCTAAAACACTTACTTTCCGTTTTGATATTTTATAAAAAAAATATTTGATTTCGTATCCTTAGGACGAAGTTCTTGGTATTTTTTTATATATTTGATGCATTCCTCGCGGATCACAAACGATCGGTCAAGTTTTGTTTTAGTATCCCGTAACTGCACCAATACTATATCATCGTGATATTCAACGTCTTTGGTGTTGATATTAGCTAACTCTATAGTTCTGCACGCACCATAGATTCCCATAATAAGCATGACCTATGACAATAATTTAACACAATATAATTAACCATCTTAATGTAGAAGGAAATTTAATAGGGAATTATGTAACTATTAAAATATTTATTTACCTTCATAGCTAAATATTTATCATCCGGGGCACAATTTAAGAACTCCTGTATATATTACTATTGAATATCTGAGACTTTTTGGCTTTGTATCCATCCGATTTCCTTTTTAGCCAGGCCAATAAATTATCATATTTTTTTAAATTAACTTGATGTTTATTAAGTACAATGCATTTCAACATTGAGTATATTGACCATAAGCTTGATGATTTCATCGTCAGGCTAAGTAAACTGAAGTACGCTATAAATACGTTTTCTGACCAGCCTGTCGCTTGATTTTCCTCCTTCCACTTGATAAATTTTTCGTAAGTACGAATATACCTTTCTTTGGATTTCGAAGCATATAATTTTTAGCAAATTCGGCCTCCGCTCTCAGAAAAGGAGGCGTACAATCTAAATCCATAATATCCTCACTCGAACTCATTTTTTCGTCACTTTTAAATAATAAATTATAACGATTATGTATGTAGTTAATTCCCGCCTTTCAATGTTATAAAGATAAAAAATAAATATTATACTTTTAATATTTTTTTTTGCGCTGTGAGTGCTGAACGCGTAATACGAGGTACGAGTAAACGAGGTAGAGTTCCAAAGGACATGTCCCAGTTCAGTATGGAGGGTGGTTTTCGTCAATGAACCAGAACCAAACTGCCATCACGTGAAAGAGAAAAAAATATAACATTAAACGGCATTTATAAAATAATTTTAGAAAACCCCGTTTTTTTAAAAAATAATTTTGAAAAATATTGTTGTAGGAGATATTTTGGCAATACTTAATATAATAATTTTGGTAATGGCAACACGATTTTTTTTTTTTAATATAACCTAAATCTAAATCTGGCACCTGTTACTGTCACTTTAATGTCATTTAGAACTGCCAAAATTCAAAAATTCAAAATGCGCCGATAAACTAAATACTTGTCTTGCGTCCATTCACGATTGCTAGGTGTACCCGTGTTTGTTTTGGCTTATGATTTTAATTTTTCAGTGAACCGCAACTTTTCAGTGAAAAACTTATCGCAACGAATTGTTTATTTTACACTCCAATTGGTCTAATAATGTAAGTACCATTCATATTTTTTTACGTGGAATAACATAATATCAGCACCTTTCTTCGAATTGAAACGTCTGAACACAAAATTAATCAAAAGTGACGAATGAATCTAGTAGATTGATATAGAATGATTCTAGTAGAGGCTAATATGATTGCTTCCAGTTTTGCGCATATATCATGGGAATATACAAGTCCCTATTTAGAGTTTATTTATATTTGCAGTCTGTGGCATGACTTTATGCAAATTGCTTACAACCTATAGGGTTCTGATGGGGGTGCCCAATTACACTTCAAATGTGTGAAAATGATCCTTTGTAGGTACACTGGGAGTGGGCCACCACCAACAGTAAACACGGAAGCCAGAAGGCATTACTGCTGTCATGTGAACTACTGGTTTTTGTGTGTTTTACATGGTGTGGAAAGCAAATAGTAGTGTTTAACATAATATTAGTTTATATAAAAATGAGGCTTTTGCTTGTCAACTTCTATTTATAGTTCACAACTGCCAGCCTGCATTCATGAATATTCATTTCCTTTTCAGATTACTCAGATATGACTCATTGTATTAACTGTAGTATAATTATACCTGCAAATCAGCAGTATATTTATAAAGCTGTAAGCATGAGTCCTGATATAGTTAGAATAATTGAAGAATGGATTGCACATGAGGTAATATATTTATTTATTATTAGGTGTTTAGGATGTGTTCACTAGTTTTGTTTTTAAAGTATGTTCTTTAAAAAGCAGTGATAGCCCAGTGGTTCAGACTTGCTTTATTTGTGTTTGTGGCAACTAAATATCACTTGCTTAGAGGTGAAAGAAAGCATCACGAGGAAACATCAAAGTTGTGTGAAGCCTGCCAACCCACAATAGGCCAGTGTAGTGGGCTATGGTTAAATCCATCTTATTCTGAGAGCAGACCTGTGCTCAGTGTTGGACCTTAAAAAGGGGTTGAAACAGACTTTAAAAAGAACTGGTTTAAGTTTAAGCAATACCTTAAAGACCTAATAAAACAATAAATTATGTTTCTCGTTTTTATTATTATTTTGTTTTTAGGTAACTGATGAAGACCGAATTTGCCAAGAATGCATAAACCTTGTTTTGGTTGAATTAAACAACAGGAATGAGGGTAACATTGGTGGGCAACAATTTGGTCATGAAGCAGTTTGCATTTCTTGTGGGATGTCCATCCATATACGATCAGGCAGACCCTCACGCCTTTTACTAGAGGGTCATCCTGAAAGAGCTCAAATTATGGCCAAAATCAACTCCCGTCAGGTATATTTATATATATATAGTACTAGCTAATTCCCGAGACTTTGTCTGCGCAGATTGAGGTTTTTTTTAACAAACATCCATATATCCATACATCCATCCAAACTTTCGCATTTATAATATTAGTAAGATGCTAATCATGTACTCTATAATGTTTCTCCCTCTGGGTAAATCTGTGATCAGTTTTATTTGTGGATTAATTCTAAAGTGCTTTTTTTATTTTCATAATGTGATCATTTTGTTCATAATGATTATAACATTTTCTTTACTTTAATATCAAGATTAAACATAAATTCCATTTCAGGTTCCTGCAAATGTTCGAGCCTGTAATGCCTGCTGGCAAAGCGCGCATCGCCAAGTTCAGCAATTAGTGGCACAACCAAGTACCCAAGATGCTGAAAGGGGATCTAGTCCTATGACTGAACTTGTCAGTGCTCCTAGCTCTGAGCCTGTCAGTGCCCTTAGCTCAGAACTGGATATTGTCAGGCCGAACCAGAATGAGCAGAGAAATATCAATTTGGATGGTTACCAGCGAACTTCAGATACATCTAACCATTGTTTTGTTCCAGAGTGTGGTAACTCAGAAAGATTGAGAGTACCTGCATTTATAAAAAAAACAATATTGATACATCAAAAATTATATGTCACACCCAATGCTAGGGTGTGCGAAGAACATATAGCTACATACAATTAGGAGATTTTAAATGATTTTGTATTTATGACTGATTTCAGTGTGAATCACGTCAAGGAAATGCTGGATTTGTTAAGAAAACAAAAAATGCAAAATATAGATTTTGAAAACGCAGAAAACATGAACGACCATGTTTTTAAATATTGGACGGGCTTAACTGTATTGAATTTCTTTACCATACTTACCTGTATCAATCAATTCGCTGGAGCATGGTGCAAAAAACCAAAAACTGCTTTAGGGTTGTACTTATTAAAGTTGAGAACTGGGGAACCCTTTAGACGGATTGCCTCATTAGTTTGCTTGTCCAAGTATCTAACATGCATGTATATAAAAAAGGCACGCAACTGCATGAAGGAGCATTATGTGCCCTTACATCTAGGTATTAATCACATATTAAGGGAGAACTTGTCCAGTAGGAATCTTTTGATACCACAGGGCCTTTTCGGGACACCTCAAAATAATCCCATTATTATTTTTGATGGAACATATATTTATATGCAAAAATCTTCAAACTATTTGTTTCAAAAAAAGTCATATAGTTTACACAAGTATACAAATCTTGTGAAACCATTTTTGTTGGTAGCCACAGATGGCTATATAATCCACATTTTTGGACCATATGCTGCAACAACGTCTGATGCTGTAATTATGAAACAATTATTTGACGTAAATTCTCCTCTAAGAGAATATTTTAGAGAAAATGATGTGTTTTTGTTGGACGGTGGATTTCGAGACTCCATCAGTTTATTAAATTCATTGGGTTATGTGGTACATAAACCTGAGACCCTTGGTGTAGGGGAAACCCAGCTCTCAACTGATAAGGCAAATAAATCTCGGCTTGTGACTCTGTGTAGGTGGGTAGTGGAAGTTGTTAACGGTCGTTTTAAACGGGACTGGAAAATATTTAGAAATAAATATTTTAATATTGGGTCGAAAAACCTCATAGATGATTTCAAAATTGCAGGAGCAATTATAAATAGTTTTCATCCTGTTTTGATCAACCGCCCTGATGCCCAATCTATATTGGAAAGAGCCCATTAAAGAATGACCATGCCAGATCATTTAGCAGACCATGTAATTCAGCATCAGTTAAATAGGCGCCGAGCTAGTTTTTTACAAATTGATGCAGAAATACCACAGCTCGATTTGTTCCCCATAATGGAAATGCCAGATTTGATTTTGTTTAGCTTAGGAATATACCAAATAAAACAAGCTAGATCCTATTACGGGGAAAATATTCGAGAAAATGGTTCCTTTATTGTAGAAGTCAGCAATGATGTAAGAATAACGAATATCCCAGCCATATTATCATCACATGACACAGCTTTGATCAGATGCAGAATTAGGTCACGTCATCAAAGCAACAAGATATATTACATATATATTTTGTTGCAAGTTGCAGGAACTGGTTGGCAAGACCAGATTTGTGGTTATTATTGCAGTTGCATAATTGGGAAGAGAACTGTTGGAAGCTGTGCTCATGTGATGACTATTATTTGGTATCTTGGATGGGCTCGGCACCAAAATAATATTTTTCCACCTGCACAGTTTCTTGATAACATATTAGTAAGGGAAGACATAGAAAATGAAAATGACTTAAATGGTTAATAAAGTGTTTTATTGAGAAACAAAATTGGTTGCTTAGCTTGCTTGATTATTTGCGAACTTTTTTGCTGATTTGATTAGCATGGATTAGGCCTTTTTTTTACCACGTAAAAAAAAAACGCGCCAAGTACACTACCTCATAGGTGGTGCGGAAATGTGTACTTTATGGTGTATTGTCTTAAAAGAAACGTTTGATAAACCGAACTACCCCACCCCAACACCAATCAGTCTTGTCTATCCTACCCCTAGTGTTTTTTATTAGTACCTACAAGATATTACTGACCAATGTTTACCTAGCAGAAGACCAGCCTGATACAAATTCATGTTTGCGCTTATATTATTATTGAGCATTATAATAATAATATAAGCCTTTATTACTGAGTTTGTACATGGTATACACACAAATTGTTGTTAATTATATTTTAATAAAATAGATTAAATTAAATAAATTATGACACAAGTAAATACACTGTTTTATTTATTCAGTTTGCCCATGGGTATAGGCCTCCTCCAGGGCTCTCCATAACCATCTATCCTTTGCCATATGTTCTTGGGTTAAGCGTATTAGTTGTGATTATTAATATTCCATTTCGATAAACTACCCGTTTTCCACTATATAGTGCATACAACATTAGAAGATTAATAAATAATAGTTGAATAATTGAATCAATCGCTAAATAAACAACAATAATAAAAGTAATAAACAAAACTGACAGTGACATTTGACAGTCTCCCTATGACATTAAGTGATGAAGATAATCAAGTTTTTTTTTTTACTGTTGTTAAGATTCAGGTCAAGATCTAAAAAATCCTCAAAATAAAATAATATTTTTCTCCAAATTGGGGTTCTCTAAAAATGTGTAAATTATTGTATAAGCCATATTTTAGGATCTCTATTCACGTGTATTAAAATCATCTTGGTTCATGTTCAAGGCCCAATCTTGGACAAGTCATTTAAACTATTTAGGCCAAAGAACATTATAACAAGTTACAAGATATTCAGGAAGAAAGATTCCAAATTCAAACTTATGATATGTATTGAAAATACATACATTCTTTACTGGCCTAGGCCGGGACTTTCGAACTCATTTACAGAGTATGAAATGTGCACATATATTTTTTTAGAAAAAAATATTTCGTGAGGAATTACTTATTATTGATTTCTTAAAAGTTAGCGATTAGAGGCACACCACGTAAAGAACAAGTAAATTACCCCAAAGATATGTAAATGTTCATAAGAAAGAAAGAATTAAAATAAATTTATTAAATGATGGTGTCACAAACTAACAAGTATATAGTATACTATTGTAGCTAATATTATGCTTGTCTGTGACACCACCTAGAATGGGTGTACAGCTCAGCCTGTTGCCATACATCAAAACTTGGATTTGCATGTTTTGTGCAGGGCGCTGATTTTCAGCTGTGACCCGTGTGACGTCACATCCAACGAAACGAATATACCTAACCTACAGCAATAATAACTTACCTATATTCCACTAAAATATATCTACATCTAAATCTAGCATAGTACAATCACATAAAAATTCAAGTCCAGAGCAGTACAAGAAACAAACAACATCTTCGTTAATAATTTTATTACGGAGCCCTAAAAATTAAATAGGTTATATTGTAATAATTTTAATTAAATAGTGATTGCTTTAGTTTCAATCTGTTGAGATTATTATGAAATTAAAATTATGAAATTGCAAAATTATTGAACATTCTGTTGCAAAATATTAAAATTCCATGATAAAATTTTCCTGCGAACAAAATAAATTGTTTGTTTTTTATTTTAGAACGTTTTTTACGTATCAGCACCATATTCTAGACATGAGAAAAGAGATGAAAAGTTTGCCATTCCACACTTGGCCAGCGTGGTGGACTATGGCCAAAACCTTCTCATTCCGAGAGGAAACCCGCGTGGTTCAGTTCTACTGAGCAACGGGCAATGTATACCTACATTAAACAAGTTTTTCTATCAAATAATACTTATCAAATATACTCTTAAAAAAATCATATTCTACAATATGTATCAATAGCAAATTATTTTACCCAAGAAATGAATATAGCGAAACCAAGTTATTTTTTAAAGGTACCTATTTAATATTGGAAATATTATGCCACTCACTAATATTAAGTAGTCCGTTGTATTTCAAACAACACAAATTCAAAGTATATGTTTACATAACAAGGTATATATTTACATATGAATAAAAGGAAAAAGCTTTGTACTGAACTGTCTTTTGTGCCGCCCCATGGGCGTTATAATATTTTCGAAATGATATTTCCTATAAGACAAAGAAATGTAAGGGAACGTATTTCGTTGTAATAATGGATGCTTTACACCTGTCATCGTTCTTCCTCTTCCCGTTGTTTACTTATTTCAAATCTATTGGCTTCACCTGATCCTTCTTTGAAGTAAAGTAAGATTAATTTGTCTCCAAGAGATAGCTTGGATGTTTAATCTACACATTGTTTTACTATTATTTAACTCTTTATTCGCACCACACAAGAAAAACAAAGACAATAAGACATGAAAAAAAAAAGAAGAAGGATAGGTACTTGCTTTTACCCGGTGTTTAAACAAACATTACGTAAAATAACTTTCAATTTCAAGATAAGTGTAACATTAGCCCAAGCCCGCATTCCGATAAGCCTTTGGTATTGTTTTCACTTTACTCAAGCACAAAATTGTTACGTTTATTATGGGGTATGAAAAGTCGGTTGTATGCAACAATGTAATATTACATAGGTTTGTGATATTATACATAATATTTGCAATTTTGTTGTTACAAAATGTAAATGAAGACGATAAAAATAAATTAGACAATCTGCTAAAGTACTTAACTTTATTGCTACTAAAATATTGATTGCAATTACTTAATAAATCTCCAAAAGCATATGAATTTTATGATACTTAAAACTTGTTTTAAAACTTTTACCGGACATTCTCTTTATTTTCATTGAAAATGGGGATTCTATATATGATATTGTTGCTACTCTATGGCATTATACCTCTCCATAGATAACGCATATTAGACTGGCATTTTCCGGTGCTTCATTGAAAAGTGCAAAATGCTTGTGAACGGTTGTCACACAAAAAAATCTTATTTAACTCTTTGCTGTGAGTCAGTATTTTCAAAGTTTTGTAAAATTTTAAGTTCGCGTTTATTTTTTATATATGTTATCATTTTTCGAGTGTTCTTTGTTAACTATGCAAATTGCTTACCGAAGGAAAGAGAAAATCGACACCTGTTTCCACTACTAGGATATCTTCACGGTTACAAAATTGGTCAAAACTTTGCATATCAATTACCTCCGTTTATTTTGTCACCTGTAGTGATATTACCATCAGTGAATCAACAACAGAGTGTAAACGTGCAAAAATCAAGTGCAGGTGATAATTATCAAGAAAATGGCGGTACATATCAAATTATATCTCCGTCAAAACTTATATCAAACATAACTAAAGTTGAACATACCTCTGCACCCAAAGAAACTTCTATAATTGATATTATAGAGCAACCGAATTTAGTTGTTAGAACAAACCTATCGCATAGTGAAGACTACGATACATTCAGACAAATTATAACGAATGACACAGACGTTGCTACTATAAAAACTACCGAAACAAATTACGAAACTGTAACACCGATTATTGATATAACTAATACGGAGGTGGAAAATTTTAATGCTACTACTCAGGTACCCGGTCTATATCCAGCCGCAAAATATAAAAACGGGAATATAAGTACATTATCTATTACAATTGCACCACTTATGATTAATTTGACATCGCCTGCGCCGTTGTTTCAATATAATTTAACATTACCATTAAAAGAAAAAAATCAAACCTTTAGACTAGAAAATCCAAACAGATTTGAAAGTTTAAGTAATAAAGATGAACAGTCCAATATACATTTCAATAGCTATCCCCCTTTTACTGCTTCTCCTTTATCTAGAGGTTATACATACGCAAATCCGTGGTACAGTCCAGTAGCAGATAAGTTATCGATTACAACGAGTTCCTATACAAATAATGAGTCACCGCTTGCTTACAATGATCGATGGCAGAGTTTTTCTTCAAGAAAATCTTATCCGACATCTGCGTTTCGTCCTCTTGCAGGTTTATACCATGATGGATATTTGCACAAGCATCTAAATAAAAAGACGGGATTTATTCCAACAAATAGTAAAGACCTGTATTTTAATTAAACAATTCAATGTTTTTTTGTGTAAATGTTAACCAAGGAAACAACGGAAAATGACAGAATTCATTTATTTACAATCTACTTTAAACTATAGTATAGATACATAAGTGTTCACGAAACAAATTGTCAAAGGAAACGTTACAAAGCTATCTGGATATTGATTATTCGTTATGAATGCTCGACATAACCATAAATCGACAGAATTGCGGGAACAGTAACCGATATACATTCGTAACTTTATAAGTTTCTTCAAGCGCAATTGTCAGAATACTCGTAAAGCAAGCAATGCCTTTGTGTCCCAACTCGTTTGTGACATTGTTATCGGGATGTGTATCGTTAGCAAATGAAGCGTTTTATAGCCACACATTTGAATTATTGTTATTAGTCACAAACACAGTTTAATTGCCGCACTCAGAATCGCTTAATAAGAAGGTACATAAGGAACCTATTATTAAGGAATATATTATTAAATGAGCTATATATAGTATAATTAAAAGGAGTTCCTCAAGTAATGATTAGCGGCTCTGAGTACGACCCTAAATTTATAATTATGTGCGCTAAGTATGCTTATGTAACTGTATGTTTTTTTTAAAATAAATTATTTGATTTTTGATCATAATATGTTATTACGCCCTCACATCCCAATCCGTATAAATCGATACGAAAAGTGGATATAACATCCAGTCTTCCATATAATCCTATGGAAAATACTGAGTGAACATGATAAACCTACCATACCTCTCATATTTCGGTCCAATTTCAACATAGGTAAAAAAAATATTGTCGCGTATTCGATATCTTTATTGCAATCTATTGGAACCAGTAAGGAAGCATCGTATTTTTTTATTGGAAAGTATTATTCACCACGCTTAAATTCCTTGGACGCTTTAATAATCTTGAATGATCAAGGCTTAATGCTTTCACAATTTAACCCCTTCTGAAGGCTGATGCATCGAGCCTCTATAGCAGGACCCGCATACTAAAATCATGTTTACAACTCCAACCGGGCTTAATATTCTTCGAGCTGCCATCTCCGCTTGTTAGTGTCAGGTAATGTGCAGAATATAATATTTAATTAATTAGCTTTGACAATTATTAGTCCTGAATCCCTAGATTAAATTTTAGCACTTCCTACCTTGCTCTAGTATTAATAAATTTTCAAGTTTGATATGATATTATATTTTTGTTGTTAGCTTTTATGTCTAGATGAATACCGTACAAGATTTATATGATTTTTGTCATAAAGCTATTATTATATCTTTAGACCGCTTTTGTACGCAATTTTTATTAAGTACAAAAATAATTGCCACTGTGAAAGAAAATCATTTTTGATCGCAATTTCATGTTAAATTACCGCATCTATGTTAATAAAACTAATATCGCCGAATAGTTCTTAGTATAATATTTCAAATAAAATATGATTTTACAAGGAAATGAAGTTCTTCCTTTTTAAAACTTCTTTTTAGATGATAAAATAAACAAAATAAAATATTGTACCATGAACGTTTATTTTAAGAAACCTATTTGTAAACTTTATTCAAACGTGAACAGATGCATCTAGTCCGTGTTTAAAGATAATGGTGACCATATCGTTTGTAAAAGGCTTGAGTTCAGCTTCACTGCACACTTAATCCCAACACAAACACAGCAGTGGAATGCATGTTACGAGAATTCACTACAAAGTATGTTCTAATACAAACCATTACAGTTGCAACGTTCTGGATAGGTATTAACTTTGCTCCTTTACTCAGCACTGCTACCAGCGCTGTGTTGTCGAAACAATGAATCAACTTTTGAATCAACGTCAGATGAAACTTGATAAGAGATATTGCAGCAGCATCTAAAGGTGTTCCGCTTGGTTTACTTCGTAGAACCGGTAGGCGTACGGGTCCCAAAATGCTCTAATGGCGGCCTCGCACCGGGAAATGCAGCGTTGGACGACCCCCGACTAGGTGGACGGACGATCTCAAGCGCGTAGCTGGGAGCCGCTGGAAACAAGCGGCACAAAACCGTGCTCTGTGGCGATCCATGCAGGAGACCTTCGTCCAGCAATGGACATCTATCAGTATGTACGACAACGACGACGACTTAGTTTTATGCCTTTTTTGATTTTATATTAAGGTCCGGCTATTTCACTTTGAAATATGAAGGAGTTGTAGTAGGGCTACTTTAAATATGGTATTAATGGTTGAGTAAGGTACGCTGCGCTTGGCTAGGCAGTGCTCGACCTTCGTTTCCGTATCGAAACGAAGGTCGAGTAGGTGAAGCTGAATGAAGGGGCGACGAAACGAATCTTCTGGCGTAGCCCATCCATTTAGCATCTACATTTTTATAAATCGTTATAAGTTTATAACCCATAAAAAATATATATTTTTGGGCTTCTTGCCTATTCTTCAAACACCTCACATCAAATACACGGATTTCGTGCGTCAAGGCAAATACTACCTTCTAATGAACACGGAAATAAATACGCCTATCAGAGCGCAAACCCGTGCGCGATTGGGGGACTCGTGCCTCGAATTGAGCACGAGTTTGAAAGGAAGTTAGTGCGGGTTTCGAGGAAGTACTTTCTTTTATTGAACGAGTAAACGTAAATACGCTGACCGCTACGCTTCATGGTAATGGTGTTAAAAATGCCTTGTAAGTAATGTATTTGTGTAATATTAGGGAAGTAAATCTCATTTTTTTTTTTAATTAATCAACTTGTTATTCAAAAAAAAAATATTTTTTCGTAAATTTTTGTATTCATTTTCAATGCTCCGAGTGTTGCGGGGACTGCGAAATCTGTGATTTTTTTATCCACTACAACTTAGCCCTAACTGTAACCTAACATCAAAATAAGTTGAACAGATGGGCCGTTTAAGCGTCGCCGAGAGACAGACAGACACACTTTCGCATTTATAATATTAGTATATATTATTATTATTTATTCTGTGCTATAAATAAAGGTGCTAAAAAATAGTTTGGCTTGGTAAGTGTATACTTAGTACTTACCAAATTGCGTAGCGTTAATTTAGATAATATATTCTTACGTCTTAGCTTTTTCTGCCATAAAATTCAATGAAAATTCGCGTTGAAATTATTATACCGCATGCAAATCTCATCTCCTTAATATATTCAGTCGAAAAGAAATACAGGTAAGTCTAAATAAGCGTCTCTTTTACGCGTAAACGTGTGCGGTAATGAAATCCGAGCTTAGTACCGCAGGAGGGATTATTGAGAAGTGGCATCACGCTCACCCTCACATACCTACTGTATTAGATAAATGATTTATTTTCAAAGCACTCGACATATTCGTACAGAAAACACCTGTGTCGAATTTAGATTTACCGCTAAATTGTAACAGTGTCAGTCGGGCATTAGTCGGGACAATTTGTATTGTATTGTAATTCTGTCAATATTGACAGCTGGATGACTGATTTTTCTAAGATTTCTAAAAACGTTACTGCGATTTCAGCTGTATTTGTTACGTGTTCGATCGCGTGTAAGTTAATTATGAATTGTATGAATCCCACTAGGCTTACTGAATAGTACAGGAACGTAGCCGTTTACATGTCCTTTACCAGCTCTACGCGGCGTAGTGCCGTATCACTAAATCGCTCGGAACGCCACCTATTTACAGCTGCGTAAACGAATTTAAAACAAAGGTATGGATAAAAATAAAGGAACTAGCAGTTTTAATTTGCTATAATGTGCCAAAACAGACAATTCTATGTGTAAACGTATTGATTTATGCAACAGCATGACAACAACGGCAGCAAGCAGTCCCGCAGTCCCGCAATCTGAACTGTTTTTATTGGGCTGAGTTCCACGCATGCCGCGACTGGTACGGTCTTTTTTTTTTTATCCATTACAAGTTAGCCCTTGACTGCGACCTCACCTGATGGTAAGTGATGATGCAGTCTAAGATGGTAGCAGGTTAACCTATTTGAGGCATTGCAGTTATTTTAAACCCATACCCCTATTCGGCTATTCGGTTTCTACACAGCACCGTACCGTAACGCTAAATCGCAATCGCATCAATCTTGGCGGCACATCTTTGCCGGTAGGGTGGTAACCTCCCACCAGGCCAGACTAGCAGAAATTCAGAAATTATAAATTGACCCCGCCGAGGATCGAACCCGGGACCTCCGCACGTTAAGACAACAACGCTCAACACTGAGGCACCGAGGTCGTCAAAAGTCGTCTGTCCAAGACTTAACATTTTTTTTTAATAAAAGCCTTTGTTGTATATTTTCGTATTTGTTATTTCAATAAACACACGGAAAATCCCTATTTTGGCATCGTACACTTTACTCTTTATAAAAAAGAAATCTTGTGTACGAGATTATAAAAACGTATCAAGATAAGACGCGGCGCTTATTTTTCATTAAGGCAGAAGCAGATTATGTGAGCACATTGAAAAAACATGAATAAACTTTGCATGCAAGCAGAATAAGCATCAAGCAAACTTATTTCCTCATATTATGAGGAAAGTGTGATGGTAATATGAACACAAATGGATCGATCATAATAATCAAAGTCAGTCACCAAATGATTAGGTTTGTTTTAAGATAATCTTGCTAAATAATAATTATAGTAATAAAAGACATACGGCTAAATACTACAAAAGTATTAGCAAAAATGTATGATTTTTGACACACAATATCATCCAAAAAATTGTCAACAATGACAATGTTTTTGATGCTCTGCTGTTAAAACATACACTAGCTAACTTCCCGCACTAGCTTAGCTCGCGACTTCATCCGCGTGGATTGAGGTTTTTGGTTCCCGCGGGAACTCTTTAATTTTCCGGGATAAAAAGTAGCCTATTTGCTATTCTAGACAATCTATCCCAAATGCCAAATTCGTTCATCTTCAAATTTCATCCAGATTCGTCCAGCCGTTCTGGCGTGATTGAGTAACAAACGTCCATCCATACACCCATCCATCCAAACTTTCGCATTTATAATATTAATTATATTATATTATATTATTTTTTATTTGATTATATGATTTGGAGTAGATGGCTGAATAATCAATATAGTTACGTTTTTTTCACATGAACTCTTTTACGTCTTCAACTGTTTAGTCAGCATCCACCTTTAAATATAAAGATTGTTCCACAACAATAATATTATATACACAAAAGCTTTACGGGAAGAATATAATCATAATAATATTATTATGTAGCAGATCTAATAATATTGTGAACTTCATTACAGGCTCTTTTGCGCATATGTGACTAGCCCTTACTTCACACGGGTCAATAATGAAATAACTTCTAACTTATATAATCTACCCGTTGATTTGATGAAGCAGACAAGGAAACATTTATTTATTAAATTCCAATACGTAATAATAGAATAACATTTCCTAGGTTCAATTAAACCTTATTTGCTAATTTATCCACCGTTCCTTATTGCAATTTATTTAGGTCAGTGGTTATGTTACATAATGTAAATTTCACTTTAGAGATATAAAAAAAATAAACAGCAATTGAGCAAAATTGGAATATTTAAATCTACACAAATTATTGAAGGCGATACAATAATACATATACTGAACTTAATTAAAGCTTGTTACCACAAGCGCTGCTATAGTAAGAATGAATCACTAAACTTTTTACACTAAGAAAACACTTCACTCAAGAGCGCCCTCTTGCGTCAGCGCTGCCACCATAACAAGTTGAATTGGCACGCTACGACAGTGCTGCCAACGTCAGTTCTGCCAACTGCTGCCCACAGAAAAGGTAAACAGCTAAGGGCCATAACACATAAGGGACGGCGGCGTTACGCCACAGAATAATAAGTAATAACGTTATTTTAGTTACAGTGTCACCTAAAAAATCAAACTCATTTTATCATCATTTCAACCTATCGCCGGCCAATTACTAAACATGGGTTTCTTCTCAGTATGAGCTGGATGTAAGCCATAGTCCACCACGCTGGCCAAGTGAAAATTGGTAGACTGTAGATACCTTTGAGAGCATTATGAATTTTCGGGCATACAGCAGTTTTACCCATGATGTTTTCGTTCTCCGCTATACTTCGCAAGTGATATTCTAACTGCCGTTGCTTAAGTTATTTTTTTTTAAACAAATTATTTTTTAGAGGTTGTTTGTGCGTAGATAATTGCTTGTCGAGAAAATTACTGGTTCAGTATTAAAACACTAAAGTTATATTGAGAACACTTATATTGAGAAAAGGTTAATAGGTAATATAATTAAAAACGTGTGGACACTTATGATGTGTTGGGTAGCGAGTTCAGTCTATCCTATGCGCCTGCGCAGCCCGCTGCAACCCCGCAGCCCGCGCAGTCCCGCGCAGCCCCCGCTCACGCCCATGCGTTGTTCCAACGCGGGGGGCTCGTTGTACCAACAGAGGTTATTAGATAGAGGATCACAAGACGTAATATCCACATCTTCTGTAAGTTTTATGTTGAATAATCATAAAAAAAATATCGATTGAAGTAAAAGAATGCTTTTTTGTCAACTTTTGTTGACGTCACAAGCAATTATTTCATACGAAATCAAGGGATTTGGTAGGCACTAAACGCGCATTTTGACGTTTGCAAGTAGGATTTGACTAATTGTCAAATCCCCTTGCTTGAACGTACCTACATAAATCAGATAAGTTTGAAGTGCGTGCGCGAGGATCGAACTAACTAGGTATAATTAATTCATCACTAAAATCCTTTGCTATTCAACAGGCGCTGTATTAAACGACCAAAGTTTCTCTATAGCATATTCTGTTAAATTGAATGTCTCCTAGGCGGCGTATTTGCAAAGTTTCGTATAAACATCTCAGTGGAAAGGTAAACAAGTTTAGTTCAGCTCATTTTGACACTCCAAGGAGACGTAAGAACAAAGTTCTAGCGTCTCGTCTAATTAAGAAATAACTTCGGCATGTTCATTTCAATTTCATTCAAAGCATAAACAGTACTGAAGTTTGGTTGCGCACCCTATTATCCTCTTAGATTTATTGTTTTATTTTCTCCCATGCAATATTAACTCTTATAAAATTTGAAATAAAGTTCATATTACTCTATTGCAAAACAGGGCCGTTTACTATATTGTGTGACTAATTCCAAATGTCAGATGGTAAATGATCGCTATTCATCATTTATCATTATGGTATGAAATATAATTTACTTACGTAGAGTTTGAAAGTAAGTTATTTAATTTGTATTACTTGCGTTGTATTTGGTTTATCTCTGATTAAAATAATATAAATAATAAGTATAAGTTCCGAACTACACACAAATATACACAACTTTTCACATATCACGAAAAATCTGCATCAATCATTAAAACAATCTCACTTATTAATTGGCTAAACCTAAGGTGTTCTGGCTACGATAATGCATACATTTGGTGTGTGAGGTCCTGGGTTCGATTGCCATCCGGGACAATTTAGGAATTTATAATTTCAGATTTTTCTCTGGTCTGGTCTGGTGGGAGGCTTCGGCCGTTGCTGGTTACCGTCCTACTGGCAAGGAAATACTGCCAAGTGATTTAGCGTTCCAGTACGATGTCGTGTAGAAACCCACTAGGGGTACGGGTTTAATGTTACTGCCATACCCAAACAAACAGGTTTGCCCGCTACCATCTTTGACTGCATCATCAAGTACCATCAGGTGAGATCGCAGTCCTATTCTTTGGTCAAGGGCTAACTTATAGTGAATGGATTTCGGTTTATACTCTTAGTATCCAAAAAATTACAAGGGTTCGACAATTTTCTTTCGTTATAAAATGTAGGTAGATATATTTGATGTACATCTAAACCAAAGTAATATAAACTTCTCAGGCTCGAATAATTTTAACTTTTAATGTAATTTTCATGTTCTAGAGCTTACGATGTTCTATTAGCTTCAAAAATACCTGAATTTACTGAGAAAGAATCCTTACCGCATCACGAAATAATAAAAGTCAGAAACGGGTTTTTCTTGGTAATTAAATCCTATTATACCTAACTATATGGCTATGTACTATGTACTCGGAGGTAGTGAAATCCTCGAAGCTTTTAGCATGATTTGTTTGAAAAAAGGTAAAAATCAAAGTACCTACTTTTCATAAACAATCCCTAAAATTTCCATATCTAAATGAAAAACCGGCCCGGTTCATTCAATATAATATGCTCAAGCTGTTTATACCTACCTGTGCAATAAATATTTATAACTAGATGATGCCCGTGATTTCATCCGCGTGGAACTCTTTAGTTTTCGTAGTAGCCTATGCCCCTCCCCGGGATACAACCTATCCGTGTTCAAAATTTAATCAAAATCAGTTTAACAGGACCGTGAAAGCGTAGCAGACAGACAGACGGACAGTCAGATAGGCATACTTTCGCATTTATAATATTGGTATGGATGGATTTTCCCTCTTATTACTTCATGGAAAAATATTGCAGGCACATAAGATGCAGATGTAGGTATAAGTTAGAAGAATTTTTAGAAAAATATTATCTATACGTACTATTAAAATTAATGTGAAAGTGCATCTGTTTGTCTGTTAATAATGAAATGGTACTACTTAACCGATTTTAGCGACAATTCGTGCAACTTGCTCCAAATGTCGCTACAATCTTGGCTTGCAACTTTACTCTGATCCCAGAGATCTGAGTTCCCACGCAATAAAAACAAACTAAATCCACCCAGAGTCGGGGGTGTTAGGCTACTGGATTGCATACCATATAGTCAACAAAACAAAAAATGTTTGTCCGTGCGTAGTGTGTTTTCTCCCGAACGATATTAGATCAGCCTAAACTCCAAAAGTACCGTGAAAAAAGTTAGAATTGTAAAAGGAGACATTTTATTTGAGAACATTATCCAAATGAAAATGCGCCAGCACTACAGTCTAAATGTTAATCTTCTATTTTACCCCAAGAGCTATTTAATTCAGTTGAACGGGCGGCCATGCATCAGGAGTGACCCAGTGCTTCATTTCAGGCCATTAAGAGGACACTCCATTTAATGCGAATAAGCAATTGGCTCTAGCCTTTTAGTGCTCTTGCCAGGTAGTAAGTAACGAGATTATTGCGTATATTTTACTACTAGCTGATGCCCGCGACTTCGACCGCGTAGCTTATGGTTTTTTGGTTCCCGCGGGAACCCTTTAATTTTCCAGGTTAAAAAGTAGCCCGTGTCATTCTCTGACGCCTAAACTATCACTATGCAAAAAATCGATACCTTGCTGTGTGAAAAACAGAACTATCCCTCGGCAACCGTACATTTCTTTAGGATAAAAAGTTATGTGCCTAGTTAGTCTAGTAGTATTCTAGACTATAACCTAACTCTGTGCCAAATTTCATCCAGATCCATTCAGCCGTTGGGGCGTGATTGAGTAACAAACATCCATACATCCATCTATCAAAACTTTCGCATTGATAATATTAGTATAGATATGTTAGTAAACTTGAAGCGAACTATGTTCTTGTACCTTATTATAATTAAGTACTCTACAACAACATTTCTGGATAAATTGGCATGAAAATAGTCATACGTGTTTTTTACTGCACTGTACATAAGCAATCCCCAAATTCAAGCTACAAATATAGTCCGCGCGCGAGCTCTGAGGAATCCTATGGAATGTTAAAGTAATGACCTAGAGTTGTTTAAAGTGCAAAACAATACTGCTATCGCAAAATTACACGCGTCAAGCTCGAAACTAGTACTGGGAGCGAGCTGGCGTACAGCCGTCGTTTCTTCAGACCCCGATTCCTCGGAGCTCGTGCGCGGACTTTTAGATAATAATATTGAAATGCGGTCAGTCATTTAGCCCGTAAAGTTGGAAAGAGTTGTTTCTTTAGACTTTATAAATATATTTATTGAGATATATATGTCACCGTACAAGATTGTAAAAACCGTTAGATTATAATCTAACTCGCGAAATTGCAAACTCTCGAAAGATTACAATTTAACGCATTATTTTTCGGTAGATTTTAATCTGTTATGTATATTAACCCGATAGAACTTGCGGCCGCGCACTGCCTTATTATTTATGTCAAACCCTAACCTAACCTACAAGAAACAGACAAGAAACGTAAATATAATGAATATTTCAAATATTTACACTCAGAACATTGAACTCAGTTTACAATTTCACGAGTTAGATTAAAATCTAACGGTTTTTACAATCTTACGGTATATACCGTATATTTATATATATATATATATATATATATATATCTAAACATATAAATATACCATACTATATTCTTTAGTCTCCTCGCAAAAGACATTGTACTATTGATTAATAATGATTACAAATACTTACTAATATTATAAAGGCGAAAGTGTGTTTGTTTGTTGGTTTGTCCTTCAATCACGCCGCAACGGAGCAACAGATTGACGTGATTTTAGGCATGGGTATTATTGAGGACCTGGAGAGTGACATAGACTAACAATCCGGGACAATACGACTATAGCAAACCTATAGCAAAGTTAGTCTATGGCGTTTTTATATGGCGTTGAAACGTAATCGTTAAATGCTGCAACTAGGCCACGCCAATCTTTCGGACAGATGAAAAAAAAATTGTAACCATAAAAATACGCATTCGCAGTATAGATCGTGACTTCAATTTACAGCGTGCTCCACACGAGAGTTCTGCGCTGAAACAAGCAATAAATTCACGTGTCACAGCGATACGATATCGAATAGTTTTTCATGATAAAATGGAGTTTCAGTGCCGTCTTAATGGCAGAAATGAAATACTAGGCCCGCCCTGATACATGGCCGGCGCTCGTTCTACAAATTGAAATAGGACTCTCGAAATTGAAACGGAAATTTCTTTACAATGAAAACTGGCAATTGGAACAAGACTCTTGAAATTGCTTGCTAGCTGATGCCCGCGACTTCGGCCTCGTGGTTTAAGTTTTTTTTATTCCCGCGGGAACTATTTAATTTTCCGGGATACAAAGTAGCCTATTTATTATTCCAGACTATATTCTATCTCTGTGCCAAATTTCATTCATATCCGTTGAGCCGCTCTGGCATGATTGAGTAACAAACATCCACCCATCCAAACATCCAACATCCAAACTTTCGCATTTATAATATTACTAGCGGTCGCTCGCGACTTCGTACGCGTACAATTTCTGATTTCCTATGAGATTTTCCCGCTGCAAAAGGCCTACTAACTTATAGCAGCTATATAGCATTGGTAAATTTTTATTATTTAAGGGCCGATTTTTCAATCCTCAGATAAACGACTGGATAACTATCGTGAGAATAATCTGTGAATTTCTATGAAGTAATAATCTTATCTGACAGTTTATCAGTGGATTATAATTTTTCAACTTTTCAATCACTTTTTAACCAAGGGATAGTCATCTATGGTCTTTTCGAAGCAACTCCATACTAAATGTGTGCGAGCGAGATAGACACATATATCATTCAATGCATAAGACTGGGAAAGGACGTTTGTTTATCAAATGACGTTTATCGCAAGAATTCATAAGCTCGAATTTGCGCTATTTTCATTTCGTGATTGGTTTAGTGTTTATTTTATTTTGGACAGGTTCCCACTTAAAAGTGCTTTCTTGTAAATATGGAGCAAGTAAAGAAACGTGATAGTGCGTCAAACTTTTAAAAGTCGGAAGTAAACTTATTAACCTAACTTGTAACGAAATACCGGTCAATATCTATACTATATATTATAGTCCCATTCTCGTAGTTCTCGCGAGAACGGAATGAAAATTGATAATTCTGAATGAAAGAATAATATTATAAAAACTAGGCACATAAGTCATAGATAACTATTAGCTATTTATTATAACCTAAAAACTAGAAAACGTCATAACAAACAGGCAGATAGCCCTTTATTCGGCTCTCAAAGAAGCAGATAAATATATTCGTCCGTTACAGACTTTATTCGACAGTTAACTCCTATCTGTCTATTGAGAAATACGAATTTGCGCTATCCATCGAATATCTACTATCTAGTCGTTTATCGGACGATTGAAAAATCGGCCCTTAGACTAATAAGGTCTTCATGCTGACTTCAAAAACTTATAACATTCATGCAAACTTTCAACCCCTATTTCACGCCCTTTGGGGTGGATAATCGTAATCTATATTAAATTGCTTATGCAGTTTATTATTACTTAAAACTAGTAACCTTAAACCTGATTTTCAAGTCTCTAACTACAAAAACATAGGACTTGCATACAAATTTTCAACCTTCATTTCGCCCTCTATGGGGTCGATTTTCATAAAATTGCTTATGCAGTTTATTATTGCTAAAAACTAATAACCTTTATGCCGATTTTAAAATATCTAACTTCAAAAACCCCCTTCAAACTTTCATGCAAAGTTACAACCCCCATTTCACCCTCTGTGGGATAGATTGTCCTAAAATTGTTTATATACAGTTTATTAAAGTCTCTAATTTTTTAAGATTTTAAAGTCTCTAACTTCAAAAACTTGGGAGCCCTTATGTAAGCTTCCAAACCCCATTTCACCCCTATTGGGGTAGATTTTCGTAAAATTGCTTACAGGTCTTTATTATTTATAACTAATAACTTAATTGCTAATTTTCATGTCTCTAACTTCAAAAACAAGATTTTCATATAAACTTCCTACCCCCATTTCAACTCTTTAGGGGTGAATTTTCTCAAAACCGTTTCTTAACTGATGTCTACACCATAGAAGGAACCTGCCTTCCAAATTTCAAGTTTGTATGCTTTATAGGCCCTGAGATATCGTGATGAATCCGTGACCTTTCGCTTTAATATATAAATAGATATATTATATAATAATATAGAAATATAGATTTACCATCTACCCAGGTATTCAGAAAATACACGATCGTATAAAACCATTAGATGACAATTTCAGAAGTGAGGGCTTATACCCTAACAATTAACCTGCCAATCAAACCCTATGCATCACTGTTTCTATTGCGATGTGTTAAAATATCCTTCTGACAAAGCTATTTTACCATGTCTAACAAAATTTAAGTCTTCAAAAATAAAACAGGGGCGTGATAAGTAGATTTCAAGGAAAACGATTTTTAATTTAACTTAATCATGTTCTGAAAAGGGGAACACAAAGTTAAAATCAAAATCATATCATATTAATTCATACTAATGTTATAAATGCAAATGGGTGTATGTTTGTCCTTCAATCACGCCGCAATGGAGCAACGGATCGACGTGATTCCGTGAGGACCTGGAGAGTGACATACTTTTTACCCCGGAAAATACGAAAGGAGTTCCCGCGGGAATCAAAAAACTTAAACCACGTGGGCGAAGTCGTGGGCATCAACTAGTGAAAAAACTAAACAAATAATAGGCAGATATAAAATGCGTGGAAATCTCCACAGGTTCTTAAGAATTTCACTTGAAATCAACGTAAAACCAACTTTTTTAAAGGGTTTATTAACATCGTAAAAAGGGCCTTTATCATAGCGACGCGAAAAAATTAATCTTCATATCTCGGCCATTACAAAAACTTTCAGATTTTCGCTTGTTCTTTCTCAAGAAACCTTTGTTTCACGAATATTAAAATTTTTAAGGAAAAAAGTTTGTACAACAAAGATGATACATTACGAGTACGCTCCTATTTTTGTCTAACCATGTTTTTTTTTTATTTTACTACAAATTAGCTACAGACTGCAGTGATGGTACCTAATCAAAGATACCAGCGGGCTAGCCGCTAACAGTAATATTAGACCCATCACATAAACATCGCGTCGGTTTTTTAATGTCCGAAAATTGCGTCTGTACCTATATTTTCTTCTTATGTTAAAAGGTCACTACTCTACCAAAGCTTAAATTAATGGACCATAATAATCTTTCAAGCACAATTATAACAGTTTTACTTTAAAAATAAATAAATTTAAAAGCTTTACAAGGTGCCAGATTTAAAGCACAGTGTTCCTGAGACATCATCAAATCACACTCGAGTGGTAAAAGTGGAAATAACGAATTGAATTCAGCTGCATTACCGCTCTGGGACCGTATAGCTTCATGAGGCTTGAAAATTAAATTCATATCGAAATTGCTGAGATGGCTCGAATACAGTTCACACACATACCGATACAGAAAACAGATGTTAGTGTACGAGAGAATTATTTTATTAGATATACTAATTCATTCTTATTTTATAAATGCGAAAGTATGTCTGCTACACTTTAACGGCCTATCTAACGGAAATTGTGTATAGAGCAGGTTTTATCATGGGGTATCATAGGCTAAGTTTATATTCCAGAAAATTATGGAGTTAAAAAACCGAGAATCAAAACAACTTAATCCACGTGGACGAAGTTGCGGGCGTCATCTAGTATTATACATAAATGTGAAAGTGTGTCTATCTGCCTGCTACGTTTTCATCGCCCATCTGTTCAATTGTTTTTGACGAAATTTGGTACAGGTAGATTCCATCCTGGAGAAGGATATAGGCCAGATTAAACATATTCCAGAAAATCAAAGAGTTGCCACGGGATTTTACGAAATCCTAAATACAGGCGGATGAAGTCCTGGGCATCCAGTATAACATAATATTAAAGAAAGTTTTACAAGTGGTACAAGGTAGATAAGTATGCCTGTCTCGAAGTACGTTCTTTGCCGAAGGTCTTCGTAACGGAAACGCATAGTATACGTTTTCTACGACAGCTGAAGTAGCGATACGCGATGTAGCGCGACAAGTGGCGCCGCATGAGTTCCGTAGACTCGGACGACTGCCAACTTTAGAATTTGTTACAACATGTATTTACTCAAAAATGTTTACCAACTTGAATCAATAAACTTGCTACACGCAACTGCTCTTGCAAACAACATTATTTTGTGTACGAAGTTTTCATGGAAGTGTGATTTGTTATACATAGGTACTGCAAATATATCGTATTTACATCTTTAGAGCTATATGTATATATATATAATTTTTGAAATATTTTCCTGAATGGGTTGCAAATTTAAAAGCCTTGTTTGAATGATTCCTTCGCTTCGATGAAACCGTGTACACACGATGATGGTAATTAATGCAAGAATTTTTTAAGCAAGTACAACACTATACAAAGTTTCAATATATAAGTATGGCATTTTATTAAATGCTCAATTCATTCTTGAGAATTGCTTAAGTCAATCGCGATAGTCCAGACACAGCAGCGTGGCGCTTGGCTTTAGTATTATAAAGTTTTATTAAGGAAAAATTCAAGACAAAACATGAGACCTAATGAAAACCGTAGTAAAACATGCGGTTGTTCTCTAAACTGAGAGATGTACAAAGTCGAACAAGGTCTTAATATTAAGTTTCTTTAAGAATTCTCCATTCTGTTCTTTTAAAAGTTACCTCTAGCTCTTTACAAAACTAAGTTTAATATAACGCAAGTTGAGTCGCTAAAATGAGCGTAAGATGTCCCTTACAACGAGCGGGAGAGTACCTAACTACCGTTAAAGTTGGTTGAACGATATACAATTCCTTGTTATTATTAATGTCTCATGTAGCTCGCACAAAAATGTCATCTAAGTAGAGTATAATAATAATACGGAAAACGTAGCTCGCTATTAGAGTCTTCAATAGGACTAGTATTACGGATGCGTAATAACTTTAGCCCGCCAACACGCATTGGAGCAGCGTGGTGGGTCTAAGCTCTAGTAGCCTCTCTCCTATGAGAGATGGAGGCCTGTGCCCAGCAGTGGGACGTTAATGGGCTGTAGTGATGATGATGATGATGATGAATAACTTTTCCGTAAGCTGAGTTATGGAATGAGTTTTTACGGATTAATCTGACCAAGCTTTATTGTAACATGAGTTAAGCGTTTAATTTTGTACGGATGAAAGGACGCTAACGGATGTTTGTTGGTCTTTTGGTCGAGTTTTCTGACATAGTATCTTCAATCATATCGCAACGGAGCAACCGATCGACGTTATTTTTTACAAGGAATTTCATCCTATAAAAATATATTTTTAAAGCCACGCAGGCGAAATTGCTTACATTGGCTAGATAATTATATCTTATCTGGGCATAACAGGCTCCCGTAAAAATAATTTGAAAATAATTATAAAAGGAATCTCTAATCTGTGCATAATAATTTGCAATGAAAGCTTGAAAACGTATGACTCGGTCATAGATAATATAGGTCATAGCCATAGAAGCCGTAAGGCCAGTAAGCAAAAAAATATCATACAGTTTGCTGCGGAAATTAAATGAATGTGTAATGGATAGAAATATCAAATATGAATATTAAATAACGTTTTTTTTGGAATTGTGAATTGTAACACTTACCTTAAAAGGAAAATTATACAGTGCCAAACTAATAAAACTTTCGATGTTAACTTAATAGTAATCAAGACACGCGGAAGTGTGTCCAGCCAAAGTTCAAAAAAACTGGCGAGCAGCACCGTGTGTAATATTACACGAACCATTTGGAGCCACTTTTGACCCCCTCATAACTCAAAAACTATTTCACATAAACATGTCAAATTTGGCGCATATATTGAAACCCGTGAGGTACATATGTGCTTCAAATTTCATAAGCACACCTCAAACGGTTATTTAGATATAAACGTACAAAATCGTAATTTTTATGCTCTACCTAGGTATACATCAAAACTCTGACACGGGGCATACTACCATTGTTTAAAGCCGTATTATTTTAATATTGTTGACGTCTATGTTCTAGTGTTATAATCATTATTTTAAGGACGTCAAAGTACGTGACATTCAACCGTTATTTTGAAACAATACTGCTTTAAGCGGTGGTAGTAACTCCGCCGTCCACTTCCTGCGGCAACTTGCATTACATTCTACGCATAGTGCATGCACAACTAAATAAAACAAGAGTTGTTAAGTAAAAAAAAACTCCGATTACATAAATCATACTGCAGGTCTTTGTTTAAATTCGCTTTTTTGTGTTGTTAACTATTGAAAACGACACATAATTATTATTTTAATGTAAATAATAATGAATAATAATATAGTTGCATTAAAACCTTACCTTCGTATTCATGCATTTTGTGCAACGAAACGTCATTGACAGAAAAGAAGAAGAAACGTATTTGAAGTCGTCAGTTCAAGCTGTCAGTCATTGTGATTTGTATTCATTGTTTATAGTGGTTTTAGTGATATCGACTGTTTACTGTGCTTGTTTTCAATGTTTCACTAAAAACTTTTGATTTTGAACTTTTGCAATCAAAATTGATGAGATGTAGACCATTGAACTTGGCACCCATTTAGATCTCACTTCTTTTGTCGCTGAAGTCAACAACCAAGACGTATATATCACAATTTTGAACTTGGCTCTCATTTTACATTTATGTTTTGATGGGATAAATTATCTACACGACAAGTGACCGTGACGACACTACAACGGGGACAAAGATATGCATAAGACAGGTGAGGAACGTGCTCTGCAAGTCGGACGCCAGAGTTTTTTCTATGAAAAGGCCCATCTAGTATCTACATATATGTCGATGCTATTAGGTAAGGGAATGTTGTCTACACCATGGAGCAACTTGTAAAAATATCTTAGCACAAGATTCAACAATTGCAACGCCAGGAAGGAAGTATTGTTTGCACTAATAATAAATGTATCTGATTTTTTAAGATATTTCTCCTCCTGTCGGATTTGTCACGCCCTATCTTGGTTTCACAATACAGGCCCAAAAAAAAACGGTTTTTTTAAAAATCCACAACAAGCAGTCTAAGATGGTAGCGAACTAACCTGTTAGGGGCATGGGAGTTATATGTAGGTAGGGTGGTAACTACCACCACAGCCAAAGTGTCCCACCAGATCAGACTAGAGACAATTAAGCCATTTTAAATCCCATATCCCATATCTTTCGAGGATTGAATCCGAGACCTTCCACTAATAAGACCACCGCAACCTACTGTTTCAGGAGGGTCATCAACGCATTATAAGGGACACATTCTGTATGTCCTAGATTAATTATGATTTTAGACTAATGATTTATGTCGTTATGGACTAAACGCTTGTTTAGTGTTAAAGAGGACGAGTAGACGTATCTGTTCTTGTATTATCGTTGTCTGAGGTACGGAATCTTTTGAAGTTTTTTTTCAGCCTTACTATTTATTTGAAGTGGTACTAACGTAAGCCCTGGCGGCCATTGCCAGAAGGTTATATGCTCAAATTCCACTTCCGATTTAAGATTAAGCTTCTACCCGACGTCAAGACCTTTCTTTGACCTTTCTTTTTTGACCGGAAGATGTTGTGGTGAATTCAATTGAACGAGTAGAATATTACTTCCCGAGTTTCGATCGGTATCAAAGCCATTATTTCCTTCACGTATAGCTGTTTCATAAAAAGGGTTGTTCCCTTAAAAAGTGAATTTTTTTAAACTGTACGAACTAAAGTTTCGTGGCTTAATTTCGACATAGGATTTTATTCATAACATAATTTTATCTTGCTCAGTTCAAAAGCCTTTTGATTAACCTGTATTTTAAAAAATCGGAGAAATGTCGGAAAAATCGGTGTAGGGTGTAAAAAATACGCGCCATATTGAAAACCTCCTTCTTGTTTGGAAATCGGTATGGTATGCTTTATGTTTGTTTCTTATGTTTTTAACTACTTATTATTTGTCTACAAAAGTATGGGCGAAGAGAAAGGTTTATCAGTTGCGGCGTGATGAAGGACAAACCAAGACACACCTATATAAAATACTTGAGCGGAAACACACTATGGACAGAACAGGGACGCGCGAAGGGAAAAAAGGTTTTGTCCTGTCCTGGGCAGGACCACATAAAAGGTCGCGTGCGCTGTTTGTTTGCTATATAGTTTCACGACCTCCATGGCGCAGTGTAGAGCGCTGTTATCTTAACGTGCAGAGAACCCGGGTTCGATCCCAGGCAGGGTCAATTTGGGAATTTATAATTTTTGAATTTTCCCTGGTGTGGCCTGGTGGAAGGCTTCAGTCGTAGCTAGTTACCACCCTACCGGCAGAGACGGGCCGCCAAGCGATTTAGCGTTCTGGTACGATGCCGTGTAGGAACCAATTAGGGATATAGGTTTCATATAACTCCCATGCCCCTAACAGGTTAGTTCGCTACCATCTTAGCATCATCAGGTGAGATCGCAGTCAACGGCTACCTTGTTGTGGATAAAAAAGAAAACAGTTTTTTTTGGCCCTGTTTTGTGTACGGACATACTGTTATTGATAAAATAGTGGGAAAGACAATTTCAAAGCATCGTTGTTATTATTGTACCTAACGTGTCTGACCAAACAAAAGACTGCCGAACTGAAATAACAGTGTTGTTGACACAGCACAGTTCAGCTATTATTGATGAAAGTAATTTATTGCACTGGATGCTCCATTCTAAGAGAAATGGAAATGGAATCTCAATGAGATTACAGACCCTAAAATTTATAGCCTTCGCCCCGGAAACATTGCCGACTACTTACCTATTGATTTTTTTGAAGTACAACATTCGAATGAAAGGAAAATTTTGTACGCTTCACTAACATAATAAGCCGAACTTTTTTGTACTTGTAAATGTTTATGTTACACATCGCATAGTAACTTATTCATTTTATTATCATTGTCTTGGAGAAATTTACTTAAAGATTTAAAAAAAAATTCTCAGGTACTCCAGTCAGGAATTCAACCCGCACTTTTTCTCGAAATCGAATCGAAATCGATTGAATAATTATGTTATCAGAAAGAAATTATGTAATGAAACAATTAAAAAAAAACATCCATATTTAAGTTTGCAAATTGAGCTCGCGTGGCTTCTACGACCTGTAAAATAAAATGGCTGCCTGAAATATTCCAATATAAAACACGATCTAGGGTAAAATCACGCTACTTTACATTTCCTTGAAGGGACTCGTGACCGCAATCTGCGAATTAGTTACGCTCGAAATGAGGAGAAAACATTACGACCCATATAATGCATTATAGTAAATAGTTGACATTTAGTTGTTTTGTGAAGTACAATGGGTATAAAAATACAAAAAAAATACGTTAATTTTAAATACTTTTCCTTACCTGTTGTATTACAGGCAATTGTGACGTCTTTTTTATCCTCTACAAGTTAATCCGTGACTGCAATCTCATCTGATGGTGAGTGATGATGCAGTCTAAGATGGTAGCGGGCTAACCTGTTAGGGTTCTGGCTGTTATTTTAAACCCATACACCCCTAATCGATTTCTACATGGCGTCGTTATGTTTAATCACTTGGCGGCACCTACTTTGCCGGTAGGGTAACTAGCCACTTATTCAGTAATAAAAAAGTCCTAAAGTGACCAGGGACTGAAAAACAGATTCATAAAGGTTACAGAATTATAAGTGTTACAGGTTGAATTGATAACAGAATCAAATCTGTATCCGTTTTCAATGTGTTATTAAATCTGTTAAACCAATACTTATATTTCTGTAACAGAAATGAAAGTGTCTAACACTCTTTTAAAGTGTAATCGGTATAGCGACGTTGCCAAATTTACTGTTGTCTATACACCGATGGTCGCAATTGTTTTAAGAAAAATATGGCCAATCTTGTGTCAGTGTGTGTTAAGTCCAATGGAGTTAGAAGACCGCGTTTTCACACTATGCAATTTGTTAGGGCGATACATATACGATACGATTTAAAGATAAAACACTTATTAACAGAAATAAACGGTTACAGATTGATTAGTTTACAGTATCATTTCTGTTTCTGGTGTTTTTTTGTTCTAACCGTGACCTCCCACGTTAAGGCTGCTTAACAGCGCTCATTACTGCGCTAGGGAGGTCGTCAAAACGTATGACAAATGTGATAGTAGTAGCGGGACTAGCCTCGTGGTTCGTCTTCATATTCCGGGGTCCGCGGTTCGCATCCCTGGCTTAGCAAACTTTTCTGAGTTAGGATTATGTGTTTTAAAACATCTCTCCATTCTCAAAGGTACGTTGAAGGTTGCCAAAGCACTCTCGACCAGCGTAGTGTTCAGCTGTAGTAGTGTAACACGGGTTGAGACTTGAGATGATGACGGAGATGAGGATTTCAGTAGCGAGCTTCTAGGTTAATATTTCCAAGTTAACGCTAACGATACGTTATTAAATTGCCTGTAATATAATTAATAATTAATTGGATGGGAAAACATTGAGAGGAGATTTTGCATCTCCTTACTCATCTAAGGCCCGCTTGCAGAGACGCCGGGTTACGTTTAATAAAGTTGTAATTTTGACAGATGTTTTATACGAGTTATTTTTTTTTTATCTATTTGGGACTTTTGTTCGACACGGATATGAATTCTGTCAAAGTAGCAGCTAACTCTGGATTAAAAGGATTACCTGGCGTTTCTGCAAGCAGCCCTAATAGACATTCGGCACTAGGACTATGAGTGTAACTTATACTATTTATATGTAGAAGAGAAACCCAAAGTGCATCTTATATCATAAATAACATTAGTGAATTCCCACTTCAGTCAGTTCAGTCAGGCACAATATGTTCTAATAAGTAGGTATACCTACATTCTTATAATAAACCCAAATTATTGTAATAAAAATTTATCCAATATTTATTGGATTAAAACATAAAATGGACATTTATACATAAAATGGTCCACCCCTTTTTTTTTTTTTTTTTATTTATTTATTTATAGCTTGGACGTCAATTTTTTTATTTATTTATTTATAGCTTGGACCTTTCAAGGAAAATCAAATTTTTCAAAAGCAAATAATTATACTTAAAAGGTCCTCGTAATTTATAATTATTATGAAACAAAATCACTTTATAAATTCAGGAAGAACACTTAAGAAATATTATTTCCTTGAGATTATAGCCTTTAATTTCTTATTTATGAGATCAAAGTAAAAAATACCCAACTTCTACATCTTCGTTCGAAATGATTTGATTTTCTTCCAGGAATGTCGTCTGAAGTCCAAAAAGTACTCCGTTAAGGATAAATCCTCAGATAGAATAATTAATCAGGTACCTATCTACCAGTAATTCTACTATAGAATAAAAAAGAAACTTATAAGGAATCTGCTTAGTAATTAACTAGCGTTTGCCCGCGACTTCGTCCGCGTGGAATTAGGTGCTTAAAAAAAGAAATAATTACAAAAAAACTGGGAAAAACATAAAATTCTTCATTTTTCAACGAAATCACAAATACCAAGTTTCATGGTAATAACTTGAACCGCCCATTTAACCTTCTCTATCGTAGAATTTCTTAAATTTCTTCCTTAGTACACCTCTAAGGTGTTCGAGGAATATTCGTTCAAATTTTCTAATTTCTAGGTTCAGCCGTTTCGGCTGTAGGTTGTCTGTCAGTCACTCAGGACAAAGCTTATTAAAGTTATCGATTAATCTTTGTTTTCTCTAAAATCTAAGTAGATCTACGTAGATCTACGTCTCCATTATGCTGCAGACAGACGGACAGACAGACACACTGTCTGCCACTGTCATTTATTATAATATTAGTATGGATCTGAAAAATATTGTTTGAGCTTCAGTGAAGATGTGAGTATACTGTATACAGTATACTCACATCTTGATTGCTATAGCAACGATCCAAACAAGGCTTCTAAATAAACAAACACCTTTATCCTTTGACACAATGTATCGCACCTGAAGCAATTTAATTTCACATATCAATCCAGTAAGATCACTAACATTCGAGTTCTCGAATACGCCTGAGAATATAGTCGTCGACAAGAATAGTTCTGTCTGCTTTTGAAAGTATTGTTTCAAAATTTGATATCGAAGTATTGTCTCCTGTGAGCACCGTGTGAAGCTTGGAACCATACAGAGATGATCTTCATAGAGTTGAATAACTAGGCGGTACTTTTTGTACAAAATAACAACTGAAGCTCTAAAATATTTGTTTGAAAATATATTATAATAACATGACAATTTTGCTGCGGTAGTCGACAGGTTTTGAGTTATTTGATATTACGCAATCTTATAAAATAAATATTATACAAAGCGGATGATCACTGTTTCGCAAATATACAGTAGGTAAATCATTAGGAAAATTACATATTATACCAACGAGAGATTGCAGAAGAACTGAGTGACAGCATTGGAAATACAACTTTAACTTTCCAAAAAAATTGTGAGTCGACTTACGAACGAAAAGTGTTACCATGGAAACCTAAACATAACGTAACGTAACGGAGAAAGTTGAATTTTACTCCCCATAAGTTTTCATACCCTAGGCTTAAAATATATGAAAATCGATTCTTAAACTCCAAAAAGATTCCGACACACAGTGGCGAAAACCGACTCACAGCCACTATGTAGATCAGGGCACCTGAACTTCTTATTAGTAATCTCATAGGCTCATAGAGCCTATGCACACTGTATATTTTGTGCGTACAGATGAAGCGATACCACAGAATAGGTAGGTATAGGTAGGTTAGTATGGCGATACTAACGCGCGCCTGATTCGTGACGTCAGTTGCGGCCAGAAACCTCTACATACGGTTACAAATTCAGACGCGCGTTTATAAAGATACAAACGCGCAGACACGTCGATACGATATGCGCTTTGGATGTGCGTTTGTCCTATTTACGTACCAGGTAAAGAATATTGTGTGTCTATAAAATCGCGCGTACAATGCGATTCAGACGCGCTGTCTACGCCCCACATGGGCACGTTTGAATAGATAATATGTCACCCTAAGATTGTAAAAACCGTAAGATAACCGATAATCTAACTCGCGAAATTCTAAACTGTCGAAAGATTACAATTTTACGCATTATTTTCCGGTAGATCTGATCTGATAGGTATTTAAACCCGATAAAACCTAACTTCTTGATTGTTTATGTCGAACTCTAACCTAACCTACAAGAAAGAGACAAGAAAACGTAAATAAAATGAATATTTCAAAAATTGACACTCAGAACATTGAACAGTTTACAATCTTTCGACAGTTTAGAATTTCGCGAGTTATATTATAATCTAACGGTTTTTACACTCTTACGGTGACAGATACAAATGCTACATATACTGATCATTTTTGAACTGAATACGTATAAAATATGCCGCGTGCATAGGCTCTAAGGTCTTGGTTAAGGCTCGTATGCATTGATGACCAAACGATCAAAAATATTATAATACTGCTCAACTTGTCCAACTATATTATTGTGCTAGCTAGACTGTGCTTTATCAGTGACTGGTTATTGATGTCATTAATTTGACGAAACATTTCCACTTGAAAGAGAGTAAAATATAAGATCACGCAATATACACCGCCTTAGTATTTATGATCCCGCCCGAAACTTTCCATGACTATAATTTTTCTTTGGAAAAATATTTATTACCAAGCTATTTACGTAATACTAAACAAAAACTGTAGGATTAATCATACAAATATGATTTGTTTTCTAGCCAGCTTGTAGGTATTCTTATTACAAAATAGAAGTGTGTGATTAGATTTATGATACTAAACATTCAAGGCAACGTCTAGGGGTCTAATGCAAGCGGGTTCTAGGGTAGCCCGATTGCAGCGACCCATACCGGGTCTTATTGTGAATGTAAATCATTCGGAGAGCAAGGCGCGTAAAATTTCTATCAACAGTCAACCGCTCAAATAAATGCTTTTATTACAAATTTACATATTTACTCCCCACAATTTTATTTTTGAGTCTGATCTATGCTCTAGATTGATGAGGAGAGTGGTGGCTTTTAAATAAAACCGATTAACTTAAAAACATTTTTTACCTATTTTATAATAATAGTACTAGATGATTTTGATTCCCGCGAAAACTTGATCCTCCTTGATTTTCCTGGATACCCTAGTGAAAAGTACCCTATGATACAATCTACCCCTGTACCAAATTTCTTCAAAATCGGTTGAGCATATGAGCGATGAAAGCGTAGCAGACAGACACACTTTCGCATTTATAATATTGGTATGGATTTAATAGAAGACAAATAAATGACGTAGAGTCGCTTAACTATTACTAAATAATATTATGTTTTGAATCTCAAAAATCGCAAAATATGAGCGGAGCCGAGAGAGCTGCAGTGCGGCCTTATAACCTTGTTCAAAATAAAAATTCCACCCGAGAGAAACGAGCAGATCCGGTATTTATGTTTTCTTCGAGCACCTAACCACAAATGCTCGAAGTAAAGCATGTTGTTTGTAAGTACGGATAGGCACATATTATAAGCTCACAATAGAGTGTTGTTGACACAGCAACGATGCGGTGTTATTGATGGCAATAATTTATTGCACTGGACGAAGCAACTCCGAGGGGAATGGAAATAGAATCACGCAAAATACACCGCCATGGGATTTACGATCTCCTCTCGATTCAGTGATGGCTTTATCTTTTCCGTAGGAAAAATCTTTATTTGCAGGTTGTCTGAAAAAAGATGTAGGCAAAATTAATCCTTGCTTGTTCTTCAAATCAAATATCGAATTTACACTAACCACTTGGCCATACTACGAAGTTCATACACACTACACTTTGACATGGTTTAATATACGCCTTATAGTCGCTGCAATAGATATATTTTGAAGCAATCAACGTATCGTCGTCATCTCAACCCATATACGTCTACTGCTGGATGACCGTCTCCACAGGATACGCTTTTGTGCCGCTTGGTTCAGGCAGCTCCCAGTTACTCACTTGGGACCGTCCATCCACCTAGTGCGGGGCTTTCCAACGCGGTGCTTTCCGGTGTGAGGCTGCCATTCGATCACCTTAATGAGACCTTCATAATTGTCATTTTAAAGATCAACTAAACTGACAGATATCATGTTTCTGCAACAAAAATAAATAAGAAATACAATTTCAATAAAACTCGCCCTTTTAATGCGGGTTATATGAAAAGTATAGTGTGTGACTATACTAATTAATAATTATTATAAGTAACACATTGCACACTCAATTAACAGATCCTTTAAAATCTCTTTTCGGGTTGCCGTTTCTAGTTTCTATGAAGTGATCTAGTGAAGAATAATACATGATGTTGCTCGCTAGGGTCATGTGTCAAAATGCAGGGTCGGCGTGCCCTCAAACCCTTTCGGTTCTTCGAATAAAATGCATCCTTACTAATACAAATCCATACTTGGAATTATATTACAATTAGGGACTCTTTGAGCTATCGATGTTTATACATAGGTGTGATATTCTTAAACGTAATTGGATCCACTGCCGATTCTCGTTTAGAGACTACCATCTTCATGATATTATTTTGCGATGGACTGGAGCTTTGTAATTTCATCCAAATGGACGTAGTGGAAGTAGTTTACGATAGTCCCCTGGATGCAACTTATTTCTTTAAAAAACATAAAAATTGTTAATTAGGCCGTGAAAAGTTTTAGACAGATATAGTACACATTATTGCTTTTTTAATGCAAATGTATGTCTTTAAGTACCCCCTCATCTCATAAAATATACGTGTTTATTGTTATGTTTGACTTTGATTGACCAAAAACTGAACGAAATATCTATAAGATCCAGTTGATGGTGGACGAACGACGACGACGACGACGATTATAGGCATTCGAGCAAACGTCCCTTCACTTCTAAAGGTATTACACAAAGGTGAGCGATATACAATTCCTGGCAACAGTATAAATTTTACGCAATTAAATCCATCTAGGCTAAGTTCTATTATTATTTTCGACTTGTATTCTGAGTGAGCTATTTTGGTATGGAAGACTATTGGAATGAATATTATGTTCCGTCCTTTGAGTAAATGTTCTATCGCTTGCCCGTCCATAATAAATCACAGATTTACGCACAACTAAATACTTGAACTTGAAAGAAAGTTACATGAGAGTCTGACATAGAATGAGAAATGAATATATAATCATTATCCACCAGATGATGCCCGTGACTTCGTCTGCGTGGAATAAGTTTTTTAATTCCCACGGTTTTTTAATTTCCTTTACTTTCAAAAAAGATAAAAAGGTTAGTCTAAGGTTAGTCTCTCCAGGTCTTCACTTATACCCATGCAAAAAATTACATTGATCCGTTGCTTTGTTGCGGCCTGATTGAAAGACAAACCAATAAACACACTCGCATTTATAATTATTACCTCCTATGTTACTATGGATTACTTCTGATACTATTTAGCTTTTGCTACATACTGTTGCACAGAACAAACGATTAGTAGTAAGCAAATTCCTTTTTCTGTGATATGTCTGCCCAGGTATCTGTTTGTCTTTTATCTTTTCACCGTCCATCTCTTGAATTGGTTTCATTGATTTGAGGACAGATTTATCTTATATAGCGGGAAATATAGTCCACGCCCGAGCTCCGAGGAATCCGAGGGGTCTGAAGAAACGACGGCTGTACACCATCCCCAATCGGCGCTCCATATCTAGCTCGCAGTAGCTTCAAGCAGTAGTTTCAAGCTTGACACGTGTAATTTTGTGATTAGCATGTGTAATTTTGTAATTTTGTGATGAGCAGTATTGTTTAAACAACTCTAGGTCATTACTTTAACATTCCATAGGATTTCTCAGAGCTCGCGCGCGGAATATACATAAGTTTCCTTCACCCGGGAAAATTATTGTTAAATTAATGCAAAATTTCTAATATTCGCATTACTCGTCTCACTGGGCTACATTTTCATAAAGCCTTGTAATAACGTTTCCTTGGAATTTCACTATGAACTCTTGTGAAAAGGCCGCTTTAGCTTCAAAGAAGATATCCTTGATAATAATCCTTCCAAGAATATTATTACCTATTACGAATTTCTTACGGTATTTTATCATACCTACACGTTACATACGTAACGCTCACAGTAACTAGATGATTTGTTTTTTGAGTGACCATTGAGGCGAAATTTTATATTACTACTGCATCGTCTCAACCTATAGACGTCCACTGTTGGACGAAGGTCTCCTGCATAGATCGCTTGTACCGCTTGCTCCTAGCGGCTCCCAGGGACTCTAAAGCCTATCCGTTCCTCGAGCTATGTGCCCTCCGACGGGACACGCCGACCCTGCATTTTGACGCATGACCCTACCAAGAATAGGTTAGCCCGCTACCATCTTAGACTGCATCATCACTTACCATCAGGTGAGATGGCAGTCACGGGCTAACTTGTAGTAGATAAAAAAAAAGGGCAAGACAACATCATGTATCATAGAAACTAGAAACGGCAACACAAAAAGAGATTTTAAAGGTTCTTGTGGTGATAATTAATAAGTAGTATTTAGTATAATAATTATTAATTAATATAGTCACACACTATACTTTTCATATAATCCGCATTAAAAGTGCGAGTTTTATTGAAATTGTATTTCTTATTTTTGTTAGTTGCAGTTACATGATTCTGCCAGTTTAGTTAGTTTAGTTAGTTTAGTTTAGTTTAGTTGATGGTTATAATGGCAATTATGAAAGTTTGAAATAAACAAACGTTACTCTGACAGGATCGAAAGGAGGGCTGTAACGTCATTCAGCGGGCAGAAAATCATCGGTTTTTGCCCGCTGAAAAACGTCTACGTCTGAAATTTACTAGGTTCGGATGGTTCAACAGGCATTAAAACTCGCACTTTCAATGCAGGTTTTAAGAAAACATAAATTATTGTAGAATTTAAATAACTACATAGGTACTAAAATTCTACATCAATGACATAATCAATGAAATACAAAACCAAATTCACGTTTGGCAACGAAATGTGGAAATCAATGAAATGTAACAAAATTGAATCCGCTATTGCTGCAAGAGACACACCCCTGACACGTGGCGGGACGAGACGGAAATACGAATTAGGTGGCAGGGCGTTTATTTTAACGTTTCAGATCTTGGTAAAGTAGGTATCTCTACCTACTTGTTTGATTCTTCCTTGAACATCAATTTACCAAACCTTCACTATGAACATTTAAAGTTTGGATTTATAATATTATATTCTGAGAAAACATGTGACAGCTCTCTAGTATCCATAATTATAACGTGTTAAAAGTGTGTGAATCTGCCTATCTTCACTTGGTCAATTTGGTGGAGTATGGCCTAAACCATTTTCTTTTTCTAAGGGAACCAGGACACAGTAGACGGGTGGATATGAGGATGGTGAAAAGTAAAACCCCATAGGAATCCTAGACCCCAGATTGGGTTGGGTCCCAATGAGCCATTATCCACAGATGTGATTGAATGAATGAATGAATAAATACGATAAGGTAATAATAAAAGTTATACAATAAATAGAAGTTTACCAAATCTTGGAAATTCTTTAAAGAATTTTGGTCAAAAAGTGAAATGAAAATTTGTTCGTGCAATGTGGCGGTTTATTTAAAATTCAACTTGGAACTTTGGAACTTCAGCGAATTTTTTATTTACCTTTGGACATCGACTGTTTATTTGGGTTGCCAAAGTGATAAAAATGTTTTGAACTTTTATGTCCATAAATTAGAGCAGGTAAAATATGGATTTGGCATTCCGTTAATATTATACTTTAGGGAAAAGTTTTTGGTGGTTTCACTTTTAAAGGATGAATTACGAAGCTTCCAAAACACTGTAAAGATAATTTGAAAACGTAATCATGCTTCTTTCACTTTCTTTCTTTCTGAGTTTTCACGACTTTCGATGGGCCCATATTTTTTGAAATTCTGGTGAATAGGTTGCATCCTGGGCTACTTTTTATCTAGTAATAATATATTCGTCAAATGTCGTAGATAAAAGTGCTTAAACTGCTTCAAAGGTATACTAACTCACAAAAACATTATTGTTTGAGTTTACTGAAAACTTTAAGCGTACTAAAATAATATACACACACTTTTGATTGTAACTTCCACTCACCGGGCGATGAAAAGAGTTTTTCTGAATGGTTAAATCAAAAATAAGGAGATCCTTAAATGACGAGAGTAATTGATAGTTAGAATAAGACATTGGGGTTTCAAGGGGCTGGAATGACTAACTCGCACCGGAAAGAGCAGCCTCCCGATTGTGTAAGGAAATCGTAATCGTTTTTCAAACGGATAATTCGACCTGTTTGGGGAGTTCATAAATGTCTGCATCAAGAAGCATGTATGAGTTCCTTAAAAAGTTCAAGTATTACGTTTTACGCTGTCATATAATTAGGAATTGATCAGACAATCAGCTAATCCTCCGATACGTCTTATGGATGAGCAACACCAAACGAGTGGCATAGATCCATTCAGCTTCAGTGGACGTCTATTGGTTGACAAAGACGAGGTTTATTGAAACTATCCAAACAAAACACAACGGAGATTAATACTGCTTCTTTGGTACGTGAATAGAGTCAGGCTGTTCTACGCCATCCGTTCCTGCAACAAATGGGTTTTATGAGCTATAACTTACTAGGTTAGTAAGAAAGTAGGTAATTTCATGCTGAATTAATTTTAAACCAGATCACGTTATGTCGGACGACATCACCGCCTGAGTTAATGTTATTGCAGCTCTGGTTTTATTAATTATATGCTACTAGCTAATGCCCGCGACTTCGTCTGCGTGGATCGAGGTTTTTTGGTTTCCGCAGGAACTCCTTAATTTTCCGGGATAAAAAGTACCCTATGTGCTATTTCAAATTTCAGCCAGATCCATTCAGCCGTTGGGGCGTGATTGAGTAACAAACATCCATACATCCATCCAAACTTTCGCATTTATAATATAAGTAAGATTTGATCGGGACATTTTGGAAACCACATCTGGCATTTTGGAGTTTCTATCACTATCACAGCAATATAACATAAGCAAAACTTTTTTAATCAACTACAGAATAACTTTTGACTACGATCTCACATGATGGCAACTGATGATGCAGTTCGGGCTTTAGGGGTATGGCAGTAGAGTTAAGTTAAGAGAGTTAGTTTGTTTCTTCACAGCATCGTACCGAAACGCTAAATCGCTTGACAGCATGTCTTTGCCGGTAAAGTGGTAGCTAGCCACGGCCGAAGCTTCCCACCATACCAAATGCTTAGTTATTTTAAGCTCTACGATAGCAGCCTGTAATAATTTGTCAGATTTGTTAGTTCCATTAATTTTATGATCCCTGTAAGCTGAAATATTAAAACCTGTTCAAAAATTCAAATAATATCTCTTTTCTGAATAAGTAGTGTACCAATGGAAACTCGTTTTATTCAGTAAAATGGAACATCCACTGCCATGGTCTGTCAAACGCCAATCGTTCTGCGCCGAATGGACTCGGATCCCGAAGCTAATTTTCCCACTGACTTGATAAGTAGGTAAGTGGGTAATTTCATGCCGCATTAATTTCCAAACAGATCATATGCCACTTGACATCTCAATCTGCATTTTGTGTAATTGCATTCGTAAAATTTTACGTTTAGGTTTACTCGACGTAGGTTTAACTTGCTTGCTTCTGTGCGAGCCTTTTGTAGTTATAAAAGTTGTAGTTCAAAGGTTGACTTCTAAATTAACGATGAAAAAATCGATGCTAATATTATTAATGCGAAATTACTGTGCCTGTACCTGTTTGTTGGTTACCTTTTTACGGGCCATACATGCGGATGAAGTTACTGACATTATCAAATATTAAAAACACATTTATGACAAACCGTAATTAAAGTACTCAGAAATCCCTTGTAATTATAATATTTTGATCAATACTCGATGGCGTATAAATCGACTGTTTGTTATCTGACGCTCTAATCCCTTACAGAAGAGTTAAATTTTTAATAGGAATAGCCAACTATTTATTTGATTATTCTGGAGTTACTATTGTTTTGTTCAATATCTATTACTCTGTAACCCTGTCTACCCTATTGTGTTCTCCGTTTTAACCTTTAGATATATTCACTTATATCTTGATTTATGTATCCAATTTTGTTTAATATCGATAATTACTGGAGCAACTCGCGTTGATGCTAATAATGTTAGTTAGAGTTTCCGTATTAAGCTCTCATAGAAATAGATTCCAGCCATAAAAAATACCAGCAAGCAATAGCGAAGCCAAATAAAAAAAACTTATTTCTATAAATAATTGGTATAATAGGTAGGGCCCCGGACAGGTTCGAAACAAGTCGAGCATTTTCAATTAAAGCACATAAGTTGTAGCCGGTATATATTTATAGTTAAAATGAATATCATTCACGATAGTTTAAAGGTTAAAACAGGTACCTAATAACTGTAAATCAAAGGCAAAAAAAATAATTTAACGAATTAAAAAATACGACTGCCCTGCTATATTATTTTCAGAGTTTGCCTCCATAAGAAGTGATTTGCTTAAATAGCCTTTGGAATCTTATTCACATTTTTATTAAATTATATTTGTTTGTGAATCACTGGATATTGAACTATAATGTGTTATATATTTTTGGAATCTACTCCTCATTTTCTAGATGATGATTATATAGTTAATCTTATTTTCGAAATTTTTTTTTCAACTTTAGTCTTTAATGCTATATATTTATACTATGGTAACCCCATCAATTTTTTTTTAAATTTTACTAGCCTATGTCACCCGGAATAAGCTAGGGATTCTAACGATACCTTATTTATCTAAATCGGTTCAGGCGTATAGAAGTTATGGTGGAATATACAAACTCACATACATACATACATACATACATACATACATACATGAACCCTGAAAACAATATACCCCTTTTTTCAGGCAGTCGTATAATAAATAGTATCAAAAGGCTTTTACTGTCATAATATAAACGTTGATTGCGAGAAGCGCACAAAGAAAGAGCGCTATCTATGCACGGTGTTGGGAGCTGAAACAAAGAAACGGTAAAATGTCTAGATTAATAAGTGAGTAATGAATGTGCTCGGAGTTTATAAGTTTAAATACTTTGTCACAGTGTCATGTAAAATGATATTATCAAACGTCATTAGGTAACTTGTTTTATTTCCCTCATGACAAGGGATAACAAAAATCAGCGCAAAAAGGGGTAACAAAACTAAGCACATTTTTTTGTAAAAAAGGCAATGTTGAAATTAGAAATATGGTTATAAATTACAGTTGCGCTTAAGAAATTAATAAAAATAATAGATGATGGAATTACTTATATTACACCAACAACATCTTGCGTTTCTAAACTTACTTTTTCAAATCCCGTGGGATTTAAGACCTTTTGGGATTAAGAGATTAAAAGTACTTATTGGAATAAAATAGAAAATTCATGATTGTCAGCACACAATATTAATCAAAATTAATTTTTTTGTACTAAGTTACATACTCGTACAAGGTGTCTTGATATTATGTTCGATCCTACCACAGAATATTTTTTCAATATATTTTACAGTTATATACATAAAATACGTTTAGTTAAGTTATTAGCGAATCGCAATCAAGTTAGCTTTTATGGCTCATGTAGGGTTATAATACACACAACTGGGGAACGCAGCGCTGCCCACCGAGAATGTAGCTTTAGGATGGATATGCCACCGTAAATTTGTAAAAACCGTTAGATTGTAATCTAACGCTTTTCATCTCGATATATTGTAAATAATAGGTAATACACAGCACATTACAGCTGATACTACGTGATAATTTAATGGTCAAATCTTATGTAATAACAGACATACGTTCTGATTTATAATGTTGGTATACATTATCTACCACGTAATAATAATATAATCTTTTTATTAAAAAAAATCCATTATTTAACATCAAAATTACTTTCATTTTATAATTAATTTAAGTATAATAATTCGTACTGTAATAGGTTGATGGAGATAAATAAGAGCCTATGCACAGTAAATTAATATAATTGGAATGTAAACACAAAAGTACAAAATAAACTTAAAATGAAAAAAAAACGGGTTACACGAAAAAACTATAGGTACAAGGACTAAGAAAGCGCGCGTATATCGTCGCTAGCTGGCTAGCAGCGGACTGTAGGCGCGGGCGCGTGCGCCACGCATTGGGAGAGCGGGTATAGCGGGGTGAGACGCGCGCGCGGGGAATCGTTCGACCGTTGCCATGGAAACGGTCGACGAGGACGTGCAGTTTAAGATGCCTACTATACACTCCCCCTTTTGACCTGTTATTGTGCCCTCACAACAGGTTAAACAATAAAGGTTAGGCAGACAAAGTGCACGTTGTCTTTTAGGACGAAGTGGTTCAGGCCGATCGCAATCACGATCTGCTAATACCTCAAACCAATCAGACGGCTCAGGTGTTTGCAATAAGCCATCGAACTTTTGATTAGAAGACTTATAGCGCTGACACTCTGTGCAAGTCTGGAGGGAAACTTCTTTCTTACCTTCCAAGCCTTGATATATTTTAGCCACTCCCGGATCAGCTAACTCTGACTCTCTTACGGATTCTGCATTCCAACGAGGAGTTTCTATAATAACCGTACAGACATCGCAAGCCTCCCGCGTCTGTTCGTCACAGAGCGGCCGACTGAGCGTATCAGAAAGTACGTTGAACTTACCGGGCGTATACTCCACTTGAAGATCGAATGCCTTCAACTTCATTGCCCAGCGAACCAGTCTACGTGTAGGTGACTTAAGAGTAAGAAGCCACTTTAAAGGCTGGTGATCACTACGAACGCATACCAAGTGTCCATTAATGCAGCCACGAAACTTCTCGCAGGCCCACACCACTGCAAGGGCCTCTCTCTCTGTGGTCGAGTAATTTCGTTCAGCTGCTGTGAGAAGACGACTGGCATATGCTATGGGTCGCTCTTCGTGAGGTGACTCCCCCTGGAGCAAAGCAGCGCCGAGCGCATAGCTGCTGGCATCAGTCCTCAACACAAAGGGACGGCTGTAATCTGGTTGGATAAGGATTGGAGTAAGTAACCGCTTAAGTTCTTTAAAAGCTTGGACTTGGGCTTCTCCCCACATCCATGCTTGGTTTTTTCTAGTAAGCACCGTTAAGGGTTGTGCGATTTTCGTGAAACCTGGAACGAACTTACGAAACCGCGAACAAGTCTGTAAGAAGCCCTTAATATGCTTCACAGTTGTTGGTGGTTTAATATTTTGTATGACACATACCTTAACCGGATCAGGCGAAATACCTTCTTTGAAGACACCCTGATACTGGTCAACCGGGCATGCGAGTTCAATACGCTCAGCAGGTGACAGCTTAGTACCTTCGTCCACTCTAAGCACATTCGCGGAAGCGCACTCAACGAAATTGCGAGAGGACTCACACCGAAGCGGATAAACAGCGCGAGGACGATTGGCCGTGAACCAGCTGTTCGAATCTATGTTAAAAACTAGTCGTGCCTTACGTATGAAAGCAATGCCAAGAAGTGTATCACTGGTACGTGAATGAGGAAAAATTAAAAAAGGAATAGGTACCACTAGGTCACTCTGGGCTAACTTAACCTGTACGTCCGCGAGTTTGACCTCAAGGGTACGCTCGACCCCATCCGCCAGTCTTACTGTCACTTCACTATTTCGGAAAGGGTGACGTTTATTTTGCAACCAATTGTAAAGCCTAAAGCCAGCAATGCTACGCTTTGCGGCGGTTTCAATTAAACCGGTACCACGGCAACCCAAGATCAAGAATAGGACGATCACCGGTACCCGTTACTCGTTCACCCGAAGCCGAAATGGTAGATGCAACTACCGAGTCCAACTGCGAACCCTGAGTTACACTACAATCATTACAAGTGGCATTACCTCTGAGAGACAAACATTCGTAGGTACAAAAAATATTGTTATTCTTTGACAAAATTGATCTATGACACGCAGTATCCTTAGGTCTACGCACACTACGCGGTTGATCACTTTTACGATTATTATGTTTATTACGATTATTATCGATATGATTATCACTATAAATATCGCACGAACTAAACGAGTTGCACTTCTCACAGTCTGCACGGATAAAACCATGTGATTTGCACCGGTAACAAGACAGCGGAGAATTATTATTAGAAACCGATTCACTCTTTTGTTTCAATCGAACGCAAGTTTGAAGTTCGTGTCCACCACGTTTACAATATACACATAAACTTTTACCTTTCGTGCTAGTAGTTACGTTTACCGCACGCGAGTCCGTATTTGTTGCCGGCGTCGAAGAAGACGCGCTGCCGTTGAGACGTTTCGTCGACGCTGGCCCTTCGCGCGTAGGTACGCACGGGGCGGTCGATGACACTTGCTCGACGCGGCGAGCGACGACGTCCGCGCTCGCGCCGTTTCGCGCCAAGCCGATGACTTTGGACGTAGGTACAATTCCGTCGTGAGGCCGAACTTCGGACAAAGACTCCTCAATTGCCCTGGTTTTCTCATATAACTCGTCTAAGGTGGACACTTTATTTCTCGTTAGACGATCTCGAATGTTTTTTCTTAACAAGCCGTAGATCATGTCTATTTGCATCTCTTCTTCAACTTTATATGGTAATCTAGCGATATGGGCGCGAAGACGGGCGATGAAAACTTCCGCGCGTTCCTCACTTTGGTCAGCCGCGAAAATATCTCGGAATATTTTATGCGGCGGACGAGGTACACCGTACATACTGCAGAGTTTTGATACCGCGTCATCCCATGAGCTGATGGTTGCCTTGACGCCTCGAAACCATACCGCGGCATCGCCTTCTAGGAGCATCGGTAGGCCTTTAAGCGCATGTTCGTCGCTCACATTGACACACTCATTGTATATTTTAACGGAGTCTAGGAATGCCTCCAATATCTCTGGATTATCAGCTGATCCTGCGCCACTAAATCTTGCTGAGCACTTGGCAAAGTTGCCGGAAGGCTGCACAGACGTGGACATGGTCGGCGACGGAGAAGTAGGAAGATCAGTTTGGTTGGCGCGCGAGGCCAAAAAAGTTTCCACCAACATTCGGTTGGCATCAGCTTGAGCCTGAGCGAAGGAAGCCAACAAAGACGCGATACGCTCCTCCAATCCCTCATTATGAGTCTCACTTGCACTAGCAGAGACGCGAGGCATTTTGAAAAAATGCCGGTTAGGACGCGACGCGATCACAGTTCACACACAGAAGTACTTAGTTACGCGACAGTTTTTCGGGCCACTAGTTGGAGCGCCAGTGTAATAGGTTGATGGAGATAAATAAGAACCTATGCACAGTAAATTAATATAATTATTAGAATGTAAACACAAAAGTACAAAATAAACTTAAAATGAAAAAAAACGGGTTACACGAAAAAACTATAGGTACAAGTACTAAGAAAGCGCGCGTATATCGTCGCTAGGTGGCTAGCAGCGGACTGTCGGCGCGGGCGCGTGCGCCACGCATTGGGAGAGCGGGTATAGCGGGGTGAGACGCGCGCGCGGGGAATCGTTCGACCGTTGCCATGGAAACGGTCGACGAGGACGTGCAGTTTAAGAGGCCTACTATAGTACTTAATATTTTCTACCACCAAATTATAATTCCTCGACCTCCATCCATAATAATGATTGTGGAAAAATATCGTAAGAACTCATTATACGAAATTGATGTTTGTCTAAAATATCGGTTAACTTGTTTGCGTTCGAAGGATCAAAGGGCGAAATGTTTTCTCATTTTTTACGCTGGGAAATATAATTTGATTTTCATGGAAGAGCGTCGGTAGTCGATTTGCAACTTTCTCCGACTTTGGAAGTCGAACTAATTTTTTAATTTACTTACGCAGGCTTTTACTTTGTTTATGTTGAAATCTTGCAAATTGAATAAGTTTCACGACTTTTTTATTGCGACAATCCTTCTTTTGCTGCGTGTTTGAAATATTAAGTTAATTGAATTCTAGAAATAGGTACGGTAATAGGCAATAAAGTTAAACAAGTCAATTATTTTATTATTTTACCTAGTAGCAACCACCCATAAAAAAGAAAGTAACAATTATATTTTATAGTTACTTAAAATAAAATTGCTAATATAATCATTACCGCTGTTTTATTGTGTAAGTATATTTTGAGTATGAATATTGTGCTGGTCAAGCAACTTTGTCCAAGTCAGTCAATGCAATAAATGAAATGAAATTTGAGAGAATATTTTTTAGGAACAATAAAAACCTCTATTGCAGTATATTAAAATTTAAGCAACGTAAATTAAAACTATACAGTTTTATCGCCCGCGGCTACATGATTTATAGGTTTTTTTAATTTCCGCAAGAACTCTTTGGTTTCCAGGATAAGGAATTCTTATTTATCCATTATAATAAATATAGTATTTGGATAGCATACATAGCTTCTATATAAATAACTGTGTACCAAAAATTAACATTATTTATCCCAGGGGTCTTATTGATCGGTGCTAACTGCTAATATTTTATGCATTCACAAGCAAATATAAAAATCCAGGGACTATAGTAATATTACCACGCCTACTGCCAATAGAGGAATATTTATTAAGCAGTACTTCGCATTCCACTAATGAGGCTGCTTTACCATAATGAGGTGCGAGTGCCGGTGGGCTTACTAGATATTAATACTTAATCGGACCACATTCAGTGCATAAAAAAAATCTTATTGCAGTAAAATGAAGCTTATCTTCGATTTGTAGATAGTATTATTTATTTAACTGCTTTTTTATCTACAAAAAAGGGTTCGTTGATAAATTACGTTTGTTTGAATAGATACGCCTACTACTCCTTTTTAACTACTAAAATACTATGTTTGGTTTTACTAAATATGTTTTTTTTAAACAATACAATAGAACTTAATTCAAGCTAGCCTAACCTAGCTTCTAGCCTAGCCTCCTAGTTCTATAGTATTATTTGCCTAACCTAATTAAAATATAAATCATTCCCGCGTGGAATGGTGGCAAGAATGCTGGCTGCATTTCCGCGCTGGACAGCTAGGCTGATCCTTTGCGCCCTGTCCCTTCCCTTCTGTCACCCTGATGAGGCAATTAAATATTACGTTGACTTTTTTGCGCGAGTCATAGGTTGGGAATATCGATCTTAAGTGCACAAAACTATGGACTAAAAACATCATATTGACAAACGTATACTTTGTGCTACTAGGATACAATAACTAATTTAACTGAGCGTGGATATTCAAAATCAAAAATAATGAATTGTTCCCAGTTAGAAATCAAATATACATTATCTTATTTTAATAACCTACGCAGTATCATAGATCTATTATGCGCAAAACGTGTCTCATATTTTTTTTTATAATAATATTTGTAAAACATGTGACGTGTGACAGTGAAAAATCTGAGACAATTCATTCGCACAGGTGCTTTTCTCTAAACAACGCGGCGGCACCCCGTCGTAAACAAAAGAATCCACCAGTAAAACTAGTTTGCCAAAACGTAACACTCGTTTATTTTACGTAGTTGCATCGGATGTTAGCCAGTGACACAGAAATGGAGTCCAAACAAAGTTGAACACATCGTTGGGTCGGAGGGTTTCGCAAAATAGGCGTCCCGGGTAAGATATAAACGGGCCAATGTACCTCGATCGATGAAACTTTCGAACTGAATTGCCTTAGTTTTTTTCTTTATGAAGTACAAGTACTTGCTATGTCTACCCTTCTTTATTTTAATCAACAACACGCAATAAAGTCACTTTGATATAAACGGGACTTGTACGGCGCCGTGCTAAATTTTGCGAATCATTATTAGTTGGTAAACGACTCGTATTAACAACAGGTAAACAGGTAAGCCCCCTACCTTCATATACTGCATCATCACCACTTGAGATCACAGCCAAGGGCTTGCTTCTAGGGGGATAAATATAGAAACACATAATTATTTATTCATTTACTATAATTGGTTAGATAAATAGTATGAAGTGTTTTTCAGAAATTTACATCTGAGTCACTTACGTAAATAACGGACATCAAACGTAGTAAAGCACCAATAGGGAGAAATAAACGACACAAGGTCATAAAATGTGTCAATCTCTCTAGAGAACTATTTCCATCTGCAGTGAACGTCTAGGCAATAAAGCTAAATCAAGTACCCCAAGAATAATTCCTCAGGCGGCGAAACTTTATAGTATGATATAGTATCGCGAGTTAAACGTTTATTATAAATATCCAATAAAAAGTCAGAAAGGGAGTATGGTTTTTATGCTATACCCAATTGTGAAAGCAGGAAGGTACATCATCGCGTAAACGCAGTTTAGATTTGATAATAAAATCGCTTTAAATATCGATGATCTGCATGATTATTTCATTTGATATTTCGGTTTTCAGTGTAAATATATTACCTATTATTATTTTTAAAAGAAACCGAGAAAATATTAAGTTTTAGGTATAAATACCAAACTTCTGGATGTTTTTTTTGTTGGATATTTTTGTTTAAGTTTTGGATCATCCAATACTAAAACCCTGCCAAGTTTTATCGACTGAGGATTTAATGTGGGGGGTCACCATGCAACGGGGCGCCCCATTGCCTAGACTAATAAGACAAGAATGAAATAGACTATTAGGTACGTTAATTATTATAATAACGTTATGAGTTAATAAATGGTCGTAGATCACAAAAAGTTTTTATTACCTGTTAAGTATTTTCATATCAGATCAAATCATTTTGGAATTAATTTATCGAATTAAAAATACGACTGCCCTGCCAAATTATTATTTTTGGAGTTTACCTTCATAAGAAGCGATTTGGAATCTTATTCACATTTTTTATTAAATGATATTTTTTTGTGAATCAGTAAATATTGAACTATAGTGTTATATATTTTTGGAATCTACTCATCATTTTCTAGATGATGATTATATAGATAATCTTAAATTCGATTTTTTTTTTCAATTTTGGTCTTTAATGCGGGACCATGGTTACCCCATCAATTTTTTTTAAAAATTTATTAGCCTATGTTACCCGGAATAAGCTAGGGATTCTAACGATACCTCATTTATTAAAATCGGTTCAGGCATATAGAAGTTATGGTGGAATATACAAACTCACATACATACATACATACATACATGAACCCTGAAAACAATATACTCCTTTTTTCAGGCAGTCGTATAAAAAGAAGCTCTTTACTCGTATCGTACATTAAAACGTTATAGGGAACATCGGCTAATATCAACAAATAACATCCTATTTACTAGGACTTATAGTTCTAAAAGCAAATTTTACCCAATTGAATGAGCTTAAAACTTTTAATTGAAAATTCACCTGCGTTCCGCTACACCTTGTTTTACCCGCATACAAATTTCTGTTTTATTAAAATTTACCAAAATTTTAAAGGATTTAATACGGTAAAGCATCTGAATTAAATTATTCCATGGACCATTTCCTGTTAAAAATAAAACAGATTTTTGATACCTTACTTACCTAGATTTTTCGCTGGTTTCGAAGGCAATTTCTTTTCGTCTATTTCTGTTTATATTTCTAACACGTCCTGATTTGCTACGACTTTCAAATAGATTCAAAAGGAGGTTTAAATACGACGCATATTTTGCTGTTGCTATTCCATCTAAGAATCTATCTCGATTTTTTTTTATTTGACACGGAATAATTTTGCGTCAGGTTAGTTGATCTGAAGATATCCTGCGAGTTTATTGGTACTGTTTAGTACTTTTGTACCTTCCTACTTAACAACCTAAGTTTTTAAAACTTATCAAATAAAACTATTAAAGTTGTGCATGAAATTCTAATAAAATCAATAATATTCAATACTAACTAATGCCCGTGACTTCGTCCGCATGGATTGAGGTTTTTGGTTCTCACGGGAACTCTTAAATTTTACTGGATAAAGTGTAGCCTAAGTGTTATGCAGACTATAATCTATCTTTGTGCAAAATTTCATCCCGATCCGTTCAGCCGTTCTGGCGTGATTGAGTAACAAACATTCATCCATCCATACAATATCCATCCATCCATCCAAAGTTTCGCATTTATAATATTATAGTATATAGTATAGATTATTACTGCTGGTTCCCTCTGCGCCTGAAAGGACCTTAAAAAAATAAAGATATATTCAGCGTGCTTCTGACATCAAAATACGAACGCTCGACTTAGCTATTGAGCAATTGGAGAGTGACCCTCGGATTTTAACGGATTGCTGGCTACGGCTGTCAAAAGACCCCAAGAGTATAAGACCTTCCCTTTTTCCCTTTATTAATATTTCGCGAGGGGACGAAAACGAGTTTTACGGTTTACGGAGGATGTTTGTGGGAACGCATTATCTGCTTAATTGGTAATTTTGGGGTAGCCAACTCGTCAGTATGTATTTGGGTGAAATGACGAACTTCCCAGTTCATGTGCATTGGGGTGAATGATCCGTTTTTATTTTTAAAATTATTGTTTTATAGCATTAAACTGTACCAGTGGATGTTTCAAGCAGGATTACTCAGCAGTTATTTGACATGTTATAAGCATTTACCTATGGTTCGCGCGCGAGTTGAATGCAGAGCTAATGTATAGTGACACATACAAAAGCTCCGCATTCAACTCGCGCGTGCACCATAGTAAGTGAATATAAAAACACTATTAGACACAAACAGTTTATACACAGATTAATGTGACACAATTTACAAGTGGATGTGGTGTAAAGGCGGCCTTGTCACTACGAGTGATCCATTCAAGCTTTATGAAAGGAAATCGATTGCATGACGAGTGGGAAGTAAGACTCGTGAATGAAAAAAAAAGATGAAAAGTATACTTATCTATAAGGTATATAAAATTAGTGCATAATAAATAGTTTAATACTAGTTTACATAGATGAAACTATAAATATTAAAGTTAAATAGACATATTAATATCCCTACTAATATTATAAATGCGAGTGTGTCTGTCTGTCTGTCTGCTACGCTTTCACGGCCCAACCGTTTAACCGATTTTGATGAAATTTGATTCAGGTATAGGTTGTATCCCGGGGAAGGACATAGGCTACTTTTTATTGCAGAAAATCAAGGAGTTCCCGCGGGAATCAAAAAAACTTAATCGACGCAAACGAAGTATGTTGTCTGTCTGTCTAGTATGCTGTTATAATTAATATTAAATAACATAAGTTTCAGTAATACACACTATGCATTATCAATCAAATCAAACCAAAAATCAAATAATAATAAATATTTTAAATGCGAAATTTGGATGGATGTTTGTTACTCAATCACGCCCGAACGCTGAAGGGATCTGGATGATATTTGGCACAGAGATATATATTATAGTCTGGAATAACACATAGGCTACTTTTTATCCCGGAAAACTAAGAAGTTCCCGCGGGAATCAAAAAACTCAATCCACGTCTAAAAATGGGCAACGACATAGACAAATATCCCTGGTTTAGGGCTTTCCAGAGAATCGCAGCTTTGACAGTGCTTTCGCAGTGAAAAACGATATGTTTCCTAATTTTAATCCGTTGTACTAAATTTGTGACTTTAAGAGTTTCAAGGGCTGTTGGGTTTATTTTACTTTGATGCTAATATCATCGAATTCATAAACGATCAATCGAATTAAAACTTAAACTATGCGTACTGTTCATGTACTTATCGTGTGAGGATTTTTTTTTGCAGCTGAACTATTATACCTATTTAGAGAGGACGTTGCCATGATTTTATGTCACCTATGTTTTATAAACCTTAAAACCCGGCCTTGTTATAAATCGGTGTCAGGCCAATATTGTTAATTAACAGGAAATTTAATTTCCCTTCCCGTCAGTCGCTTCCGGGAAAGTCTTTGGGACAATTTTTGTGAGTGAAAGAAATAATTATATTTATCTACGTTTTGCTATCTATTTTTTATCCTTTGAATATTATTTTTACTGTCTTGAAATTAATAATATTATTATTAATAAGTGTGTTTTCAGTACTACAGTACTAAAAAAGGTGTATTATAATTATTTAGCTAGGCAGCGTAGGCACTTGTAGCCTTTAGCCTTGTAACAAAGTGTCAAAGAATAAGCAAGTAAACGAAAAGTTTTTTTCGAAACAAGCTTTCAGTTAATAGTTAAAAAAGACAAATCAGACGAAGCAAACGAGCCCAAATTCGATGGGGTGTCGTCGTTTGTTTACTGAGTTCCCGCAGCGGCCTTCCAGGGTGCCATCTTCTAGCTGCATCACCAGATCCTGGATATCATTTAAGACCAGAGTGCTTGTCAAGTAAGTTAATAATTAATAATAAATAATAAAATTGCCTTTCCCACGCCTTTTCTAATAATCCACGCAGGATTTAGGACATTAAAGGATTTTTTTAAAAAAAATTGAGGCTTTATCAACGATAAGCTAGTTACTTCCTTTTATAATAATTATAAATTAAATTTTCAGGAGGTATTTACCGAGAGTAAATAAAATATTAACACGTGGGCTGAAATTCATATTACGTAAACGTAATAGCTCTCGTATAATATATAGGTATTCTCCATAACACCCCCTACTGATAATTCCCACGCTTTATACGCCTATTTGAGAATACTTGAGGTGCGTAAATAAAATAAAACCCGCTAATGGCGTCGTAACATTTGCTTATTTATAAGGGTATTGTTCGCGTGTTTTATGATGCGGTACGGGAAATTGGTTAACCGAGCTTTGGCACCTTTTGTTTCGCTTAATGTACCTAATTTATACATATTTCTTCTATTTATAAAATTAACCGACCGGACAAATATTATTTTATTCATAGAATTCAGAAACGTTGGTCGTTTGATTTAATTCACGCATGTTTTGGACGGCGAACGTTAATTTTTATTGTTAAGTATTAAATTATGAAAAGCTTAGTTAATTTTTATAGGTATTTTAACCTATATAGGTATATATATATATGCATATTTTTATAATTCCTCATTATAAAAAGATATTAAACTATTTTTAATGCTTTGAAATAGTTACATGTAGGTGAATCGACATAGCTCGATGTGTTGTGACACTGAAGTGGCAATGGACGTGGTATATTATTATGGTGCGGAGAACCGATAAACATTGTAGTCCCAAAGTGGTGGAATGGCGCCGACTAGAAAGAGCATCGTGTGCAGACCTCTCCACAAGTTGGACGGACGATATCTAACGAGTTCCAGGGAGCTGCTAGATCCAGGCAGAACAAGTTCCACGGCGCCCTATAGTGGACGTCTATCGGTTGACTATAAGACTTATATCAAATTCAAAATTCAAATCTTATTTTATTCAAATAAACTTTTACAAGTACTTTTGAATCGTCAAGTGAATCTACCACTGGTTCGGAATGCACTGGGTGGTTGCTCCCTTTAAATAATTCATTTACAATTACATATTCTTCAACAGCTTATCTTAATAACTTTTTTCAGGATTAGTCTTTTAAAGGATTTTTAAAATTTGTGTATAAGCAAGTTTAAAATGGGTTGTGGAATTTTGTTATAGAAAAGAATGCTCATTTCTATAAATGATTTTCTGACTTTTTTGAGGCGGAGCGATGGAGTCACGAGCCTATTATTAGTTAGGCCTCTAGTTTGCCTGTCGTTCAGGTCGCATTTATTTTTGTAAATATGGATGTGCTGTTTAACAAAAATTATCTTACTATATATATATTGCGAGGCTACAGTTAGAATACCAATTTCTTTAAACTTCTCTCTAAGGGGATCACGTGGTTTTAAATTATTAATTGCACATATTGGCCTTTTTTGTACAATTTTTTTTTGAATATTTGCTGCTTTAAACCACAGTAAGATTCCGTAAGACATAATGCTATGAAAATAAGCAAAATATACAATCCTGGCAGTTTCGATGTCAGTTAACTGTCAAATCTTTCTGACAGCGTGAGCAGCAGAACTAAGCTTGCCAGTGTTGGTATATGGGTGCTCCATTGAAGCTTTGCGTCTAAGGTCACCCCCAGGAACACAGTAGTATCGTAGTAGTATCTTCTATTTTTAACACATCATTATTCACCATTAGTTTTATATCACTTGTGGATCTGGCATTGGGCAATGCGAACTCAATACATTTAGTTTTTTTTTGTATTTAAAAGTAGATTGTTTACCGTAAACCAGTTCGTGACTTGAGAAATTGCAGTATTTACGTCGTCAAAGTCCATAAGTATATCGACTTTAAAAACCAAGGACGTATCATCAGCAAATAGTACAATATCGCTAGTATGACGGAAAAAATATGGCAAATCATTGATGTACACCAGGAACATGAAGGGACCCAAAACGGAGCCTTGAGGAATACCCATTAGTGAGGCTGATCCGGATGACTTCACATCGTTGATACATACTGTTTGAGTGCAATTACTGAGGTAGGATGCAATGAGGTTAAACGCAGTGTCTTTGACTCCTTAGTAGCTCAATTTAACTAAAAGCGTCTCATGCTCAACGCAATCGAATGCCTTAGACAAATCATAGAAAATACCAATAGCATTCTGTGATTTCTCCCACGCATCGAATATATGTTTTAACAGCATTGCGCCCGCATCAATTATTGTTGATAGACCTTTAGTAAAACCATACTGCTCAGAGTAAAGAATAAAAATATCTTGCCGAGTGTTGGCAAAATTGAAATTGAAATTGAAAATCACATTATTATAGGATGATAGTATTCACGTCTTCCGAAGTTTTAGTACAACTAAAAATGTGATATAAAATCAGCGTTTACTTACTGTCAGGTAAGATTTTAGCGCTCTTCCCTGGTACTTCCATTACCAATACGAAAACTGGTACAAAAATACTCAATAAAACACACATGTAATTGAAAATGACTAGACTTGTATAATTGGCACACTTCACAAGGAGAGGGCTCAATTGACAGGACAAATTGGAACGTGCTACGCGCGCGATGGAGCCACTAAATCAATTTGTTATCCGACTATATACCCACGAACGGACGCGTTCTTACTCCATGTCCCAAGAATTGAATTATAATATTGAGAAAATGTGCTTGACTAGAAATTATTGGAAGCATAAAATTCCACTAGGCTAGAGTTTAGCCCTCTATACTAAAGTGTGTCGGACGATTATATTTCTTTTCAGGGCAAAGCCGTTAAATTGGTCTAGACAAAATTTGGCACAGGAAATCTTGCAACCTGGAAATAAAGATGGGATAATTTTATCCCGGAAAAAAAATCGAAATCCCCGAAATATCATACGTTTTGAAGCTGTCACACTAGATGGCACATATGTTGTAAGTAAGTTACCGCTTTTTAGACTAGATGGCGTTAGTCAATTAAGTTTGATATTCTTTGTTTGACAGGAATCGTCTATATAAATCTAATCTATTTTAGTAAGTATTATTATTTCTTTCGGATTTTTAGCGAAAGTTTGCATCTTCTATACTACACAAATTATAAAAAATCATAGGCGAATAATAACTAATCTACAATATTTTTACGAAAATACGGATGCCGCAATCTTAATCCAAGCTTGCATAAAGTTCTTAATAAGAATTCTTGCAATGAAAAGTTCATTGATACCAAAGTACTGTTAAACAACATACAATTGGTAGCTATGATATACGAACGGCACTTATGTACTAAGACTACTTATTCCACTGTAGCGAGCGGTGAAAATCGCGTTTCGAGTTTCAAGAATTCCTCACATAGCAATGTCAGCACCCTGCCCGGCCACGTTCCACTTGTGTTATTAACACTTTGCACTGACATTTTACGTCCACGGGCGTCGATTCAATTTATGTGATGTGTAAAATATAAAACAGTTAAGGAATAAAAATTGTGTCCCTATCACTTTTTATTATTTTCATAGTGTCTTACACGTTAATTCATGCTTACTTATAGAAAATCGTATGTAGGTACTATTTGATTGGTTAAAAAACGTAAAACCACTGCACGGACCAATTTGAGTGTATCCTATACCTATTAGGTAACTTATTGAATAGGCGTTGCGTCCTGATACAGGGTCAGTTACGAGTTATCAGTCACTGATGCAACAGTAGAGTGAAAGAAGAAGAAGTTTGACGATAGAAGAAAACCTTGGAGAAGTGCCATTTGCCCTTATTTGTGTAAACTCAATAAATTCTTGTGGAACAACCTGCATCTCTCTCTGTTTACATACCCTTGCTTTAACAATATTATGATGGCAACTTAGTGTATCGAATAACTTATTCAACCTTCAACATGTCCTGCCTTTTTTATTTGTATGGATGGATGTTTGTTATTCAATCACGCCCCAACGGCTGAAGGGATCTGGATTAAATTTATCACAGAGATAGATTATAGTCTGCAATAACAAATAGGCTACTTTTTATCACAAAAAACCTCAATCCACGCGGACGAAGTCACGGGCATTAGCTAGTTTTGTATAAAAACAAAAAAAACATCCCGCCATACCTACAATACTTACAATACCTACTGCATACAAAATTAGTTCAACTAATTCGTGTAGAGTTGAAGTATTTAGCTTAAACATAATCCTTAACAATCTAACTAAGGTACCTAAGTTAGCAACCGACCAACTTACCAACTATAACTACCGTACAAACTAAAGACTTGTTTATAAGCTTATTTCGTGTTAAAAGTTATGACATAGCCGTGATAAAAGTTACGATAACGTGAGCGAAGCTGCGAGCATAAGTTAGTTAAAATATAATTTCGAGGCAGTTATGCGACTTACTTGTTTCCCTATTACATTAATTACTAACGATACAATTCTGTAAATAACCCTACCAAAATGTCCATTGGCAAAAAATCAATGGATTTGAAATAAGAGCTGGCTGCTGGGATGACATCAAAATTCCATCAAGAGGATGCCGCCCCGAGTTGATCTGAATTCAATGTGCGTGCGGTGTCCTATGTAGTTCACCGTTTGTGTACGAAAATAAAGCTCGGAGTGAAGCCATTCATAAAACGAAAATCATTTTGCCGTAGCGATATTCCTTTTTGTAAATGAAACACTGCGGGGATGTTGGTTTTGCTTCGATTTCAATCTTTATTTCTCTTTTCCTATCTAATATATCATTTATCTCAATAGCCAATTTAAATTTAATTTGGTACTGAGGTAAATGATATATGAGATAGCAACACAAAATACTCGATTCAAACACACAATATATACAACCACTCATACAGAACAATGCAAGCTAAGGAGATACAGGATATTTCAAACTTACTGAAACACGTTGTGAAACGACGAATATTTTTATCAATAAATTTCATTTCTATTTTCATTTTTCATTTGCCTCATTTCCTCTGTCTGTGTCTGATTCCTCAGCAGGTACAGAAGATCGTGATCAGTTTTACTGACTACTTATTTATTTCATTTCATTTTAAAAGTAACTAAAAACAAACAAAAGAAGTAATGTCTTACTTAGTACTTATAGCAACATTTAACTACAACCTCTCTTGAAGCTATTTTTATAAAGGCGAGACTTCTTAACTACGGCTTCTACTTAGATAACTTATGACAGCAACTCGCGATGTTGAAAAAAACAAGATGTTTCCACCGCGGCTTCTTTGAAAGTGTAAAAATAAGCAACTTTCTTTAAATTATTTTATTTATTTAAACGGATTGTTTTGCGTGAAGCTGGCGCTATCATTTATATAGTGTAACGCTTTGGGTTCTTTTCTTAAGGCCAAAGGATATTCTACTTCGTCGTAATCTATACTAATATTATAAATATATTTATATGTGTACTATAAGTATAGATTTTATATTTTCACGGTCCATCTACTCAAAAGGTTTTTATGAAATATAAGTATATACATAAGTATAGATTTTATATTTTCACGGCCCATCTATTCAAACGATTTTGATGAAATATATATATAGGGATCAGTTGTGTCAAAGAACATAGGCTACTTTTTGTCCAGGACAATTAAAGAGTTCCCGTGGGAATCAACCTTAATCCATGCGGATGAAGTCGCGGGCACCATCTAGTATTTAAATAATTAATTACGAAAGTTTTTTTGTTTACTGGTTTGTTGATTTGTCTTTAAATTACGCGGCTACGAAGCAACGGGTTTTTTGGACGGATGTAGTTGAAAATCTGAAGAGTGGCTTAAGCTATTTTTTATTCCAGGAAATCAGAGACTTTAAAAAAAGGGCCCAATTTAACAGGACGATGTCTTGTCTCGCGGCCATCATTTTTACAATAGCATAATTTAATTGCCTAATATGCCTTCCATAATATTATATTACTTTTATTTGTTGTACATACAATTATGTGAGAAATAAGAAAACTGCAGGCTGCCTGTTGCGGCATTTCGATTCGATTCGATTTCCATTCAATACCATCGCGCACATAACGTAGCTTCAGACGTTAGTTTACTCGTAGTTTCAGAATAAGATTACACTGCGTGGTACACAACAACGTCCCTAAGAAAGAAAGAAAGAAAAACGTCGTCGTTTGAACATCACCCAGACTGGGTGTACAGCTCAGCGTTAAGCCCTGCATTGCATGCCAATAAATTGCACACAAAGCAAGGCGCTTTTAGCTGTAACCCGGGTGTCACAGTAACAAATATTATTAATTTAAACTAAACAAAAGTTTATAATTAAGCAGCAAGTACTCATATTATACACATTTACGTGTATCTATACTAATATTATAAATGCGAAAGTTTGGATGGATGTATGGATGTGAGGATGGATGTTTGTTACTCAATCACGCTCCAACGGCTGAACCGATCTAGATGAAATTTGGCATAGAGATAGATTATAGTCTGGAATAACACATCCCGGAAAATTAAAGAGTTCCAGCGGGAACCGAAAACCTTCATCCACGCGGACGCTAGTAAATACATAAAACTATAGTAAATAATATTATGAAAACGAGAAAAATGTACGTAAGACGTATTCTGACATTTTTGGGGGATTATATATAATGTCATAAATTAAATTTTTGTGCTATTCTATGTACAGGGTTAATAATAAATATTACTATTCCCAAATCAAAACAAAGCAGTTCATGCTTAGGTATTTTCATGATTTTCTTGAATAATACCTACTTCTATCAAATATTTCCCGTGAATCGTTGCCCAAACGATGAATAGTAGCCTCAAAACATAAATTACACGTGCCTGTACACGTAATCTAAATCAAATACGAAGATTCGAGGGAGTTTCGTTGATCGTTAACGCGCCATACCTATATTATGTCCATGCAAGTAACACGCCAACTCCGTTTCTTATAAAGCGTACGAAATATATCACATAGTTCAAAGCTATTAATTCTGTTACATTGCTGATTAGGTAGGACAGAAAATAAAACAATAGTGTTCTAAACATTCAATGTAGAGCTAAATCGTTGTAGAGACGTTTACTTCAGAAGTTCTTCGTTTCTGAATGGAACGTCTAATGAGAAACTAAATGTTCCGAGGGAGGATTATGAACTCGGTAGCAAATGAGTTTATAGCGTGATAATAATTATTATTGGGTATCGGGGTACTGAGTTGGAACACTGTTGCAAATGGCACCAATTATATATTCTGTCGTCTTTTAGCATTAACAATGTTATGATACATAACTATGTTTTATCACGACACTATGCTATATGTATTCATTAGTCAATGTCTAACTATCATACCAAAATAATAATCATTAATAATATGAATATTCAAGTTAAGCATGCCTTTTTCCCCTCCAAATAAGCGTAAAGTATTTTCATGATTTCCCGTTTTAATATTAGAAGTAGATATGAAAATAAAATGAACGACCTTCAGACGAATTATGGCATTTAATTTTAATTCGTCTGAAGGTCAATCCGGTGATCTCGCCGGCCACTCCATAACAGTGATATTCATATCATTAAGATAAGCTTGAGTTACCCGAGCGGTATGCGGCCGAGCATTATCCTGCTTAAAAACAAAATCTTCACCGATATATGGGGCAAACGGTACGACATTTTCTTCTAAAACTTCTCTGATATAGCGGTCTGCTGTCAGACTCCCTCTGTCAATCACTACCAAGTCTGTGCGAACTCCCAAACAAATGCCCGCCCAAACCATTATTGATCCACCACCGTATGCAACTGTAGTTTCAAAATTTGTCTGAATGTATCGTTCTCCTTTGCGTCTGTATATTCTTTGCCTGCCGTCAATTTGATTTTATGAGAATTCTGCACTCATCACTAAACAATACCTTACTCCATTGGTCCGCGTTCCAAAGTCGATGTCCCTGAGCAAAAGTTAACCTGTTTCTACGATGATTTACCTCGAGCCTTGGAGCCTTGGCGGGCACAAATGAACCCAAACCAGCTTCTTCGAGCCTTCTTCGTACCGTACGCTCACTTACGGTTACACCCCGCACTGCTTCTATTCTTTCATTTTGTTTTTATGCAGGATAATGCTCGGCCGCATACCGCTCGGGTAACTCAAGCTTATCTTAATGATATGAATATCACTGTTATGGAGTGGCCGGCGAGATCACCGGATATGAACCCAATAGAACACGTTTGGGACTTGCTGAAAAGAAAAGTTAAGTCCAGAATTCCAGCTCCTGCCAACGTGGGAGAACTGCGAATCGCCGTAGTTGAGGAATGGCGGAGACTATCCCAGGAGACCATCGATAACATCATTCTCAGTATGACTAGACGGGTAGAAACTTTAATAAGAGCACGTGGAGGAAATACGCGATATTAATCACCATTTTTCTAATTTAATTAAGTGTTATTTTAATATTAAATTTCACTTTTCCCGGTTACATGAAAAGTTCAAATGTACCATTTTTCGCAAATAGCCTTTTCTACTCGCAAAATCTGTTCTTAATGTGATCTCATTTTAAGTAAAACAAATGAAACTTTAAATAACAAAAGAAGGATTTTAAAATAAAACCATATTTTTTAAATTATGCACCTTTTTTTTATGTTCCGCTAAATATGCCGGCGAGTTTACATAAATTGTAATACAGTTCTGATAGCTATTATCACGTCGTGTCAAACCTTACATTTGGTGTCAATTTTAATTTACCACTTCCTATTATTTTTTGTAAATTCAATATTGAAATTGCAAACTACAGGTGTTTTTTTACATCAATGTAAACTTTTACTGAACTGCATTTATAATAAATGATTATTGTAAGTTATTAACTTGTTCCTTGTGTCTTAGCGTTGTTGAGTATAGGTACTCGTGCCAGAGGTAACGAGCATTTCTTAGAACCAATAAAACCTGGAGCATGTTTCACGTCAAGAAGAAACAATGAACAATGAATAAATCGTGGACACTTTTTCATTTTCTCTGTAAAATAGTCATGAAAGTCACAGCTTTATTTTGTAAATTATCAAACCAAATGAGTGAGCTTAATTTACTCGTGCTTTTAATTAAAAACTGGCCCCATTTTCCCATAATATATCTTTACTAGCTATAGCTCTCCCGTTTTATTGTAGGTAACGGGACAATTTCAAAGGATTTTATCGCGGTTTTATTCAATTTCATAGCATTCCATTGGAGCGTATTACCCTATTTATGGTCGTGGATGCAATGGTGAACTTTGTTTCCAAATTCTCGCTTGAATTAACTGAAGCTATAATATCAATACACTAGGGTTTTAGTAGTTTTTCAGTTTTAACTTGTTAGTAGTGAGATGTTATTAATTGAAATATAACCATTATTATATTTACACACACACTATTAATATATTATATTATAATCATTATAATTATTATATACTTTCGTACTCTATGGATAAAAATAATAGTTTTAACACGTCAAAATCATAATTACTAATTAATTATTTTATACCACTTCAGACTACTTAAGTTATAACTTCCTAATCGTGGACTTCCGTTAGGTATCATACTAACATTAAAAATGCGAAAGTGTGTATGTTTGTCGGGTTATTGATTTGTTGGTATGTCCTTCAATCATGCAGCAACAGAGCAACGGATCGACGTGAATTTTTGCATGGGTATAATTGATGATCTGGAGAGTGACATATGCTTCTTTTTATCCCGGAAAATTAAGGAGTACTTTTGGGAATTAAAAAAAACTTATTTCAAGCGGACGAAGTCGCGGGCAACAGCTCGTGCATAATATTTTGAATCCATAAAAATTATCACAATATTTTGTCAACGACGCCGCGAGAAATAGAAGAAGAATTAAGAATATCCTATTTAGAATTACATCTGAGTCGTAATATTTTAAGTACAAAAGACAGTGGCAATTTTAAGCCATCTCATCCCTCCCTCCTAACTTACGGTAAGTGGACAAATCACAATTTCTATTATCTATCTGTGCCAAATCTTGAAGGGGGACTGTTTCATCTAAGTGGTATTGTTATATGCATTCATATTATTTCTTCTTGATTAATATTAATTATATTGATTTTATACGTATTGAAACAACAAGTTGCTAAACTGGTTGCTTACAAGAATTGAACAGTTGTATTGAACAACTTGGACAGTTGTTATTCAGTTGATATCCGTATATTTCATTCATCTGGTTTTTTTTCATTTCAATTTCATTCGTACGATTGGTACATATACTACATACATAATACATATTCTTTATTAAGAATAAAGATTTAATTATTTAATTTAATTTAACAGGGTTTTGGTTAATACAATGTGGGCATTATCATAACTTAAAATAATTTATCAGTGTTCGCACAAATACACTGAATTTTACTCTGAATACCCCCCTTATTATTATTTCCGATGCAATATTTCCATATAAAAGTTATGACATGCTATCCGTGTATTGGTTATATTCCAAATGACAGACTAAACTACCTATTTAATTGAAAACATGACCCCTTGGGACTTAACGGATTACGCGATACTACTGTCAAGGGTCTAAAGGACCCCAGGAGCATTTATACCTTCCCTTTTTCCAATTCATAATATCACACTGGGGGATGAGAATTACGTGACGAATTTAGTGTTATTTGCAGAACATTTGTGAGACAGCATTAGCAGCCTAATTGATAATTTTGGGGTAGGAACATCGTAAGCACGAAATTTAAGTGTGGGACTGCTTATGTCGTTGAACTTAACTCCCCGTGTAATGTACAAGCGTTTAAGAAGGGCATAGGGATGAACAGCTCGTAAAATGGTAATCATAGCGAATGAAGTTTTATACCTACTTCATTCGCTGTATGTATGATTTGTATGATATTAGAAATAAACGTTTATCAAATTAGTTATGCAGAATTAAGTAGAAAAATCAGTATTAAGTCTAAGTAGCTAACGCAGCTGAAGTAGTAATAACCAATAATAGCAAAAATAGTATGGGAATACCGCAATAGTATGGCAATTGCGCTTAAATCCTCTATTACTAGTAAGGGGAAAGCCAAATCACTGATGCCTATAACTAGAGTTATCTCAGATACCAGAAGCTCAACCTAATGGTGTAACAACATAAGTCGCGATAAAAAACAACAAGAAATCTAAACTAAAAGCAAATTTGGCGCCAGACCTATCCATGAAAATTCCTTGCCCACCATAATCCACAGCCTTGTTGGTCATTTGACGCCATGACATTTTGACTGTGGATGCAAAATCTATAATCTGACATCATGGGAGTCGATCGAGAATTCGAAATTCGGTCTAAACACTAGCTTTTGTCTTTCTCCAAGGTACAACATAAATGTTTTTATACTTCTACCATACCTTTACTACTGTTTTAATCATACTTTTTCGGGTCTAAAGTCAGTCTTCATGCCCTAGGGCCGTAATCTAGTCGATCGATCGCCTAACTAGTTGACCAACCCCATACTGTAAATATGCACAACAGAGTCTAGGCTCCAGACTGGTCGACCAAACGATCGTACCATTTGACATAAAAGTTTTTAAACCAAGGAGTATATGTACCCGCATAAACACTGGCAGCATGAAAAGCAAAAAGTTTGAAATAAAAAGTTTAATTTGTCTTTTCTTTTTATTATTTACTAGACCTATGTATCCTACTTACTATGATTTGCAATAAATATCTAACCGTTACAGTTTGTTTTACTGTTATGGTAGAAGTAAAGTAAAGTATACACCACCGGGATAAAGCAGTTTTTTTCTTGGGCGCTTGAATCCCTCACTGCACTCAGGACCCAATCTTAATTCCCTCCCTTTGGTCGGGAATTAACTTATAACACCCTCGCTGCGCTCGGGAGTTAAATTTGGAGTCTTTCGTTACGTTCAGGATTCAATGTAGCGCCCGTGACATAAAACAGTGCTTTATCCCTTTGGTGTATAATCTACTATTACCCAACAAAATCGACTAAACTGATGGCCATTATATTAGCAGACAGACACACACAGTTTCGCATTTTAATACAAGGTATGGTTACCGAATTTTGTATAATAATTAGAATGGCGAATATCGACGAAGTGGAATAACACTTGATTTTAGAATGGCCTGATGGCTCTCGCAGCACGTTCCAATATGCCCTGTCAATTGAGAGAGCTGTCTCACTTACTACACCAATTATACAAATCTAGTTATCGTCGAATTACTTACTACTCATGGATTTGTTTTCCCATGCGATTTGAAAGTGGGAAGTGGTGTTTCGGTACGTACGGTGATAACGGTCATAATTTAAAAAACTCACATTCAAATTTTTTTTTTTTTAAGAATGTGGTAGTTACACTAATATCTAACTAACTATAACCAACCAAATACTACTTAATAATATTTTGCCATTGACGTTTTGATTTCAATACGATATGTACATACCTACTAATACTCGTCTGCAACTGGAATTGTCTTAGAGCCTAATCTAGTGTCATTTCAGCGCACTGTCCATCTGAAACTTTATAAACAGGTTGACTGAAATAAGCTAGAAGATAACATTATTTTCATTTCAATAGCTTCAGTGTTGGAATAAAATTTTTGTAAACACTCCTGAAACTTGAAAACAACTGTAAACTGGAAACTGACCATTATAATGATTAAATTATCACAAGTACGTCAAAGTTAAAACAATTTAAGAAGGAGTTTTTATTTTGAAAGAGACGGAAGACAAATACCCCTGTTTAACATTTTTAAAACAAAACATTACATCCACCGTTCAGGCTATCGTTGGCATATCTTTGGCAACGTCAGCTTACGTTTTGTACAAAAATGTGACCCGAGACAGTAATAGATTGCGACACGGCGTCTCCTTGCAGTTTTATGCTGTGTTGCATTAATGTCACTCGGACACTTTAGATGGATGTTCCTGGGAATTTTACACTCTTCTTTTATTAAAAAATGAAATATTTCTAACAGTGATATAACTAGAAGCTGCAATAATTCTGCTTCAACTAGAGCTGATTACATAGGAGCTACGACGACCTTTAAGAAGCGGTGAGCTGCCAGACCAGACGCGCTGCGGCTTACCAAAATTTTGGAAAACGTGGAAACGCAACGCAACTCAATGATTGTTCTATTTTTAGTTACTATAACGCAAGTGAAGGCAGCAGTTTGAGTTGACTGCAACAGTTAGCACTGACCTTTCGAATATTACGGCGCGCCTATTCTACCTATTTGACGCCGCCCGCACTTTCAGCCCCGAAAAATATTATGTTATAACTGCGTTTTTTGCTCAGGTTTGCTTCATACACGTTCTTGTTATATTACAAATCAAGCAAGGGTATACAGAAGGCTCGATTAGGTGCGTTACAGGTTTTACAAGTACGTACATAATGTAACCATATTATGTTACATTTAAAATCGTATCGTTACAGAATAAATTCAGCAGCTCTCAAATTAGGCTCCTTCGTTATAGGACGCAGAGAAAATATCTCCACTGCTTTCTGTAACACGCGCAAGAAGTAGGTGCCTACAATCTGGATTTGGCAACAGTTTCAAGAAGTTAAAACAAAATCGCATTTCACCTGAAATCACGAACCTAAAGACTTACCCATTCTCTGCTCGAGTTTTATCGAATTTACACATTTCAAAAATCCAATCGGAGCTTGTGAACGAAAAATGTCACTGCAAAATAGGAGTTCATAATATAAGTGGAACGTGGCCGGGCAATGTGCTGACGTCACCACAGCACAAAATACTTAAATTCGATTTTCACCGTTGCAGCGAAATAAGCAGTTGACTGCAGTGCCGCTCGGCGAAGCTTTTTATTGTTTCAATTTTGTTGTAACACGTCCCTTGTTTATTGATATCTATTTTTGATGGCATTGTAAATGGATAAAATACGTTCTATTGGTAATATGAATAAAAGCCCATATGGATTTACGTTTTTTTTAATTTCATGGGAAATCTTTGATTTTCCGGGATAATATGGCCTATGCCACTCTCCATGTCCTTTACTATAATATATCTACTTACATGGAAAATATCACGACAATCTATTGCTCCATTGCGGCCAGATTTGGACAAACCAATAAACAATTGACAAACCCTTACATGGCATGACTTCGTCATTGCTGTTCATTAAGCGTGATTATCGTGAAACGCAAGCCAATTCTGCAATAAAAAAAACTTTCACATTCATTTTAATATTAGTTTAGTGCCCCATAATATGCAAATAAGTATTTTTATTATTTATGTTTCTTTAAAAATCATGAAAAATTAACCTGGCTTCTTTCAACAGATCATGTTGTTAGATGAAGTTAGTTTTATTTTTCGATTTTAAAATTTATTTAAAACTACATAGGTAATTGTTCGAATAAAACTTTGGTCAAAATTGTTACGTAAGGTCTGAAAGCCTTCCCCCTAAGGATTCTGTGGAGATTGGAGACAGATAATAGAAATTGCAATTTGTTCAGTTGCCTGTGAGTAAAAAGGGAGGAACGGCCAGCTGGATTTTGTAAAATTGACATTGTCTGTACAAAATTATTCCTATTGTCTTAGAGATTACGTAATCAAACTTTACGATTATGATTTTAATAGCAATCTGCCTTGATATTTCGATGCGGCCGCGGCTTTTTATTGGTTTGTTCGTATTACTTGCTACCGAAAGCTTACCGAACCCCAGCTATGTCTACTCAATAATTAGCGCAGCATGCAAGAAAGCGTTTAGAAACGCTTCATAATCGTGCTACTAAGAATAACGTATGCTCAGTGACAAATTAAAGGCGTTCGGTAAGCTTTCAATACCGCGAAGCCAAGTTAGTTACAAAGAAAACCAATTTTAAGAATTTCTTTTTTTTTTTAATTAATCTTGATGACCTCATGATAATGGAGGTTGTTGGCATTCAAAAAACCACGATAATAATTGCGTGGGATGTACAACCTTGATAGACGGGCGCGGATAGTGCATACGATATGTATTCAACAGTTTTAAACCCAAGTCATCTAGTTCGTTCTTTCGATCCAAGAAAAAATAATATTAATATCGTGATCGTGACTGATTTGTTACCGCGAAAATAATTTTACCTCTCAACAGCTAATTACACATTGATCGGTTCATAAAGTTCCGCAGAACTAATAGAGATCAAAACTTCACCTTATAGGTACTTACCCATTATAATAACTACGAGACCGGCTTTGGTTATTTATCTTAAATAACAATCAGCATAGTAGTATTACTATTATATATTAGTATATAAAGTAGAGCTATGCTTGGAGTATCCCTGTTTGATCAAATCAGAAATGAGGAGATGAGGCGAACTAGGGTAACCGACATAGCTCAAAGAGTCGCCAAGCTCAAGTGGGCGAGGCACATAGTGCGTAGAATCGATAGGCGTTGGGGTCCCAAAGTGCTCGAATGGCGACCTCGCACCAGGAAGCGCAGCGTTGGACGACCGTGCTCTATGGCGATCCATGATCCAACCTTCGTCCAGCATTGGACGTCTATAGGTTGAGACGACGACAACGTATAGTATAAGCTTTTGGGACATGTCGTTTCGTAGGCATTGAATATTAATCTGCGCATTATAAGGAACCACCTTGGCGTGTTGCCTGTATGGAATTAATGTAGGCTTTAAGCGTTAATGAACCATGAAACTCCCTCGAACGAACGTATTTGATTTACTTAGATTACTTGAACACGGGCATGAGTAATTTAAATAAAGCGCTACGAGTTTACTGTATACCAGTAAAATTTATTTGAAGATGTATAGGAATTGGTTATATTGGAATAAGGTTTTTTATTTTGGTTTTTCAAATCCTCGGGAAATGGTAACAGGCAGACAGACAGACAGACTGATGGACCGACAGACATGAATGAATGAATGAATAGAGCTTTATTAAATTCCATACAAATTTATTACACATCAACTTATTAGTTATTATATTACATTAATAGTAATATTAGAATTTTTAAAGATAATTATGGTTATACTGATTTTTATCCTGTTAAAGGCTTTCACAATATCTCAAACATTATACGAATATTTTTAGAAAAGTATCGTTGAATTTCATCTGTCACCTTACACTTTTTACAACTATGATGGGCAAAATTGCAGGAAAATGGGAAAAGTCGTGGCTACGGAATTTACTAAAATAAAAACTGAAAACTCTTCCGCCTAGCCACACAAAAAGTTAAGATGACCTTTACTAATAGAGAAGCACATAAAAAGACAATATAACTCCCTACAGTTATACCCTTTCCGAGTGTCTATATCACAAAACTTTCGTGACCCGCAATGTATCAAACTCTGTTGGGACCTCATTTTGTGCCACTGACTGCATTATTTGAGGATACTGGGTGTAAATGAAACTTCTTTTTTGACGAAGTAGTTTTGGGACAACGCTGAGACAGCGGGCACATAGGGTAAAAACGCCGGCCTAAGTTTTGATCTATTTTGGCTTCAGCTATTTATTTACTACCCTACTGGAAAATGAGTGCTAACAATCAATTTAGCGTTCCAGTACAGTGGCGCATAAAACTCAGGCTAGGTCGCGTCCATCTTAGACTGCTTAGTATTAAGTAAGACCCCAGTCAAAACCTCACTTGTCACACAAAATCCCTGAATAAAAATCAGGAAAATACCAAAAAGAAGCGGTGAACAGAAAAAAATAATCGCATATCCCCTATATATCGAATATTCTACGGGCACCCTATCGCTACTCCGGAAAATCGACTAGGTTATTAGGCTAGCTTTTCATTTTGCTTATGTTTGTGTTAAATCGAATATGCAAAAAACTTTTCCAATAGGTGCATTTCGTCGAATAATTTCGCCTCCGTGGATTTTCCGTGGCTTTTTCTTAAGAGATTTTTTTTTATAAATAGCATTACTACGAGCTTTGCTTGCACAACACATGATCGGTAAACTATGGCTCCAAGCACATTGAATTCAAATCTACTGTAAATTTCTCTTGATGGAATTTTGATGTCATCCATGCAATTTTAAATTTTAATTGTATCGTCTGATCTTTGAGACAAACAAAATGTATACGTCTCTTTTATATGAATCAAACGCAGTTCACTTCCAGCGCGGACGTTTCCCGCAGACTTTTCTCTAATTTCGAAATGAATACCTACTTAATTATAGAATACTAAAGACATTATAAAGACCATACAATTTACCACAGTTCTTGAGTGCCTGGTGATAAAAATCTTTTAAATTGTGTGTCAGTGATAACTTACGGTTTCCGATACGTTGGCTATTATTATAGGCCCGATAATACAGCCCAATAAGAAAGCTATGCTATTAAGGCGAGTTATTAATATTCGTGTATGGTAAAAAATTTTATGTGCACTAAAATAATATGTTTGAGATATGATTGTAGGCCATTTCAAAAATCGAATAATAACATGCTTCGAGTAGTGGAGAAACATTAATTACATAATATACTCATCGTAAAATAAAGCTACTCCCTATTTCACGCAATGCAGTTTATCTGAAGCTGGCCACCGCGCTTACACTCAATTACTAAATAGCTTAATAGATGAGCTCATTCCCGTAAAGTGCTGCGCTGTTTAGAAAGAAGTTTGAAATAATTACGACTATAAGGTTTTCATAAATCTATCTATATCCATACTCCCTAGTAATCCATATTATAGTCCATATTAATCCGTCTGCTACGATCCGATTTTGATGAAATTTGTTATAGAGGTCTTACCCCCGGGAAGGACATCGGCTATGTTTTGTACTGGAAAATTAGAGAGTTCCCGCGGGAATTCAAAATAATCTTAATCCACGCGGATGAAGTCTAGCAATATCATAAATGCAAAGGTGTGTCTGAGTATCATGTGTGTCTGAGTACCATGACAGTTTATACGTGTGACAAAAATACGAGATTTTAAAGTTTATTTATATGGTGTGCAATATCGTATACCTATTTAACGCGATCCCTGTTGATGAGGTGCTTAAATTTCTTCTTTTATGTTCCACCCTAAAACAGAAAGAAAAATAAAATCTTACTTATGTGCAAGACTTTAACGCTAAGAACACCTATTGGGATCTAGATTAACGACAACTAAAGGGAAAGAACTTCTAGAAGCAATCAAAGAACTGAAATGCAATGTAGCCAGCACTGGAAAGCCTACATATTGGCCGACTGACCCAAATAAAATTCCAGACCTCATAGACTTCTTCATCTACAAAAATATATCATCAAAATATATAAGAATCGAAGAACGACATGATATGAGCTCTGATCATTCTCCAATTTTATTGATATTGAGCGAAAAACTTTTGTTTAAAGAATCTTTTCCAACCCTTGCAAGTAAAAATACTGACTGGGGAAGCTTTAGACAAGAATTAAATGACAATATAAATTTAAAAGTGCCATTAAAATGTCCAGAACAACTAAACGAAGAGGTCAACCAGTTTGTTATAGACTTACAACAGGCGGCCTGGAAAAATACTCCATCGTATAAATATAGAGAGAGAGGAACAGCATACCGAAACACATCTTAAACCTAATAACTGAAAAGAGAAGAAAAAGAAAAAGATGGCATCAGACTAGATCTCCATTAGATAAAAGAATTTTGAACAATCTTACTAAAAAAATCAAGCGTGAAATCAAAAAGTATGAGAAAATAACTATAGACAATTATCTTCAAAAGTTAACGAATGACCGGAGTACAGACTATTCTCTCTGGAAAGCGACAAAGAATATGGACAAAACACTAATTCATATTCCGCTAATTAAAAAAGAAAATGGAGAGTGGGCAATAAGCAACGATCAAAAAGCCAAACGATTTGCTGACCACTTAGAAAACATATTTCAGCCACCCGCGGGACAAGGAATTGATTTCGAAACCATTAGAGAAATGCATGAAGATTTAGGTATCAGGCTTGTGACTCCCAAAGAATTGCTCAGAGATTAAATTTAAGTTAGGCCCTAAGAAAGCTCCAGGATACGATTTGATCACGAGAGAAATTTTATTAAACCTTCCAAGAAAAGCCATAGTTAAGCTCACTACATTAATAAATGCTGCCTTTAGGCTTAATTATGTGCCTAGTCTGTGGAAAATAGCTGAGGTCATAATGATAGCAAAGCCAGGAAAACCTCCCCACGAAACGACATCATATAGGCCTATTTCTTTGTTGCCTATTATGTCAAAATTATTTGAAAAGCTCTTACTCAAGAGGATGAAACCAATATTAGAAAGCAAAAATCTCATACCAGATCATCAGTTTGGGTTCAGAGAGAAACATTCAACTATTGATCAAGTACATAGAATCGTCACTACCATAGAAAAAACAATTGAAGAAAAGAAAGTGTGCTCTACAGTGTTCCTAGACATTGAAAAAGCTTTTGATAAAGTCTGGCATGAAGGTCTCATTTATAAAATTAGAAAACTGCTACCATAACTGCTACCAAAGCATACGCAGATATCCTGGTATCATATATTACTAACAGAGCATTTAGAGTAAGACAAGAAGATGCTTACTCAGAGCTTAAATGTATAAAAGCTGGAGTTCCGCAAGGGAGCGTTTTAGGTCCGGTCCTGTACCTATTATATACCTGCGACATTCCAGAACTCGAAAGTAACACCATTGCCACCTTTGCTGATGATACGGCCATTATGGCTGTAGGAGGAACACACGAAGAGGCAGTGGGTAAAGTACAAACAGCGCTAAATAAAGTGTATGACTGGACAAAAAAATGGAGAATCAAGCTAAATGAAACAAAGTCAATTCATATTGACTTTACAAATAAAACAAAAAAATACCACGCTGTTTTCATCAACGGACAAAAAATTCCCTACGTGGATACAGCAAAATATCTTGGAATGCCCCGTGACGTCAAGCTACGCTGGAGAGCTCACGTCAAGAAAAAAAGAAAAGAACTTGACATAAAGTATAAACAGATGTATTGGCTACTTGGTAGACATTCCTCGCTGTCAATACACAACAAGATACTGTTATACAGACAAGTCCTGATGCCCATTTGGACCTACGGCATATAGCTTTGGGGCTGTACCAAAAAGATTAACATCCAAATCATACAGCGGTTCCAAAATAAAGTACTCAGGAGTATAGTTAATGCGCCCTGGTACATCAGAAATGACGATATTCATCGGGACCTCAATATTGAATACGTCGAACAAATTATAACCAAATTTGCCAAAGCCCACGAACATCGGCTTCATCACCACGTTAACGTTGAGGCAATCCAGCTGCTCGACGTAACGGAACTAGTGAGAAGACTAAAAAGAACTAAGCCTTTTGAGTTAGTGCATAGTGATAAGTGACAGTGTAAAGTGTAGTGTTAAAAGAACACGTGAACAAAGTGTCTAAGTTTATCGAGAAAGACTAAGATGCGTCAATGGACAATTTCTTAGTACATAAGATAAGTTATAAGTTTAGGTTAAAGCAAAACTGCTCATTAGCCAATTAGTTAGGCTAGATCGTAGTTAAATGAGTACCTCGCTGGTACTCAATAATAGGAAAAAAAAAAACTTATGTGCAATAAAAATTATTAATTATAATTTTTTTTCCAAAAAGCCGACTTCCAATGCCACTGTAAAGTAAAAATAATTTTTATTTCTACACACTATGTTGAAGTCGGATGAGCCTGACGCATCAACTTTGCCTAGCTTCATGATATTTAACATAGAAAAGTCAAATATGGTGAATGTCGATTGTCGATATCAATATCGATGCCGATTTTGATGGTGGAAATCGATGTCGATTGTTGAAATCGATGTTGATTGTCAATGTCGATGGTCGATATCGATTTTGATGGTCGATATCGATGTCGTCGTCGATGTCAATTGTCGTTATCGATGTCAAGGTCTATGTCGATGTCGATTGTCGATATCGATTTTACAAAAAAAAAAGCAGATTGGTGAAAGTGACATCATGCGAATAATTTTGTTCAATATGAAGCAGTCGGATGTTTGCGATGAATCTCCCGATCTGCGTTTATTTTGTAAAATCGATATCGACAAACGACATCGACAATCGACATCGATTTCAACAAACGACATCAACAATCGACATCGATATCGATAATCGACATATTAAAATAAATAATTATATAATAATTATAAAATAAATAAATAAAATAAATAAAGATGTCGACAATCAACATTCACCATTTGACTTTTCTATGTCAAATATGATGAATCTACTTCTAATATTGTATCCTTAAGGTAAGACATATCTAAATTCTCATCGATCATACCATACTTACATAAAATTAACAAAACAGCGCGTTAGAAATGAAATTTCATAATTTTTTTCCTCCTACATATTTGGTTTGTAGCAATGACGTACTTTCTACCTCGTTTTGAAAAAAGAAGAAAGGTATTTTTCGAGAGGTTGTATTCATTTATTTTTTTAAGTTCCACCCTAATATAGGAAGACTAAGAAAATTTTACGTAAGTTCAATAAAAAAGTTGATTAAAATCGAAACACCATTACGCTGAGTTCGATGCCCTTCTTGGGATTTTTTACGATACAGATTAGTGTTAGTATTTAGTATATAGTATTTACAGTGTTTTTCTGTATATTTTAATTTTGTTTGTTTTATGTGTTATTTGAAATTTCCATTAAAGATTTTATTTTTTATTTATTAATAAAGAAACGGTAAAGTTAAAAAAACAACGATTCATTAAGGCTTGATTAAAAAAGATTGCAACCGTTATGATTTATGATAAACCATTACCATCATGAGGGTATTAACCTGAAAGCGCACCGATTGAGTTTTATTCCGCCGCAAAGCAAAAAAAAAGTGAGGTAGGTTTAAGCATTCTATTTTGCTCAATGTGATTCTTTCGCCAGCTTACCGCGCTCGCACCTAATTACTAAATAGCTTAATGGATGGTACGGGCTCATTACCGCAAAGTGCAGTGCTGTTTAGAAAGACATTATCATAAAGCTGCACACCCACAGTGTTAACGAATGTTTATTCGACGAATGTAACGAGTAAACATTCGTTAAGTCCGCTGGCGAAAGTGACATGTGCGAATAAATTTGTTCACTTGGAAGCGATCGGTTGTTTGCGGTGAATCTCCAGATCTGCGGTTTTTTTGTGAAAACTACGTCTATGGTGACGTACTTTTAGTGATCATTTTTCAAATAAAGAAAGTTTCAATGATCAATTATCTATAAAATAAGTTTGAATCAACAAATTAGTCTTTCTTTGTGACTAACGTTGGTGGTAAGTGACGTTATAAATAACCCATGCGTAAATAACCCTGCATGCGGCATCGTCCCGGTTAGTTCTATTACCTAATCTGTGGTACCGGTACACTAAATCGCTTTATCGTATTTGCTGGTAGTCTTTGCTCCCACACACGATAAGACCTGAGCCAATTTACGTAAAAAAAATTCAACTACCTCGCCGGACCACGTACCCCGAGACCTTCACAAGATTTTCCATGGTGACTGGGAATCCACTATTCAGAATAACCCCCTCGACTTTATTGTTATTGATAAAATTAATAAGCTCTGAAAATGGTAATGAAATTCCTCTCCATTGGTAGAGGAAACCATTTAATTTTATCTTATCTTGAATTGCATGCTCCAAGCAAGCCAGCATGTTAGTACAATACAGAGATATCATTTAGTGTTTCACGTTTTGTCGTCCAAGCTCTTTTAACAAAGTAAGCACTGCGGGTTTAAATTCCAGGAAATACAATTCAGGCTGACCATTCCGGTAATAGGGATATTTTGGTTCGCTTTCAACTCGTACCTTACCCTCACTCGAGATCACGTAACGTTTTCATAGCATTGCAAAATTCTAAATTTATTACTGAACCTTTTTCTTGTATTTCAGAGTAAAGACTAAAAATATAGCACAGAATAAAATCAAAGAAAAACTTGCAGTATTTCATGCTACTACATTAGTATTACTTTATATTTACTCGTACTATATTTGTTTTTATACGACTGATTGAAAAAATTAGTATATTGTTTTCAGGGTTCATGTATGTATGTATGTGAGTTTGTATATTCCACCATAACTTCTATACGCCTGAACTGATTTTGATAAATGAGGTATTGTTAGAATCCCTAGCTTATTACGGATGACATAGGCTAGTAATTTTTTTTTTACTTGTTGTGGTGACCATGTTCCCGCATTAAAAACTAGTTGAAAAAAAATATTCGAAAATAATATTAACTATATAATCATCATCTAGAAAATGATGAGTAGATTCCAAAAATATATAACACTATAGTTCAATATCCAGTGATTCACAAAGAAATATCATTTATTGTTTTTAACTTTTTAGTTCGTTTTTTGGCAGGGCAGTCGTGTTTTTAATTTTTTAAATTATTGCTTTTTGTAACATGCAAATCTTACTCGTAACTGAATCAAGATCAATATTCAATATCAGTGATTCAATTTTTATAATATCTCGTTGCGTAACTGCAACCAAACTACAAACTAGTTGTAACAATGCATAACAGTCGATTGAAATGGATAAGCAACGTTGACCAAAGTGGATGGGTGACCGATTTTGGAGGGTCAAAATTTGGCCTTTTCGTTTCCTCTGTGCCTCGGAGAGCACGTGAAGCCGTCGGTCCCGGTTATTATCACCAACATCTGATAATATTCGTTACAAAAACCTAAAAGTGTAAATACTCTTAGTAAAGTCGTATGCGGAAGGACATGGGAACCCACTGCATTATTATCCCAAGAAAACTCCTAGCACTATATGATTAATTGAAAAGGGTCACGACCCACAGTAATGAGGAATACGACGCAGGTGGATTATAAGGCCTATATTGACTAAGTTAATTAAAAAGGAATTTAAAGGGCAGATAAAATACCAACTTTTCATTCTGTCAACCATTTTTCGTCCTTATTGTACAGCATTTTCCTATTTATATATTTTGGACACGTGTGATGGATCATCCTGGAAGTGATAGGCTTAATAATTATCCAGGTTGTCGCATTTTATGTAAAATAACATTTTATCGCTCCGATATGGATATGAAATTGCTATCAAAAATTGTTAAACTGAACACAGCTGTCGCAGTAATTTATTACCGCATCTCACGTCATCTCTTTGTAGTTTTTGAATTCTTTTGTAATAATTTTACTTGCTCATAAAATCCAATATCGGATGGGAAATGTACACCGTTAAAATAATATTTTAATATCACCCTTTTTCCCAGTTTAACGAAGCGATTTTCAATGGAAAATTATTGTTATTGAGAGGAGCTATAATTATTTAAAGACGATCATTTTTAATGATTGTATTAAGGATGATAATGGCAAATCGCCCTTAATACAATTTTTTACCGATTACAGATTTCTTATTAAAATTAATTATTTAATTTTAAAATATAAGTAAATATTACTTTTAGTCGTAGTACTTATTCAAACAAACAAACGTAGTAGTTTCATAAAACGAATGAGATTTCTAAAAATCTGAACCTAAAACCATGATATACGTGATACTTTGTATTTTAACACCTAGGTACGAACAATTTTACATTCGTTGTTTGACAAGTATCTTTGTAGCCATATTCGTAGTATATGTGCTTGGTTTTATCTGATGGATAAGCCAACAAGTGGCGTACCGAATAAATTACATACGTAGTTGCATTTTATGACCGTGATACGAGTGTGGTATGAAATGGTTATTGAGTTTGTAGAGATGAGCGCTGTCACTGTAAAATGCTGTGACACTTTGTAGTTGAAAACGTTTCTTTGTAGTTTCGTTTCCGTTGCAATAATAATAAGGTTGCTGGTTGTGGTAAATAAGATTGCCTTTGCACCTTTATTTGTAGTTTTTACTACTTCTGTAATTATTTTCTATACAATACGTATTTAGGTACAATAAAGTTATATACATATAAATAAATAAATAATACTTACAGAAAAATTTCTGAAGAATAAATGTAATCGTATATATAAGCTACAAGTCCTGAAAGAGGCGGCTTGAGACAAGCTGCTAAGTTAGCAGGATTGAGGCATTTATGACTGTTAATGGTAAGTGTATCCTCAGTAGACAATATCAGCCGCATCGACGCCGTCGAAGAAATTCAGATGAGCTTTGTTATGTCTTGTCAACTTTGATATGAGCTCTGCAGCTCACACATTAGTACGGCATGTCCGATAGGCTCTCTAACTCTTGTTGACTGTGAATAGTGCGCTTATTGGGACCCTTTACAATTTTCCTTTAGCCAACCAAAAAACATTGTTTTGTTTATAGTGAGTGTGAACAAAAAATAGTATATTGTGATACAAGGGTGGAAAGTAGGTTATTGCAAACGAGCTGTCATTAATAAGCCCGAGCCGAAGGTGAGGGTTTTTAATATCACGAGTTTGCAATAACCTTCACACCCGTGTATCACACGACGTTTTTCAATACAGTTGGTGGAAATAGTAATAAACAAATCAAAGAATTACAAGTTTATTTCAACATATATACGTACATAGTACTTAATTAATTCTGGAAATTGAGAGTAAAGCTTGAGCAATTACTAAAATTCGCAAGTGCGCAAAATTCTATCTTGCGCAGTTTTCGCCTCAGATAAAATATCTGGTGGAGTTAATTCCATTTCATCATTAGTACTAGAACTCATATTAACAAAAATATAATAAATTTATCACATAAAAAATAAAAAAATTCAGCAAATGGCGCGTATTTACACCTGGACTTTTTTTTTTCAACGGAACTAGGCTACGGGTTCGCGTATACAGCCTATTAGATTTTTGTCAAATGTTGAAAATAATTAAATTAAAACTGGTAATTAAATATAATCAACAACCATTTAAAAGAATTTTGGAAATTCAATGCTAAAACGTACGGATTCATTCATTTTTCCTCGTAAAAAGCCTATCCGATTATATTCTATGTATGAAAACTCCTTGCTACTAAACTTTTTTAATTGACTTGGAAAATTTAAAACTAAACTGCAAAAGTAAGTGTCGAGCTTGTAAAAGTAAGTCACGACCGTGTAATAGTAAGATGCCTATGCGAAAGATTCAATTTTCGAATCATAACTACAGCCTCTGAAAGTGCGCCATGTTTGACAACTGTATTGAAAAAATATTTGTATCATGATTTCCAATTAATAATAAGATATTGTGTTAGCATTATTACCATTTGTCATTTTATCTCATGAAACAAGAAGTATAATCGTGCCTCCCTCAAGTTACTCGACACTGGCGAAGTGCATTGTGCTGGCTTGGCACTACTCAAAGCCATAGGTAAACCAAGAGAAGAAGAAGAAGTATAATGTATATGTATAATTTGACTAGTTTCATGTCATTGAATTTATTACAGACGCCATGTTAAAAATTTGTGAGCAGAAATACGAGTGTTTTGACGATGGTAAAGCAATATCGATCGAGACGAAAACGATAATTGAATACATTTGGTTATTAGCATTCGGTAGCAACTGCGCCCTGGTCTAAGGATCAATTATTGTTGTAATGTTTTAACTACGTTTTACAAATTAATTACACTTATTCGTTCAAGTTCAAATGAGCAGTTCTCTTTTAGCAATGTAACCGAGAGGCTGTGTCCTAAAAAGTGTCGTAATAGTTGCGTTTCATTTGTTGAGTTTTGAGTTTGGATATCGTAAGCTTTATTAAATTGTAAAAAATATTGTCAAACCTTGTAAAAAGAGCTATCACTGAGTTTCTCGCCAGCTCTTCTCAGTGTGAGTGGCCTTCCGAGCTGGTGGGAGATTCATTTGATCATTTGAATAAAAACCATTTCAATTTAAATATTTAATTCGGTGTTTCTTTATAGTAATTACAAGCTGTGAGGTAGCTTATTTATTTAGTGATGGCAAATAGACTAAACAACTATTAAAATCAGTGATTAAAGTAATCTCTAACTCGTGTTAGATATTACAGGATTTCAATAAGTTACATATTAGTCACTCGGTCTTACATTGTATTTATCCATAGAATTACTATGCCTTTACGAGAATTCCTGACATTTGCGTTCTTGGATTTCTCATAAAGTATAATTTTAATACATAGAAGCAAGAATGAAGTTGTTGTTAAATTTTCAAATACTCACGTCATTCGTAATCTTATATATAAAATTCTCGTGTCACAATGTTAGTTACAATACTCCTCCGAAAAGGCTTGACCGATTTTTATGAAATTTTATATGCATATTCAGTAGGTCTGAGAATCGGCTTCTATCTTTTTTTCATACCCCTAAAACACCTCAATCCACGCGGACGGCGTTGCGGAAACAGCTAGTTTTGAAATAAATTTATAAAAATATTAGCTAATGCCCGCGACTTCATCCGTGTGGACTAAGTTATTTTAATTCCCTCGGGAACTTCTTAATTTTCCGGGATTATATGATATGCCTATGTCACTCTACAGGTTCTCAAATATACCCATACAAAAAATATCGTCAATCCTTTGCTCTGTTACTGCGTGATTGAAAGACAAACAGACCCACTTTCGCATTTATAATATTAAGTATGATACCCAATATAAAAATTACACAAAATTTTACAAAATAGACTCTATAATACGAGCGGAACGTATACGGAACACTCCAAACTCAATTTTCACTGTGTTTCAGCAAATAAGCAAGCACTGCGGTGCCGCTCGGCCACGCTCTTTATTGTTTCAATTTTGTTGCAACACTTCCCTTTGTTATTAGTTTTGTTATAGTTTATCACTTTCAAGCTATTTTACGGGAGAAGTTATTAATCATAAACTTATTCCTTATTTATCCACATCCATATGAGTCTGTATATTCTGCCAAAGCGTGTGAATGTGGTCTATGGTACTAAAGCCTTTTCGGAAACCGGCTTATCCGGGAGGCTGGAAGTCGTCGAACCATACCATCCATCCATACTTAATATTGTAAGTGCGAAAGTGTGTCTACCCGTCTGTCCGTCTGCTACGCTTTCCCGGTTCATCTTTTCAACCGATTTCACGAAATTTCCCAGGGAAGAACAAAGGCTAGGCTTTTCATCCGGGAAACTTAAAGAGTTCCCGCAGGAATCAATTAATCAAAATCCACGCGGACGAAGTCGCGGCCATCATCTACTTCATAATATTTTATATATAAAGTTTATTAGATATATTTTTATAAAAAAAGTTCAAAAGGATTGTTCAAGAGTTCCCGCGGGAATCACAAACCTTAATCCAAGCGGATGAAGTCGCGGGCATCATCTAATAGGCATGATGACAGTAGCCAAGAATCAATGAAATTATGAATTTATCTAATGAAATAGGATTCATGGATTATACAAAACGTATTTATTTTTCTATTTCGAATGAGATTGCTATTTATTTTGATAAAATAAAACTATAAAATCCGAACATAATCTGACCATTTCTCAAAATCAGTCATCATGCCTATTATCAATAACGCCATCAAAATCTATATAAACATTGAGTGTAGCAAATAGAGGCAATATTATCCACTAAATGTTGCTCTATTTAACTTTCACACTGGGTTTTTATATCTTTTTACGAATTAAGCGAGTGCATTTAGAATTTCACGTACGTACCTGACTGTCCTGAATTAATTAATTTATTCAGTATGCAGGGATGGATTCGGGACTAAATTTCTTGACATTTCTGACTCAGCTATCCACAAATATTTCTGTTTGAAACATGACGACGAATTTTGCAGCTGAACAAAAAATTTCTGACTAAAACGTCCGGCTAAATATTTGCAGCGAACAGAGGCAGACACTATTTACAAATGGCCTTTTTAGTTTGAAAGAGGAATAACTGTTGAAACGGTCATTTTTCCATAGCTTGCTTTGTGGCATATTTACAGTTTAGAAGTGAATCTATGTTTAATGGAATGAACTGAGATACCCGCGACTTCTTTCGTGTGGATTGACATTTTTAATGATTCCGTGGGATCTTTGTAACTTCCCGGGCTAAAAAGCTTCTAACTGCCTCTAGGATCCAACATAATATATCTCAGTACCAAAATTCGAATTCAGTAAAACAGGCGTGCTCTTTTTGTTCAAGTTTTTGTTTTATTTGTTAAATGCTAAAGTGCGTAAAATTTTGCACGAAAAGTGTGTTCATACATGTAAAAATATGTCCCATCGCAAAGCAATCTCATAAACGCACACTTAATTAATAGTTAATTACGAATGACATTTAAAATCAAAATTCTTATAATATCACACCTAATCAAACATTTCCACACCCCACTGATCCAGCTCACGAAAATGATAAAATTGTTATTAAATAACTGGTAGTTTTCGCGCCGTATTCTATGGCGCGAAGTAACTGTCAATGTTCTTGGGAAGGACTAGAGTCCAGAGCCGTTAAACTGCTTAAATAAAATAATAATGTTAATGTCTGCGGTAGTCTTTTGACTTTGACAGCTGACGTCTTTATTATTATGTCATCCTACGAGGTGACGCTTTTGACAGATAATTAGTAAAAAGAAAAATGGCGTAATGTGACCGTGTGAATGGACGTCCCTTTAAATTGCGTGGCCCGGTATTTTGTCATAGTAGAAAATATAGGTTAGATTCGAGTCTGATATTCAAGTTTGCCCGCCACTGACCCGTTTTGGCCTTGACTACTCGCCGGGTTCTGAAAGCCTCGCCTTGGGGTCCTGTACCTATCTTCCAGCCCTCCGGCCACGTGCTGAGTGATTTCCGGTGTTCGAATTAAGTATGCTGGATGTTGCCACGGTTAGAATGGAGTCACCCTTGCAACTTGCTGCCCCGTGCTGGTATATTTTACCAGGTACCACGGGGAAGGGAGTGGTTAAGTAAATAAACTTAAGTGTGGAGAGACTTAGTGCTTAGTGATCACGTGATAGACTAATTAAATGAGGACAAAGTGTTGGCAGCTGAGGAGCAGTGTTTGCAGTGGATACCCTGGACGTCTACCGTCTGTGGAGGGAGCCCTCATATTATCATACACCACTTTCACAAACACATTCACAAATAACACACAACACAAAACCCTCCTCAGGACTTACCTTGCCTCAACCAGCAATCCAGGTGGGTCTCGGACACCTGTTCCCTCGAGGTCCTGTCTCATCGACCCGCCGCTATGGGCCCCGGGATGAGCCCACGGGTTTGCTATTCGTTGAGTCAGATATTTGGCCGCATCAGGTAGTTTTAATTTCATTTTTATATGGTGTATTTTTTTAATTGTTTTGTATTTTTAGTGCTTTTTGTTTGTTATGTACTCGTATGTGTTATTTAAGTAATTTATATCTAATATTGTAAGCCTGGAAGTATTGGAAACTGTAATGTCATAATTATCGGGTATAATAAATAAAATAAAATAAATTCCAAATTTTACTTTTGGTGTCACATCGCATTTGTAATTTTCATGAAAGAATGAGATTTTTTCCAAAAAAAACGTTCTCCATTCTAATATAGACTGCGGTTTAACGACTTAGTTTATTACCCGATTCCCAATTAGGCAATTCGAACTTGTGGTCGATGCTTAACTTAAATTACTCTTAGAAAACAGTTTTTGCACTCAAGAACGCCTCAAAGGAGCCGAGAATAATAAATTACCGAAATAGACTAATTCAGCATCTGCTAAAATAACTTACTTGTTTTTCCAGTTTAATGGTCCTGACTTAAAGTTTTGGATGCGATTTTCATTTTCTAAATTTTATTTAGGGACGCATCTGTTGAATTAACTAAAGAATTTATAGCTTCGATATTATTTATTTAAAATTTTTGGGTCCAATTAAAACAGTTTTCTTAAGCTGGCCTTTCTGGCCTGGTGGGAGGCTTCGGCCGTTGCTAGTTACCACCCTACCGGCAAAGACATGCCGCAAAGCGATTTAGCGTTCCGATACGATGCCGCGTAGAAACCGATTAGGGGTTTAAATATAACTGCCATGGCCCTAACAGGTCAGCCCGCTACCATTTTAGACCACATCATCACTTACCATCACATGAGATCGCAGAGAGGTGTAGTGCAGAACTTGTAGTGGAACAAAGTAAAACCAAACCAACTAGGTTTAAACTGAAAAGTCACCCCTTCCTCAAAAAGGGTTGAATCCTCCTATAGGTACACTTTGCGCTAGTGCATTATTTATTAGCTCTGATGCGTTTTACACGTCCTGTACTGATTTATGAAGAGGGGCTTAAATAAGAAACCAATGCAAAATAAAGTACCCCCTTCATCATTCTCATTATTTATTTAAAATTAAGTGCAATACTATGAGCTATCAGGTGTAGACAGTATACCTAAATAATAATTAAAGGTATACGTAGGTTGAGAGTCCTTTTGGGGTGTTCGCAATTTCGATCCCCACACTCTGAAAAGTTAGAGGAATACGTATCTCTAGCTTTTCGGAGTCATGTGTGTTTTAAATAATTAAATATCACTTGATATATCGGTGAAGGAAAACAGTATGAGGAAAGATGTCCATAAAATGTTCCGCCCGCATCGCCCGCATGTTGGCCCGAGTGCTGGACTATGGCGTCAAAGTCGGTTTAGGTTTAACGGCATTATGGAGCAAAGTCAAAAACTTTCAACCCTTTTGTTTCATGGAATAAAGAATATCCTATGTACCTACATAGTGCATTAGTTATAAATATGCCTAGTTGCATTCAAATCAGTTTAGTAGTTTCAGCTTGATACTGTAACAGACAGACAGACAAAATAAATGGTTTCGGCTCTGCATTAAACAGCATTTGTTAATGCAGAGCCGAGTCGAGACTTAAGGTTAAAATTAAGTCGAGGTTATTACACTATCGATGATTTTATTAATGACAAAGTTGCATTGAAGCAACCGGCCTCGCATCTAGTGACCCACAAAACTGTGTTGTGCTTCTATCGTATGTGTTGTATTGTCTACTAATTATAACCTTTTTCTTTTTTACCAGTTTCTTGCCGGCTCTTCTCAGTAGAATCAGTTTTCCGAACCGGTGGTAGAGTCTTAACGTTTCATAAGTGATATTAGTTGTCCTACGTGAAATAAATAAATCATTTATCATTTATTTATTTATCATCAATCATAAAGCGTCGTCCTATAAAAAATCATAAAATATCTAAAAATATGTACAGCAACTGTACAGGAATCATCAGGTTACAAAGATACTTACTCATTTCACGCATTCAAACAACGGAAGTCTTCAAAATAACATGCGTGAACTCTGTGACCCCTGAGACCTCCTGTTCTTATTTAAATAAAGACGTAATAACGCCATTAGCTTCCATTTATAAATCAATGTAGCTAATTTAGTGGGCGCACGCAATACGGGGTTGATGCTATAAATCTTCGGTAACTACCGCAAAGTAGCTCAACCGACAACGGTTAATCTGTAATCTTAATATATTAAGTACCTACCTACTATGATTTAAACTATTGAAAGGTGCATTTTCTAATTTTGACAATTTCACAGTATTTTTAATCAAAACTACCATGAATGGTATTCATAGTTACTCACGTCTGAAAAATTTTATGCATATCGAACCGAAAACCGAAGTTTTATTTGATTCGGCTCAGGATACATCGTGCCAACTCACTCATAATCAAGGGCTCGGAACGAGTTTGAAACTAGTCAGGCATATAGGTACTTACCTACACCGGGTAATGTTCGATAGACCCATACTTTAGGTAGTTGCCAGTAAGAAGCCACGGGATTGATTCTTGATCCCTGCCGGGCATCGAATCCGGGACCTCCGCACGTTAAGACAACTGCGCTCAACGCTGCGCCAAACAGTGATGATTTTCCAAATCAGCGCAGGTTTGATCTGGTGCAAATCTTTCTCAAATCATCAAATCATTTAGCAACAACAAACAATGCTGAATTCAACTATGATTATAGGTCTATATAAAAATCTTTCCATATTCCTTCCTTGTGGAACCCCAGCTTTTATTTCCTTCAGTTCTGAATATGCATCTTCTTGACGAATTCTGAACATTCTGTTTGTAATATATGATTTCAAAATTTCTGCAAATGCTTTGGGCAACATCATATTCAGCTTATATATAAGTCCTTCATAAGTGTACTTGGTCCGGTCCTGTACCTTTTGTATACCAGTGATATCCCGGTGTCAGAAAACAATGTGATTGCTACTTTCGCTGATGATACTGCCATAATAGGAATTGGAAAAAGTCACGATGAAGCAGTCACAAAAGTACAAGCTTCCATTAATAAAGTCTATCACTGGACGAACAGGTGGCGAATTAAGTTGAACGAATCAAAATCGGTGCATATAGATTTCACAAATAAAGCACCGAAATACAACCCGATTTATATCAATGGGCAACAGATAACGTATGTTAATACAGTTAAATACCTCGGTATGACACTGGATACTAAACTAAGGTGGAAAACGCATGTTAAAAAGAAACGAGAACAGTTAGAAATACGTTATAAAAATATGTATTGGTTACTTGGCAGAAAATCTTGTTTGTCAATACACAATAAAATTCTATTATATAAACAAGTCCTAATGCCTATTTGGACTTATGGCATACAGCTGTGGGGCTGCACTAAAAAAACCAATATACAAATAATACAAAGGTTCCAAAACAAAGTACTTCGTAACATCGTGAATGCACCGTGGTACATTAGAAATGACGTAATTCATCGGGACCTGAAAATTGAATACGTCGACAAAGTCCTCACCAAATTTGCAGAAGTCCATGATCATCGGCTTCACCATCACGTTAACGTTGAGGCAATCAAGTTGCTCGACGTTACGCAATTAGTGAGAAGACTAAAAAGGACAAAACCCTTTGAGTTAGTGCATAGTGACTAGTGATAGTGTAGTGATAGTGCTGCATAAAAGAACACATGAACAAAGTGTCTATTAGCAACAATAAAGACTAAGATACGTCATTGGACAAGTTCTTAGCACATAAGATAATTATAAGCTTAGGTTAAAGAAAAATTACTTATTAGTCAAATAGTCTGGCTAGATTGTAATTATATTGAGCACCCCTGCTAATTGGTACTCAATAACAGAATAAAAAAAAAAAAAATATTCCTTCGGTGCAATTCCAATGTATGGCTGTGCTGCGTAGTTTGCGGCACAAATATTTCTTTTGATGGACTCGCTCACGTAAGCAAACATTTTTTCAGTGTTTTTCTGAACATGATTTTGGTAGAACATTATAGCAACCCTTTTGTTGCGGTTATCTTTAAGATTACCTCAACAAAGCGTTTCTTTTTTAGTATCGCAAGGGGAGTGCCAACCAGTCTGATGCCGCTTCGGCTCAGCGTGTGCGTTCGCGCATCCACGCTGCAAGTTTGCGGCCGCCTGCGCCTCCGATACCGGAGCATCTTCAGGACATGTTGCATCCACAATGCACGATTGTGAGTCTTCATTTGTTGTTTTGGCGGATTTCTGTGGTGTGGTGAATGTCGCGGGCTATAGGTGTGGGATACACGCTGGTCTGTACCACATAGATTTTCCTGTTGTCGCGGATTATAGTGAATTTTACTTCTAGTTCCTTCATTATGATGAACTTCCGCAAAGTAACGCCTGCTTCTATCCAATATTTTCAAGTTGTCTACTCACTCTCCCGGTCCTAGCGCCCTCCCCGGCCCGGTCTCCCCACGCCTGTCATCGGTGAGTTGTATCTGTCACCGTAAGATTGTAAAAACCGTTAGATTATAATCTAACTTGCGAAATTCTAAACTGTCGAAAGATTGTAAACTGTTCAATGTTCTGAGTGTCAATTTTTGAAGTATTCATTTTATTTATGTTTTCTTGTCTCTTTCTTGTAGGTTAGGTTAGGGTTCGACATAAATAATCAAGTAGTGTAGTAGTAGGTTTTATCGGGTTTAAATACCTATCACATTATAATCTACCGGAAAATAATGCGTTAATTTGTAATCTTTCGACAGTTTAGAATTTCGCGAGTTAGATTATAGTCTACTTAACGGTTTTTACAATCTTACGGTGACATGTCCATGTTGTATCACTCATTGCGGCAGTCTGTACTAAACGTCATCAGCTCAATGAGATAGCTATACGTAGATAATATTTTTAAGCATCACGCAAAGATATAATTAAAAATAAACAGAAATAACTTAATTATTCTTATGTCAATTAACAATAACGATTATTTACCCTATATTCCCTTGCGTAGCCCCGACTTGTGTACATACTTTCAAACATATTGTGTCCTTTACGTGATTTTCGCACTTATTACTATAGAAATATGACTCATGTACTATGTTGAAGGTTGTACAGTGCGTTCATTAAAATTTCTTCCGACGTGCGTGCGATAAACCACTCAAATACCTTACCTGCCGAAAACTTCGACTTATCTCCCTCACGTAGGAGGTCGTTATGTCGAAATTATGGGCCGTGGTTAAACACATGCTACATTTAGTCGAAAGTTCATGTTACGCCCGAATAACTTGTTATTAACGGAAAATGGATAATGGTACTCTCGACGGCGTACTATACTAAAATGTTACTACTTGTATGCTCAGTGTTTCGGTAAAGAAAAATATTAAGGTTGTTATGATCTACGGAGAATACTGTATATAGTATAACACTATCATAAATCAATTCCATTATTTTGGTGTGTTTTGATAATCCGACACATTTCTCTCGTTCTTTCAACAGGCTTGTTTTTGAAATTACCCATGTTTTGCATTCTTTTAAATTAAATTTCAGTAGCATGTCTGTTGTAAGGTAATGTAATAAATGTCATACTAATATTATAAATGCGAAAGTGTGTTTGCTGGTTTGTCCTTTAATCACGCCGCAATGGAGCAACGGACTTGATTTTTGGCATGGATATAGTTGAGGACCTGGAGAGTGACATAGGCTACTATTTATCTCGGAAAATTAAGGAGTTTCTGCGGGAATAAAAAAAACTTAAAACACGCGGACGAAGTCGTGGGCATCACATAGTATTATACTTATAGTAACACTTCATATTATATATTCTTGTATTTATCGGCAATCAGTGATAGGCATAATATTAAAATTATTTTGATATGCCATTTCAGCATCGACTAGTTTATACAAACCGCCGACCACACAGCATTCCATAATGCTGTAATTAACAAAATATTACGGACCGCATTCGAATATTCATTTAACAGCGACATCAAAGAGAAATATTGCGCATTCGATCGGACGATACGTTTAATTATGGCGATTTATGGCGGGTTGTAATGGTGCAACCATTGTTATGATTTTTGTTCGATTTCACGATTGCAAGCGATTTTATTATTTAAAAAAATACGTCGGTACTTACTCATTGTTAAAGCAAATCTTAAAAGTATGTTAACACTAGCTAATACTAATGCCCGCGACTTCGTACGCGTGGATTGAGGTTTTTTGGATCCCGCGGGAACTCTTTCATTTTTCGGGGTAAAAAGTAGCCTGTATGTGCTATGCTAGACTATAGTCTATCTCTGTGCCAAATTTCATTCTGAACGTTTTCAGCCATTCTGGTGTGATTGGGTAACAAACATCCATCCATCCGTCCATCCAAACTTCCAAAATTATACTATTAGTATAGAAGTATAAATAGGTACCTATATTATGAGTAACAAGCAGAGCCTCAACACTTTTATACTTATTCATATTTTATATTAAGGTAATAAGAACGCTAACGCGTTCACCGGCATCATCTAGTCCATACTTAATATTACAAATGCGAAAGTGTGTCTGTCTGTGTGCTATGCTTTTACGGCTGATCTGCTCAACCGATTTTGATGAAATTTGGTATAAGAAAAGTTTGTATCCCGGGAAGGACATAGGTTACTTTTTATCCCGGAAAATTAAAGAATTCCTGCGGCAATTAAAAAAAACATTAATTTACGCGTAGCCGCAGTCATCATCTAGTATTCAATAAAGAATCATGAAATAAATTTTAAATGAATGTTTGTTGTTGCCAATGTCGCTAATTTGTATTTGTCTCATAATATAATTAGATTATTGGCTCTGTCTGGATTATTCCATCCACTTCGTCGTCGAAACGAGCGCTGTAAACTGAATTATCAGATGAACTAATTACTGACTCGATGGGGACTGTACAGTATACTTGGCAGCAACGAACGTTACGAATGTCCCATTCCGCAATACCTTTTTGTTTTAAAACATGAATGTCTTCGTTTTATGAACTAACGAGCTGATGCCCGTGTCTTCGTCCGCCTGGATTGAGGTTTTTTGTTCCTCCGGGAAATCCTCAATTTTTCGGGAAAAAAATGTAGCCTATGTCCTTCGCCGGGATACAACCTATCCCTGTATCAAATTTCATCAGTCGGTTGAACAGGTGGGCCGTGAAAGCATAGCGGAGAGACAGACAGACACACTCGCATTTATAATATTAGTATGGATGTTAATTACCTAGTAAAGATCTTGGCCATCAAGGTCAATCCCCATGCTAGCCTCTAGGCAACTGTTCGAAGATACGCGCGTTTTAAGCACCAATGATATCACTTGCTGTATCATTGAAGAGAGACATGAAGAATAACATCGTGAGGAAATCTGCATGCCCCAGAGCTCTTCGTAATATTCTCCAAAATGGGTAAAATCCACACTTGGGTAGCATTGTTCAATAATATTGCGAAAATTCATTCTGGGTGTGGACTCAGGCTCAGCAGTGGGTCAGGCGATGTGTTGATGAATAAGTTTCCGCTCATATAGGTAAATTGTTCAGTTTACAATTGTAGGTGCGATAATAGTGATAGGTACATTTGTTCCACTTTATTTATTACCTGAGTGCAGTTTTACATCTTCAAACGTTGATAGAATTCAAGCTTTGAAACACAATAAAGCTAAATGGACATTGGTATTATGTTTGATTCAGTAAGTACAGCGGATTTATATTCTGCAAGGTTTCCGAACGGATCGTTGGCTGTAGGTATATGGCCGAACTTGAGCTACATTTTACTTTTACGCTAGAGTGTCGTAGCTCAAATTCTACTAACGTTAGTTGTCAAGTTTTCATACAAAATTTATTTGTTGTACACAGTCGTCGTTAAACGTGCCCCTTACTGGCCATTGTATAGACTTCCATATCCATATCCATTTCATGTCTTGGGCTGCCTTATTCAGCGGTTCCCTGATGAAATAAATTCCTAGGCATACTTAAGTGGTATAGGTATCTTTAATACAATTAATGGTAGAAACGCTAGGTACTAATGAGTAAACACATTTATTGATTCCTTTTTGTCGCAAAATGTATAAGACTTCGTATTTTCAGTTACGTTAAAACAACATATTATATTAATAAAGCCAGATCTATTCTGCTCCATCGGATTAAGTAATTATAGCTTTGTTAGGAACGGCGCTTAGCAACAAGGGAGGGACCGTTACGAATGACAGATTTTATAGTTCCCTTTTGTATCGTTTCAAAACGTAAAATAAATGAGCTTTCGCTGTTTGATGATAAAACCCATTATTTTGACCTAAATGACTTGAGTAATCTCTTCCATCGAGAGTTACATACTATTATTTGTCCTATTCACCATGCTGAGGTGATTAAATATATATAGGTACCTCTACTTGGCTCAAATTTTCGTGAAAGGATTAGCATGGCTGCTCAAGGCCAGTATTCTTGGTAGATATCATTCAATGTCAACGTGACGTAGTAATTGAAAATAAGAAGGTACGTACGTATTTTGTTGTAATAGGTTAAATTTAGCCGTAAGTTTTATTAAATAGATTGATATTATACGGAAATATTTTAGACTTATCATAAATAAGAGGAGGATTTAGCGATGATAAAGTCAGACCTAACGTAATTACTATCTCGACTAATTGCAGTTTCGATCTAAGCGGGTCATCGGAAAGGAACAGATAGCGGCGAGAATTACAGTTTCTAATATTCAGTGTATTTCATCTCAGTAGGTACGCAAGATGAAGTTTCGAATTAAAATTATAATATTATTATGACTGCTGAATACAGCTGTGGCAAAATAATAGATAAGCATTACTTACATTTGAAATAAATACATTTCTATTTTAAATAAATAACTATATAATTAAAAAATACATGTGGAACTACTTCAAGATCAAGGTGTGTAAGTAAATCTATTTAAATGAGTATAAATGTCAATATTTTAACCAAAAGGAGCTTGCTTGATTTTAAAAGCGAGATTATACCTATTCAATGAATCTTGCTGGTTCCAAATAAATAAATCTTGTTATAACGCTGAGGCAATAATAGGCAATCCAACTTTTTAGTATCTAACATAGAGCCTGCGATGTCGTGCACACAATCCGAATTACCATATCTAAATGGGAAACGGCCCTACAAAATCGGTTTTGTTCCCAAATTCCATTTGGAAAATGCACCTGTACCTACTGAGGATATCTATAGCTACACTTTTTTCAGCTTCAACCCTAATTGAAACTCACGATTTGGAACTAATTCCTAACTATTGTTTCTGACCGGCTGGTCTCAGCTTTGCTTTTGCATCAAAAACGAGCCAGTAATAAAGTTAGCCTGAGAAAAAAACATTTTCAACACAATATTAAGTAGGATATCCACTTATATAAACAACTTGAAACTTACTTTTCCAAGAACCCAACCTAAGACACGACGACGACGAGTCATGCTTTTGTGTTTTATATTTAAAAATCAGACCAAACACCCTCTTGGTTCAGGCTTTTTAGTTTTAAAATAATATGAAGCTTTGGGTTTATCTGATCTCATAAAGGCTTTGGTATTTAGAGATATCAATTAAATTAATTCAAAATTATTTTTAGAAATGACTTTATTATTCCTCTTACTTGGAAATTACTTACAGACTTTAAAAATTCTTAACCTATAATTTATTTACAATCATTTGTTGAATAGTTATTATGTAAATTTACACACGTCATATCAAGAAACTATAATATGGTACTTATGGATTTTTTTTCACATTATCAAGTTATACAGTTCTTGTTGACTTATCTACTTTTTTACAACCTATATCACATTTCATTTTAAAACTAGATTTTCATTACAGATTCACATTTTTATTTATGTAACATATTCGCGAATGTTACAAAACAATTACGATGAAAAATCGCAAGTATTATTAAATAAAAATTTTACTATAGTACCGTGTCGAATTATTTGTGTATCCAAATTGTAAAATTTTCATACTTTACCTCCTAAGCACATAATATTAATATTAAATTACATTAATTATAATACTGATTTAACTTGTATCTTAAAATCGTATTGTCAAGCATTTTATTTACATTCAGATATGTAATTTGATGTGATTACAATAAATAATGCTGTTAAACAAAATAACTATTTTTGAACCAACTATTCGGGAGACAATACAAGGTAACATCAACAATTTCAGTTTATCTATGTACGAATGTATTTAATGGGTAGTTTCCAGCGATGCGCATTTTAATAGCCAATGAGTTAAAAATATTGATTAGTCTACTGATCAAATCTGTGAGGAAGCACCTTCCCCAATTCAGTCTTCATTATAATTTCAAACGGTTATAACATGGGTCACATTATTATTATAGCCATATCCATATTTCTTTAAACATTGTAGTTAAAACACAGAAAAAAATTGATTTGAAGGTTTTTATTAATCCACATTTAATCACTATTTTTCTTATAGGGACATAGTTCATATATGCTATACCGTTGTTTCTAATAAATCTGGAGAATGTCAACAGAAACCATCTTTCAAATCCGGATAACCTAGATCTGGCATAGCACGTCTAGAACCGTTGCCTCTGTTATTTTCAATACGAAGTCCTCTGCCGCCACGGCCTAAACTAGCATATCTTGTATCAGCAAGTTTATCTCGTTGAGCTACTTCATCATAATATCTAGCATCATTTAATCCTGCACTGTATTTCTGACTCAAACTGTACTTATCTAAAGTTGCATATTTCTGTACTGTAGCGTATTGCTGTGCTGTTTCAGGAACGCCGTTGACTTTAGCATGATCATAGGGTCTTTCTTCGGGCGGTAGTGCCCCATCTAATCGTGCTTTGAACTCTTTGTCTTTTCTTCGACGCCGTTTACAAGCGCATAGTGCAATAACTATGGCACATATGAGGAGACCAACGCCTGCAACTGCTGCAATGTACGGTGGTGGTAAAGATAACTTAAATGAGCAATTAGAATCGTCTTCATCATAACCAGAAGGACAATGAGCGCTGCCATCGCACCACAATGAGATGGGGATACATGCGTTTAGCTCCGGACAACTAAAAACAAGAAGAAAATCATAGTTTAGTACGGATTTTATGTATTTTTTTGTAATTCAAAGATTTGTTACAAAAGGGGCGAATAGATTGTAGCTTCGAGCTTGACTGTCCAAAATGGTAACTAATCATACTAATAAGATAAATGCAAAAGTGTGTTTGTTTGTTGGGTTGTCCTTTAATCACGTCATAACAGAGCAATGGATTGACGTGATATTTTAGCATGGGTATAGTTGAGGATATGGATGATTTCCCGTGGAAATTAAAAAAACGTATTCCACGCGGACAAAGTCGCGAGCATCAGCTAGTAATATATACTTACTGGAAACGGCAATCGAGTGTGACCGAAGAAGGTATTATATTTGTGTCAGGATCATGTTCAATACTAGGTTTCTTCATTATTTCTATCCATTTTATTGAGTAGTCCGCTTGTTCATGTTGTAAGAAATCTATGACGTAACTTCGTGCATGTGGTTTGAGGGATGATTCTATTGTTGTTTGGGATGATTTCCAACCAGGAGAGTAAAGTTCAACGGTATTAGTTAAATCTGGACAGATTTCTCGATAGGTAGATGTATCTTGCCCTTCATAAATAAATAGACGATTGGGTGTTTTGCAATATGGTGAGTTGGAAGTTATTTCGTAACCGGGAATCTTCACATAAAGATATCTTCCTTGTATAGGTATAACTTCATCGCCTCCAGGCTCAATGAGCCAGGGCCTGTGAACGCAGGCAACTTCTGCTCTTACACTTTCTGATATTACATGTCTGTCACCTACAATATCAGGTGCAACAGATGCTTCTCTTTTATCGTACAATCTAATCTCTCCACTACTACCTCTAAGTCTTCGATCACCCCAACCTGTAGAACAAATGTTTTCATCACCTGGCCCAGTAGGAATAAATTTATATTCGCCATCAAAAGCGAAATCATCATAATCTTCTGTTATATTCATCATTGTCACAGTAAAGTTTACTTCTACAACGGGAGCTGTTAATGTATGTATGTGCAAAGGCTCAGAACGATTCGTACATAAGCAATCTCTTTGGATTGGAATGCCTTCCCAAGGATACTCAGTGATAATAATTTGTGACAATCCTTCGCCCCCTATAATCCTTTTAGCCGGCCTGTCACATTTCCAACGGCTAGTGCGGGAATCCTTATGGGTACTACAAATTTTATTTCCGAAATACGTATTTGTAAATGTGAGCTGTATTCTTTCGCCATGTTTTGCTTCAAATCTGAAAACGATGAAATATTAAAACGAATAATTCTTGAAATACAAAAAAGTAACATTTATCATCTTTAAAAAATCGACATTATACATAACCTATGTACTTCAATATCTACCTCAATATACAAGTAAGATTTTGTGCTCCACCTCTCCCGTAGTAAAATATGGCACGCGGGGCTTGAAATCTTCCAGAATATGTGAGTGCTGACTTGAAGACCCTGTCACAGGCCGATTGAGAGTCCACTAGCGGTTGTCCTTGCTCACTCACATCCACAAATTCGTAGCGAAGTAGGAAAGAGACAGGATACAGTGCCGAACCTTGACGCAATTCCTGTGGGAAAACAATTCTTACTAAGCATTTGTAAAATTAGCTGATAATGGTTGAAGTTAGAACAAATTGGTATCTAAGCGAGCAAATTGTTCACTTCTAATTTAATCTGTAATAGATACAACAACGAAGTTTAACATAAAATTTTCCTCAATTCGCTAATAACTTGCTTTGTTAATTGTTCTCAAGTAGAAAGTCTTATAATACTACAGCTCAGTTAAGCTAGAACAGTACGAAAAATTCCCAGCAAAATTCTACTTGAATAGGATATTTTTCTGCGTTATGAATGTTTTCCATATGTTTTCAAAGTCAAAATAAATCAATAACCAAGTTATGGAACAAGATTGCGTGCAGTTGTAAAACTTCAAGTATTTAGTTAGGAAACTTGCTTCAGTCCTTCCGACGTTGAATTTAATATTGAATAATAAAGCAGTTCTCAACTTGTGACTTTAACAACTTGCTTAAGACCAGGTTCTCTGTACTAACTAGGACACTCTACTTCGCATACTCAACACGAATACTAATGGTAACAAGAATTGTTTTAGTAACAGTTTTAGTCTTACCACTAAATATGACACTATTAATATTTCATCAAATTCAGTGAATTAAGAAGTATAACTTGGAAAATGTGTTAATTTAATTATTTTTAGCTCTCATGTGTTTAACGTCTCATCCGTATCGTTCTTTCTGATGAATCTCAGCAAATTAGTGCAAACACTCGGCACGTTTTTATTCTCTCGGTATTAGAGTGACAGCGCTAAAGGATTCCATCATGGGGAGCAGAGAGTGCACGTGCCTCTTGCATTATTCACTGTGGCGGATGCAAGTCTACGCGTGACTTATCTTGCCTTTGCTCACTTAATGTCCGAGAGCAGAAAAATTCCTAGTGCTCATAGAATGAAGATTTGAAAATATGCGCTTTTCAGTTTATGCTCTAAAGCTGACAGCTAATATACTCGTAATATTATTTTTTGACAATTATTGTCAATATTGTGTTGATGAAACTATTGTGAAATGAATGCATTCGTCATGAATTTTACAATAGTTTTATCAAGAGAGAGCCAGAGAAAGATAATTGCAAATGCCAGATACAAGTATACAGGAGAAAAGACTGGGCAGTCCGTAATCCGTACGAGAGGCCTAGGCATATTGGATGAAAGGACAATAAAGAAGACGATATATTATTAGCAAAAACTAACAGAAGGCTCTTTTCCAAAAATCGTCGAAACTACCAGTATAATTATATGCTTACGTTGATGGCAAGGGCTCGAGCCTCGGTGTACCTTTACAAGAAAAGAGCCCCAAATGTATGCGTAGCTAGTCTATGAAAGATGAATTAATAAAGAAGCCTGCCGAAAAAGGCTGGGTATTAATATACTCGTGTCATATCATATAATTATAAAAACAAATTGGATTTTATTGGAAATATATAATGTATGTTTATATAGAAACTAGTGAAAGCGTTTACTTTTTTGAACATCATCTTAGGAAAAATCCAAGAAATAATGCAAGAAAGATTGCAATAGTGACTGGTTCAGGTAAGCAGTTAATCAAACTCTGCTTACCTGAAAACGCTGACAGGGCTGATTTGTTAAAAAAAGTGCATAGGCCGTTCTGTATGCAATTTTTAATATGTTTGCACGCGTCCGTGTTGTAGTAGGTGGAGTTCTTGCCACAAATCAGTAAAAATAAATCCAAACAAAGTTTTTTAAAACCATAAAGAAGAACAAGGTTTAGGAAAAGCTACAAAGGAAATTATAAGAAAATTGGATACGATTGCGCAACATTACAGCGAATTTAACGGTATCGAATCTCGTATAATATTCCTCTCACGTAATCGACAAAAGCCGGGAATATGTCAGCGTCGGGAGCGATTTGTGGCTTGTCTCGTGTGTGCTTGTCAAATTTAGAAATTTAACTAAGGGAATTTCACGAAATGATATTGTTATTCATTGAACCTGAAAGATAATTGTGCCATGTCATCATCTGTGTGGATGAATCATGTATAGTGTGTACATTTCCATACAGACAAAATATACAATTGCAATATCTGTCTACTCTTCCAAAATAACTGATTTTGATTTGCTTATTATGTTTGTTTTGTTTTAAGGTCTTTGTTGCACATTAAAACAACAACAATAAACCACAATCGCATTCTAAACTGCAGAAATAACACCAACTGACATAAAAATGGCATCATACTCGTACATTCAAACCACATCGAAATTAATGACATCCACCGCTAGTGTATGTGTGGTATATTTTTCATGCAACTGCAAGCTACGTCGTACCGCTCCATGCATAGCTGAGCGAACCAAAATGAAGGCACAATGTTTGCGGTGTAATGAAAAGACCCCGAAAGACCTGCACAAAAGCAAAGTCCTTTGCCGCGTCGTGTTTGAGCGCCAAGCCTATTTTAAATTCTTTTCTTGATGTGATGAATTCTGCTGGCTTCGTATTTTGACTTTATTATCTCAAGGGATTTCTCTCAAAAGTTATTTATTAGAGAAATATTAAACAAAACGGTGCCTCATTGACTAATCTAAATTGGCAGGTTTGACCTAATATGATTGAACAAACATTAAAAAAGACTATCATGTTGTTACTGGAGCTTTGGTATTATTTTTTATTATTGCATATTTGCGTGCTTTTCTATAATTTTTCCAATTTTTTTTCTATAGTAGCTAGTTGTCTGCCTCTCTGTTTGTTAGATGTCGAAAAAGGGATTTTAGATAATATATAATCGCCACCTTAAATTCTCGGTTGCACATGATATTTTTATCTGTTCCATCATGAACTAGTTACATAGCCAATAATTGCAAAAACAGCACCTATGTAATATGGAAGGCACTAACTCTCATAACACAGTTTTAACTTTTTTGGGAGATAGAGGCCAAATTTTGAACCTTGTAATATTGCAAATAAAGATTTTATTTATTTACTAGATGATTCCTGCGACTTCGTCTGCGTGGATTAAATTTTTTTGATACACACGGGAACTCTTAAATTTTCGCGATACAAAGTAGCCTATGCCCTTCCCCGGGACACAATCAATAACTGTACCAAATTTCATAAAAACCGGCTTACTAGATGGGCCGTGAAAGCGAAGGAGACAAACAGACAGACACACTTTCGCATATTTATTATACCAGACTAGATGATGTCCGCGACTTCGTCCGCGCCGTTTAGGTTTTTTTCAATTCCCGCGGGAACTTCTGAATTTTCCGGGATAAAAAGTATCCTATGTCCTTCCCCGGTATACAAACTACCCTTGTACCAAATTTCATCAAAATCGGTTGAACGGATGAACCGTGAAAGCGTAGCAGACAGACAGACACACTTTCGCACTTATAATATTAGTATGGATATCTCTCAAAAAGCGGCTATTATAAAACTAAGTATATTTCGACATTAAACACAGCGTCATATTTCGTGTAAGCATGTGCTAGTGATCCGTTGAACGAACATTAATTGTGGTGGAAACAGCTCTCTGTTCGACGTATACATGATTGATTCAAAGTGCTGAAATTGCATCTTGGTTCTCTAACGGATACGCAGACAAATGATACCTACCACTCTGTACCATATACCATAATATCTCAATTTGGGACACATAGAATGAGACGTATGTACTTCATTGATATAGGCACAAGATGTTACTTTTCAAAATGGTGCGAAAAATACTGGGAAATGGCTCATAGGGTGGCTCATTGAAAGGTCTACTTTTTCTTATCTAGAACGTATAAGCGATGGAGGATTATAATAGTACAGGATGATGCCCGCGACTTCGTCCGCTTGGATCAAGGTTTTATGATTCCCGCGGGAAATCCTTAATTATCCGGGATAAATTTTTTTAGCAAAATCGGTGGAAAATATGGGCCGTGAAAGCGTAGCAGATAGGCAGACGGACAGGCTTTTGCATTTATAATAATTGTATGGATAACAAAACAACTAAGATTCAGATAATAATTTTAAGAGATGGAACGACGTCATCAAAATCTTGGCCGGGAAATCGGAAATGTCGAAGTGTAGCGTCAAAAAGAACCATGTTAGGATTGCAACATTGCGTGTTAAGTTGCATGCACATGCAATGTCAAACAAGTACTCAGTACTTAAAGGATCATGCTATGTAAGGTATATTTTATTCATTTACCTGTAATATAGTAAGGGCTGGTCCAGTAGTGATGTAACTCTCACTCGGTGCACATGGTCGAGTTGCTCGTGTGGCGTTTGAAAGAAGCGCATGGTCACATAGTCTAGGCGATTCTTCACGACAGAAAGAGCCAAGAAGAGACTTTTTGTCAATCATATCCAGCTATAACAAAAATTACACTTATTACAAACTGTGTGTTAATAACAATGATTTAACTTTAACGATTGTAAGAATTAGAAATAGGACCGCCGAATAAAATGAGCATTGAGCATAAAACATGTTGGTTATGAAGTAATAGCCGCTTAATATGACGTTCTAAATAAATAGACTATTCAGTGACTGACCGTTTTTTATTTAAAAATATCTATATATTGGCCCTTTTTTAAACAAGAAGAATTAAGCCTACTAATATTTTAGCTATTGCAGCAGCGAGGGAACAGAAAAAGAAACTAATATTACACCCATTTGTTGTATTTTAAAAGTGGTTGATATTGTATCTCATACAGTAAGTATCTGGTAGTGCTCGCGAAAGTGATTCCCCTTAATATTATTGTATTATATTTTTACAAACGCCATGAAAATAACATTTCTTCCGTCCAATAAAAACGATAAAGCACTTGCTCGTTTGTAGCAGCAGTTTGCCATATTAAAACACAGTCGCAATAATGTTTCCACTGAAGAATAAAGCGTGACCTACTTCCGAAGTACACAATCTACGAGCAGGAAGTGATTTGCTCCAGCCAGGTGCACTATTTACTCGAACTATCTAGCGAGAAAACTTTTCTGATTAAAGTGCCAACAAAAAATAACTTCAACGTAGCGCTCATCCATTCTTAATGCAAACACAAACTGTGGAATGCCGAAAGAATGAAAGAAACACCGCACTGCAGGATAGTAAAGCGCTTAAGCTTTAAACATATAACATTCAGAACAGAACAACTCGCAACAGAAGTCCAAACAACTGTACGTCAGGATACTTTATTATTCCAACTCATCACTGGTACACTTCTGAGCACGGGTAACTTTTAAGAATCAGAAGAGTTCAGGCCATAGACCATTCATAGAAATAAGCCTTAAAATAAGCACAAAATTTATTAATTAATGAGATTAAAGAAATTGCCACTATACATATCGAATTTAAACACAAACATTTCAAAATTAAGAAATAATTCTAAGTTTGCTTACCTTTAAGGTTTTTTTAGTAGAAAATAATAATAAATTCTTCTGGAACTTTTGTATTTTGGAATTTTTCACAAAACGATCTTTTCAATTATTAAAATTTAAAACGCTCAGAGCGCCCATCTTAGCAGATTGCTACTCGTATGCTTAGTACCTAAGAGTAGGTAAGAGTGCTCAGACACATTAAAGAAAATTAATGTTTGGCTCCCGACGTCAAGTGGGAGGTAGTGGTAGTTGGCAAAGTGAAATGGCACGAGTAGAGGAGAAGACGCCCGATTTTATATCGTTTCTGTATTTGTATCGTCGTATTAGTCTTCCACTAGCAAAGTTTCGTGAGCTAAGTTATTCCACATTTCATTATTTTAAACTTTACTTCCTGCAGTTAAGACGGGTATACTACATTTAACTTTCGGAATGGTGCTTTGAGAACTAATAACGACCTTGCTAATGGGACTTGGGATTAAACTTTTTTATTGCTTTGTGCCAATTAATAAGACACTGATGAGGCAATTAGAATCACGCATTTCACCCACAATCGCATGCTGAAACAGCGGGTTAGATCTCGGTTTCATATATAAATTATCTCTAACAAGAAAGTATGCTCATATGCAAAAAACAGAAGTTTAAGGGCTGAAACATACACAACACGTAACGGTAGTGTAATCTCACGTCAAACTGCCATGACGTGGATGACATGTGATTGGAAAAGCACGACTTTAAAGGTGCTTTCACACTGGCAAGGCAAGGCAAGAAATACATGGATGCAGTGGAGATAATTGAAAGAGAAAGAGAAATAGACCGCGTGAGACTTCAATGGCCGGCCGCGGTGCGAAATTTGAGTATCAGTTTTGCATAGGAATAAATACTCTATTCATGCTGCAATATGATTTAATGTTGTATCAACAAGTATGTCAATTTTTGCCTCACACATCCTCGCGCATTCAGACGTTTCACCGCAGTTACACACCAAAGATGGGCGAGACAGAAATTTAAATTTAGTATGCCCATCCAAATAAATTTTAATTCTCGTTGTGCTGGTCTGAAAATACCTTAACTTGCGAACTACGCTGTCCGCGCACCTTTACAGTTTGTATATTTTCTTGTATTGCGTGCGTGTATACGTTCTGTCTATTTAAGCCTTTTCTAGTCTTTTTTGTGCCAGACAGCAATCACTTACTACACTTATGGTTTTTTTACAGCAACATTATATTCTGCGCAGGATCCCGTTTAGTGGTGGACGTGTTTCACCATAAGAACGAGCATCCTGTTCGGTGTAAAACTATATCAGTTCTTGCTATAATCTGAATTGGTGTGATGGTTCATGGTATTTTGGCTGCAACAGTACATTATTTTATCGGTCAGTGTCGGGGTTCAAGGTATGAACACTGTTATACGTCCACCACTTAAAGGGATCCAGTGTGATCTAGTAGGCTCCAAATTACCTTTCTTTCGAGATCAGCGTCTGGCGCTGCACCATCCCAAATAGTGAGTTGTGAAGAGCAATCCTTTTGCTGGTCGAACCCCGCTGGCTCTGTCCCTGCAGCATGATACTTTACAAACGACACCCACACTATTTCGCTTGGACGTGCCTGCAAATAAAACTCAATGGTCATACACAGCACCAACAGTGAAAACGTTTAAGCGTGACCATATACCGCGAGTTAGTATATCACCACAGAATAAGTAATAGTACACATAAGAGGCATACGCAATTTTTTTCTCCATACTGAAAATGCATAATTATGATGAAAATCATCCACATCGGGCACATTGAAGAAATATTGGTGAAGTCTAGAGATGTTAGCCCTGACGTAATTTGAATAGCTGCCGAGTTTCGTGCGGGATCTTTATGCTATGCAACAAAATTCTTAATCATTAGTATAAAAATATGAATCTATTTTCTTAATTATTCACTACTAGCTAATGCCCGCGACTTCGTCGGCGTGCATTGAGGTTTTTTGGTCCCCGCAATTTTTCGGGATAAAAAGTAGCCTATGTGCTATTCCAGACTATAATCTATTTCATGCCAAATTTCATCCAGGTCCGTTCAGTCGTTCTGGCGTGATTTGGTAACAAACATTCATTCATTAATCCATTCATCCATCCATCTATCCATCCATCCATCCATCCATCCATCCATCCATCCATCCATGCATCCATCCATCTATCCATCCAATCCTTCGCATTTATTATAGTAGTATAAGTTTAAGTCAGTAATTGAAAAAGCTTAATTTCAATAAATAGTTTCTACATTTTAGTACGTTTTTTAATTTACTCAATTATAAGTATGTCGTCTTATCCACTATGTTACAATTTGAAAAGCTATCGTACTGCAACTCTACGAGGTTACGCTTTAGTAATTCAACTTAAGCTACGGAATGAATCTCTCTACCTGAATAGTTCGTTCAAAAGGCAGGTAAATACGGGCAATGTGTTTGTCTTTTGAAGGACCTTTACCGGTGACTCCACGTAGCTATTCATAAGTAACCACGACCTAGATGACTTTGCCTTCACATAATATATTCTATGCCACTATGTCCGTCTACACTGAAGTTTAACGAAGGATTTTGTTTTTAAAAGTACTTACTTGAATGAGCTTATGCGGATGGACGTGGGAACCCACTGTTTAATGTCCCAAGAAAACTCCTTCTATTAGTTGATTAATGGAAAGGAGACACCACCCTCAGTAATGAGCAATAGATGCAGTGAGAGAGAGAGAGAGAGAGAGAGAGAGACTTGAATGAGCGTAAGTGTCAAGAGAATTATAACAGCGTTTTTTTTGGTGTCAATCAATTTTGTATTACATTAGTACGACAATAGATTAGAATAAAACAAAGGAAAGGAAGACGGCCAATAGGTTTAGTGACCAATCCAAAGTAAAATTTAAGACAACTTTGCAACAAGCGGAATCAGAGTTTGACTTATGGGTTTGGCCATAGTCCACCACACTGGTAAGTAATACTGGCAGACTTGAAACACGTTTAAGAACACTATGAAAAACTTTAAGACTTGCTGGTCTCCTCACGATGTTCCCTTTCACCGTATAGTAGCGTATGGCCATAAATCAGCAAGAATTTCCAGCAAGTACAGAATCTTTGAAAGGAGTAAGAATTTTCTACGGACAACTAGGCGTTTGAAAAACTTTTCACTTACGCGGAAGTAGTGCAACACGTCGGTACACACAAGAAATATTTCGTGGTAAAATATAGCGCATGGTATTTCAACGCGATGTCTTATCTTGTCTGAAGAGAATAAAAGGGAACGCGATTTGGGCTCACGTTCATGTGAATCTCTTCTCGGTTTCCTCGGTAGATTTAAATATTTGAATGATAATAGATATTTTAATTTAACGAAAGTTTTATTTACTACCTCGATGAAATATGAACAGAAAATAACGATACTAATTAATCAGAAGGTATAATAAAATCACCCACTTACTTGAAAGTAATAAACACAAGAGGTGTTCGGTGGCAGGGAATGGCGCGGATTTCTCAACACGCCACTTGTCTTGTCAGAGGAGCGTAAAACAAACCGACACCGCCCGTCTGGGCTCACGTACGAATGGGAATCTTTGTCCACGTACAGCACCTGCCGGGAATAGGAATAGTATTGGTAATACAAACATTGGGTGATTTGTTATGAAAATAATTGGTTGCTCCATATGCATCCATTGCATCCACTTGTGACATATTTGGAACTGTTCTTGGGTAACTTGCTACTTGTAAGATATGCCTGCTAGAGTGTCTTGGAAACCCACCGAATTAGAAATCTCAATCATTATGCGATATAATCCGTCAAACTTGTCTGACCCGATGGCCAAAATTGGAACTAATTTTTATGCTTGTTTTTTTTTCATATCTACTAGCGACGCTGTCACCGTGTCAGATAAGTTTGTGGGATCATAAATGGAAAGATTTTATGATAGATGGATACAACAGAGATGGATAGGTATATTAAGCTAAAAAGGAAAGCTATAATTTTATTTCAGGAGACCTTCAGGGAATCATTATACATTTAATAGGACCATGGCGGTTCTAGGATCTGTAGACTAATTATGATATTGCTCTGAGTAAGAAAGCTATCTTTTTCACTAAAGTTTTACACATTTAATATTAGTTTTTAGACATTTTTTTTACCTGAACTTCAAGTTCGAACCCAGGCAAGTAACTCAGTGGCACTGGATGAAAAGGATTATCGTATGGTGAAGTATGGAATTCGAGCAGCATGTTAGGACCTCTGCTGACTATGTCTGGGACAGCATCTCCCCCACACAATCGTACAAGTACTGGAGAGTCTCGTGTAAGGCCGTCCCATACTGTTAAATAGTCTTGCACGACATTGCATTGATCCCATATCCTGAAATACAAAAGTTTATTTTAACCAACGAATAGGTTAATAAGTAAAAATGAAAATATTTATCCAGTCTGTTTAGTGAAAGCTGGGAATCCAATTTTTAGATACTGGCATCACTAGGTTATACAGAACGCAAAGCTTTACAAAAACCTTTAACCTTAACAAAAAGTTTGGAGACACAAGATCAAATTTTTTAATTTCCCGCCTAACGGCGAGCTTTTACTATATACTTTATTTTTGGTTATAATAAAACCTTCTTTGTGATTTACATACGCAAATATTCAACAACCTATTTTTGCTACAAACGATAGATACTAATTTAATTACTTAGGCAAACAAAATGCGTGCTTTTTATGATGATTAAAATGTTCCAAATTTCCCTCGGAACTCGGAAGTTTGTAGTAAATATTGATCAAAATACTTACTTGAGAACCCTTTGACTCCTATCATACTTCACTATCTGATCTTTGATATGTATTTTATGGCTATTTGTTTGTCTAACCGCTAGCAATACGTGTTTATCTGCCGGAATCTGAAAAAGTGTTTTTCGTTTATTACCCACATCAAATGGAAATCATACTTTATGTTTTGTACCATACGATTGTTTATTCAACGCCCGCAGGGCTGAAACACCATTCATATGTAATGAATAATGTATGTATGTATATATAGGCCTGTGGCGGAGTCTGGTGTAAATTTTAAATTAAATATTAATACAAACAGCCGCACGAACCACATGGACCTACGCGATGTGTGAAACGCTCGTTTTAATGTAAATTCGCGACACCCTTAACCCAGATGTAAAGAGCTATGTAATTTCGTTTAAGGCAAGCCCGGTTTTTAATTTCTATGCTTGTGTGGCTATGCCGAAATGTTTTAAGAGAAATAAAACAGCGCAAAATTTAGTAATATCAAAAAACGTTGGCATAATTTTTGATAGAGCCTGGGGTCTCGATGTAGCGCCTCCTTCCTGGCTCTAAGGAAGCTGCCTCAGTCAAAGGATCACCGAGCTATGAAGCAGACAAAATCGTTGAGGCTGGGGGTACTCAAACGCATTCGAAGCTATAAAATGAGTCGAACCGTCAAATTATGGATACATTGGCTGCTAGTTAATGTTAACGTAACGTAACTTAAATAGTTAATGCAATATATTTAAAAAAAGTATATAAACTAAAAAGCTTAGCCTGGAAGGACTGAGCCGGGCCAAGTTACCACTCCACTGGCAAACAATATGTATCAAGCGAACTATAGCATTCCTGTATGATGTCACAGAAACCGATTAGGGGTATGGGCACAGAATAGGTAATTGGTATGGGTTTAATATAATTGCGACACCTCTACCATGTGATCTCGTTATTGTCATAGACTAGGCATTATTACTAACCACCAGGTGAGATTACAGTCAAGGGCAAACTTATAATAGAAAATAGTGCAACCTCTGCTTTGAAATCTATTACATTTTTACGATGTGATTCTTCATAATATTTACCTTTGTGTGTTCTATGCGGTAAGTACACGTAGCGTTACGGGGATATACTCCGGGGAAGTTAGGAGACTGTATTCGACATGCACGTAGATCACAGTCGCTCAGTATGCGGTCACAATATGTGCCGGTGACGAGTTCCCCTCTCCACGCCCCGAGCGTCGCGTTCCCATACCGCAATCGTGCCTCACTCCGCCTTAGAAACTTGTACGCCAACTTGAAGTCGAAATTATATCCGACACCCTGAAAGGAGAACTTGTGTTACAGGAATGGGGATCCACACTGCTTTTTCATCCCGACAGGTGGCGTATAAGCGATCCGGCTATACTGTGCTGTCAATCGCCTTTACTTCGGTTTCAAATTATTTTTAACATCACGTAACGCAATTCAAGTAATGTGCAGTTCTGCAGCTGGAACATTCACTCTCTGACTATGCTCAGAAGCTTGAGCGCACAAATGGCAAGAATTATGTAAAGTAATTTAATTTTATCAACTATTCATACGGCCGGACTGCTGATGGCGCCCTCTAAGATCAGCTTTGCCTGTGGATCCCGATTAAAATCATCACAATCATAATTAGACGATTTAAATAACAGATAATCGTATCAATGATACTTTGATAATCTTTTGACTCAACAAAGTATCCGGTTTGATTGTATGACTTGATTGTAATTGATGATACTTTTGCAATACAGGTTTTGAAACTTAATTTCTAGGCAAAAGACCAGAATATAGTAAGTTTAGTTTAGTGTTATACCTATATGTAAATTTAGTTGTAAATAATAATAGTAATGTAAATAGATGGTTCCTTCCGAATTCATACAAATAACACTAAGTTCACATTTGGAAGGAAGAAGAAATCACAGAAATTAAGTCACATAAATTCTTCAAAGCTTAATCTTAATTTTATAAATACGCATTGGTATTGATAACGACTGAGCAATCAACACCTTCAGTAAAACAAGTGAAATTAATTTAACGAATTAAAAAATACGACTGCCCTGCCATATTATTTTCGGAGTTTACCTCCATAAGAAGCGATTTGCATATACAGCCTTTGGAATCTTATTCACATTTTTTATTAAATGATATTTTTTTGTGAATCACTAAATATTGAACTATAGTGTTATATATTTTTGGAATCTACTCATCATTTTCTAGATGATGATTATATATTTAATCTTATTTTCGAATTTTAATTTTCAATTTTGGTCTTTAATGCGGAACCATGGTCACCACATTAATTTATTTAAAAAAGTTTACTAGCCTATGTCACCCGGAATAAGCTAGGGATTCTAACGATACGTCATTTATCAAAATCGGTTCAGGCGTATAGGAGTTATGGTGGAATATACAAACTCACATACATACATACATACATACATACATACATACATACATACATACATACATACATACATACATACATACATACATTTTTGACGACCTCCGTGGCGCAGTGTTGAGCGCTGTTGCTTTAAGTGCGGAGGTCCCGGGTTCGATCCCCGGCAGGGTTTGGAATTTTATAATTTCTGAACTTTCCCTGGTCTGGCCTGGTGGGAGGCTTCGGCCGTGGCTAGTTACCACCCTACCGGTAAAAAACGTGCCGCCAAGCGATTTAGCGTTCCGGTACGATGCCGTGTAGAAACCGAATAGGGGTATTGGTTTAATATAACTACCATGCCCCTAACAGGTTAGCCCGCTACCATCTTAGACTGCATCTTCACTTACCATGAGGTGAGATCGCAGTCAAGGGCTAACTTGTAGTGGATAAAAAAAAAAAAAACATACATACATACATACATACATATATACATACATAAACCCTGAAAACAATATACTCCTTTTTTCAGGCAGTCGTATAATAAATTTGTTCCAAATTTCCACACTTATTTCGATATTTTCCGGAATAGCAGTTTATCGGAACGTTAATTGAAGGTACCGTTGCAAGTTTTTTTTCCTGCACTAGTGGGTTGGTATTCAATAAAAGGTACGTGACTAACTTCTTGAGAAACTCGATTTAGATTAATCATACTTTATTATTAACGACTTTTAAACATTAAACACAATACTAATTATACTTAACAATAATAAATCACTAAAAATATCTCACTATTAACTCACTGATTCACTATTAACCCACTTAAATAATTCACTATTAATTTACTTCACTTTTATTTCTTTGCTTTTCTTCAGAGTGCACTGTTTAACAGCTATTTATTCTGCTTCGTGCACGATAAATGATAATTATAGTAGGTACTTCGCATGATACTACTACAGATCGCAGTAACGAAGTATGCGGTCGAAATAGGTGCTGAGATCGCCCCCGTTCCCACAACCCACCCCATACGACTTCCACATTCACATCCACGCCTCGCTGTCTTAGAAACGCGAAGTCGAAGTTGCACCCACACCCTTAGTGTCGGCAGCAATTAACGTCTATCATTCACTACTTGTGTTAGTGTGGATGATAATTACTTTCGATTTGCCTATCCAGGGTTTTCACAAAATAAAATATTTATAAAATACGAATATATCATAGACTAGATGATGACCGCAACTTCGTGGATTAAGGGTTTTTGATTCCCGCGAAATCGCTTGAATTTCCGGGATAAAAAGTAGCCTTAAAGTAGTAGTAGATGTCCTTCCCCGGGATACAATCTATGCCTGTCCCAAATTTCATCATAACCGGTTGAATAGATGGGCCGTGAAAGCGTAGCACACAGACAGACACACTTTCGCATTTAAATATACCTAATATTAGTATGGATGTTTAGCTTGGAACTAGACCTAGTATGCAAGCAATATTATTACTTTTAACTTTTCAGCACTTTCTAAACTAATTTAACTTAGCTTTGAGTATCCCTAATGAATTATTTAATTATAAAAAAATAAATGAATAATGTTATTATAATAAAAATAAATGAATAATGCAGTTTAAATACCGTGAGTTATCAAAAAAATATTTTATCTATTAATTTTTAATCAGTTTTGCAAATTACATGCGGCATATTATGTTGTATTTATTTCTTATATGTCTATATAAGACAATAAGTACGTCAACTTACATTAAATCATTTTTGTCTAACACAGGTTACACAGGCTTGTAGCTATTGATCAGAATTACTAGTATGCTATTTAATTATTATGCTCGGCGAGTATTTTTATAGGTAATTAAAATGTTACCTGCCGATTTGTTAGCCTAAGTGAAGTTGTTAGCCATCTATTACTACCATGTGTAATAATAGAGCTTAGTTTTACACGTGTATCTTTTTGTTTACAATATACTTTTTTTTATACTTGCTTTTGCAGACATCCTAAGTAATATACTGTCAATTTATTCCTACAGTCAAACTACTATAATAATGTCACGACAAATAAAACTAACTACACATAAAATTTTCAGTTTTCGGTTACAAGACCATCCTTAGTCAATAATCAATTTCCTATGTAAGGGACAATCCAGAAATAGGTAAGTAAGGTAAAAGGAAAGGAAGGAAGGAGGTAAAAGGAAGTAAAGTAAAAGGTATTTAGAAAACACTTTGAATATATTTGTCCTCTAATTTGAAACTTGCACAAGTAATTGGTTAAACATGTAGAGGTTCCACGAGAGATTTAATGTACTTAGATAAAAGTTGGCTAAACTTAAAGAAAATTTTCATTTGATCCGGCCACGATTGCTATCGATAAGCTCTAAATCAAATTGCGATCTAAACACAAAAGTATTCAATAATCGCTGAGTGTGCCGGCAGAAGATTTTTATTTTGATAATAAAAAAACATATTGCTGTTAACATAATTAATAGCGGAAATAATAATAGTTGCTGATGTTACTTTTCGTAGTCAATCGTGGCTAATACGCATTAGCATTATAATCATATTAAAGTCATATTAAGTCATACATTATTTGCATTTACTTTACTGAATATACAAATCAGAATCAATAACTAATCCTGCGATAACATTCGTATGTAATGAGTATGCCGTTAATTCGCCGTGTTTAATTAGGACCAACGTTGTATTTGCGAAGGATTATCTATGGTAAATAATGTTGCATTACTCACAGATGAAAAATTATAATTCAAGCTTTCCAGTTTCAACCATAATTTGGCCAGCCAAATTATCAATATAGGTTACTGGCTGATGCCCGCGACTTCGTCCGCGTGGATTGAGGTATTTCAGTTCTCGCGGGAACTCCTTAATTTTACGGGAAAAAAGTAGCCTGTGTTATTCCAGACCATAATAATAATTATTATTATTGAATTCTTTATTGCACACAACTACATAAGAATCATACATGCAGAAAGAACATAACGAAGCTTAATCTAATAGAAGCGTGCAAAGGTGGTCTTATCGCTAAAGCGATTTCTCCTAGACAACCTTTGAAATAACTATACTTATATAACTAACGAAATAACTATATACACATAATATTATAATATTCAACATTCTAGTCCATTGCACAGATAAATAGTAATTTTCATAATCTATCTCTGTGCCAAATTTCGTCCAGATCCGTTCAGCCGATCTGCCGTATTGAGTAACAAATGTCCATCCATCCATCCATCCAAACTTTCGCATTTATAATATTAATATAGTTTTTGTAAAGAATAGATTATAGATTCGTGTTCTAGTTTATCAAAGACTCCGTTTTATTGGAGTTGTTACTTGGGAGTTGATATTATGAATGGACGACTGATGTAGGTATTTAGGAGTTAATTAAATGCAATACGTGGTAGTTGGGCTTAATATAATAACTCTAGATGAATTAGATTTGGATACAGACAAACTGTCTTACTTTTACTTTAACTGAAAAACCGAGCAACATCGAAATTAAGAATCGATATCGATGATTTTCAGTCTTTCCGGTAAAATAGTAGGTAGGTATAGTAATAAAATTAAATCAGAATATACCACAATTATTACAATTGCTCTGAAATTGGGTGGAAAACTCGATCCAATGGAAGATATTTCAAACAGATTCTTTGACGCGAAAATAATTGCTTTTATTAAATATAGCAGTAATAATATTCATTATCATAATTGGACCTATCCAGCGGTCCGAAGGGTGTTCGTAATCATCGCTTAATTAATTGATCGAAAGTTCAACCCTTAGTTCAGATAATGTGCCTGCTAAAGGGAGATAAAGTATAAAGGCCACCGAACCGTTAAACTCGGGGCGATGTGAAATATTAGGCGAGTCACAAGTGAAAACATGTTTGTTACGTCAAGTTGGTATAACATAAAGGGGTGCTTAGATACTCTAATGAAGATAAATATCTGACTGCCCTTATTGGGATAACGAGTAACTTCGTGGTGTGCTGACGCTGTTAATTTGTAAGTTAGAGTTGGTAACGCTGATCAAGCTAAACAAACTTGCTTAGTCGACATGCAAATGAGCGATAGCGATTATCACAGATTATCTTTCTCGGATTTGCATTATGCTTAATAATCTATGCTAATGGTGAACTTCGGCATTGGTTCATCATAATGCTAATCGATTCCTCGTAGAATCTGCGGTTCAACATCAGAAGAAAAAATATTAATATTGATGAAAATTATATAATTACTAGTGAGTTCCGACGCGAACTCCTAGCCTTTGCGTTATTCCAGACTTTAACCTATCCCTCTGCCAAATTTCATTCAAATCCGTTCATCCGTTCTGGCTTGATTGAGTAACAAACATCCATTCATACATCCCTGCATCCATCCAAACTCTCCATCAAAACTTATAATATTTGTATAGAAGTACAGATGTTGATACGAAACAAAGACTTGACCTAAAATGTAGTTCTAGTGACAGTACCTTACATTTTAAAACATACGCTACAAATTGAGAAAGTCCTCTTTTTTGGAGTTGGATTAAAATAATAAAACAATATCGATATCTATGGTGATAAACAAATTTTCGTAGCATACTAGAATATGACTTATCATTAGATATTCGCTGTAATATAATATTACTAAAGCCATGAATAATGTGAATAATAAACTTGGATCAACATTCTGGAATATTCAGTCACGTACCTTCCCTAACGCAAAGTTCGGGTAAATAACCACAGTAGTTTATATCGATCACGATTCTCGGTTATGTTAGTGTAATTAACACCCACATAACAACTTTATAATTACTTACGTTGACGCAGGCGAATAAATAATGGACGCCAGACAAATGATTGTCTTTTATACAATGTTTGTGTTTCAGACTATTTTCAGATAAAACAAAGTGCTGTACATTAGCATATATCCATACAAATATTATAAATGCGAAAGTGTGTCTGTCTGTCTGCTACGCTTTCACAGCCCATCTTTTCAACCGATTTTGATGAAATTTGGTATAGGGATAGTTTATATCCCGGTGAAGGACAAGCTACTTTTTATTCTGGAAAATTAAAGAGTTCCCGCGGGAATAAAAAAAAAACCTTAATCCAGAAGTCGCGGGCATCATCTAGTATACAATAAAAAGCTTTTATAACATAAAATATGCCGTTTTCTATTCTCATTGTTATCAATTTGACTTTAGATTACAATCTCATCCAGAAATGAGTCAGAATTTTGAAAACAGTATTTTTTTAATAGACTGATTTTAGCTTTCAACTCTACACAGTTAATTGAATTGCAGGAATAAAAAAAAAACGAAAATTTGTAAGATTGTCTTTTGATCTTTAATCAGGCAGCATAAAACACCAACATACTATTCCTGTCAAAGTAAGTAAACTAGACTAAAAACCACCAGCACCTACGCTCCCGTCGGAATTCTTAAATTTCAGCCTCACAATCCATACTAAGAATATAAATGCGAAAGTGTGTCTATCTATCTGTCTGTCCACGGGTAGTTTGTATCCCGGAAGGCATAGGCATATTTTTATCCCGTTAAATTAAAGAGTTCCGGGAATCAAAAATCGCAATCCACATGGACGAAGTCGCGGGATCATCTAGTTATATAATAATACAAAATTATCAGCTTTCTAGTTCGGAGTGGGCGTTGATGAGTCGGAAAGTGAGTGAGTGAGTAACGAGGACTACCGATTGTATGCTCACTAGTTGGCGCCACTGGCGAGTAAGGTCCTTAGTATAGCTGTAAATTCGGAAAACAAGCATACTTTCGACAAAAAATACGTTTTTAAATAGTAAGCACACAGGAAGCAGGGACTGTACTAACTTCTGAATTCTTCTTCTTTCAACCCGCTTAATTTTACACTTTTTTTTTTTAGCTCCGCTTTCAAGGCGCAGAGCACTGACATTCATTGACACGTATTTCACATCTTCAATAATTAATCCGGTATGGATTAAATATCCAGTGATAATATCTATTTGACATTTCGGAGACCTCACTCTACACTAGCGCCTCTAGCGGCGAATTTAAACGCGGTAGCCCCCATTGCGACTTCTCTTTTGATTGTATGAGATTATTCCATTCGATGGTAAGTATACATCAACATAATTGATGCATTAAGCATAGACCGTGCCGTGCATAAAATAAAAGGTTGATTTATAATAATAATTAATAGTTAAGTAGTACATCATCAGGGTTGGTTTCCCTTTCTTAGCGTCATTTATTTATTTGAATGTAATAAAAATATAAAACCCAATTATAAAAATATACACAAGTATTTAATTATACCTAAATATAATTATTGTTTAGTTAAAACGTTATAAAAATCAGCCGTTCAGCCGTTCTGGCGTGATTGCGTAACAAACATCCATACATCCATCCAAACTAATAATAACTAATATATAATATTAGTACAGACATTTATCATAGTTGCAGTATGAACAGAAACCGAAGCTTTCGAAATCAATTAAATGTATAATTTCTACTAAACTTAGAAATGTTTTAGTAGTAAGCAATAGGCATAGGTATTTCCGTTGTCGTCAGCCTATAGAATAAAAGGCTGGTCTCTTGCAAGGATTTATTTCCACATGATGCGGTCTTGCGCCGCCTGGATTCAACGGCTTCCTGCGACTCGTTTGATATATCGTCCGTCCACTGAAGGAGATTTTCAGTATCGTCATAATTGACCATCCATTTATTTAGTACGGCCATAGGAAAGGATTAATATCTGTTTTTTAAACAGAGCTTACCTGTTGACTCAGTCTATCCAACCTAAGCGTCATATTAATAGAGTTGGTTTCGCTGAAGTACACTGTATATCCCCACGCCGAGCCACACCATTGCCCCGTAGGAGGAGACGGGCTATTTTCTACTATCGTCATATGCCCGTCCGGACATCCATCTGAGGTGAATGATACAAACTTTCCCACTGTGAACGTGTCGAATGTTAGCTGAAACAAGATTATGTGGTTAGGACTTAGGAATCTCTAGCATCTTTGGGTTGTTGCTTTGTGGTAAGTATTAAAGCAAAACATTAGTGTATTATGTAGTAACCTTGTTACTGAAGAGAATCTTAGTGATACTGTGGACGAAAAATGTATTATTGAATTTTATTACTGTGTATTTTTTTTTTAGGGAGAATCTCTGAACACTGAACACGATATAAATACTTGTCGTTACAAGAAAGATGTCGGATTGAATCGAAGATGTTATTTTCGGTATGTTTGATGAAGAAAATGTACAATTTATCTGACCCGGTGACAACGTTTCTAGTATATATAAAAAAATTAATAAAAACCAAAAATTCATCAGGCATAAAAATTAGTTCCAATTTTGGCCATCGGGTCAGATAAGGGAACTATAATGAAACAAAGGCAGTCTCATGCTTTTATTTTGTTGTAGCTATGGAATTTGCTTGCGATTTTTTAAATATATAACTATAACATATAACGATAACGTAATTTTTCGATAAATGGTAATATCCATCTGACTAAAGAAGGTGACAGTGCACTGCAAGAATACGTATTCAGGGGAGAGCTCCGTCAATAATAGCTATTAGCTTGAAATACCCTTTTCAACCAGAGCTATAATAGGATACGAAAATGGAGCAATCTTATAGATTGGTTTTGTTGATATCAGTTAGCAAAGCAGTCAGAGTCTGTCGCCTATAGTATAAAGTTCAATGTCCGTCCGGAGTATTAAGGGAAAATGTTGCGGATTGCGTGTAGGTTGCTGTGAGTTGGAGCAGAATACAGATACACACAGACTCGGTGTTAATATGGCATGTATTTACAAATTAAGCCTAACCTTATATACTAAGAAATTAGGTATATTGGAGTGGGGAAAACCTTGTAATTATCATGAAGTGATAACTAAAATAATGCTAATTTATACTACGTGACAAAGTGCAAACTAAATATAATTAAATTATAATAAATAAATTTGTAACCTAGATCTCTATGGTCACGTATTTGTAAGTGCCATAGAAAACACACTACCGACTTGTCCGTTTTATGTGAGAAAAACGCCGCGCACTCTTTTTTATAGAGCTGCACAGACTACAGAGACACGATGAAACGTGTTTCCTATGCAACACGGGCATTTAAGAGCGGACGTTTCGTCTTTTTCTGTCCGATGTGTGTTTTCGCCCTTCGTTTAAATGCGTAATTTTTAGGTACTTGCCTGTATAATATCACCATAGCTACCGCCATTAGCGGTGAAGTTGAGATGACATACGAATGGCAGATGGTCTTCTCTCGGCCTACGAACCTCTAGTTCATACGTCCGACCAACATCGCCCATGTACGTTCTGTTACAAGCTGGAACAAAATTTTAATATTAAATTATGCTAAATAGGAATTTTACTGAATACGTAATATTATGCTGGATTCGTTCATTGTAATTAGTGTTTTAAGAAGAAAAAAAATCCGGACAAGTTCGAGTCGGACTCGCGCACCGAGGGTTCCGTACAAACCTGTAGTAAGTTTAAAATTATTAAAAATATTTTTATTATGATGTAACTAAAAATGTATGCTTCTCGCAATTTTTTCTTTATCTGTGCTATTATTATTATTATTATTATTGTATTCTTTATTGCACACAAGAAATAAATAGAAATATATAATTACAAAAAGAGAAGCTTAATCGTAGTGAAGCGTGCAAAGGCGGTCTTATCGCTAAAGCGATCTCTCCCAGACAACCTTTGGTGATTGGATTGGAGAAATCATGGGTTGCGTGGCAAGCAATTTAGTTTTCCTAGAATAAGATAGACTACATAAACACTACATACTAATAATACACATATAAATATCTACCATAAATAACTATTTATACATAACATATAATATACTACATTCTACTCCATTACATAGATAGATAGTAGTTTTTCAGACAACGTTTGAAGATATGTAGGGATTTTGCCTAACGTATGTCAGCGGGGAGACAATTCCACAACCTGACACAATTCCTCGTGAAAGAGTTATCATAGAATTTGTGCTATAAGACGTTGCTTCGTACCAAATTTCAAGATTCTGAATTTAAGGGAAGAACCCTCTAGGCTTAGAAGTTTGATTTTTTCACAGCTCTAAGAGACAGTAGACTTGAGTATTTGATATGAATTTCAGCTTAATATCTCCATGCGTTCCTGAGAGGAAGGGTCTTGACAGACAGACGGACGGACAACAAAGTGATCCTTTAAGGGTTCTTTTTTTCCTTTTGAGGTACGGAACCCTAAAAATGATAAATTCTTGGGATCATTTAAAAGAAATGGAGAACCTTGTCAAACTAATGTTCAATAACTTCCAATATCCAAGAAGAAAACTCACAGAGGGTAAGCTATTTATAAATTGTGTTTATATTGGTATCGAATACAATTTATCTAAAAAGATACTCAGATTTATTGGACCTTAGATCATGCCTGCGACTTCGTTCACGTGGATAAAGTATTTTTTTAATTCCCGCGGGAACTCCATACCGTTCCAGGATAATATTTTGTATGTCCTATCTCCTTCCCTGGGTAGCAAATTAGATCAATATGAAATTCCATCAAAATCGGTGGAAAAGATATAAAAAACTAGTCATACATGTAAGGAGTAAGATGTAAAACCGTAGCAGACCGATAGACATTTCGGCATTTATTGCCTACTAGCTAATGCCCGCGACTTCATCCGCGTTGATTGAAGATTTTCGGTTCCCGCGGGAACTCTTTAATTTTCCGGGATAAAAAGTAACCTATGTGTTATTCCAGACTATAATCTATCTCTGTGCCAAACTTCATCCAAATTCGTTCCGCCGTTAGGGCGTGATTGAGTAACAAAGATCCATTCATACATCCATACATCCATCCATCCAAACTTTCGCATTTATAATATAAGTAAGTATAGATATTAAGTATGGATACCTATTAAGTGGTGTGGATGACCTCCTTTATTTCGCAATAGTAATTAGTAAAAACGTGCACCTGTTTTGAAAAACAATTGAACTAAGGTTAAGGAACTGAAGGCAGGCTAAGGAACGCTTAGCGCCTGAAAACCCCCAACAATGGAAGCTAAAAAACCAACTCGCGGTTCCAACCCTTATGAAGATTAATAAATAGTGTTCTTAGTAAACATATTGCGATTGTTCTGAGTATGTTTCAGACTACAGTGATGTGGTTTATCGGTTTTCGTAAGTCGGAGGATCAGCCTAGTTGCCTAGTCAGCTTAGAACAAGTACAATACATAGATCTACCTAACTATTCCACTTTATCAGAAGATCGTTGACCTAACCTCAAAAGCACAATTATTATTGGTGTTTAAAATTAACCTGTCCTTTAACCTATTATTATTGGAGTGACTGACTCCTAGCATAAGCATTAGGTACTTTTATTTAGGGAGTATACATTATTGTAGGAGGACACCTTCATTTTCACCTTCTATTGCCTGTACCATTATTCCATTCATCTTTGCTGCTCAGCTTCAGCAAATTTAGTTAGTAAAGGAAAACTGTAGTGCTTATTGTCAGCTTTGCGTTTACAGTTGAAATTAATTGTTACAAAAGTTAAAAGATTGTTAATTTATTTATTGATGAAGGTTCGATTGTACTGATATTTGACTCTTTCGATGTATTTCACTCGTCAGTTCGTTCCCGACGCCATATTGGAATAACTTGTATAAATACGAATGTTTTACCATCGGTAGGCAGTCTCCACCGAGACTCAAACGATTATTGAATACCTTCGGTGTTTAGATCGTTACCTTGTTTACGAGCTGCGGTAGTAACTGCAGCCTGGTCAAATGATTTGATACTATAGTATTGTTTAACTGAGTTTTATAAATTAACGAATTACATTAAATCTCTCGTGGTTAGAGTACAAATATATTAAAAGTGTTTTATTATAATACCTACTTCTGGATTGTTCTCCAACAGTTCAGAAGTGGGATATGATTCACGTTGCCTTGATTTTCCTTTGCCTTCTGCACATCCGTTTTGTTATTTTTTTTAAATAATATTAATAGTGGGTAATTTAAAAATATTATTTTTACCGCTGGCTGTAATACAGGAATACGGATTAATTGCTAAGTAATCAGACCCATCAATAATTAGAAAGACCGAACGGAAATGTTCATGGTTTCTTATTTTGTTTCATGTGACGTACGCTGCGCCAAGGCGGGCTCTGCACAGCCCGTTCTCTCGCTCCGAGCAGCGCCTCGAGGGGCGCTTCGCCTGCGGACCTCGCGGGCGCTTCGCCGGCGGACCTCGCGGGCGCTTCGCCTGCGGACCTCGCGGGCGCTTCGCCGGCGGACCTCGCGGGCGCTTCGCCTGCGGACCTCGCGGGCGCTTCGCCGGCGGACCTCGCGGGCGCTTCGCCTGCGGACCTCGCGGGCGCTTCGCCTGCGGACCTCGCGGGCGCTTCGCCGGCGGACCTCGCGGGCGCTTCGCCTGCGGACCTCGCGGGCGCTTCGCCGGCGGACCTCGCGGGCGCTTCGCCGGCGGACCTCGCGGGCGCTTCGCCGGCGGACCTCGCGGGCGCTTCGCCGGCGGACCTCGCGGGCGCTTCGCCTGCGGACCTCGCGGGCGCTTCGCCGGCGGACCTCGCGGGCGCTTCGGGGGCCCTTCGATCTGCGCGTCTTGCGGGCGCTCCGGGCAGCGCTCAGAGGGCGCTCCGGGCATCACCAGCACGGCCAGCCGCGTGACGACAGGTGTTGCCAGAGCAGCCACCGGTTACGTATGCCCCTGTGCCGTGCTACCGACGAGGTCGACATCCGGAATTCCAGAGGTGACATCCTTACACTCAATAATGAGGGTAGAGATGGTCTTGATTTACTTAAATTTTTAGTCCAAGCATTAAAGTCCATTACTCCTGACTCGCACAAAATAACGACTATGCGGTTGCATAAAGTAAACGAGTAGGCATGATGACAATAATCAAGAATCAATGAAATTATCTGATTAAATAGGATTCGTCGATTATAAAAATAAAAGTATTTATTTTTCTATTTTGAACGAGATTGTTATTTATTTTGATAACATGAAACTACAAAATACGGCAATTCGCCATAATACATTGAGCACCAGTCAGAGTCCTAAATCCGTAAAATCTGCTTTTTATGTATTATTAAGAACTTCATGATAGTTATTAGAGGTTATGTTGATGAAATGTTGTTTTTATAAAACTATACCTTAAAATTTAATATGAAAGGTGATTGCCTATTGATTAAGAAGTCTGCCTCCTATTTAGAGCGTTTGGGGAAACGCCTATTACCTATTATACGTATTGTATTACGGGTACCTAATTGATTTTTAAGAGATAAAACCTAACCTCAAAAGGATCGAATTTATTATTAAATTAGGACCTCAAACAATATTATTAAACACACACCATTTTACAATAACACTAATTTATTTATACCAATCCAGGATCTCCCATATGACAATTCTGCATCGAAGGTTCGACATAATGTAACCATGGTACGCAGCACCAGCTTATGAATCTATTTGATATAGTACAAATGCCACTATTATGATGTCCAATCACAATGTTGGCCTAATTTTATTCCCAAAAAAAATTACTGATAAATTATTACATTATCAGATTGTATAGTCTGATATAATACCTACAGTAATACTCTTTCTCCTGGAGACTGCAAGTTAACCACGTTAGCCGACGTCTCTTTGCTGGCTATCGGCTCCCTGAAGCGCTGGAAGGATCTCCTTCCAGTCAAAACTAAGATATCCTTAGCTGAAACACTCCTTTTACCTATACTGGACTATGCCGATAGCAGTTACACGGATCTCACTGAGGAGTTATTAAACAAGCTTGAGCGCTTACAAAACATGTGTATTCGACTCATCTATGGATTGAGAAAATTTGATCACGTTAGTGCGTATCGTGCTCGTCTCGATTGACTTCCAATTAGGTTGCTTCGAAATTTTTATGTTCTTTCTTTACTATTCTCGATCCTATATGCTCCTCATACTCCCAGCTATCATAAAGAACGTTTCAAGTTTCTCGATGCCGTTCGCCATATGCAGCTGCGTTCTACCATGGATAATAAACTCAAAACTCCTAGCCATCGTACAAAATTTTACAGAAAATCGTACACGGTGTATGCTGTGCACTTATGGGAATCTCTTCACAAAAATATCAGAAACTCCAAATCTTTGCCTAATTTTTTAAAAATTGTCTCAAAGAATATTTCCTTAACCAAGTCGTGCCATAATACATAAATTATACTTCTATCGTAATTCGTTACGATGCGTTTTTAATTTTATTTATATATGTGTAATTTGTGTATGTTTATGTGTAATATTATTATTGTTGTCTATATTTTATTTACATGTAATGTATATATGCAATACGTCTATTATATTTTTTATATTATGTTCTTACTTATTATAACTTGTATTGTATTCTGCCACACTACCCTACGTATCTTATTCGAACGTCTCACCAAAGGTTGCCTGGTAGAGATTGCTCAGTAAGCAATAAGGCCGCCTTTGCATAACTAGTTTACAGCTAACTTCACCTTGTATTTTCATGTGTGCAATCTATCTACAGTAATACCTTTATCTTTGTCAATGGATTCTGTAACTAGCTTGGTCAATTGAATTCTATTCATTTATTTGCTTTATATAATGTTATATAATAATACGGTGTAATACAATCTGACATCGAATGGCGTGCAATATTATTAACTCACTTCAAATGCATTCTTATTATATATTCCGTATTTTAAGTCTATGCCTGATAATAACTAGCTTTAATAATCAATTATAAAGAAATCTAGTTTATACAATATTACAATATATTAAACTATTATTAAATTATTATTATACAATATTACATTATATTAAACTATTATTGAATTATTATTTTAACACAATAAATATTAGCTGTTTATACAAGCACAAGAATACATATTACCATTCAGTAAAATTAAAAATAAATTCATTAACAAGGAAATTGTTTAAATTAAGACACCTATCTTTGACAGTCTTTTGAAGTTTATATTGAAATCGCCCTACAAGATGCATTTACTTTATACATAACTAGCTTTATGCTAGGTACAAGTAACCTATTTCTAAGCCTTTGTAGAGCCTGGCCATGAGTTTCACAATATTCGAAGTAGTTTTTTTTGACAAAGATGCAAATTTCTTTAATGTAAATACAGGATAAATAAATATCTTAAGTGCCTTAAACATGGGGTCCAGGAAATGTTCCCTACATATAACACGTATGTTCTTTTTTGGAAGCTATTGAGTACAGACGACACATATCCATCATATGTTTTCTAATCAATTGCATAGGTTATTAATGTGGTATTTCCAATTGCAGTGGAAGTCTATTTAATAGTGTTGACTTCCTTAATTATAACATTATTGTATTGAATTTTTATAGGTGTTTTTCTTGTGAAGTTTTAAACGCAATAATCTTTGTTTTCTCAGTATTAACTGGTCATTGGTTATTAACTGAAATATAGCAATAGTAGCTGACCTATTTCTCCTAAACCGTGCTGTGTTTCTGTTAAAATATTCAAACGTTCAGCTTGATTATACACAAGACATGGTTACATTTTTCACGACACTATCAGGACAGACTGAGTGAGGAGGAATCGGACTGTTATAATATATTAACCTAATTTATCTTAACATGACAAAGGTGTCATGTGAAGACTGTGTTTTTTTAATTATGTTTCAGGACAAAGGTGTCGGAAAAGCGTTATTAATTTTATTTATTTCTGTTGGGCAAAGGTGTCCTGAATTATTGCTTAGATGACAAAGGTGTCACAAAAGCGTTATTGGTTTTATTTATTTTTGTTGGGCAAAGGTGTCCTTGCTTGGACGACAAAAGTGTCACCAAAGCACAGAAGTGAGAATTACAAAAGCGCTTACGAAAGTCAGATCAATATTGTACAAAACAATATTAATATAAAGGTCATTGACGAAGTTCGCCTAAGAATCAACACGTGTTTGAAATATACAGTAATTCTTAGCTTATTTTATAACCTTTATTTCAAATATTATAATTCAACGGACACTTCAAATTAATTACAAAATAAATAAATGGGTATTAAATTGATACTATACGTTTCCGTTTCTCGATTATTAACCACAGATCAATAACTTACAGGTTAAAATAATATGCAATACCACCGCTTGAGCGCTAGATCCGTATCGTAAGAAACATTACAGCTCTATTACAATTGGATAAAGATGGTATTTATTTGTCCAAGCAGATTGATTGTGAAAATTGAAATAACCTCAAGATAAGTCATTTTTTAGCAAGCGTCCGTTGTTTTAATCTGCTCTCAAGTATAAAAAGGTATTTATTTGAACCCAGTAATCAATATTAAAGACTGTTGGTTCTTAGGCAAACTTCGTATGGGGACGGAACAATGTCCTTTACATTGATGTCATTAAAATTAAAAAAAAAAAGTTATCCAGGTACCTAGTCATACAACATTTAATGTTATTTACAAATTACAGTGTCGTAACTTCATAATAAAAATGTCATAATTTCATAATAAAGGTACTCAAGTACAGTGTTATATATTTCCATGCGTTTCAAAAGAGTAGATTTATTTGTGTGTTGGACAAAAGTGTCCTGAATTATTGGTTTTGTTTATTTCTGTTGGACAAAAGTGTCTCAAAAGTACAGAAGTAAATAAAACTAATAGTTTTATTTATTCCTGTGGACAAAGGTGTTCCTTCTTATTGTGTGCAAGACAAAGGCGTCAGCAAAATATTGCTATTTAAAGCTAATTATTAATATAAGCTTATTATTATTATCGTTACATTTATGGGACAAAGGTGTCCTATGTTGTTGTAATTGTCATCACATATTTTTTGTTTTTATGAAAAATAACTTAAATCGTTACATGGATGTGAGGACACATTTAATAACGGATGGCCGAATCTGTTAGCGGATATCTGATAATTATTACGTGCCTAACACAAATTACTTTATTAACGAATTGTCATATTTATTATTTGATTGAACAACGATGTTGACGACCGCCATTTTGTATTTTTCCGAGCAACGGTACCTTCGTTGTTCAACGGTTGCGGCGTCAACACTAGCTGTGTCAAAATTATTTTCGATGTTAGACGCCACCGAGTTTCTTGCTGGTTCTTCTCGCTAGGACGTGGCATTCCGAACCAGTGGTAGATTCGCAGTTGTGAAAGTATTCATATTATATGTGATGATAAGTTTTTGAGATTAGTGGCTGTAACCTTAGATGTTTTAAATATGTTTGTGCTAAAAGTTCATAAAGTGTGTCAGATTTTGAAAAGTACAACGAATGAGGTTAGTTGTATCAATTTACAATTTCTTGAGAATAGTTTATGTATGTTTGATAAGACTGGAAGTTCAGCAGTTTGATTAGTGTGTTACAAGTAATTATTATTAGTAATTATGGGCAAGAACGCCCCAGGCAAAAACGTCTGATCATGATTTATATGATTTGGGGCATAAACGCCCGTGATATGACATAAACACGAGGACGTGTTGTTCTCAGGACGGCCGAACTGTCAGCTTTGCGTTTACAGTTGAAATTAATTGTTACAAAAGTTAAAAGATTGTTAATTTATTTATTGATGAAGGTTCGATTGTACTGATATTTGACTCTTTCGATGTATTTCACTCGTCAGTTCGTTCCCGACGCCATATTGGAATAACTTGTATAAATACGAATGTTTTACCATCGGTAGGCAGTCTCCACCGAGACTCAAACGATTATTGAATACCTTCGGTGTTTAGATCGTTACCTTGTTTACGAGCTGCGGTAGTAACTGCAGCCTGGTCAAATGATTTGATACTATAGTATTGTTTAACTGAGTTTTATAAATTAACGAATTACATTAAATCTCTCGTGGTTAGAGTACAAATATATTAAAAGTGTTTTATTATAATACCTACTTCTGGATTGTTCTCCAACATTATATTTATTTTAATATGCCAAATACAACTTAAATTTAGTAAACTATGAAAAACAGTTTATCGATACAAATTGGGTATCTAGATGATTAATTATCATAATTATCTACGTATATGGAGTACAATATTTTTTATCTAATAAATTATTTTGGACTATACAATCCTGTTCTTCACAATCTTTAGCTATTATAATATTGCGTAGCCTCGTTTCAATGACAGAGGCAATCTCCAAAAATTTGTTTACGATTTTCCGAGGACAATAATACAAATTTCGGGTACCTGTACTATTATTAATCCTTCCAACACAAAAATAGGGAAATGAGAGGGAAAAAGGAATTTGAATAAAGCGAAGCACACAATGGGCTAGGCGGCCATATTTTTACAATCTTTTAAAAAAGCCTTTTGTCTGTCCTGACAGCGCATTAAGTACGGCATAAGACAAGTGTTCTCTTCGCCAGGGAACATTATTGTTCGCTTTTATGCTTTTTAGACCTTTTTCTATTATGGTTCTGTCATTTACCGTTTTTGCTAGGAAAATGTTTTTGCTGAAAAACTCTTACCCTTTGACCTACTAGCATGATTGCAAATACCAGTAACGAGTAGGTACTTCTAATTAAAATAGCTTTAATTTTTTGCTTCGTCCATCTGTTGACTGTTTTTTTTATTGTTCAAGATAAATATACAATTAAATTTATAAATATAATACATTTTAATGAATTTTTTGCATCTGGCTTAGGTGCGGTTTATAAAGAATTATTTTTATAGCACTATAGTCGAGCTCATAATTTCGAGTTGCACAAACTTAGATTGGCTTACTACGAATCATCTTTGATATGTCGTGTCCCACATAGATATTCTATGTAAATATAAATTTCACCTCTCATGCTCTAAAAAGGTGTCATTATAGCTTAGCGCAGGCGGACTAAAATTAGCATTTAGGGTCTAGGGATTCAAGTTTTTTTTTTAATTATTGCCGTACTATCCTCATATCGGTATGCGTGATATCCTCATTCGGTTATCCAAAATTTTTAGGCTATGGTTACTATCAACAGCCAAAAATTTTATATCACTTAGTTGAATGCCAATGTTACCCATCGTATCCTACCATTATCTTCAGATCTACGTCTATGGTACTACGGTATATTTTAAAATTCCTTCTTGATAACAACACGAAGAAAAATAAAGTTGGTGTTGCAGATTGCCGCGAAATCATAGATTTTTTAGTTGTAATTATTACATTTATTTAAATGGACGTTTTATGGATGATAATTAATCCATTTCAAATTTCGATGCACAATACATAATAAGTACAAGGTGAAGGCAGGTAAAGTGAATGTGACTATTAATTATTTTATTTGTTCATACCATTAAGTAAAAATAAAGATCTTACTTACTCCTAATATGAAAATATAACAGAAAGGCAAAGAAGTAATTAAAAATCGATATATATTTTATTTTCTCTTAATCGATGTGAAAAGTAGAGTGTTTACCACTGGACTAAAAGCCATTCTACTCGATTCTACCTGCATACCTCGCTACGCTCGTATGAAATGGCTCATTTTAGTCCCTTGATGAACAATCTACTATTACAGATCCATACCACATTGCACACGTTGTTTCATTGGAATTGCTATGAATTTTGTGTACAAACACATATTGTATAGGTTGATCAGTTGCATTGGTCTATTTGATGAGCTGCAATAGCTGAAGAGGATCATAATATCACGCAAATTTCCCCTGTCCCATATGAGAGTGGAGGCCTGTGCCCAGTAGTGGGACGGCAATGGGCTGACAGTGTTAGTTAAACGAAAAATTAGCCTGCAACGCAACGAAAACATCTCTCTCACGTCTGCGAACTGTCTCTTTAAACCTACTCGAGTTTAAGTTGCTCCAGGCTCCCAGAACATTTATGAAACACATATATGCTCTTTATGTTGTTATTATATATTAAAGTAGGTACAAATTTTTAATAGCACTGCATTTGTATCTAGTTTGTAAAGAAATAGCATAGATATAAAATGGAAACTTGAAATGCATACTAGATTCTAGATAGTAGAATTGCGCCCTGGATCTTTTATCATGTGGCTTCAATATCAGTTTACAAAGGGATGTTTCCTGCTTTGTATTTGTAATACGTTCGTGATGTTTTTCCTCTTATAGATTAATTATTTTTATGATCAGAGCTTGGGGTTTAGCTAATAATAATAATCTAAAATGTGACAGTGGAATGACGTAAGTATACCAAAAAATATTACCCGATGCCACGAAACAAACGAACGGATTTGCGCGGTTTCAATTGATAATTGCATTGTCTTTTCTGTATTATGGAAAAAATCTAAATATCCTACCGCTTCACCCTACAGCAAGACTGCGGCAAAAACTATAAAAATATGCAAAAAATACCATCAAGAGTTGTTATAATATGGATATTGGGCAGTAGCGTATCAACCAAAGCTAAAATAATATTTAACGTATACTCACTAAAGTTCTAAAAATATACCCGTATGTTATCTGTTTCTGGGTAAAGGCTCACGTTGTCTGAGCACGAAACATTTTCCCTTGACAATAAAAAATGTGTGGGTAGATTAATATTTAGCAAAAAATGTAGGAAGGCTCGTTTTCGGGCGGACGGATGATTTTTTTTCAACCCGCTGCACGCCGACGCAAAACAAATGGACCATTTTACCAAACTAATGGGATACTTACACATACTTGTGTAAGGAAGGGAATAAACCTTGGAAAACTGTTTACGTTTACGAGGGTTGTGTGGCTTAGTTACATGTGCGTGTGTCAAACGATTGTGTACCAGTTGATATGGTTGATGTGGCCTGGGGATATAATTATATATCTGTCTCTTTAGCAGATTAAAAAAATTGTGTGCGTCAGCTCCGACGTACGACTGGAGTTTACTCTTTACGAACGATTATAAAATATATAGATTAGTAAATGAACATGCTTGATACATTTATTTCCATTAATTATTTAATTTATACTCATCAAAATACATTACATAGTCATGGAAACATAAAGTAAATAACGTGACGGAGAAAGTTTGATTTTACTCCCCATACATTTTCATACTATCCAAAATTTTCGTAACTTTGGTCTGTGGGCTCTACCGCCGCGTACAAAGAACAAAATACAATACTCCTTCTTCTTTTGCTTACTGTTATCACAGTCTATGGATATAAATTTTTACCTACCAGTCGTTCGACAAAGGCGTCGTAGCCTAGCCTAAGAGCAAAGCAGCGGGGTGATAGGGGCGTGACGGAGGAAATTATCAGAATCTTCAATAGAAAATTCTGTCACTCCAATGCCAAATTAGTACGCAGTTTCCTTATATTAGGTAAGAGTACCGTATCTCTAGGTGCTAGTCATGATAGACGGATCATGTATTTTGTATTAGCGTCGATCCACTGTTTAAATATAATAGCTACCTACGCTGCTAAGTAAAGATAAAAAAGTGACACTCACTCCCCCCGCCAATTTATCGTTTTCCACCATTCTTCCACTGTCACCCACAACGACGTATGACGCCTAGTATTACCACGTACCTACACCACCACCACCACCACCACTACAGCCTATTAACGTCCCACTGTCCCACTGCTGGGCACAGGCCCTCACTCTCATAGGAGAGTAGGAATTAGAGCTTAGGCCCACCACGCTGCTCCAATGCGGGCTGGCGGGCTTTGACGACTATTATCATGTCAGTGATAATAACCGGGACCGACGGCTTAACGTACTCTCCGAGGCACGGCGGTAAAACACCGCCAACTTCCAACTCCTGGCTGGCACTGAGAATTTCATAACTGAAAAACCCAGTACCTAACAATGTTTATGCCCGACCGGGAATCGAACCCAGGACCTCGTGATCCGCAATCGACTACGCTAACCGCTAGACCAACGAGGCAGGCACGTACCTACAGCAAATTGTTAAATTAAATTTTGACAGAATCAGTGAAATCGCAGTGGTGAGAATTGTTGTCTTATAAGCGGGGGGTTCATCCCCAGCAGGATCAATTTAATAATTTGTAAGTTTTCTCTGATCTGGTCTGCTGGGAGGCCTTGGCCGTGGTTAGCTGCCACCCTACCGGCAAAGACATGATGGCAAGTGATTTAGCTTTCCGTTGTAATGCCGTGTAGAAAACGATTAAAGATATGAGTACAACTACCAACTCTGAAAAGAACAGAGCTGTTTGATATAAGAACTACCAAGTAAAAAATATAAAATTTTAAACGTACAAACAACAAGTACTTAACCTTAGTGTCAATCGAAGGCCATTATCAAGACGTCGTCATTGTGAAGCGGCCATTAGGCGGGGATGCATTCAGTAATATCGTGAAGTTTTCACTTCAGACATGACATTCTAAGAAGTGAAGAATAAATCGAAAACTAACAAGCGAATGCACATTATATAGTCGTCATAACAATACTAATTGTTTTATTTGATACTTTTATAAATAAACCAGCTTATTTTCTGTATTTTTTATATAAAATACTGGACGACGCCCGTGGTTTCGTCCGCGTGAATAGTAGGATGTAATCTAATGATTTATTTTACATAGGACAAATTGTGTCACTTATGATAAGTCAAGACTCAACCACCAGCTCGGAAAGAGTTTTTTCCGAGAAGAACCGGCAAGAAACATATAATAAAATAATATAAGTAAATATTGTGTGTTTGTTTGTTAATTTATCTTTCAATCACAATGCAACAGAACAATGGATAGACGTGATTTTTTGCATGGGTATAGTTGAAGATCTAAAGAGTGGCATAGGTTTTGTAACTTTTTATCCCGGAAAATTAAGGAGTTGCCGTGGAAATTAAAAAACTTATTCAGCTAGCATTCTAATAATTGCAAAAGCAACTTGCAATTTTATTTCAAATAAATAGCTTTGAGCAAAGTTCGTTCGCAATTTCGAGTAGGTACAAGCAACTATCAAACGTAGTAAACGACAATTTATAAGACAGTTAGCTGCTACGAGTAGTACAGAGCAAACATAAGGAGGGTAGCACTAATTATGTGCAAACTGACGTGGAGCTCGTATTCGCAACACAGACAGTCAGTATACATAGTTAGTATGTGATTAAAGTTCTAGTTAAATTTTCATGAAACTGTTAAATTGTATAAAAACACTAGCGAATGCCCGTGACTTTGTCTGCGTATTTTCAGGTTTTTGGTTCCCGCGGGAACTCTTTAATTTTCCGGGATAAAAAGTAGCCTATGTGCTATTCCAGACTATAATCTATCTCTGTGCCGTCAGCTAGATCCGTTCAGCCGTTGGGGCGTGATTGAGTTACAAACGCCCATACATCCATACATCCATCCAAATTTTTGCATTTATACTACTAAGAAAGAAAGTGAGATAACATTTTAAAGTCAAATTTTCAAAGGAGATCAGAAAAGCCTGATATTTACTATATCACTTTTTCTATTTTTGTATTAATAGTTGAACTGACATCGACATAGCACCCACGACGTGGTGTATTATGTAGTTACTAGCTGATGTCCGCGACTCCGTCCGCGTGGATTGAGATGTCTTAGGGGTATGAAAAATAAATAGTAGCCGATTCTCAGACCTACTGAATATGCATATAAAATTTCATATAAATCAGTTAAGCTGTTTCGGAGGATTTTATATATAAGATGTACTTCCTACTTTAAACTTCAAAAATAAATATGTTTTCATGTTTTCATTTTCACCTGGCAATATAAACTTTGATTGTTTTTTTACAAAATCGGGCCAGATTTGAATACTGTGGTTATGATATGGTACTTACGTCAACAAAAAAACATCCCCTACCTGAAGGAACCCTAATGTTTTTCGGTGCCTATGTAAATTAATATAACCCAAAGCAGATATTAGCCAATGAGTTTGTCAAATTGCATTCAAATCCGTTCAATAGCTTCAGCGTGATGCAGCAACAAACAGACAGACAGGTGACTATCTACTAATACATGCCATATCATCTGCGTCATCTCTATGATAATCTGATAAGTATTGAGAACGGGTTTCCTCTCAAAATAAGTTTTTGAAGGCCATAGTCTGCCACGCTGGTCATGTGTGGGTTGGCAGACAACTGAAAACTTTATGGAGAGGACTCTTTGCAGCATGCAGGTTTTTTGTAGTTAGATAGGTTTAATTAAGAATGTATTGTGTACGAAAATTCAAAAGCTCAGTTCCTGTTTATTCTTAAGGTACAAGTAAATGCATACCTAGTTTTATGAAGGCAGTTACGAATACAAGTTGTCTATTCTTGAGCGAAGTTTTTCAAGCATCACTAACACAAAAGCTCCCACTTATGATGAGAGTCGTACGATAAAAGAAAGGCACAGGCTTAAAACTGTAGTACAGAATTCTTATTATTCTCGCGTTGTCAGTGTTACATTTTGTACGAAATGCTAAGATTTTTACAAATATTTGCTGTTCTTTGATTTTTGTAGATGATGGTCACGACTTCGTCTGCATGGATTAAGGTTTTTTTAATCCTTTGGAAACACTATTTATTGAACACGCTTCACTTTCATGGCTTGTTCATTTCGTGGTTTTGTTTTGATAGACCATTTTAAATATCACGGACAGGTATCAATAACGTTATCATCTAACAGTAAGGTTATGAAATGAATAGAATGGTACTTAGTAGTAATATTTCTATTCAAAACAATAATTACTCTGTTGCATTGTAATTTAGGATATTCCTAAAAATAAAATCAATCAAAAGACACCACTGAGTTACGCATAGGATACCGCGAAAATCTCTACTTTGGAAATAGAAGGGCACAATTTACTCCTCATTGAACTCGAAATCATTCATGAAATATTACAATAGAGTTGAATCTGAAGCTAGTTATCCATCACAATATATAACGTCTTTTTAACACAAACTTCCAAGCACATTCCAAGCACAAGCTTCCAAATAGTTCAAAGGATGCCGTGACAGACAACCCTCTATTTCAATAGTGACACGATACCTCCATAAAACTGATCTTATTAAGCAGTAATGCGTCGATTACAATGCTAAAAATACAATAAAGTACTCTACCATTTATCATTTTTGGAAGTTCCACCAAATAACGCGAAGGTTGCCTTAACATCTGATATCTTCACCGTATACAACTGACCATAATGAGTAATAAAGTGTCGAATACAAGGCTATCAAGCTAACAACAGAATGAAAATATACTTGACTAGCGGATGTCGTTCGTCCGTGTGGATTAAGTTTTTTAATTCCAACGGGAATTCCTTAAATCGGGATAAAAAGTAGCCTATGTCCTTTCCCGAGATACAAACTAACCCTGTACCAAATGTTATCAAAATCAGTTGAAAGGATGGACTGTGAAAGCGTAGTAGATAGACAGACAGACAGACACACTTTCGCATTTTTAAAATTAGTATGTATTATCCATCTGTTTGAAACGAAATTCTATGAAGTACCTACTCTACCATTTATCATTTTCGGAGTAAAAAGCACGACCAAAATGCTCAAAGGATGCCGTGACAGATTACACTTTATTTCGGAAATGGCATGGTAAACTTAACACCTTATTAAATGGTACGTGGGTTTTTTGCTAATTGCAGTTACATTTCAGCTTAATGACTACGAACGTGGCAACGATAAAAGCAAAGGCTCATTCTCACCCACCGGTGTAATTAAAGGTGGTTTTATTATTCGGGCTTTTTGAGTGTTTAGAACAGGCGATGGATTTTGTTTGAATGGATTTTTCTTGTTTTGTGATTCGCTTCGGTAATTTGGGATATTTTCGTACCATGTTACTTTTTGATATTATGGTCATTACGGATAATGTACCTAGGTACGTCAACTAGGTACATTAATTAAGGACAAGCATATTATTACCAATTTTTATGGTATAAAGTAAAAATTTTTTTTTTTAAAGTTAGGTACTTCTAACAGTACAGTAGTTCACGTTCGTGATAAGTAAATGGAACAAACCAACAGAACAATTGTTATGAGACTACCATCTTTTATCGAGGTGCCATAGTTTGTTTTGTTTAATAAACGTAACAAAGAGAACCAGAATAGAGACGAAATAATATTACATTTTGTTCTTTTAATATCGTACTGATTAAAGACAACAACCGCAAAGAAGGAACGTATACAATAAGATTCAAATACTCGCCATATCTAAAGTCGAAACATAATGAAGTAAGTCTATGGTATAGGGATGTCGACCTTTATTCAAAAGAATTTGCGATTCTTCTGTATATTTACCGATAAAACAAAATACTATTTTCATAACTAATAGATTATTAAGATAAATAGATAGTAACTTTTAACTTTTCAAAGGTATGGTAAAATTTTAATTAAATAAATACGAATTGATATTCAAATTAAAGAGTTTGAGAATATAAATTATTTATTTTGCATACAAAGTGAAGATAAAAGATTTTTTATTCAATTAATATACTTTTACAAGCGTTTTCGAATCGTCCAGTAAATTTACAGTTATCTACTTTAACTAAATTTATGAGTGGTAAGGTACACGACGCGATAATATGTCATATTTTATAATTTGTTACTTGAAGAGCTCCAGGCAACCCTAGTCATCACGTCGACAACCTGACGACGTTTTCCCCTCGAGAATGGGAATTGTGGAAACAGAGAATAATCTAGTTCTTTCAATTCCCTTTGTAAGTACATCTGCGAGATCTTTTTTGTCGGACAATTATCTTTTCCGGTACATAAAACATATTTTAAAGCCGACAAAGCTGTAGCGCCTGTTCTTAATTAGGTGTTTGAGATCCGTTAGTTATCTTATAACCACGCATTTGTGGGTAACGCATTGTTGTGTGTATGATGTCGATAATGATGGCGTCTACAGTTATAATATAAATCTACAGTTTGCGCGCGTAAATGTATGTGTCACCATACTTTTGCTCTGCATTCAACTCGTGGCGAACTATATATAAAGTGGCATTTTCTTAAGCCTACTACAACTCAAAGTTAAGATGTGGTCAGATCACGAAATCGAGACGCAAGAGTGATATCGACCAAACGCATTTCGTAAAAGATGGAAGAGTAAAAGAATTATTTAATATTTACTTTTCAACATTTTAATATTGTTATAATTTTACAATTCATTTGTATTTTCGGTTTTAAATTTCAAAAAATCAAAGAGAAGAATTGCTTTGAAATGTGCATTAATTAATATGTGCGTAGTATAATTTTTATTTTATTGATTTTTTGATCTGTCAATGGCTAAAGAGGCTATCACTTGGACGGCGTATATTCTGTGTTAAATAATTACTACACTAGCGGCACGCTATGATGGCCGGTTTGACACATTACAATAGTGATGTGGAATGTCAATTTATTCTCGAACAAAAAACAATTAAGTTTTGTTTTTGTACCTGATTAAATAGGTTTAATAAAACAAAAATGTATATGTTTATTTAATTTATTTGAACGAACTGAATATTTGAACGAAAATGAATATACATACTTTATATGCACACAAGAAACATATGAATACAAAAGATACCAAAAAAGGTGCCACAAAAGGCCATAATTAATCAGATTCGTCCATACTACTATTTTCACTGTCGTCACTGCTATCATCACATACATTAATAATTATATGTTCGTTTTCTATAATATTATCTATTTTCACATCTCTTTCATAATCTTCCCTTATTAATTTAACAGTTCTATTCACAACCTTTTCCCAGTCTCCTTTAGTCACATGTTCACAAGCTTCTTCTAATAATTTTAGCATTTTTTTTGTGGTAAATGGGGGTTCTGTATTGTGTCTTGCAGCATATCCCTTAATTTGAGCCCACACTAACTCAATCGCATTATACTCACAATGGTAAGGCGGTAACCGTATAACTCTGTGCCCATGTTCTAATGCTATTTCGTCAATGACGTATCGGATCTTGGTTGGTTTGTTTTCTTTTAAAAGACGTACTAATTCCGCTTTTAACATATTCATGTTTGCATCTACATTTTTACGAAGCCATGCGACGATATCAGCTTTCTTTTGGGATTGGGCAGGTGGCTTGTCAATTTGCATCGAGTGGTATGGGGCGTTGTCCATAATTATAATAGATGGTTCAGGGAGGCTACACAACATTGAGGATTGAGCATTGACGCGAGTTTGCCGGAGGTAGTAGTTGTGCTAGCCAGCGATCCTATGTGACGATCGTATTAGATTCCATTTTTAAAAATTTATTGATATTTTTTTGCGATTTCAGAGGTTTGTCCACATAGTGAAAATTGTTCATATTCACAAGTACATTCACCCCTTAAATGGTGCAAACTGATTTTTCTACACTTGTATACATTTAAGAAATCAATTTAATAAATAAATTTTGAGTCCTAAACCTAAAACTACATTCGATAAAATTTATGAATCTCTGCACATCACTATCGTCAATAAAGTAATACAATTATTTCCTTCAAAGTCGTTATCAATTAATACGGAACTTCATGAGCGGACAAACGTCAAACCGGCCATCATAGCGTGCCGCTAGTTTAATAGTTTTTTCTTAATTTATCTATACTTTAATTAATTTATCTATACTTAAATTAGCCTTTAAACACGTAGTCAAATAAAATATACGAAGAGTCTTGAATACATCTTTTTTTTCAAGTATTACTTACCTACTCATTTTTAAATAGAATTCACTGAAATCCCCCTTTATTCCAATTTAATAAATTGACAGAGATTTTTTTACTTAATTAATAATTAATTATTATAGTGTTTCAAATAGTACAAAAGTTGAAATAATTTCTAAGTAGGTACCCACTAAGTGCTTTAACAAAACGGAGACAAAGAATAAGTGCCTTTTAATTTCCTCAATAGTTTCCAAAGTAGACTGTAACTTTATAATGGAATTTTTAATTCCAAACCACAAACTAAGCTCCATCGGATATTTAAATTTAAAATCGTCCTTGGTTTCAGGAATACGCAAAATGGGTTCCATTACAATACTCTCATTTGATTGGATATTCTCTTCAACTCTAAGAATATTTTAAGCAAATTTACGCTGTATTATCTTAGGGATTCTGATTATGAATGTATTAAATTATAATGATCCTATTCAGAATTACCATTGAGGAATAAATATTCTCTAGGGATTGGTTAATTAAAAAAACAGACAATACTAATATTTCAAAATAATATTATTTCGTATTTTTTCATGTCTGACTCACCTGATTAAAATCATAAAAAGTTCTAATTGTATAAGCTAATGTGTAACTACATTTAATTTTTCTTTACATAACTAATGCCATAAATAGATCAAATTTGCTCTAATCCACATTGTTTCAAATCTTCTATGCGTAAGCAAAAGCCAAATTAATCCCAAAGCATTAGGGCATTTTGACTTGTAAAGATTAAAAGCTTTCAATTATAATAAGTGGATTATTTGAACTAATCCCATTTTCTACTCTAAACTTTCCAATGTAAGAATAATTAGTATTATATACTAGCCAGGTAATGAAATATTATGTTGTAAACTTGATCACACAACAATCGGATCTTAACGGAGTATTCGTTCATCAAAATGACTATACTCAGAATATATAGCATATTGTAGAGTGTAGATGGTGATGGCATGTGTCATTTTTAAATTTCAGTTGGCGCACCAGGTCCGAGGAATCTTATGGAATGTTGACGTAATGAGATAGAGTTGTCGATATTACGTTATCGACACTAACACATCTTTAACTCCACACTCGAATTAATTATGAAATAATAATTCTATAAGGATATTATGTGCAATAAGGAAGAAAAAACAAAATGTATCATAAAATTTAATTAATTTAACGAATTAAAAAATACCACTGCCCTGCTATATTATTTTCGGAGTTTTAAGAAGCGAATTGCTTATGATAGGTATAGCCTTTGGAATCTTATTCACATTTTTATTAAATAATATTTGTTTGTGAATCACTGGATATTGAACTATAGTGTTGTATATTTTTGGAATCTACTCATCATTTTCTAGATGATGATTATATAGTTAATCTTATTTTCGAATTTTTTTTTCAACTTTAGTCTTTAATGAGGGACCATGGTCACCCCATCATTTTTTTTTTATTTTACTAGCCTATGTCACCCGGAATAAGCTAGGGATTCTAACGATACCTCATTTATCAAAATCGGTTCAAGCGTATAGAAGTTATGGTGGAATATACAAACTCACATACATACATACATACATACTTACATACATACATACATACATACATACATACATACATACATACATACATACATGAACCCTGAAAACAATATACTCCTTTTTTCAGGCAGTCGTATAATAAATCTGTCACAATCAGAATAATCAGTAATTTAAGGAATTTAAAAATTAAACAGCTATTTGCACAGACAAAGAACTTTTTAAGTATTTTACTATTTATAGTACAATATAACCCTGCTATTGCTAAATTAAAAACATGACTCGATATAGCGTACTCCGGCGTCATGGTCGACACTAGTATGGGAGTGTGCGGGGTATGAAGCGACGGTCGGGTGCGGGGCGCACCCGCCCGCTACCTCTGCCCCCGATTCTTCAGAGCAGGCGCGAGGACTATAGGTACTTTAATATGCTCTGGTAGACAGACTGACAGATAGACAATGGCAAATTCACCCAAAGAGATCTCGCTTTTCTCGGCCAATAAAGGCTATATTTTAAGGACTACTAGAAGTAGTAAAAAAGTTTTCTACTTACGTGTACAAGATTTAGGCTCGTCACTTTTATCACCGCAATCATCTTCGCCGTTGCAGTACTTATCCAAAGATATACACTGCCCTGTATCACACAGAAGTTCACTCAATCTACACGGACTGTCTAGATTACGCGGCGTTTTCACTTTCTTCGCCGGCATCACAACACTTATATCAGTGTCTAAGCTATCCTCATTAAACTCCTCGCTCAAGTCCTGAGGAGTGCATAATTTCAATGACAATAACACAATCATGAATAATATAGTTCTATTGTTCGATATATCGTAGTAGTTCTTTAGGAAACACATTTTTAGTTCGAATTGGCTGTAGTTAGTCACAACATGTTGTATACAGCGTCTGTGTACACTCGATACCTGCAACAATGAAAATTTAATATTAATTACTGAGTAACAATAATAATTACAGATTTAAAAACTATAGATTAAATTAAACACTACCAGACTTAGAAACAAACAACGTCGGGCCCGGAGCTAAAATAAATCTGGCCCCTTGAGTTTGGTCAGTTAAAACTTTTTGGTACCCTATCCTACCCAGACTATTGGTCGACTGCAACTCCACGCGGACTTATCTGTTTTAAATATTGAATAGAAGCAGGCGTTACTTTGCGGAAGTCCATGGCGGATTATAGCGAATTAAACTTCTAATTCATTCATTATCTGTTTTAATCAGTGGTTTCAGATTGTACTGATCAGCGCAGAGTACCTAATTTACTTAGGCTTCTCAGTCAATCTGCCATTTCAGCAGTTAACAGCTTAATCCGCAATTAAACAGCTGTTTAAAAGTCCCATGTATGAGAGCCCTTAGACTAACTAATAACAATTTACTTTATTAATATAATATGTAGGTAGTAGGTACGTGTTGCATGACAAATTATAACGACGTCGGTGACTGGGCCCAAAAACAATTAACCATAATTAATCCATATTAAACTCAGAACAACTGATGCACGGTAAACCTGGGTCGTATAAAATTAACTTTTCCATTAAGCCAGTTGCACTGCTGATGTGTCCCTGCTGGGCTTATGAGGGGTTTTATAGTAATTGAAAATTTTATGGTGAAAAATATGTTAGCTATGATCAAAAAATTATCTGCCACATGTAGTCCTTATCCACACGCTCGAGGTGAATTTGGGTCAAGCCTCTGGTTATAGGTGACCGACTTTGATCAAAGTTAGAGTTTAATTTTATAATAGTTGACTCTCACTTTCGGCCCAGCTAAAACATTTACGTAAATGTAGCTAACGAACAAACTAAAACAATCTAAAACATATAAGTAGGTAAAATTATTTCCCGTTCTCATAATTATAATCCATACTATTAATATTATAAATGTGAAAGTGTGTTTGTCTGTATGTCTGCTACGCTTTCACGCCATCTTTTCAACCAATTTTGATAACATTTGGTATAGGGATAGTTTGTACCCCGGGGAAGGACAAAGGCCCGGAATTTTTATCGCGGAAAATTAAAGAGTTCCCGCGGGAATCAAAAAATCTTAATCCACGCGGATGAAGTCGCGGGCACCATCTAGTTATTCAAATAAGGATGAAAACCGCGTCGGATCCGATGTCCACTAAGGCCCGCCGTACATTGACAGAGCCGACGCGCGCGGTTTTATACGACTGCCTGAAAAAGGAGTATATTGTTTTCAGGGTTCATGTAGGTATGTATGTATGTATGAATGTATGTATGTATGTATGTATGTATGGATGTATGTATGTATGTATGTATGTATGTATGTATGTATGTATGTATGTATGTATGTATGTATGTATGCGAGTTTGTATATTCCACCATAACTTCTATACGCCTGAACCGATTTTGATAAATGAGGTATCGTTAGAATCCCTAGCTTATTTCGGGTGACATAGGCTACTAAAATTTTTAAAAAATATGATTGGTTGACCATGACATTAAAAGACTAAAGTTGAAAAAAATATTTCGAAAATAAGATTGACTATATAATCATCATCAAGAAAATGATGAGTAGATTCCAAAAATATATAACACTATAGTTCAATATCCAGTGATTCACAACTAAATATAATTTCATAAAAATGTGAATAATATTCTAATTTATTAGTTCGTTTCTTGGCAGGGCAGTCGTGTTTTTTAATTCTTTTAATTATGACTTGTTCAGTATACTAATATTATAAATGCGAAAGTTTGGATGTATGGATGGATGGATGGATGGATGTTTGTTACTCAATCAATCACGCCCCAACGGTTGAACGGATCTGGATGTAATTTGGCACAGAGATAGATTATAGTCTGGAATTACACATAGGGTACTTTTTATCCCGGGACCAAAAAACCTGAATGCACGCTGACGAGGTCGCGGGCATTAGATAATGATATAATACAAAGTAAGCTTTATTACCTTTATCATATTAATCAACACGTGGTAAGTCTAGACGAGTGCAACAGTGCACATAATTCTTAAATTTTCCTCCACGGAGCATTGGTGGAAAAACGTACGAGGCAAACCTGAGCATGACAGATACAGGCTGGGCCAATACAGGTCTTTTATTAACGAACACTTAAAATTATTTCAGCGTAAAATACTCTTAGTTTCTAAAGATTGAGCCTTAAATTAAACAAGAACAAAGGATCATTAAAATTATCTGGCAATAGACGAAAATTTGGTCGGTTCATTGATTCGTACATAATTTCAGACGTTGATGTTCACGCCTTTGAATGAGACGAGACTAAAATGTAAGTAAAATAAGACATAAAAGATTATTCAGATCGGTCCAGCGCTAGATATAGTGCGCGCTATTGGAATTATGTAAAAAATAATTAAAGTCAGTTTATTTCATTAAATGCAGTATGCTCGAAAATATACCAGGGCTTAAATTTATTTTCTGGCGGACAAAAAGTCCGTGTTTATTCTTAAGAATCCTCACACACAAGCGTAGCTGGTTAAAGCGGTTGGTAGCGTTGCTCCCATTTGATGTGGACGTTTCGAGCAAAACGTTTTGTCCTGTCCGGTCCCTACTATGTTTTTGTTCTAAGCTAGTTAGGTTGTAAATTGAAAAATAGACCTAACAGGAATTAATTTGCTCAGAGCAACGTAAAAACACATAATTAAATTTCTCATGTAAGTAGGTTCTGATCGTAAGCGATGATGCAGTCTATGATGGTAGCGGGCCAACCTGATAGGGGTACCTACGGCAATTATATACTACTATGAGTTTACCATATTCCCTAATGGTTTCTACACGGCATCGTATCGGGCTTCTTAATCGCTTGGCTCTACGTAGTCTGACTAACGTAAGCGAAAAGTAAATTCTTTCCAGAATTGACCCTACCGGGGATCGAACCCGGACATTCCCACTTATAAGACCACAGCGCTCACCACTGCGCCAGGGAGGCACTACACTTCTATAAACTAATAAGACAGTAATCAATCATACAAAATAGTCACTCATAAACTTTATAGCAAACATAAATCTACCCTACAAAAGCGTATATTAAATTTCTTTATCCACACACTTTCAACTAGTTACAGGTGTGCTGTATTATTTATGGTCTACACACATGTCGACAAAGGCTGAATGGATTGCCCCACTTCGGAGTCCTGGGGTCGATTATTCCACCCCCTGGCTGTTAATGTTTGTGTAAGCATTACACGGTTTGATTTGTTTTTGTAATATGTACTAGTAGTCTAAGCAATAAAGCTAGTTGACACCAACAATAATTCCTCAGGCGACGAAACTTTATAGTATGATAAAATATCACGAGTTAAATGCATATTATAAATATCCAATGAAAAATCAGAAAGGAAGTAAGATTTTTTTATGCTATATCCAATTGTTAAAGCAGGAAGGTACAGTATCGCGTAAACGCAGTTTAAATTTGATAATAAAATCGGTTTAAGTATCGATGTTCTGCATGATTATTTCGGTGTTGAGTGTAAATATACTACCTACTATTATTTTAAAAATAAATCGAGAAAATATTCATTCATAAATATTAAGTTTTAGGTTTAAATAAGTACCTAACTTCCGGATGTATTTATTTTAAGTTTCATCGACTGAGGATTTCATGCGGGGGCCTCCATACAAAGGACCGCCCCACTGCCTAGGCTATAGATTGGCAAGTGGAATATATTTTTCGGAATATTATTTACGCTACTTTTTATATCTTTTTATAATTTGTGAGCTTTAGTATTATTATGAAAGTATTACTAGACTAATGTAATAAAGGACATTGACCAAATTCGCCTAAGGATCAACATGTGTTTGAAATATACAGTAATTCTTAGCTTATTTTATAACCTTTATTTCAAATATTAGAATTCAACGGACACTTCAAATTAATTACAAAATAAATAAATGGGTATTAAATTGATTACTATACGTTTCCGTCTCTCGATAATCAATCACAGATCAATAGCTTACAGGTTAAAATAATATGCAATACCACCGCTTGAGCGTTAGATCCGTATCGTAAGAAACAAGATAAAAGCAGCTTAAAGTGCTAAGTGCGCTAGTATTCTGAATCTCGCAACGCCATCTATTGAAAGTAAAATAATTTGATATATCTAACGCCATCTATATTGTTTTTGATGAACTACGAATCTTTTCTTATCTACATACTATTTACAGCTCTATTACAATTGGATAAAGATGGTATTTATTTGTTCAAGCAGATTGATTGTGAAAGTCAAATAACCTCAAAATTGAAAATATCTTTGGTAATAAGTCATTTCTTAGCAAGTGTTCGTTGTTTTAATCTGCTCTCAAGTATAAAAAGGTTTTTCGTTGAACCCAGTAATCAATGTTTTATGACTGTTGGTTCTTAGGCGAACTTTGTATGGGGACGGAACAATGTCCTTTTAATAATTATCATTTAACACAGTTAATAGTAAACTCAAAGAATTTCTGTATAGTTACAGCAGTTGCTATTCTGCTATCATGTTATTTATTTTAATAATTAAGAGGTCTATAATTGTATTGTATTTTTTTAGCAACTTGAATGTCATTGTCATTATTAATTATTAATTTGCTTTGGGTTCTTTGGTACCATATTTAAAACCTGCTTAGTTTTTTCAATCAGATACACCATTGAAAGTGAATACCTATTAGTATCATAATACCAGGCCCACATTGGAGTTTTTAATTCCGAGTGAATTAGGTCACGCCAATATTAAATGAAAGAGAAATATTATAATTTCATATTATTTGAAACCAAATCTACACATGCATTGAAATTGTGCGGAAAACATATCGAGTTACATTCGGAATGCAAGCGTCAAACTATTCCGACGGTTTTACATTCGGACATATTATCTGCGTCGCTTTTATGATAGAATTGCAAATTTAAACCCTTTGTAAGCACTTTGCATTTCGAAACACAAATTCGCTTTTACGTTAATTTGCATGTGATGCGTCACAGTTGTGGTGACTTCCGAAATGCACTGAAATTGTTCACATTGAGGTTATTATTCTGCGCAAACAGCATCTAACCTTGCTTTGTTTCACACCGCGAAATAAGACGGATCACTTACTTCGCATCTCGCCATTTTACTTAATTCTTACTAGATGTTGCCAGCGACTGCATCCACAGCTTTTGCATTTTGACGACCTCTCTGGAGCAGTGTTGAGCGCTATTGTCTTAACTTGGGAGGTCCCGGGTAATGTACACGTTAAAACATTTTAAATCAAGAGGAAGAGGAAAACACATACTATTTACGTGTGTAATAGATATATACAGTGGATCATCTGCTAGTTTCATAAACAAGCCATAAACATGGTCCAAATAGCTATTTAGCAATCAACGCGCTATATCGCCATAATTCAAAGTAAACCAGCCGAGTAATCAAAAAATAATAATTCACTTTGCAAAACTTCATAAGCAACCGATCCCATGGGCCCCATTTCCCATAAAATTGTCAGGCAGATTGTATGCTGCTATGTAAAATTATTATATAACACCTGTATATCTTCAATCTTATCAAATATCTAAATGAAATGAAATGAGAAAATATATTCAGATATATAATATATTGCACTCTAAAAGGCCTATTATCTCTGAATTTATCTTTAACCAAATTGAACGCGCGTCTGATTTTTGGGATAATTTGTTGAAATGCTATTAATTAATGATTAAATAAAATTAATTGATGATAATGATCAACACAGAATTTACACGCCACCTTTAAAAATGTTTCCGATCTCAGAAAAATTCACCATTTTTAGGGTTCCGTACCTCAAAAGGAAAAAACTAAACCCTTATAAGATCACTTTGTGTTCCGTCTGTCTGTCTGTCAAAACCCTTTTTCTCAGGAAAGCATGGAGAAATCAAGCTAAAATTCATATCAAATATTCAGGTCTACGGTCCCTTGGAGCTGTGAAAAAATCAAACTTTTAAGCCGATCAAAAAATACAGCCGTTTATGCTGCAAATTTTCGACACTTGCAAGGGAATCAAAACCTACAGGGTACTTCCAGTGAACTCAGAATCTTGAAATTTGGTACGAAGCAACGTCTTATAGCACAGATAAAGGAAAAATTGCGAAAAGCATAAATTTTTAGTAACATCATACATTAAAAATATTTTTAATAATTTAAACTTACTACAGGTTTGTACGGAACCCTCGGTGGCCGGTTTTTCTTGCCAGAAAGACAAATTGACATATCATTATAAGTTCGAAGCCATTAGAGTAAAGTAAAACTTTTGCGGTTTATTTTACATTGATGTATGTATGATGTATTCTTTCGATGAAATGAATAACGAATTACTGTTACAAATTCTTATTTCTTTTTCAATTTAAGATGAGATTGTAGTGAACGATACATCGTGATAATTTTACCTTACAAGTGAATCTTCTTTAGAATCGGTGTGATTTTAAAATTCGATGAAACTAAAAAGAGACAAACATATTCATAATAGGATTTAGCCTGCGAGAGAATGAGATAGAATACAAGTTGTATTTATCTCATTCTCTCGTAGGCTATTTTTCTGAAGTTTTACTTCTGCCGTGTGTATATTGCACACGCACTTTTTTTCTAATTCATGAAGTAGAATGAAAAAAAAATTGCCTTGTGTAAAAACGTTTCTCAGTCATGGTATTTATATAACAACTACAGAACAAAAGGGAATGAACAACACAACAATGTATTTTTAAATTATGGAAAACAATACACTTCTAGGCGCTACGCCGTCGGGTCCTTTGTAACATTCCATGTACAATGAAATTGCAGGCGTTGTTCCATATTATAATAATACAGTACAATATAAAATGAATACACCATTCATATTGTTACCATACTGCTCATGACGTGGGCTCCGGGTTGTTCATAGGGAAAATTCATAAAATTCCACATTTTTATTGCATCATTCTTGTTTTATTTATTAAAACCCAACATATTATTATGCTCGTGATTTGCTACGCATAGTAAATTAAAAATTTAAAAAAAACTAAATCGTGCGTCAGGAAAAATGATTTCGAAATCTCAGGTAAAAAAAAATATTATACCTATGCTAGGTACATATTATTATCACTCACACTAGGTTTTAGTTCCAACCAGGATAATTTTAGAGATATTAATAATATAATAGTAAAATACTGGCAACAATTAAAGCATTCTTAGCCATGCTTTAAATCTTAAATGATAGTTTTTGTCAGTCTAGATGTCCTTATCTCGGCGACATAATTAATTATATCCTCTTACAGTCTTACTGCAGTGAAACCGACCCTGTTTATTAATGTGAAGCATTATTCAAAAGCAGCCACAGATGAAACTTGGTGCCCGAACATAAAACATTCTTGAATTATATTCATTCCGCTCGTTAAAAGATAGTTGAGGGAAAAACTCGACATTCATGATAGTTGCGTTTCTTTTAATGCTTGGCTTACGATGCAAAATGAAAAACTGTGTCAAACTTTTAACTTTTTGAGATGGCGAAGTTAATGAGTTTTCGAAATCTAGGTGAGAGGTGACAACTTGTTAGTTTCAATATTTCGCAAATTATTTTAAACTTGGCATTGACATTATGATTCGTTTGTATTTTAATAAAAGTAAATTCGTTTGGCTAACTTTTGAATAAAAGATATTAACTAAAAAAACTTAAAACCACTTTTTAAAATTGAGATGAAATGAAAATGACTTAATTTTTTTCAGTTTCAATCAATTAAATGTAAGTAGGTATGTATTATATTTTTATTCTTCAAGATCTGAATCGCACCTCAGTTAAAACAATAATAAGATTCCTGTACGGTGTACCAAATCAAGTTCTCAAAGCATTAACAATTTTATCGTTAGCTATTTTAGGCTTGTAGTCGATTTGTCAAGGTTTATCTTCCAAGTAATAATCTGCCCCGGGCAAATTTGGGTCAGCAGGTTATTGTAGACGCAATCTTTGATAATTACTGCCATAAATAAGGAGTTTTATAATTTTGAACGGCAAATTCTTAGGAAGCGCGGGAAAGTAAATTAATTTTAAGATTTGTGTTATTAGAAAATTGGGGCGTTATTATAAGGTGAAATTAATTTTAAGCTGCCATTTGCGAAGTTATTATTTATCGATTTGTTACTTTGTACCTTGTTATGAAAACAGAACTGACTTGATTTCTATGCAATGCAAAATATAACGAAAGATCCTTAATATGTCCGCGGCTTCTTTCAGGGGGATTTAAAATAAATCAGTATTAAAAAATCTCGTGGGAATTTTTAGATTTTTCGAGATGAAAAGTAACCTTTGTCACCATCCTGGCACCAATTGTTTAACAATAAACCCTAAAACCAATAATAAAATACGTCGATCCTTCGCAACGTTATGGCGTGCTTCATGAACAAAGTAACAAAAATAAACTTTCTCATTTATAAGTTGGTGGGATTATGCCTATTTAATATGAGAAGAAAGTACGTAACTGTCCATATTTTATCTTCAAAAAGCAGTTAGTACATGCAATATCAATTTATTGAAACAAAAACATCAAAATATTAAATACGAATTGATTGTTGAAAACATTTGAAACGCAATTCAATTACGGAAAATTATGCACATTTTTGTGAATTATTTAGAAAAACAAGCTACAATTTTTAAGCAATTATAACGGTAACCGAACAAAAAATGTATTCATCAAATAATAACAATTGCCAATGGAATGAAATTATCATATTTGAATACGTATCCCGATCTGTATTCACACATTGTAATTTATTAACGGTATCAATCTCAAAAAATGGATTGCATTTTTATGGATCTAATTTGTATTCATTGCCTTAAAAATACACGTGCAGAGTTCATTCAGAACAGCGTGATATTTTTATACCCTTTTTCACTAGAGTTAAATTTATTTTTCTATCACTCTTTATAATAAATTAAACTATAGAATGTGGCTATGTATAGCCTATGGTGTATGGTATGGTATACCTTTGATGACCTTTGGATACATAATATACAACTTTTACAGGATGTGTTCATATGTAGACTTCTTTTACTTATCAAATTAAATAATATATCGGACTCTCTATTTTAAAAATACTAGATGATGCCCGTGACTTCGTCCGCGTGGATAAAGTTTTTTTGATTCCCTCGGGAATTCTTTCATTATCAGGGATAAAAACTATCCCTGTTCATCAAAATCGGTTGAATAGATGGGTCCTGAAAGCGTAGCAGACAGACAGACAGACAGACCGACCGACAGATAGTCATACACACAAACACACTTTCGCATTTATAATATTAGTATGGATGGATGGATGTTATGGTTACTCATTGATTTTCCGAGGTAAAAAGCACCCATGTGGAATCTGTCTGTACCAACTTTCACCAAAACTGTCAAGCCTTGTAAACAGACGTTTGTCTGTTTACAAGGCTTGACAGTTTTGGTCAGTTTTGGTCTCAGTTTTGGTATCTGTTTAGATAGATAGGTTTTGCAGTTATGATATTGAGTATGGATGAAATTCAAATTGAAATGTTCAAATTATAAAATAAACTTCAGAAGGTAATTACGTGGGTAGACACCTAATATTCTCATACAAAACTGCTATTCTTTTTCCTTTCAAACTTATCTCGGCATTTTCATTGCCTAATCGTGTGCTCAGCCGCATGATCAAAATTATATGAGCGTCGGTGAAAAATAGACTGTCATTATTCTAAGGAAAACTTTCGCCGCCGACCGAGCGGGAGTCATGTCTTTTATGCTACCAATTTTTCTTTCCTGTCAAAAAATGTATTCGTAATTTTCAGACTCTACTTATAATAACTACATAATAATAAATGAGGCTGTCAGGGTAAAGTAACTGGTACTAAACTCGTCAACTGGTGTGATTATCAAGAAATCTGAACGTACCGAAATTTTAATACCTTTTTGCCTTATCTTTTTACTCTATTAATAATTTGCATAGATCACTAAACATGGTTTAACTGATCTGTGGTAATTTATATGTGGTGGGTTTTAGTCCCACCTTGTATGATAGGAAAAATAGGGATGTGAATGATCTTTGACCGAATTAAATTGTGAACTGTTGCAAAAACAATTATAAATTATTGTAAGATTACCGACTAAAATTTCGGCTATGTCACTCTCTGAGTCCTCAACAATACCCATATAAAAATAACGTCGTTCCGCTGCAACGCAGCAGATTGTGGGATGATTAATGGGCAACCCAATTAACAATCACACTTTCGCTTTTATAATATTAGTATGATTTTTAAGAAGTTTCCTAACTTCCTATGTGGTACGTATATCATTTTTACAATACTAGTAGTGTCATTATAAACCTAGTATGAAAATAAATGTGTTTTAGAGATAGAGACTCAGCTGTGACAAATTATATCCACATTTGTAAAAAAAAACTCGTTTCTGGATCAAATAACTTATACGGTATTATACGAAATCTAATAACGAAGGCCAACGTAGCATATAAATCTTACGAAGCATTCTTAAGATGTTTTTTAGGCTTAAGATTTCTCTTCTCATATTATTTGGAGCGGATAAATTGATTGGATATAAAGTACCTATGTACTGAGTATAACGAAAAACATTGATTTGACAAAAAAAAATATACTCAACAGACATAAAAAGAAACTTAACAACAATTTACTTAGCGAAACAAATAATTCTCTTATGAAAAATGTTATAAACGTAGGGATAAGCAGAGTAACTGCAATTTCTCCCAACAAAAAGAATATGTTGGACATGCTTCAATTGTTCCGAGCAGTAATGTGTTATAGAGGCAGTCATAGTTGTATTTTCGAGCATTTCCTTCCTTACGAAATGGCAGTTAGAAATATTTATTGGACAAACTTATAGCGTGACTCCACTTTTTTGTCAATTGTTGCCAATTTTGTATCACATTCTTATGTTTTGGTCTGATATATTGAACATTATTGAAGCCTGTGTAGTCGCTACTTTACTTACAGATCAGTTCTTTCACGCATATTTTTCTTCTGGCACATTGATTTCATGACATGATATGATCTTTGTGTGTTGTGTTTTTGATTCTCTGACATGGAAATGGTATAATATAAAATGATATTATTTTCATGTCTTGACGGTTATTTAACTTGACTACTGTGACTGCCTCGTTGGTCTAGTAGTTAGCATATTTGAGGGTGGCCGACGAGGTCCTGGGTTTGAGCCCGAGTCGGGCCATAACGAGTGTTGGGTTTTTCTGACGAGAAAATCTCATTACTAGCCTGAAGATAGGGAGTTGGCGATGTTTCACCCCCGTGCCACGGCGAGCACGTAAAACCGTTGGTCCTGCACCTGATCTCTTTCCGGTCATGTCAGATTTTTCGTCCCATCGGGCTATGAGAGTAAAGGTGAGAGAGTGCACTTGTGAATGCGCACATATTTCCCGCGCAGATTGCTAATCTCTCTGGACATAGGCCGCCGTGGCCGAAATTCGGTTGGGTGAAAAAGGAGAATAAAGAAAAGTAAGCAAGTAATAGAAATAACTATCTTACAAGCTACGGCTATTAAAATATTTTATTAAGTGTCACGGGAATCCGGACGAAGCATGGTTCAATGAATATTAATAAATTAATAATTTCAACTTGAACGCAGATAATCAGTGCCGCCACTGTGGCCTTTCTGGTATAATCATATAATTTATTTGTAGTTTAATCTTGAAGACCTATTACTTGGACATAATAATAGGTCTTTACCTATGAAATTGCCATTTTTTAAGGGAGGGACATAAAGTCGATTTTTTAAAAATATAATATATTTATTTAATCAAAGTATGTACCATTGCTATCTATGTACTTTTGCCATCTCATAGGTAGTTCATTGAGCCCTTTACTAAAAAAACCATTCGGACGGGAATCAATAAAATCTTTGAAGGCGGTTTGGACTGCCCCATCGGAGTTGAATTTTTTCCCTTGCAAGAAGTTATCCAAATTTCAAAAAAAATGGTAATCTGTTGGAGCAAAGTCCGGGAAGTACGGTGGATGTCTAAGACATTCCAATTGAAGCCCCTCTAATTTGGTAGTCGTCTGTTGTGCAGTGTGTGGTCTAGCGTTGTCCTGAAGCAGCAGTGGCCTAGAGCGATTGACGAGCCTCGGTTGTTTAGCAGCTAGCTTTTCCATCATGTTTGGTAGTTGCTGACAATAGACATCCGCCGTAATCGTCTGGCCAGATTTAAGAAAGCTGTAGTGAACGACACCGGCACTAGCTCACAAGTAATTTTTTTGAGTAAATTTTCGCTTGGGGCAGGATTTGGCTGGTTCGCCAGGGTTCAGTCATTGCGATTAGCATTTCCGATTATCGTACAGGATCCACTGTTCATCACAGGTAATAATTCGATTTAAAATCCCTTCATTATTGTGCCGGTTGAGTAATGTAATGCAGCAGTCGACGCGCGTTTGTCGGTTTGCTGCACTCAATTCATGAGGTACCCACCTTTCAAGCTTTTTCACCTTCTCAATTTTCTTCAAGTGGATTAAAACAGTTTTATCACTAACACCGCAACCTGCAGCTAGCTCGGACGTGGTTTGCGATGGATCCGCTTCCACAATAACCTTCAACTCTTCATTATAAACTTTGGTCTCCGGCCGTCCACGGGGCTTGTTCTGCAGGTCGAAATTTTCAGAACGAAAACTTTGGAATCAAAAACGCACTGTGTTTTCTTTTCCGACACCGCCGCCATACACATCATTAATCCTTCAAGCCGTTTCTGCAGCACTGGTACCACGATGGAACTCGTACTCGTAAATAACGCGATATTTCAAGTTTTCCATTTTATAAACTAAGTGACGCAAAGAAAAAACCAAAAGAGGAAAAAACAAATGAATAAGGGTTTTCAAAACACAAACGCATGAGTAAATAGCTGTATAAATTTGAAATTCCTAACCAAAGAGGAGATATTTGAGATCAAAGTGGTCAGTACGACAAAACGGCAATTTCATATGCAAGGTCCTAATAAAATATAACAGATGCACTTACTTTAACAAACCAGCAAACCCATTGAAATGTAGGTGCGTAACTGAGGTAAGAGGGTATCTAGTCGTTTTAATGGTCGATTCATATCGACAAAAATACGTTCATCCTTTCGTTCTCCATACATAAAAGATCCCATAATTAATTCCTCAATTGATACTTAAGCACGCTGAATAATCTGAGGGAATGGACATTCGGGTCTTATTAAAGTGAACAACCCATCTTGTAGCGGATGGGACTTATGCAAATGAGCGAAGGGTAAAGTGCTGTTGCGCTGGATTAAAGGGACCGGAGCGACTGTCTGTTTTTACTACGTCACATGCTGTTGAGTCTCTAAACAATACAGCTAAATGAATGGGGCCATACCATCAACGAATAATAATAAGTAGCCTGGTCGTTAATCGGGGCGGATTAAGTTTATTGGGACTTTAACACAGAGTTTAAACTGCATAAATAGTTAAATCTTGCATAGATCTAGTTACTGAGTATAGTTATTGTGATATCCTTAGGGTTTATATGGAACAATAAGACGCAGACGATGTTCGCTCAACGGTCGTTTATTCCGAACTAACTTATTGATAGTCCTGCCCACATCACACCTCCACACTAAATAAATACTAACTATTACTATAATCAACTAACTAATAATTACTAATACTAACAATTATTATATTCAATCAACTTATCCTATAAAAATACAATTCTTATTTTAAATAATAATTATAAATGGTTACAACTTAGTATAGGGTTTCCTTATTCTACACTGCCTCACTGGGCAAGACCCAGCAGGTGTACCCGGATGAATCGGTGAGGCAATGTGGCGGGTCTGAGGCGGAGACCTTGTCTCCTCCAAGGCATCCTGAGACCCCGGTGAAGCCGGAGTATCCGTAAAGCTTGCAAAACTAATACTTTCCTCTTCCGCGAATAATCTTTGACGGATAAGATCGCTTCTTAATCCGCACACGAACTGATCCCGCAAGTTTTCGTTCAGATTATCACCTAGTTTGCAATGGCGCGTTAATTTTTTTAACTCGGCGACATAGCTGGCGATATTTTCGTCTGCTGCCTGTCTCCTCTGCTTATATTTGACCCTTTCCGCCAAAACCGATGGCGCCGGTTGCAAATGCCGACGCAATAGGTCGATCGCGTCCTCATACTTCAACTCCGATGGCTTCTTTGTGCTGGACAAGTTAACCAGAAGTTCGTATGCCTCGTCCACCATCACCGCTATTAACGTGGGCAGTTTGAGGTCACTCTTAACGTTGTTGACCGTGAAATACATTTCGAGCCGCTCGATATAGGACGACCACACCCCGGTTTTCATATCGAACTCCTTCACTTTCCCGATCGACATGGTGCAAAAAAAACTAAATAAACTACGCACGCACTATATATAAACTGTAAATCCAATCCTCGTTAGCCACTGTGATATCCTTAGGGTTTTTAGGGAACAATAAGACGCAGACGATGTTCGCTCAACGGTCGTTTATTCCGAACTAACTTATTGATAGTCCTACCCACATCACAGTTATGTAGTCCTTTGATGCAAAACGTAGGACGACAACACTGGCTGGAGTTTTCTTTCAGAAGCTGTATCTGTCTGTTCCATATGAATGTTTACAAAATAAATAATTAAAAATAATCAAATCTTACATACCTAAATCTAATTGCTAGTTACATCGAATTCTGAAGTCATACTACGAAACAAAAGAGGACATTTCTGACAAGATCGTAGCTTTTAAGTTGATTTTTATACACAGAAAAACCAAAATAATTACAAGTCATATAAACGAAATATAGAACTAATTATACTCGTATAACGCTTCGTTATCTAGCAAAACATGGCCAATCACTAAAGGTAGAGATGCACCATTGTTTAAAGTACCTTGTCACGCCCGTACCTATCCAAACACACGCTAGACTACGTATCCAGTCTGTAGACAAGTGCGAGGCTTTGTGAATAAAAACACTTCTTTGGGAGGCTGCGATTCTTTGCAAACACGGCCCATTGTGATGACAGCCAGACGGGAAAAAACCCCTTGCATATTTCACGCATTCGCCAGACAGGATACTGGGTAAAGCCTCGTTTACAGGCCACGTTACGCACCTTTTCTAAAATTGTCAGAGCAGAACAAGAAAATTTTAATACGAGACCATAACCGTATTAGGTAAACCTAATTCACAGTTGTTTGAATCTTTTTGTATCATAATTGTTTTACACTATTAAGTCAAGGGCAAAAGCAAACCAAATGAATGAAAAACAGTCTATAAGCAAAAAAGAGTGGTTTTCAAAAAATATATTGTAATGTATCAAAATAGCGTTGCAAATAATACTATGATAGTTTTCTTTCTTATTTATCCTCAACGCCTTACCGTAAATATATTTCCTGCGAGCTCTGATAAGTCCGTATACACCGTATCTAATCTTCTTTCATGTCTTTGTTTTAGGAGAAGGGAGGTTTCCCCTGAGACCGGCAAACGTCTCACTGGCTTAAGAGCACATTATCTATGTCAATACTGAAAAAAGGACCATTTTAAGAAAAGATTTTCGTATCGCGTAAACCCTTAAGGAGCCATTTGGGATCTATTAAGAAAGATTTTTGTCCCACGACGAAGGAAATTTCGGATAGGAAAGATTAGTTGCAAACCATAAAGCTGAGATTTTCCGGACTATCTTTAAGATATAGTGTTTGGAAAATCTACAGTGATTTATCTCTAGCCTTCTTGCTAACGCGGTTACATAATAAACCTCAAAATAGCTAATAGTTAACTATTCAAACCACGTATTTCAAACCCTCTCAATCTGCCGCACTCCTAGCAAGATTCATAAAAATTGTTTGCTGAAAAAAGGGACTAACTATTGAGTCTTTTTTTATCAAATACAAGTTAGCCCTTGACTGCGATCACCCTGATGGTAAGTGATGATGTAGTCTAAGATGGTGGGCGGTGGCGGGCTAACCTGTAAGAGGTCTGGCAGTTATATTAAACCCATACCCCTAATCGGTTCCTACACGGCATCGTACCGGAACACTAAATCGCTTGGCAGCACGTTTTTGCCGGCAGGGTGGTAACTAGCCATGGCCGAATCCTCCCACCAGGCAATTAAAATTTTTCAAATTGCCTATTCTTGCAATTAAGAAATAGACATATTTTCAGAAACTATACCTAGGTATAAAGCTGACACTGTGGAAGAGAGGAAGGTTATCTAAAACGTTGCACACTAAACTAAACATTATCTCCACCATGGAATATTAAAGTATGTGGTACAAATATATCATACTATAAATCAAAACAAATATAATTTAGCATTGTGATTAACTACAAATCAAATGTAAGTTTAACTTCAGTTCAAATCGGTGCAGCTTGCTCAACTTGACAGATGAGATAAGCGATAGCTCCCGCTCGTTGTTCCAGAGAGAAAAATAATGACGGCCATAAACCTTGAGATGTAATAGTGGTTGTCTGCAATATATTTCCAACTGGAAAACAGAACGCTAGTAGTGAATCCGATTTTTGGATGGATAACGGTAGAATGCAAGTCATTTTCATAATAACTTAGTCATGAGACTGCGCTCACAATATTGCATGTACGCTATCGAGCTAGTCGCAGAGAGCTGTTGAATCCAGGCGGCGCTAGACTGCAATGTAAAACTGTTGGAACTGGCTTTAAACAAAATTGTTTATTGTTAATATTATTTCAAAGTTAGGTGCATAATAGTTTTACATTTGATGACTTTATACTCCGTCTAAATATCTCAAACAGGACGTCCATGTTTCTTCTTACCAATATATTTTCCCTATAATTTCAAACAAAAATACTGCTAATAAAAGCCATAAACAAAATAAGAAGAAGATTAATTCAATATATCTACAAAAACCTTACAATAATCCTATGTCTTGCTATGGATGTGTCTCCATACACATATAATATGCATTTCTGAACGCGCTCAAAATATGAAATGTAAATAATTATGTATGGAAGTAAAGGTATGGTAGGTATTCCAGAATAAGCACGAGTACCTCAGCTCAGAGTCACTCGAGCGATAAATAAAGCCATGCCCGGAGAAATGAGGAGATCCGTCGACATAGGTCAACAAATCAATGGCAATAAGAGGAGCGCATATGAATCACTGAGTGGGCCTAGGCGAAGATAATCAAAATCTTCATTTCATCCCATGCTACCGGCACACTACTAAGTCTACTTCTAGTCTCCTCTCAGAATGTGAAGGATTTGGCCAAAGTCCACCACGCTGGTCAAGTACAAAATGTCAGACATCATACACCTTTAGAACATTACACAGATAAACTCAATACCATGTTATATCACGCAAATATTTTTATTTTATTTAAATAAGATTAAGATGAGTGAAAATATTTGTACCAAATGTATTTAAAATACACTGTGATAGTTAAAAAGTTACTGTGATATGCTGATGTAAATTCATAGGGATCATGTCCAGGCGCAGGTGTCAATTTGTTGTAACCACTGAATTCAGAATCCACTTAGTACCGAGCATTCATTTGTTCTGTGATTGTAACGAAACGATTACATGACAAAGTGAAATTGCCAAGCGTACACCCACATTCAGTGCTGTCTAAAATAACCATCCAAAATAATCCACTAAATTCCAAAATTCCACTTGTGCAGCAAGTCCCCAAATTACAGAGATGACCAAACAAACGCGAATGCGGTCCGCAATAAACAACATAAATTTCTCTCAAACACCAAATACAAGCACAAACAATAACAGAGGTGAAACTATTCTAGCTAAATTCTGTATACACGGACGGCTACTTACGCTAACTTAATCCCATTTAAGCCAGTAGAAAGTAAGAGCTCTAATAAGGCCACTATTTCACGTAGATAATTGGTTGGCTGGCGAACGTTGTCCAGATTAAGGATGCGACAACATTTCGCGAACACTCCTTTTAATGCCCACTTAATTGGTGTATTATGTTTTGTGCTTATGTTGTTGTTATGTTTTTTTTGATTGGGTGATGTAAGAAAGTGCAATTAACCTTTTTCAAGGCTTTAAAATACATTTTTGATACTGAAGACGCGAGAGAGCGTTGAAAATATTGTACTAAATTGTACCACAGTCCGCCAAACTTATCTAAGCCGGTGTCAGCGTCGCTAGTATCTATTAAAAATGAAATAATAAAAACGCCATAAAGGCCAGGCATAAAGATTAGTTCCAACTTTGGCCACTTGGTCAGATAAGTTTGACGGACTATATTATTCTGGACAGGTAAGCGTCAGAACACGTATAGAGTAAGAATCCGAATGCATACTTTATTACTCTGCTTATTAGAAATACTTCTTTTCCTAAACCAGAAGAAAAATTAAACAATATTTTGCGTTTGAATTTCGTTATTAAGTATTAACAGTACAGTTCTTGGCTGGTTATGGTTATTTTATAAAGAACCAAAAGTTATTCATTATAGCTTTTTTGCAACAGGATAGACAGACATAGGAAAGATTTGTCTATATTTTCCTACGGGCCCCTAAAAATCTACTAAAAGGATGAATAAAACTTGCTGTTTAAGATCATAAAATATGAAATTTACACCGCTAGACTACACGTCACGTTTAGTTTCCAAAAATATGCAACATCGCATTTAATAATGGACCTTTGTATTGCAAGCGCGGACGACAGAGCCGACTCGATGTCGATGTCATCAAAATATTAAATCGCGAAATGGAAATCACATGACTTATTCAATTCAAACGGTACTGCCAGTAAATCTATTGAATGCTGCAGAAAATGAGCCCGATGGAAATAATAGATGAGCCTGATAATATTACGGCTTCGGTGATATTTAAATTTTGAATAAATAATACTACGAGACCCGAGGGTGGAAGTGAATAGTAGGCGAACCTGTTCAATTTACTTAAATGTCTCGACTGCTATTTTATATCGAGCATACATTATGTAATGATATAAGTTTATACGTGACTAGCGGATCCGACAGACGTTATCCCGTATGATACCGACTGCAGCGCCATCTGCAAGGCTGATTTATGAATCTAATTCATCCAAGGCGCCATCCAAACGCATACAAAAAATTCATTCAAATCGGTCCAGCCGTTTAGGAGTTCGGTGACATACACACGTATAGTAGAATTATATATATATATATATATATATATATATATATATATATATATAGAAGAAGATATAACACTGTATTATTGTTTAAAATGACGGTCGAGTTTTTGTTCTTATAGTTATGTTGTTAACTAGCTAATGCCCGCGACTTCGTACGTGTGGATTGAGGTTTATTGATTCCCGCGGGATCTCTTTAATTTTCCGGGATAAAAAGTAACCTTTGTGTTATTCCAGACTATATTCCACCGCTGTGCTAAATTTTATGCAGATTCGATAGGCCTTTCTTGCGTTTCTGAGTAACAAACATCCATCGATACCATCCATTCATCCATCCAAACTTTCACATTTATAATATTACTATAGAAGTATAGATGTAGATGTGAAGCACCATGATGTGTAATGGCAGAAACTTTCGCATTTATAATATTATGTATAGATTATTATAGTTCTCGTTAGTATGGTTTCACCATCTGACTTCTTGACCATTGCAAAATACTTGTAATAGTTTATTTAATTAATTATTTTTCTAAGTACGTTGTATTATAATATTAAGTATAGATTATTACAGTTCTTGGTAGGAAGGGCATTTTAAAATAGTGTTTGTTTCACTATCTTGACTGCTTGACCATTAGCATTAGAAAATTCTTGTAAAAGTTTATTTGATTAATTATTTTTCTAAGTACGTTGTATTTCATTGCTTGCATTGTTTGATTTATCCTGTTTCAATATTATTACGGTTGTTTGAAGGACCAACGCAGACGAGATTATAATTCTAATATCTGACTCTGCAGTCTTCAATTTTGCAAATTCAGTTCAATCCGTTGCTCTGTTGAGGTCTGATTGAAGAACCCACCAACCCACTTTCGCTATTATAATATTAGTAGTAGTAAGTAAATAGAAGTAACAGACACTACGTTAGTAAAATTAATGACAAGCCTTTGTCTCTAATATTATTAGGAGCAAATTGATATTTAATTGTATTTATAAGTAATTACACTGCCAAAACCATGCGTGAACGAGTTTGGAACACGCTGTGATTAAGGGCTGAAACAAATTAAACGTGCCACGGCAGAGCGTTGCGTCGGCAATCTGAAAAAATTATGTAATATTGGACTCATTGGTCTCGGCTTGCTGTCTCATTTACGGAACGTGAGTTCCAAGGTTTGAGTCCCGTCCTGGTATAAAAAGTTATTGGTTTTTCTGAACTTTTATATCTAGAATATCTCTGTTGAAGGTAACTTGTAGTTGGAAAGTTAGAATTGTTGCACCCTCGTATCTCGGAAACCATTTAATACCGTCCAGCAGTGTCACAATTAAGTCCCTACTATTCAGTTAAAATAGATATGCATCGAATTGAGAACCTCCTCCTTTTTTTGAAGTCAGTAAAAAAGTAAAAGTAAGAGTCGGTAAAATTTTAATAAATGGCTTTTGACTTTGGTCGCTGCCGTGCGGTTGCTATCGCGTGTGTGTTTCAAGCTCAAAATTTTAATAAAGTTATAACTCGAAACCCCGGTTCGTACAGTTTGATTACTGTTTTGATTACAAAAGGGCAGCCATTCAAGATCGGAGGGGACTGGGCGGTCAGTTGATCGATAAAATCACCCTCTGATAGCTCTCTTTCTACAGCTCTTGTGTATTTATTACAAGCAGATATCCCGCTTTATATTTAAAAATGATACACATGTATCTGATATTCATATTAATAACACAAATTTTAAAACATTTTGTTCTAAATTCTAAGTAATTGCTCTCAGCATAGCGGTCATGGTTGTCACTGCAGTGCTGTAGCACGCTTGGGTATTAAAATTATACTTCCATGTACCTGAGCGTCAAAAGCGACGATGCGACTCGCTACAACGCAACGCTACTGTATTAAACAGTGGTTTACCCTTTGCGTGGCGTGGTATGCATGCACACCGTATGCATACCTATAACCTAAACAAGTTTGTGTCGCGTCGCGTTGTCTCAAAGACATTAGGATCCGAAAGGACGAAATGTCTGCATCTAATGTCCAAGTTGGACGGTGTAACCCTGTCACGCTAGCACACTACATACTTGTATAATAGATTTGACCCTAGTGAGTCTGCACTCTAATGCGTTTTCACTCCTCTCTGACAGTTGCCTTTCTTGAGCGCACAATATTTAAGGGGACGTCCATTGCAAAGTTAAATATATACCTAACAATGAGGCTCATACTCCCATAGCAATCTTGACCGTAACTCATTGTTTATTTACAGTATTTTGTAACAAATCCAAAAATAGTTAACATTTACGACCAACGACATGGTGTGCCCATAAAGCCATGTACTGTAATACCATATCTGTATGCAAATCTCCGCGGGCTGGACCGCTTCATACGTTTTAACTGCGTAGGTAACTGATGGCTATTCCGACTCGGAACTGGAAACGAAGATAATACCTTTTTAATATCCCCACGATTCCTGCAATGGTAATTTTTACTGTTACATTGAAAATTAGTAATAAAGCCACAGCTTTTTCACAACTAAAATTTTTTTTAATCAATACTGACAATTATTATAGTTATTATATTATTTATTTAATTTGGGATGCCATATTATAGGCAGACAGATAGCGCACACACTAGGGACAAAAAAATAGTTCAACGGAAACAAAATCGCATTCACATTAAAGAGGAAGGACAAAATTTCTTGATGTTTGATGGAAAAAGCTTTTAGACGCTGCGTTAAAAGCAATAAATATGACAATCTTGAAACATAAGAGGGCAAATACAAATGGACAAGAAAATAGAAGTGAAAACGAAAATTTAATTTTTTTTTTAATAAAAAATATATAAACCTTAATACTACGGCATTAAAGTATATTTATATTTAAGACATTTTATCTTCGTAGCAAGGATGTCGCGGTTCGCGAGCATGTCGGTCACGCGAATTCACAAGTTTACCCCATACCAAAAAGTGCTCAACGAAGTTTTCACTTCAAAATTGTCTGGCTGTCAAAAAATCCACATAAGCGAAAATACATCCTTCCCCTGGTCGTATCGCGTAGACGTTTTGTCTCTACTGTGTTTTTATTCTAAAACACGTGTTAGCCCCGCTTGGCGTGGGTATTGTGGATACGCCTCGGACTTGTTTGGACGCAGGTTACGTCAATCTACAATCAACCAAGTTCAACAACGATTAGGTAAGAAGAGTAAGAAGAGGCTACCTCCGAGGCTTCGGCTTCGCTACCAAAGCTGGTATACGGGCGTATTCTATAAGATTCTCGTTCTAAGTGGGTCGGCATTGGTTTATGGGGTCGAGTCACGAGTGGACGCTTTTATATCATGGTTCCAAAAGAGATTCTGAATTTGCCATTGCATTAATTTAGAGACTGTGTTAAACAGAATTTGTGTAGAGAGATACTAACGATAATTTTCTTAATGACAAGTTTGCATGGAACCAACCGGTCAGTGTAATTTACTTGTAACGTAAGGTGTATTGTATTGCTTACTTATTGAAAGTAAAATCTTTTTGAGAAAAAAAGCAACTGCTGAGTTTCTTGACGGCTCTTCTCAGTAGAATCATTTTTCTGAACCGGTGCTAGAGCCTTGATGTAGTGACACAACTTGTCCTAGGTGACATAAATAGATCATTTATCATTTATATATCATTTGAAATGATGATACTGAATGAATTTAATAAGATTATATTTTAACCAAATAAACTGAACACAAATTCATCACCCTAAAATATAAGGACCAAATACAATATAATAATTTATCAGTCAGCCTTTTCTAATAAGTACTTGAAAGAAAATTTTATGTCGCAATGTCTTTTACAAGAAAATACTTTTATAACTTAGTTGTATCTGATAAAATTTTGTGGGCAAGAAAGTTAAGCAAAATAAAGGTCTCCAAATTGTTTTACGTCCCGAGATATATTCGGCCTCCAGGCATATTTGAAGTCTCATGAACATTCTCCGACGTATATAAAAATTCATAAGGGCATTTTACCTTTTGAGGTATGAGTTTGGACGCTTAAATATTAGAGTTGAATTTTCCGTACAAACTTTTACTCATGCATCAAACATATTTTATTCTATTTTATTTCCTATCAAATGCTATAAATGATCCTTATTATGAAATAATTGGTCTGTGAAGAAAGTCTTCTACGGCACCTTTAGTACCTAAACCTTTATAGGTACTATTCACCTTTCTATACCTACCTAACGAGGTATAAAAGGGAAAACTGAGGGAATGGCATGATATAACGTTTCTGTTACGAACCTCTGTGGTGTTGACCGGGGTTGGTATTTCCTGTCGCGTTTAAAATGCAATACTGTACATGAATATTTTCGATCTCAAACTACCTTACTTTCTGCGTTCTAGCCTTGTATCGTCTAGCATCGTAGCTTTCCATCAAGCAACTTTTTTTAAAAGCCTTCCTAAATAAGATCATAATAAATTAAAAAATTCCCTAAATTCTAAATTCAACTTATGGTAACTAGATGATGGGTCATTGGCAGGGGATGCGATGTCAGTTCCACAAGATTTAAGAAAAATCATACAAAAAAAAACTGATTTTGGGCTCAATCTAAATTTTTCCAAGTGTGAGGCTTACTTCCCAAATTCAATTTCCATTGAGAAGAAAAATGAAATTTTCCATAGTTTGAGTTTTTTGATACCAGATATATCTACACTTTCGAGTCAAAATTTAACCCTTCTTGGTGCTCCAATATTTGACGCATTTCCCCCTCTAGTAAATTCTAAATAAGAAAATTTCAATAAATTTTCGCATCGCCTTTTAGACATAAAGCGTATTTTACGGTTATGTTTATTTGCTCCTAAATTTATGTATCTATTAAGGCGCAGCTCCGTTTGGAAATACCCTTCTTTGATCTCAACTTTAGATGTGTCTCTTAAAGACACTCTATGTAAAATTCTAAATTTACAATTTGATGACCGCACCTGGACACAAGCGAGCCTACCTGTGAACTACGGGGGCTTAGGCATACGTTCCATCTCAAGTGTAGCACTCCCGGCTTTCTTATCTTCCGCTTCTGGCTCTTTTACTCTCATCAGTCAGATCCTTAATCTGACTAGTCCGACTGATGTTGTGGTTGAGAGTCTGGCGGAGGCGAGGTTGGCCTGGAGTGCATCTTGTCCTGGGGAGAGCTTTCCTTCGGCTGTGGAATGTCAGGGTCTTTGGGATAACCCGCGTGTTGTCTTGACACATGCATACGATTGAGAATAAAGGTATGTGAACCTCATTACTGTCCTTGTGGCAGCCACGTAGATCAGTTTGGTCACCATGGACTCAGTTGCATTCGGAGCGCAGGCTGCATGTATCGCCACGGTGCTCTCAATGATATAGTCCGTCGCGGTCTGGCCACTGCCTCCATCCCTGCACAACTGGAACCCTCCGGTTTGTTCAGGGATGACGGCAAGAGGCCGGATGGGATGACTATAGTAACGTGGTTGATGGGTCGTGCACTGGTGTGGGATGCAACCTGCGTTAATACGTTGGCAGCGTCCCATCTATCAGGCTCGTGCCTAAAGGCGGGTGCAGCTGCCGAATCTGCTCAGTTGTTGAAGCGTCACAAATACTCAGCCATTACTAAGGACTACGTTTTTGCGGCGCTTGCTTTTGAGTCTTTTAATTTATTTCTTAGTTTTAATTGAAATAAATGATTTCAGAGAGAAAAAAAATAAAGATCATACTTAATATTATAAATTCGAAAGTGTGTTTGTTGGTTTGTCCTTCAATCACGGAGCAACATATCAACGTGATTTTTGCCGTAGGTATAGTTGAGGACCTGGAGAGTGACATAGGCTACTTTTTATCCCGGAAAATAAATAAAACAGTTCCCGTGGGAATCAAAAAACTTAAACCAGGCGGACGAAGTCGCGGGCATCAGCTAGTAATAAAATAAAGCTTCCTAACTTTATTTCTAGCACGGCTGTTACACTGTTCGATAAAACAATATTTTCCCCGTTCACGTTCATTCTTTAAACGCAGTTTGTAAAAATAGTATCTTCAAAATTCGATTCAATTTCCTGGCGAGCAATTTTTGAAGCAATGCAGGCTTGCAAGCTTTAACAAAGATCGCATTGGCGGGGCGTAAACGGACAATCTGTATAACAACCCTATTATTTCCTTCATTTAATTAGAAGATCACTACCTATATTACGAAAGTGTCTATCTATATTTCTGTAACCTTTTAACGGCCAAGACTGTTGGACTCATATAATATTTTACAAAATTTTATACACCCCGGCACATATAACTATCAACGAGCTGATGACTTTGTCCGCGTGGTTTACGTTTTTTTGAGATCTCATTAATTTTCCGGGATAAAAAGTAGCCAATTTTTTACAATGAAACATTAATTTCGGTAAATCTATGCTAATTCTCTAAATGTAAGTGTCTATTTATCTGCTATGTTTTTACAACCTGTCTCTTCAACCACTTTGTTTTCAACTCGATATCAAAGAGTTCCTACATGATTTTCCAAAAAACCTAAATTCATACGGATAAAGTCGCGGGCATCATTTTGTCACACATACCTAATTTATGAAAGCTTCAAATAACTTGAAGATATAAAAAAATCTAAAGCACATTTGAAAAACTATAATACAATATTTTATTCAAGCTTTTCATCAACGAACTTTATCACGATACAATGGTGGGTACAGCGGTTTTCTAAAGTGCAATACACACAGTAGGAGTAACGTGTTATGAAAGGTGAAAAGAGGTTTTGTAACATTCGACACCAAAGCAAAACGTGTGATATCGACTAACATGGTCTTTGTAGGCTATGACGTTTCCCCCACAAAGGAGTTACGCTCCGCACCGAACAATGACTCCATTCAATCAAGGTATCCCTCGCTCTAGAAACAGTTATATTGTTCGCAATATCCGCAGTTATAATCCATACAAATTTTATAAATTCGAACTGTGTCTATCTGGCTTCTACGCTATCACGGCCTATCGGTTCCACCGATTACGAGTTAGGTACATGGGTAGGTTGTATCCCTGGGCAGGACGTAGGCTTTCCCCGGGATACAACCTACCTCTTTACTTTCCCTTTAGACTTTTTAGCCGCGTGAATAAAAAAGTGAGTCAACGCAGACGACCTCGCGAGGGAATCATCTAGTAAGACATATTTTTAATATTTTTCGAAGCTGTGATACTGTTTGTTGAAGGGTGCATTAAAATATCCAATGCGTAGTCAGTTCCACTTGTACCGCAAATGTTCAAGGGTATAGGACATAATCTGTTTGCTCACTTGACAATGCAATCGATTCGCTTGCTTATTTGCTCCATATTTACATAAATAAGACTAGTAAGTACCCGCGGCCTCGCTTCCATTTGTATTTTAAAAAATGCGGCCTTTATCAGAGGCAATTGCGAAAATTTTCAGCTTTCTAGGACTAAAGCATAGTTTAATGAGTCGGTCAGGGTCAGAGTTAAAACATTATTTGAGGAATGCCATGTCACGCCGTGACATGTCACGTACCTATATATATGTTCTGATTATGTATATTAAAACTATAATTTAAAAAAAAACCTGCATAAAGCGGTGGCAGTAAGCCCCCAGGGCTTTTATTATATAGTACTACCTATCAGATTACGCCTGGTTAGTTTTGAAAGTGACACATCTGCATCCTTGAAATGGACAAATGATACCTATTCTTAATCACATAAAATAGTACTGAAATTAAAAAAAAACTTAAATCTATGCAGACGAAGACGGCACTGGCTGATAGCAAATGAGTCAATTGAAAATGCGCCAATAAGTGCGGTCACCTGTAAAATGAAAAAAATTGGCAGTCATAGGGACTGCCGATAAAAGTGAAAACGAATATATAAAATATTTAAAAAAAATACTTAAAATATAAACCTTAATACTGAGACATTAAGTTGAATTACGAATGTACTATATTTATATTTAAGACCTTCTGTCTTTGTAACAACGCGAGGTGTCGGTACATTGTACTATTACCTATTCTGTGGTGTCTGTCGGTGCTGGTGTCGGTCACGCGTTTCCACAATTTTTACCCCCTACCAAAAAGTGCTCAACGCGACTAAAGAAGTTTTCACTTCAACAAAAGTGTGAAAAGAGTCCCTTTATAAAACTACAGTAAATATTTTTCAATGAGTCTAGGTCGTGAAATTTCACCCACAACGCAGTTGCACCCTACACTGAACAATGACAAGAGTCAATCGGAGTATTGCTTGTTCTGCAAACAACGACATCCGTACGTACAATGTGTTGATATTGGCGCGGATTTCATTTCTAAATGATAATTTGAACGCTATAATTATAGTATTGCTTTAATAGTAACATTAACTACTTTTAAGACTAGCTGATGCCCGCGACTACGTCCAGGTAGAATAAGTTTTTTTCATTGCCAGGGGCACTGCTGAATTAAAAAAGTACGTATGTCTCTTTCCATGTCCTCGGCTATATTCATGCAAAAAAATTACGTCGATCCATTGCTCTGTTGCGACGTGATTTAAGGACAAACCAACAAACCAATAAACCAACAAACAAACACACTTTCACATTTACAATATTAGTATAGCTATTACTAATAGTAAATACACGTTAGTATTTTTTGCGCTTTTTATTGAATTTTATTCAATGGCTTGAAGGATCCGGTTTCAAACTACGGCATACTGGTACAATGCAACGCTGAACAATGCAAAGTTTCCTATGCAAAGCATTATGAAACTTTGCACATAATATTATTATGTAGTACCTACTGTCATGCGACTGCTACTGTACAGTAGTCAAAGGTTCATTTGAAAACTTAACTAAAAAAAAAATAAGCTGAGCACTGGTAGACCTCCCCGATGACGATGACGACCACTCTGGCACAGTGATGGGTGCTGTTCTTATAAGTGGGAGGTCTTGGGTCAATCAGTAAAACCCGGCTGAGTTTGTTGTGGGCTCTTCTCAGACCAGGGCCCGTTAGGAACCCACGTAGGTTTAGTTTTAAGATACCGTAGCTATCACTATCACATCTTATATACTTTAGAATCGTGACGTTCAGGTGTACTTTGTAGGTATCTATTTTGAATATATATACTTTTAGTTTGAGTTTTTTCGTTCTTCGTTCTTTAGGTTGAATTATTAGCAGGGTCAGGGAATTTATATGGTGGGAGGCTCCGGCCGTGGCTAGTTAATAACCTACTGGCAAAAACGTGCCGCCATTCGATTTAGCATTCCAGTTCGATGCAGTGTAGAAACCGATTAGGCATACGGGTTCAAATATAAACCCCCATACTTCTGAGATGGCAGTGGTAGTAAGCATGATAAATGGTGGTAAGTGATGTTATGTCGCCTAAAGCGTCATCACTTACTAACTACACATTAATTTTCTACTTTTTTTATATGAATTAACAACACACATATCCAGCACAAAATATAAACCTTTCACGTAAAATCTTCCACGTAAAGTTTGGAGTACAATGTTTTGTACAACCCAACTCAAGAAGTTTTGCGTAAGTATCTAATCGAGTTTTCCGGCCGTATAGACTTACTTCAGTCGTAAACAGAAATACACAGTATTACACTTGAAGGCGTGTTACTTACTCAGGGAAAATGATATGAAGAAACATAATCTTACTTCAGCTGTAAATTATCCCTGCCCTCTGATTACATTCGAACCCATGCGGGATAGTTTGTTTACGGCCTATACTGTGACCGCTATAAAAGACCTCCACCAAAAACTACTCCATATGTAGGTATTGTTAGGTTTTAGTACAGCGGGTTCAAATTGACGGGATAAAAAAATACTTTCTGATGTCTTTGCTAGCTTAAAACGAAAACACACTATGGATAGGAAACGTCTACTTTAGAGGGCAACGTTTTATCCAGTTGCGTGTGCGTATGTTTTCGCTCTGTTTCAATTATTTCATCAAAATTTCTTTGATATTTCTTTCTTCATTGACGAGTCTCTAATAAAAAGTGAGTAACAAAGAAAGAGTTATTTCTATTATATTATAATATATTTATATATAAAAGAGATATTTGAAATAAATATTATGAAGTAAGCTGTAATTTGAGGATCGAAAAAACTTCTAGTAAATAAATAATAGTACATTGTTCACCGAGGGGAGAAAGTGACCGATTACTAACGAGGGTGTAGTTTGAGGCCCGAGTAGGAAGCGTACTTTCTCCCGATTGATACATAGTGCTTACACCTGCGAGGAAAATAAGCGATAATACTTTGAAGGTTCACTATCACTACTAGACTACATTTTGAGGATCTATTTATAAATTAAAAATTAAAACAAAAAAAAATATCGCGCTCGCTATTTTTTCTTATTTTATAAGAATAAATGAGAATAAGATAACGACGTAATAACGCAAAGTCTGACCAATATCTTTGTGCGCACGAATATTTGTTTTTTATTAATTAAATATAATAGATATAAGGGTGGAGAAAGCTGACAATCGAATAATGAACAAATACTACCAACCATAGACTACGTATATACCGGGAACACTAGGGTACGGGAGACCATACGTATACAGCCTATTCAAATAATCAAATTTTTAAGAGCATTTTACACTCTCACCTGTCAAGTGTCTCGGTGTCAGTGACATACTCTCAAAAAAAAAATAGGAGTGATAGTTACTCCTGATTATATTTAAAGGCAATTAATATAAATTTATAATTAATTTATATACTTCAGATTATTTCATTACTAGCTAGTGGCCGCGACTTCCTCTGCGTGGAATTAGTTTTTATATTTCCCACGGGAACTCCTTAATTTTCCGGGATAGAAGCCTATGTCACCAGATCCTCAACTATACCCATATCAAAAATCACGTCGATCCGTTGCTCTATTGTAACCTGATTTAAGGACAACAAACAAATACTTTCGCATTTATAATAATTAGTATGATTTTTTGATATAGTTTTTTAGTTAATTTTTAATATTGTAATGTTAATTAATCTTTTCACTCGACATTAACTTCTGGAGAGATGTCAATGAGATGTCAATGAAAAAATTTTGCTCGCTTCAAAATTTTTATTTATAAATATTGGGCTCGGTATTTTGGATTATTATTGGCATCAAATTGGCGCTTATTCGCGAAATACCCCGTGGTATTATTTTCATTGTTTCTAAATGGGATATTAACAGTAGTTTTTGTTTCAGAGCGAGGTGTTGCCACGCGGTGTCGCGGTTTCCAGGGGCCTCAGCGGGCAGTCGCCTGCTCTGCAGGTCTCCTGGTTGCCGTTGCCGGGGCTTCGCGCGCTTATAGACGCTATTGTGTAGTGTTTTAGTTTTTTTTATTTTTAGTTTAGTTTTTCTTTTGTTCTGTTGTGAAGTATGATCCCTAGTGCTTCTCAAGTTGAGTACATAGAATGCCCACACTATAGCGATGGCAGGCTGTTTAAAGGTCGTAAAGGCCTTATAAACATATCGCACGATGTCACGGACCACCAGCAAGGCCTTTAACTTGCCCAAATTTCATGTGCGATCAAACGCAAACAGGAAGTCAAAACCAGGTACCCTTCGAAATTTTATTATCCAAGTATAGTCAAAATATTCCTTTAATAAAACGCATTCCGCGAGGGGCGAGGATATCATTGGCTAGATCCTTATCACATACAATCCAAAATGTCTTATCAAATTCACTTTTGGCTTGGCAAAATCTTTTTTTGTTTTCATATAAATATTTTTCAGTAGATAAATCAGAAAGCGGGTCGTTATGTTCAAAATTTAAAAAAAATCGTTCAGTTGATCGCGTTTTCCAAATTCCTGACTGCTCATTTCGAACACAAAATTACGATTTGAAAAAAATTGTGGAAAACAAGGTTATGGATGGGGATCTTAAAAACGCAGCCCGCATTTTGTTTTCTAATGATACGCTGGCTCCATTTAATGATGAAACGCTAGAAGCCTTACGTGACAAGCATCCTTTACCAAATCCCGACTCTTTACTTCCAGACCCACCTTCAAACGTTTCATTTTTACAGATAAAGGATGAAGAAACTTACGCTGCGATAATGTCATTCTCCAGTGGCTCTGCTGGTGGCATGGATGGCATAACACCACAACATCTAAAGGATCTTGTGGGTGTTACTGCTGGGGACGCCGGCAAGGCGCTTCTGAGTGACATTACCAGACTTTGTAATTTTATGTTATCTGGCGAGGTAAATTCATCCTTTTTGCTATTCCTTTACGGCGCGAGGCTCTGTGCTTTTAATAAAAAGGACGGTGGGATCCGACCCATCGCTGTTGGCTGCACTTTTCGCCGTTTGGCATCAAAATTAGCGTGTAGACACATAGTTTCGACCCTAAAGGATAAATTCCAACCCATTCAAGTTGGATTTGGCAGTAAAGGTGGTTGTGAGGCAGCGGTGCATTCGGCTTGTACTTTCTTATCGAATGGCGAGGTTGAGGTACTGCTGAAAGTAGACGTAAAGAATGCTTTTAATTCATTGGACAGGGCAACTCTGCATAACGAAGTTTCAACACAGCTTCCCGAAATTTACCCGTATGTTTGGCAATGTTACAGCTCTGCTTCTAAATTATTTTTTGGAGATGTCGATATTAAGTCCTCTGTAGGTGTTCAGCAAGGGAATCCTTTAGGTCCAGCCCTGTTCAGCTTAGGGATCCACAACCATATCTCAAATTTAACACCAAAATTTAACATATGGTATCTTGACGATGGAACCATTGGAGGCAACGAGGATGACGTTCTTAAAGATCTTAAGAATGTTAATGTTGGCAAAATTACTTTAGAGCTAAATTTTTCCAAATGTGAACTGTTTTTCACAGAAAAGCTATCGCAAGATAGAATATCATCGGCCTCTGAATTATTTAATGAAATTGCCCCCAATATTAAGATCCTTGATAAACATTCACTTTGTCTTCTTGGTGCTCCTCTTTTTAACGAAGCCATAGAACCAATCTTGGAGAAAAAAGTCAGAACATTTTCGGCTCATTCTGACAAATTGGGCGCTCTAAATTCTCACATTGCATTTTCGATCCTAAAATATTGCCTTTTTGTACCTAAATTAATTTATATTCTCCGTGCGAGCCCAATATGGAAATTTCCTGGACTACTCGATATCATGGATGCCACCTTAAGAGATACGATAGAAAAGAGTTGGAAGGTCAGGCGTCCCAATGACGATATCCCGAAGGAATGTTTCACACAAAAACTTTGGAATGTGCCGTTGGTACGGCTGACACATACAAATTTGATTCAAAATCTTACAAGTGAAAGAGATCGAGCAAGGCTTCTAGCCTTATCTGAAAAAGAATCCGGGTATTGGCTTCATGCCTTGCCATCGAAAAATCTCGGCACTCTTTTAGATAATGAAAGTTAATGTGGGACGCAACATGCGTAGACACATTGGCCCCGTGTCATATCAGGGAGACAGCATCAAGGCCGGGAGCCGCAGCAGAAAAGGCTGAAACCGGCAAGCGGCGGAAGTATGCCTCTCTCATAGAGAGTTACATATTTGTTCCGTTTCCCGTGGAGACCCTTGGGCCGTGAAGTCTTAGTGGCAAAAATTTTTTTTTGCGAGATATTTCACCGCGGTTAATTGCCTCATCCGGTGACAGAAGGGCTGGCTCATTTTTTGCGCAAAGGATCAGCCTGGCTGTCCAGCGCGGAAATGCAGCCAGCATTCTTGCCACTATTCCACGTGGGCATGATTTATATAGTAATTAGGTTAGGCTAGCCTAGCATTAAGTTCTATTGTATTATTTTCAATAAAAACTTCTGGATGAATGTTACATGCCCATACATTTTTTCCGCCCGCATATTTGGTTTGTAGCAGTGACGTACTTTCTACCTCGTTTTGAAAAAGTAAGAAGGTACTTTCCGAGCGGGTGTAGCATAAAAATTATTTTCTCATACACGCCAGTACCCTTACTCCGAGTTTTAATTCGATTGATCGTATGAGCATTCGATGACATTAGCGTCAAAGTAAAATGAACTTAAATTGTATGAGCTCAATTTCGTGTATGCATTCATATACGTTTACGTATACGATACATTTCCAAATTTAAATCTGTTGTAAATGAATCTGAATTTGTGACTTTAAATCAAGCGCTTTTGGGTCCATTTTACTGTGACGCTAATGTCATCGAATTCTTATACGATCAATCGAATTAAAACTCAGAGTAAGGGTACAGATCTGTTGATGACCTTTTTCCACAAATGAAGGCATATATGAAACGATCTCTACTTTACTTCGATTGATTGGCATTGATAATGATAGAGTTTCTTAACTAAGCTAATTGGGAAATAGGTTATGCCAGATTCAAAGCCAGGAGGTTTTTGAAAGGTTTTATATTTATAAGTTACCAAATCTGGCTACAAGACGCTCGAACTACCGAATCTTCCCACCGTATAGATATAGTGAGATGAGATAGAGCTCTTCAAACATGTTTATTTATACTTACACGCCACACAGTACGGGCACTATACAAATAGTTATTTGTGCATCTCTGCTATAACTGTTACAGTTGCAATATTGTATTCTCCATCTAGGGCATTGAAATATAAGGCGCGTTTTAGCTTAACTATACATCCTTGTTGCTATTGTGAATGATACCAATCATTAAAATTCTACATCAATGTTAACAGCAATGCAGTGTTCGCCCATTTATTTTTATAACCAGGCCCGTTGCCTCTACCTCACCAAACTAGGTCTGCACTTGCCTTTAAGCGACCGGTATCGAATAAAAATCTTTATCTATCCCATTTTTAATCAAGACCCAGATAAAACAACAATTTTACAAATTCGCAATGTTCAGCTAGTTAAAAATGTATGATATATGTAAATAAACCCCTTTCCGTAAAATGATTAAACTTTTTTGCTCCAAAAACTGTAAAACAAAACAACAAAGGTATGATTCCAGTTTTCGGAGTAAAAATATAAAATGTGAAAAATTTTACACTGTACATCCTCACCTGAACATTTTTTGCTCCACAATTTCCTGAAATTAATTTACAAGCCTCAGGCGGCGGAAATTTTAATTTCATAGATCTCCTTTGGCAATTAAAGTGGAAAAAAGTGATTCATTTATCAATTGTTCGTGTTGTTGCCAAGTTTTTACAATTATCGTGGTGCAGGCTTACAGCCAAAATTTTCCTTAACCTCAGCTCTATTTATATTGGCGAAATACTTAGCATAATAATGTGGGTAATTTAATGTGGCGCTGTAGACGATTTTTTATTTCACCGGATAGAGAGAAAATACATATTTATACATTACAATATTCGGACATAGATTTGAGAAATCCCAAGATTATTTAATAAAAGATTTGATAATACTCTTCAACGAACTGAAATGTTTGGAAGAAATATCTGTCTCGGCAAAAGAAGTTTTTCAAAGCCTTTTAGGGAAGTGGGAACCCTGTTAACGAAGCTCCTTTGTGCGCCCATACACCCGCAGTGTCATTAAAAAATAGATATACGGGCTTTATTCGAAAATGTGAGTTGAGCGTAAGTAGAAAAGCCTCAGTTTCGTTAAGCCTTGCAGTTTTAATGAAATTAAAAATATACGGAGAAGTTGAAGTCATAAAATATCAGTTTCTCAGAAAACACGCTACATTCACTAACTGATGAAACTAAGAAAGTACTAGATAGCAGTTTGTATATATTTGTTAGGACGCGTGCTTTTTTTTCTAAAATAGGTATGAGGATTTATGAGGCTTAAGCCGAACGGCCATTTGAAACTATGGCTTGAGCACTCGTTTCTGTTCAGCAACGAAGCGTTTAATTTTTTTTAAAGATTAACGCGCGAGAATGGCTTGGGCATTCAAACGGAAGCATTTTGAGCATTAGATACTACGCTAGAGAAGCTAGGGTACCTTCTTTGGAGACTGTGGATGCTAGATGGCCAAAGCCAAACGTTGCCCAGCCCTTTGCTCATGCGAACAAAGTCGCAGTCATCATAATCTAGTTCTGATATTATGAGCCAATTTTGACACTGTATAGTGGGCACTGATATAATATATTTTCCTTTCAAAAGACAAGCATACATTACATTCTATTTATATCGGAAAATTATAAGCTGCCAGTGTTTTTTAAAAGCCTAACACGGACAAAGTCTCGATCATTACTTACTTTGTTTGATTTAATACTTCTGTAACCTCTTTAATTTATATAATCATGATTGTGATTAACAAGAGGCGTGTAATCTGGGTTCAAATTAATCAATGCCATAGTGTATCCACTGATAACTACTAAAACCACAGGAATGGCAATAAATTTCAGTCCAGAACAACAATAGGTACATTAATGAGTATCTATAATGCTCTAATGGCTACAGTAAGGTAATCCTCGATAATTCAAGGTTTACTGGTTTTTACTGAAATAAAAATAACCTATTTTGGTTAAGTTTATTTTAGTAAAACTAAGCTTGTTAATTCTATATCATACACTAGATAAAGCCCGCGACTTCGTCCGCGTGGACTAAGTTTCTTTTTAATTCTTGAGGGATCTTTTATATTTTACTTTTGAATTAATTTTTAAATAATAAGTAGCTTAAGTCCTTCCTCAGAATACAACCTATCTATGTACCAAATTTCATCAAAATCGGTTGAAAAGATGGGCCGTTAAGAGCTGATAGTAAGGACTGAAACAGTAACCGAAACAAGTGTTTTAGACACTGTTTTTGGAACTGTTATAGAACAAAAACACTTATAACAGAAACAAAAACGATACTGTAACCCAATCAATCTGTAAACGTTTAGTTCTGTTAATAAGTGTTTTTATCTGTAACCCTAATAGGTACCTACTTGCCCTAACAAACTGCACGGTGTGATAACGCGGTCTTCTCACTTCATTGGACTTTACACACACTTACACAAAATTTTCCATGTTTTTCTTAAAACAGTTGCAACTATCGGTGCTTTCACTTTAGGTTCAAATTTGAATAGTTACGCGTCAACAGTAAAATTGACATTTGACAATCTATACTTAGTCCACGCGCCATTGTTTTCCACTTCCCATGTCATAATCCTCGTTAAGGGTTTAACCCATAGAGATAATGGCAAAGCGCTACCGTCCTGCAGAGTGCAAATTCGCTTGGCCTTTTCCAGTACCGATACTCTAACGAGAAGCCCAGGCCAGTTAGAATTTGAACTACCGAGGGCGATATTTATAATTATGAATAGAGCTGGCCACTATAAACTTGGGTATTCTATCGTGTATATCCTAGTGTAAAATCCGTTTTTGTCGTCAGCCGAGTCCTATTCGTGTTGGTAGTCTTTGCCCGCCATATTTTATTGTTTTTCTAGCAGGGAGAAGGAACATTCGGAAAGTGTAACATACATAATTTACATTTTCTACTTTGTGTTTAAGTAAATAAATCTCATTTTTCTAAGAATTAAGTTATATAAGAAGTATTATATATATATATATATAATTTATAAGCACATTAAAATATTGCATAAGATGTGAAAGTAGTGAACAAAAAAGACTTTTGGTCACTGGTTATAAGCAGCAAAGGCGCGCTGTTCGAGTTGTTAAAACATAATATGTAGCTAATTTCAATGGAATCATAAATAATTAATAATAAATTTTCACGGATGCCATATCGGTGAAACGAAACAAGTTCAAACAACCAAACAAAATAGGTACACACTAGATATTTTTCAAATTACTGCTAACGCTGTAAGTCTGATGACTTGCTGGCATGTGGTCATACAGCCTAAAGTGGATCACGCTTATCTACAGAGCAGATGCCTATTCACTCATGATATACCCAACACTTCAGCCGAGGTTTTTATTTCTCGTGTTTTTGAACCTGAATTTACACATAGGCTACATTCTATCCCGGGACATTAAAGAGTTGCCATGAGATTTTTAAAAGTCCTATTCCTCGCGGTTGAAGTCATGGGCATAATCTAATAGGAAAACAAAGTAATGCAATTGTTAAATAATTGCAATTGTCTTTATTCTGAGAATATAGAAGTATACACCATAATGCTTAGGATTTAGCATTTACTTTATACTCTGTGACCCATTAAAGAAATAATCTCATAAAAACCATCAATTTCTGTAACATTTCTAACAAAACAAACTCACGCGCACAAAGTCGTCAAAAAAAATTGGGTAAATTAGAAACATTCTTAACATGGCTAACGAATACCTGGAGAAGTCATTTGATAGGTGAAAATATACTAAGTACGGACAGAAAGTTTGGTCTGGCAGAGTGCGCGCGCACTTAAATGGAGCTGCACAGAATTACTGCGACACGACGAAACCTGTATCCCATGCAACGTAGATACTTACCCGTTGTCCTAGGTGAACGACAAATGTGGTAATACGACGCTACGCGACAGGAACAAACGGTAGCTGACCCTCCACGTGGCCTAAGTTTTAGCATAGATAATTTTGTCATTTTCTATGGAGTCGTATCGCGTCATATTGCGCCGCGTCGCGTCACATTGCGTCGCATCACGTCGCATCGCTGTTGTCGCTCACCTAGGCAAAAGGGGCAACGTGGACGTTTTATCTTGTCCTGTGGTTTTATTTTCGCCCTAGCAGAGCGAGCTCCCGTGGAACCATGTCAAAGACAGGATGACATGGAAAAATACTGCTGCAGTCCTACGTTCCTACTATTTAGTTGTAGAAGTAAAATGCAAAGCAAACTTCTTATGAAAGTGGCTAAATCCAGCTATCATTCCGGTAGAAATTCCACGTTTATGAACAAAGTCGGGTTATATTGTGTAGATTTTAGAAAAGTATAACTATATTCTCTCTTTGTTAGCTCATTGACATCTAATACTGATTCATCACTTGTTATCAGATGAGATAACGTTGAAAGACTTACTTGCTACTGAAGAAAAAATATCTCATATAAAAATATAATAGGAAATATTAACGAAAATTAATTTTTAAAAAATCACCTAGCAACATTTTACTGATTGATTTCCAAATCAAAAGTTTTAAGTGCAAAGATACAATAAGCCAATATATTTTCAGACAATAAATAAATTATTCACTAATTAAAATACTTGCCAAATGTTTTTTACCAATTGGTATCATAAATCCTTGGTAAAAATTCTGTAATTATACTAAAAGGTTTTATTTTACGACATATAACTTACCTTAAGGTCGTAATAAAACATCTAATTCCATTATTCGTCGGTCAATCGTCCATTCTTAATATCGTTCCACTCGCACTGCAACGTCACTCGACTGAATATCCTATTATTATTTATCATACACAATATTATACTTTAATTTTAATTAGTCTACGGCAAAATAATTTAAACGGTCCAATCAGAACACTTTTCACATCATTATCGTATTTATGTTCGGAATTATTACGTAAACGCGGGGTGATAATAGCTTTTTATGGGAACAAGAGCCATCCTTTCGTACCATATTGTCCTTTAGGGGTCACAACGCTTTTGTCGAAGAAACACGTTAGAGAAAAAAATAAGAAAACTGCTTTCGCCGCCGACCCTATTGTCCGAATATTATGGGCAGGCAACACATAAACTACGCCGTAGACGCGTCGTAGTGTTGCTACGGCTGGTTCGCCACTGGCGGGGGCTACGAGCACCCGGACTGTGCACCCACACAACGAAATCAGCTCTACAACAACGTCGTATCAAGGCACTCATACAAGTGCTCGGATTACAGGAGACCCGTGAGAGGAAGCAGGAAAGTAACATTTTTGAGCCTGCAAATGATGTACACACTAATGATTATTCATATACACACGCGCGCACACCCACACTCACAAACACAAGTATACGGACCGATTTAAACTTGTAATCCCTAACGATGATTTGAATTTAAAGGATTTAGCTAATCTTGAAGCAGTAAAACAAGTATGAAAAGTACGTTTCTTGAAAATGGAACGGAGTTTTTATTGCGTATTTCAACAACTCTGAGAAACAAAGCAAGTTCGTGTACGAATTATAGCGTTGAGTTAGCTCGCTTTAACGGCTCGATACCGTTTGCAAGTTATACTGGGTTTATGCTCAAGTTAGTTATTTGTTTACGATACATAACATATTTCTTGATTGAGGAAACTTGGAAATATTATTTTAAGATCATTTTAGGAATGGTGTTTTCAAAATGAATTTAAAATCCTCCTGTTAACTACTAAAATTGTATCTTAAAGTGTGTGCACATTGAAACAAGACTTGTTGCAGAGATAAAAAGTCCTCTGAATATTAATGTTTGAAAGTTGCGCACTGGAATGTCGCTTACGCCAATCTGTTGACAGAATCTACTCAGTTTCAGATTATTGTGCAAACATTGATACAATATGGGTCTTTTAAGCAAGTTTATGACAAGCGTGAGTAAACCTAGGATTTTAGGCGTTGTCAGATCACGAAAGTAATACACACATCAAGAGTTAGGCTCTCATCACTCCTCAAGCCATCCATTCCTGGAAAATATGAAAAAAGTGGAGAAAAGAAACACAGGTCTCGCATTCGTCACGGTCTGGTCAACACTGGCGGGTAAGGGCGGTGGTAAAAATGAGCAAGCGCTTTTCCAAAAAACTGAATACATTCAGAAAAAAAAGTACTTTAAAAAGAAACGACAATGATGTGAATTTTAAATTTTATGTTAAATTTTTAGAATCAATTATACGAGTAGTTTTCAAGGAATAAAAAAATTGCTATGAAAGTTGAAAATAAACGAATATATATTAATATTGTGTTTTGGGCAGCATCAGTGGCTGCTTATAGGCCATGAAAACATCGTACTGTAACTATACGTACATATCAGTTCATAAAAAAATAATAATAATAATATTTATATTTGATAGCATAAATTATAAAATAATAGTAAAAACATATTAAATTAATAATAAAATAATAATAGTATAATTGATCTAGATGAGGAACGAACGTGGATGCAGCCGAAGCGATTTCCGTCATTCGGACGGATCGCCAGGGGAGGAACCGAGTAGCAGACTCGACGACAGAAATAATGCGTAGTGAGCGCGGCGATGTAGGCCGCCAAAGCGCACACTATGTCTGGGTCTTCTCCTCCTCATGATGGCGCGAGTGGGAGCGATTCATAGAATTAATATTTTATTGAAAATAAAGTAATAATAACATATTTTATTATGTGCAATTAATGAAGCATTTCGAACGCATTACATCGTTGGATGCTGTCTGATGTAGGGAGCCTTGGTACTATGTGCCTCGTGAACCTGGCTTGGAGAGTATCCGACGATACTTGATCTGCCTATGGTGGGTCTATATACATACTTAAAATACAACATACTTACACGTATTATGATCGCATATTACTATCGCAGGTTGAGTTGGGCACTGTGGAATATAAGTTACTCGCTTCGGCGATGCCTCAGCACGGCTGGTTCTGCCTTGATGTCTATCTAGTTGGACGTTAAGAAGGGATTGGTTTGTTGTTGTACCAGAGAGCTTGCTTTCTGTGCGCAGTGCACTTCGTGTGCACTTCTATGTTCTACAGTATGTCTGATTTTACCTTGCGATCTACTTAAAGACGACTTATGCTTACCATATGTAAATTTACGATGTTCGCTACGTTCGAACAATAACCAACCAATCATGCTTGATAAGACGCTATTTATTAATATCACTACCTATCTTACGTTCAAACAATTTTTGTTGACTTTTGGTATTCTATGAGACTTATTAGTCCATGCATTAATATGCCTCTTGGGATACCAAGGGAGGGAAGAAGCCTACCGTTGGTGGCGGGGCGGAGCCAGCCAACCATCATTTATTTTTTAGAAAAGTAAATGATGCCATTCATAGCATCTTCCTTATCTTACAAAAGGAAGATGCTACCACTAGGATTAGTTCGTTTCACGGTGACCATATGGAACAATGTTGTTAAATAAGATGGAAATCTTAAACCTGGGTTAAACCTCATAGTATTAATACAAGGTCTTACACTCATAGTCAAAGCATAAATGTCTCGAAGTATGATATGAACCTTTAATGATCCTATACATAATGACTGGCTCACTTAGTGTATGGCTAAAGAAGTAAGGTTCTTAGAACGAGCAAAGCGCAGTATACTTGAACTGAAAGCATGGCAGTATTGAATCAATACAACACGCGTGTAAAACGCGTGTCACTGTTTAGAGGTGAATCAATACTCGAACACGCGGGTAAACCGCGTGTCATTGTTTAGGCATGAATCAATACTCGATCACGCATATTATAATTCATTTAAATAACCTCGAACTGAATTTAAGCATTGACATTAATCAATTCTTGAACGCGTTTTATAGATTTTCTATAACTCGAACGCGCTTCTAAAGCCAGTCATATGTAAGCTAAATTTCATCTAAATTGGTATCTATTCAAGTCGTTGGGTTGATTGGGCTCGAAGCTTCCGAAACTCTAAAAGATCTTGGTTTATTATGGACGCAACAATATATGGGGGTCTTACTGCTAGATGATTCACGTGCCATTCTAAAGAAATATTGAATTTTATTGGTAGAGTAAGGTGTAGATTCTTAGGGACCCCGGCAGGTTAGTTACAGTACCTATACTTTTTTCATAATTATGACTATGACTTTGATACACTGCTTTAAAAACCCCGTTTTTGAAGAGTCCTGCGACCTCTACGAAGTGGCCCTACTTTTACGAAGCGGTTCTTATCTCGCTGAGCTACGAAGAGATAGTTGTTCAAACACTAACTTAAACAATTACATACAGGGTCTCTCTCCATCTATACTAGAGGGAGAAGAGACAGAGTTTAACGCTATTCGTCACGTGCATATTTTCTAGGCCAATAAGTCCAAACGCTTCATCGGCCCAGAAAGAACTATGTTCTAAAAACACCAAGATAATGAAATTCGCAATAAGTTATTATTTCTAAAACTATTCCAACCCTACACCAGTTGACTGCAACGGATATTCAGGTAGGCTTTCCACTCACTGCTGACATTTAACCATCCTTTCTACCAAGTTTTATACCGACGCACTGTATTGTCAAAGTAACCCCAACGAATATTTCAGATATTAAAGTTAACTGAAAACTTTTCAATGAAGATGTTGCAATTAATTTTCCATAAAATTTAGCTCGTTAACGTTTGAAAATTACCGACTCCGACAGAGCTTAATTGAAATGTACGAAAAGTTTTTTCATTAAGGATCGACCGATGCGTAGATTTTTATCAAAAGATATATACAACCTAAAAACAAAGTCATAATAATTCAACTTTCTTTATTAATTAGTGGAATGAGATTTTGTATTTCAGAAATATGAATTCATTTCTGTGAGTCCTTCGCATTATGAACTCAAACTACAAGCACCAAAACTTATTACGTAGACTATACGGAAATGTCTTGTTTTTATTTATTATCAAATTGAGGTTTTGTGATATGACCCACGAATAGCAACATAGAGTCACTTGGCATCAGTTAAATACTTTTTATGATATCTTTTAGATTTCAGCCACAGGTTTCGTATTTTTAGAATATCTATTGAAGTGAAACTTCTTTAGAGTCTTTGTGATTTTAAAATTCGATGCAACGATATAGCGACACCAAAAAGAGACAAACATAAATAGGATTTAGCCTGAGAGAGAATGACACAAAGTACAAGTTATATTTATCTCATTCTCTGGTAGACTATTTTGCCGAAGTTTTACTTCTGCTGTGTGTGAATTGCACATACAAACTTTTTATAATTTAAAATTATGTAGTGTACAGAATACATAATAGTATAGAATTAAATATTAGTAAGTGGCTAATTAATTAACATAAATCTGAAACAGGGGACCAAGTGAAATGATTGAAGATTGTTAGAATATAATTTCTAACAATCATGTTCATTTTTAGGCCCACCTGTTGAGAAACTCTGCTGAGTTCATTGAGCATTGTGTTAAGGTCTTCCAGAGTTTCTGCAATAACGACTATTTCGTCGGCAAACCGCGTCAACAGAGCTATGCTCGGAGTATCCCTGTATGATCAAATCAGAAATGAGGAGATCCGTAGGCGAACCAGAGTAACCGACTTAGCTCGAAGAGTCGCCAAGCTCAAGTGGCAATGGCGGAGCACATAGTTCGTAGAACCGATAGGCGTTGGGGTCCCAAAGTGCTCGAATGGCAGCCTCGCACCGGGAAGCGCAGTGTTGGACGACCTCTCACTAGGTGGACGGATGATCTCAAGCGTGCAGCTGGGAGCCGCTGGAAACAAGCGGCACAAGACCGTGCTCTGTGGCGATCCATGCAGGAGACCTTCGTCCAGCTGTGGACGTCTATAGGTTGAGACGACGACGACGACGTAACAATCAGCCACACGTAAATATTTCATAGCAAAGATAGTTGTTTGCGAATTAAAGATCCGTTCAGACGTACCACAACTTTAACCAGACCACTGTGGCAAAAATATAGCTGAACAATAAATTGTTAGAAAACACGTAGTTGCAGTGCAGTGTACAACTCAATATTAATATAGATAGGGAATCAGCACCTGTTGTAGGGGCGTGGTCAATACCACAACGCAACTCTTCGTAGAGTCGTAGCGCACACGTTACCACCCTACCGGCAACGACGTGCCGCCAAGCGATTAAGCGTACCGGTACGATGCCGTGTAGAAGCCGATTAGGGGTTTAACATAACTGCCATACCCCTAAGAGGTTAGCCCGCTACCATCTTAGACCGCATGATTATTTACCGTCAGGTGAGATTGCAGTCAAGCGCTGACTTATAGTGGCGTAAAAAAAGACCATGAACAATGCGTCACGATATTTTTTCACGGCGCGGTTGTGTTGTGGTTCATCTGAATAGATACTAAAATGAAAATTTCCATATCAAATTCTGGAAACGCCTTAGAGGTACATCTGAGTACAATTAGGAAAACCCTTCCAATACAATTAAACGTGTAACAAAGTGGTTGTATACAGAAACCTCTCAAACCCCCGATCATGTATTATGAACAATTGTACCCTGGGGATCATTATTGCGGTACGCATTGTAGAAATTGAATAGACAAATATAATGGTTTCCGAAATCAAATTGATCTCGAGCTCTGCGACCAAATAGACGTTATTTGATATTTGAATTATATTATAATCGTGAAATGAAATTTTCAGCTTTTATATTTTCATAAACATTCATTATTTTTGTTTCTTTCTGTCTTCTAGCCGAGCCATTCTAGTAGGTCTTAATAGTTTCATGGGTTTCAAGTGAGCATTACCAATACTAAAAAACCGGAGTTAAAACGACTCTACTGTAATATTGTAACGACTTTCTGAGTTATCAAGGCACAGCTCAATGCACTAGGCGGATTGGATACAGTTAGCTGTCAGTTATGATGTAGTTATCCGCTAAGAAACTTTTTAAAATTCAACCCTAGGGCTTTGAAATTTATCAATCAAATCGAACTAGCTAAAATAGACTAAAAGCTAGTTATAATTATTTTTATTACTATATTAATTCTATTCTCAGAACATCTGTTTCGAGGCCACCGTGTTTTATCGAGATATCGTTAAGCGCCATAGATTCTATAGACTCAGCCACCTTACTGCTGTCAATCAAACGTCATTTCTGATTAAAATGGCTGCCAAAAAATAGCTATTTTGAGGCTACCATCTTTGAATATCAATAAATTCTTTTGCCTACCTAATTTGATAAAAATAGTTGGCGGGCTTCACAAACTATTTTAACCATTTAAAATGTTAATAACCTGTTTAAAATTTTCATGACTTCATCAGCTGTAAACACTGGAAAAAAAATCTGTTGTAATTTATGTTCAACAGTTAGGTGCTTATGTTACACTAGATTTTGCCCGCGGCTTCGCTCAAGTTAGATTCGATTTTCATACAAATCTCAAAGCCGTATTTTACCCGCTCAAGGTTTAATTTTAAAAAATCCTGTCTTAATCTACGTCATAATACCCGATCCGTTCGGTGGTTTGAGCTATGCGATGATAGATCAATCCGTCACATTTTTCTTTTAGTTACACATTTAAGTAAGGCCACTTATCATTTTGGGCATATTTTAGGTATATAGATTTATACCGTCTAAAGTCGGCGTTTGTGATTTCTAATATTATTTTATTAATTAAATACAACCTATTAGAACAAAACTCATTCACCGTGTCAGAATCCTAGCGACATCTAGTGAATGTTCGAGGAAGTTACTTTTTGCGAGATTGATGAGATTATTAATTAATATTCGCCTGTTGCTATCGTTCAGCTTTATTTAAATTGTTTTTCTATTATTTTATAAATATCCTAGATTAGATATTATTAAAGTTAGTCATTAATAATATTTTATTATCATAATTAATTCGTAAACTGTATTAATTGAATTTGGCGGCAACAAGTTACGACAGATTGTCTTTTGTATTTTATTGGCATTGTGATGGTAATCGTGGGACTCGAAGAAGTGTAAAATATAGAAAATGTTATCGTATTGCTGGTTTTTACTTAAAGTTCCCATTATCCTGATGCTGTGGCTACATATATTTAAATCAAGAACCAGGCTGCTTAGGTTAGTTATATAGGAGATGGCACTAGAAGAAGAAATGAACTTGACTTGCCTATTATTTCTTTTAATTCCTAAATCTATCAAAACGTCAATTCAGTGACAAGCAGCTCAAACTGGTTGATATTCGAAGACGAATAGATAATAATCACGATTATAATGTTATTTTCTCGGCAATTCGGGATTGGATTATTTTCGCAATGTTTGAGATAATATTCCGCGAAATTGAAGAGTAGATATTATCCAACGGGAATTGTAGAAAGTTCCAATAAAACTGCATGACTATTCGGTCTATTCACCGTTTCGGATAGGGTATTAGTGGACGATCTTTGTTCGCACTTAACGGTCTCGGTCCAACTACAACGAAAGTCTGTTTACATTCTCACTTTAACACGACAACGTGTTAAAGTGAGAATGTAAATGTTTTTTTTCTTCATTATTACACAAACACACACGCTCGCGCTGGTTACCTATAGTTTTGAATAGGTACCTATATCTACGCATTTTTGATAATATTAAGCATAAAAAAATTAATAGGGATAGCAAATTTCTCGTTGATAGAAATAAAAATTGTTCAGCAATACGATCGCAATAATATTATTATTGGTTCGATGGTAGGGTTTCATCCACGTAGGTTTATGATTTTCTATTATCTTTTTTTATTCAAAGCAAGCAATTCAAGCAATTCACAGTTCGAGATTACTACGATATGAAACATATACAAAAATATTAGAAACACTATACTTAATTTAAAGCCTAATAATCAATACATATATCGTTATTTTTTACCTAATACTAGCAGATGCCCACGACTTCATCTGCGTGGAATGAGTTTTAATTCCCAAGGGATCTTCTTAATTTTCCGGAATCAAAAGTAGCCTATGTCACTCCAGGTTCTCAACTACACCGATGCATAAAAATTCTTTCCAAAAAACCGACTTCCAAAGCCACTGTAGAGCTTAAAATAATTTTGATTTCGACACACTATGTTGAAGTCGGGCGAGCATGACGCGTCAACTTTGCCTACCTTTGTTATATCTGCCCGACTTCAACATAGTGTGTAGAAATCAAAATAATTTTTAACTTTACAGTGGCTTTGGAAGTCGGTTTTTGGAAAGAATTTTTAACTTTTTAATGTACTCTAAATTTCCATGGCTTAAGAGTGCATCAGAGTTGAGGAGTTAGGACTTGGGTCTTGGGTTTAAGTATGAAGTCGTTGCTTGACACCTACAATATGAATTCACCATAAAAAAAACCTAAATCGCTATAATAACGAGTTCCGCACCCTGCAGCATCAGGGTTGCGGAGTTGGGACTCAGAGTTGAATCGTATACCTTTTGATACCAACTACATGAATTCACCATCAAAATTTCCTAACTCCCTAGTTTTGAGAATTTCATGTAGTACGGTCACATACACCTACAGCATCAGGATTGAGGATTTGAAGTCAGAATTTTTTATGGGACCACCTCGCGAACTTCCTCTAACCTCTATCCATGGAAAAAAATCAAATCTGTTTAGAATCCATCTCGCTGAATTGAGAACCTCCTCCTTTTTTGGAAATCGGTTAAAATTATCAGGTTGTTCGATTGCACTGTTGCGACGTGTTGGAAATACAAACCAAAAAACCAACAAACAAACACACTTTTGCATTTACACTATTAGTATGAAATATTAGTATGATTTTACAAAAATATAAGCCATTTAAAGTATTTGAACAATCAGACGGTTGAAATGGAAACAGTTTCTTTAGAAAATACTTTACGAGCGAACTTGGAACGTGGTGTTTAGACAGGAAAGGATAGGCTTAGACATTTTTGTATCAAAATAATAGTTGAAAACCTTCTTCTCATGAATACTGTGAAATATACAAATACATAGACATTTAACAAAAAAAAGGAATGTTTTGTGATCGTCGATTCAAATATTCTGCAAACCTACTTAGCAAGTAGTTAAAACCGGCAAAGTTAAATCGTAATTACTTACTATGTTATTGGTTAAATATCACGCAGAAACGAATAAAGTATTTGTTGAATAAAACACTAAAATCTCAATTATTTGGTAACATTTTCAAATTATTTGGTCGACTATTGGTAGCTATACATATAGTAGGTACTACTATGAAAAGTCCAAAGGAGCTAGTAGTCGATGAAAGTCGGCGAAGGCATAAAGGCAGCTTAGGATATTGCGGCGATCGGGCCCTTTGAGACTTTCTACGGGCGGAAATTTAATTTAATCGCATTTTCTCCTTTGCTAAACGACCACCGATGCGCTGGTATTCCTTTACGAATGGACTTTAGACTCAACGTTATAAGACGAATCTTGATATTAAGTACTTACCAAGTTACCAGAAAAAATAAGGATGGAACGTTTTGGAGTGGCAGTAGAACAACCTTCAGTCCAGTGCGAAGTGTGAGGACGAGGAAGCTGAAAGACTAGGTATAAATGATAGCGCGCTCCCAAAAAATCCAGTGTAAAAAGTATTGTTGTAATCAATGGTTGTAACAGTATACTTGTAGGTAACAAATTGTAAACTCGGAATAATTAATGTCTTGAACTTTATGTACCGCAGACGCCAAAGTTAAAGACTATTTCAATCATTTTTATAGTAATAACACATTGCAGCTGTTTTTTGAATTTTGTTTTTTGCATTTTGAATCTAATTTTTGCTTTTATTTTCAATTGCTACTGTAAATCTGAAATAGTAGGCGAGGAAGCAACGATTTTTCTTATAATGGCAGGTTAAGAAATTGCGGCGATCGAGCCCTTTGAGACTATGTGCAGAAATTTAATTGAATAGTGCTTTCATGTTAGTGAGCTCTCATAAAATGTACTGAACTACTTTTTTAAATTAACTGCTATGTTATCTGTGATAAAATGGTGGTGCATTCTAAGATGGTAGCGAGCTTATCTTATAGAAGTATGGCAGTTAAATTAAACCCATACCCCTTATCAGTTTTTACGCTGTATCGTACTGGAACGCTTACCCGCTTGGTCGCACAGCTTTGACAATAGGATGATAACTAGCCACGGGCTAGGGTTACACCAGACCTGTAGACTAATTTAGACCATGAAATTATAAACTCCAAAATTGCGCCTGGATTGAAATTGGGACCTGGGGTTTATAAACATACAGCGCTTATAACTGTGACATGGCGATCGTCACATATCACTGGGTAAGATTCTAGTGAAGCACAAAAAATACAAAACCAAAATTAAGTTCCTATGGTAAATGCAATTTATTATTATCACTAGAATTCCAACAAAAAAGTTTCGCAATAAATCCCGTAAATAATTAATTTTCATTCCAAGTCGGAACCGCTTGCTCTGACACCGGACAGATTATGAGGTCATAAAATATAGAAGTGGCCAAGTTATCGGTAGAGCCAACTACAGGAAAACTCCTTCGACTGTTTCTTGCGGAACTTAACAAATAGTCTGCTGTCATACTTAATTAGCTGGGTTGTATTGCATAGACATCGATAGGTATTATACTGCCAGTTCTGCTAGGGTCACTTTTGTAACTGAAGGATAACCGCGGCCTACCTTAAGGCTAAAAAAAAATGTTGTTATGTATAAATGGATGTTTGAATGATTACCACAGTAAGAAACATCTTTTATACATAAAGCGGGCGTTTCAAATTTAGTTCATGCACTAATCTATAAATAAATGTATAATTGGACCATCGACCGCCCTCAAGTCAGTTACCAGCGCAGTTGCATTTTGTCAAAAATAGGTAAATACAATTAACTTTATGGATCCGGACTAAAAGCTCTATAAATATATGGCTGTTCAAATTATCTGAGTCAACCACTGCAAAACTTGCTTCCTCTCTTAGTTGCGAAGCATAATAAATCTTTTTTGCTGTCATTGATATTTAGCTGCTGTGCAAATCATAACCAGTTACAATTTAATAAAGAAATGCAAACAGTTTCTTATTTAAAATTTATCATTATTATTGTATTAAATTTAGATAATAATATTATTTAGATAAAATGATAGAGAATGATGCTTTTGATTTCATTCGCCTAGTTCTAACCACCTGACACCTTATTTTTGAAAACCCTGTGAATTTTTTTAAATATTCTAGTATTAATGTCTTTCTCCGGGATGTCTCTCGGGAATCTGTCTCTGTATCAAATTAGTTCAAAATCGGTTCAACAAGTATGCACTTATTCATGTATTTATATTTTTAAATATCTACATTTTTATAATATAATCAAAATGTATACTTGAATATAAATTGGTATAATAATTAAACAAGTTTAGTTAAAATGCAAATTACTATGTTGAAAATATTCAATACTTTGTCTTAATAATGTTATTTATGCTCATAACGTTAGAAACTCTCCGCTGAGATGTAGGGTAGCATAATCACAATCTTCCCAGATTCGGAATTATGTAATCTTGTTAAAAGAAAAGTACGCACCACCCTTGAATTCATTGAAATCAAGACGATGAGAATTGTAATAATTATTATAAAATACTTGATTTCGGTCTTCAATAGCTACACCGAGTGCCTTTTTGATTAAAGTTACTTAAACGGAATAAATAATACTATAGGTAAGTCTTTAGAAAAAATATGTGAATAATATTATCTACTTGACTTATTTTAACAGACGTTAACTAAATTAACTTGCCTCTTCGCTCGAAATCTCTTTCATGCATCGAAAACCTCACTGCTGTGGGCTGCTTTGCCACGAAATGAGTTTCTTGGCGGCTCTTATCAATAGAACTTCTTTCCGAAACGGTGATAGAGTCAAACCATGATGTAACAAAAAGAGACACCTGCATGTCCTACGTGTAATAAATAAATAGAGTATTGAATCAAAAACTTCGTTTCGGACGCCCGAGCATCTGCTGACGTGCCTAATATGCTCAAGAACCGCTTAAGAGTAGCGATCACACACGAAATAGTAGCCAATTTTCATTAGTAGCATTATTCAATTTTATTTTTCGGTTCTGTTTTTTGAAGTACAAAATATTGAAGTAAAGGATCCAAAAGCTTACTTATTGCTTTCCAAACAAAAATACAGGAAACAGTTCACTTTAAGATGCTCAATAAATTATGTGAAACTAAAACTGATCTGAAAAGCATTTCTGGGCATGATGCGGGTAACGCATATTATAATATTTTATTTTACGCTCATTGCTCACTCGAAGTGTATTTTTTTCTGCGAACATTTTTGAGTAATTTTTTACCCGGCGCATAATTTTCAAGCTGGCGAAATTTAAATTAAACAGCTACACATAGTGCGCTCGTTAGGTAAATGTTTCTTAAACCACTGTACCATTTTGCTTTTTTTTTATCCACTACAACCTAGCCCTTGACTGCGATCTCACCTGATGGTAAGTATGGATGCTTTGTCAATAGCTGATTTTTTATAGATTTGTTTTGAAGGTACTACTAGTAGTGTGTTTTGAAGACACTTACTAGATAATCAATGTAACAAAAACAACAAGAAATTCGACCTTACGTTGTTTCAGTACAACTATTTCTTAACCAGTGGTTTTAGTTTTAACTTGACTTTGGTTTAACCTCACGTTTTAAGGTTTAGCCCCACTTGAGATGCAGTATGTAGCGGCAACTCTTCTTTGTATGAGTTTGTATCGAGCTAAGCCTACCTAACGCGACTCGATACGACGTGACGCAACAGTATCAAACGTCCTACGTTGTCCTAAATGATCTATGTTGTCGCGTAGAAAATTTTATCATTTTCTAGGGTGCTATCCATAGAGATGTCGCTTTTGTCGTTCACCTAGGACAACGGGTCACGTAGGAAAACGGATAAGTGACGCGGCAAACAGATGCATTGCGCATCGCGGCCCCATACAAAGTCATACAAATAATATTCGCCACTACGTGACACGCCGCGTCGTGCATCTCAAGTAGGGCTAGAGTATTATAACCTTTAATATGACTAAAGTTATGGTAGACCGCAGTCACCAGTGATGGTACACCGCAGCCACCAGTTGTGGTTGTGTGGCCGCTGTCACCAGTCAGGGAAGGATTCCCCAACGAAATAAAAATCTTCTTTACTTGACGACGTTTACTGATGTATAAATGTTACAATTATTAGTTATCACCGTCACGATCGATTATTAATTAATTACAATTAATTCGCGATGAATTACGAGTGTGAAGTGTGAAGCAATTTGTAGCTTCTACGCGATGCGGATAGGAGCTTCAGTCGATTGGAGACTGATTGTAGAATTGTAATAACTCTATAACTGTACAACTCTCTTAATCTACCACTCTGTAAATCTATAACTCTTTAACTCTGACTCCGCTCCGAGGACTTGAGTCTATATATCCCGCTGAATGAGCTCTGGAGTAGGGAGGCATGGTACACGTGCACGCAGGCCGTTTTCTGGAACTTTCCTCAGCTAACAAAAGTGTCTTCATAATTTAAGGGTTTGGTCCATTTGTAGACAATAGGTCATTCCACTAACATTCATAAGTTGTACTAAGAATGTTTTTAATGGCTACGTCCGGGTTACTTAATTGCATCTGTTTATTGTTTATACCGGAGCGCGGGTCTTGTCGTCAATTAACAATATTCTAGAAAGATCTAATTGCCTTGTAAGGTTTTTGTGTTCTACCGATAACAGCAGGGTTTGGGTCTTGGGATTATTGACAGATGTTCGGGTAATTGACAAATGCTTTCGTTCCATGAAGTTATTGTGAAAGTAGGTTTTATGGAGATCACGTGTGCATCTCTAGATCCTTCGGTAACACTAACAATAGTTTATGTTATCAATGTCGTCTGTGAAAATCATGCTAATATTATAATTGCGGAAATGTGTTTGTTTGTCCTTCAATCTCGCAGCAACGGAGCAACGGATCTACGTAATTTGGCATAGGTATAGTCAAGGACCTGGAGAGTGACGCTACCTTTTGTACTGAAAAATTAAGGAGTGCCCGCGGGAATCGAAAGCACATAAAACTAGGCGGACGAAGTCGCGGGCATCAACTAGTATTATATAATATTTAGTCCTATTTTAGTTTGTTGTTTTTGCAAGTTTTTTTACACATAATTTAAATAGAAACACAATTGGTTTTCTAAAATCAATAATAATAAGTAAAGAAAGAAAAACTATTTATTTAAGTACTAGTCTATATAGGATTGAGCAAGCAAATATTGGACAATAGCACTCAAACCCAAAATGAATCGAGATAAAGGCAATCGGGAGATTGCATTAATTAGAATACTTAATTTTGGTCTTCAAAGGATTTGTTCTTTCACAGTGAGTTCCATTTTAATTAAAGTCACTCAGCCCGAATAATGTTCGTGTTTAAAAAACTTTCAATGGAACCCCTTTCAACCCAAATTTACTTTTACCTTCCATAAGTCCTTCTGATTTCTTGAGATCATCTCTGTTCACTTACAAAAATAATTTGTAGTTTTAATAATACTAGCTAATGCCCGCGAATTCTTCCGCTTGGATTTACCGCGGGAAAGGTTTATTCTTACCCGCGGGAACTCTTTAGCATTCTGATATTTATTTACCTATGTGCTATTCTAGACTATAATCTATCTCTGTACCAAATTTCAGCCACATTCGATCAGCCATTCTGGCGTGATTTAGTAACAAACATCCATCCATCCAAACTTTCGCATTTATAATATTACTACAGTTCGCACGCGAGTTGAATGCAGAGTAAATATATTGTGCCACATACATTTACTCTGCATTCAACTTGCGCGCTATCTATAGCTGATGCCCGCGACTTTGTCCGCGTGGATTGAGGTTTTTGGTTCCCGCGGGAACTCCTTAGTTTCCCGGGAAAAGAGTAGCATATGTGATATACCAGACTATAATCTAACTCTTTGCCAAATTTCAGCCAGATCCGTTTAGCCGTTCTGGCGTGACTGAGTAACAAACATCCATCCGTACATCCATTCATCCAAACTTTCACATTTATACTTACTATAGAAGTATAGATGTAGATGTGAAGCACCATGATATGCAGTGACGTGGCAGAAAAGACCTGGAATACCGAAAAGTGGACGAATTAAGTTTCCACATAAAGTACGACCCGAAAACAGTGTTATTAAATTACATAGGTCGTTACAAAACTCCGTTCTAAAGTCGGTAGCACACAGAACCGACATCTGCTCGGCGTTCAAGGGACCCCAATATGCAATGCAATATTAATTAAATAAAAATTGATATAGTCTAGGCGATAAAAATACTTGACCCCAACAATAATTCCTCAGGCGATGAAACTTTACAGTATGATAAAGTATCATGACTCAGATATCAAGTTCAGTCATAAATATTAAGATTTGGTTCTTTTTATAAGATTGGATATTTTTATTTAAGTTTTGGTTCATACCATACGAAAGTTCAAGGCAAGTTTCAACGACTGAGGATTTAATGTGGGGGTCTCCATACAACGAACCGCCCCGTTGCCTAGAATATATCACTTAATTTTGTGATAATCCTCGACACGCTTTTTTATACGACTGCCTGAAAAAAGGAGTATATTGTTTTCAGGGTTCATGTATGTATGTATTTTTGTATGTATGTGAGTTAGTATATTCCACCATAACTTCTATACGCCTGAAGCGATTTTGATAAATGAGATATCGTTAGAATCCCTAGCTTATTCCGGGTGGCATAGGCTAAAAAATTGATGGGGTGACCATGTTCCCGCATTAAAGAAATAATGATTGTATATAAAATGATTATATATCATCATCTAGAAAATGATGAGTAGATTCCAAAAATATATAACACTATAGTTCAATTTCCAGTGATTTACAAAAAAAATATCATTTATTGTTTTTAACTTTTTAGTTCGTTTTTTGGCAGTGTTTTTTTTAATTTTTTAATTATTGCTTGTTACTGTTTGTAATTTACGGTTTGAGGATATTTTGTACAGTTTCTTTTTTCTATTTGTATGACACCAACTTTACCGTGAAAATATTATACTAACCTACTCTTATGCTTCTAGAACTATTTCTTCAAGTTGCACGTTAATACTCGTAATAATATATCAATCTATATAGATATCTATTATTTATTTATCGCTTAATCATGTGTACATTTATTTCAATTAAAACTAAGAAATAAAATAAAATCTAAATTAAAAACTAATTATATTTACAAAAAAATACACGCCGTCCAAGTGATCGTTAATGGGCATGGTGCCCAAAACACTCGCGCTATTACCTCGTTGAATGGCAAGGCTAAGCCGTTGGACTAAATAAGCGCCGGCTGCGTCATCGAGATGCGTGGATCAATTTTTGGGACACAACATTTATAAAATTCTTCGTGTCCGATGACTATGGGCCCAGAGTCTCATAGCAAGCGATGTCTCATAGCAAAAACGTAGTCCTTAGTAATGGCTGAGTATTTGCGACGCTTAAGCAAATGAGCAGATTCGGCAGCTGCACCCGCCTTATACATACGTTTCATATATATCAGTTAGTTTATATGTACTTAAATAAAAAAAGACTAGCGACTTTACCAAATTTTCACGGTTTAGGTTTATTTAAATACTACTTCTTAAATAGGTGAATAGGTGAGTGCTACACTATTTATTAGATAAATCTTATTAAATATTATGAATGCGAAAATGTATTTGTTCATTGGTTTGTCCTTCAGTCACGCCGCAACAGAGCAACGGATCGACGTGATTTTTGGCATGGGTATATTTGAGTACCTGGAGAGTGACATAGGCTACATTTTATCCCGGAAAAATTAAGGAGTTCCCGCCGGCATCAAAAGAACTTAAACCACGCGGACGAAGTGGCGGGCATCAGCTAGTCTTATTATAAATTATTCTCGATTATGATTAAAACTGCATTTGAATCCAAATATCTAGAAAAAAAATGTAAAACGACTTTAATAAAAATAAAATAAAGCAAGAAAAGAACGATATCTATAGTTAGTAATATATATAATTTATTCCCGTCTGATAAAACTCAATCCGTTCAACGTATAAGATTTCAATTAAGAGTAAGTAGGTAACTCTTTTACCACACAAGCCCCTCAAGCCCGACCCTCCTCGCCCCAGATTTGTGATAAAAGAGGTATTCTGTACTAATGAAGCGATAGAGCAACTTCAAGATTACAATATAAACGAGAGGTTGTTGCTAAGCTCTCTTCATGGTTTATTGAGGGATACAGTAACTCTTTGTACAGGATTAACTAGGCTACTTTATTGTTGTTTACCTTAGACCAGCTTTTGTGAATAGGCATCATCGGCTTACTTTTATTTTAGACAGGTATACCTGATGCAGACGCCTGGAAATACTAAATGCCTTAAAATACATATTGACGTCACGTAAAAATCCTAGTACCCCATACTATTGAGGATTCTGTGGTATTACCACGCGTATGAGTAGGTAAATATTTATACAGTGAGTCGACGCCCGTATAAATGATAAACCGGGCTACCATGGCAGTCGTAGCACCTTGATGTACGGTACTCTCACATCATCATGGCTGAGAGAGAGGTAGGAAAATGCATACAAATTTGACATTAATGAGAAAAAATTACATTGAAGAATCTGCCAGTTTCCTCCGCTTCGTCCATATCACCCCGCAGCGTTGTTCTGTCTAGATGCCTACGTCAAACGACTGAAAGGACAGAACATACTTCTGCTACTTCAGGATACTTTAAAAGGTATCCTGAAGTAGCAGAAAACGCTGTTTTGATACAAGGCAGATTACTAGCATCACTTAAAGCAGTATTATTTCAAAATGACAGTTTTATTTTATGTACCTTGACGTCCCTAAAATAAGGACTATATTTCCAAAACACGAACGTTAACAATATTATAACAGTACTGTTTTAAGCGATGGTAGTATGCCCCCTGAATCGAGAAACCCGTATTTTGAAGTGAAAACTTTTTTAGGTGCTTTGAGCACTTTTTGGTAGGGGGTAAAAATGTGAAAACAACCGACACCGTTCTTCTTAAGACAAGGTCTTAAGTAGTACATTCGTGATTAAACTTTAATCCCTTAGATTTAAGGTTTATATTAATAAATACTGTGGAAACGTGACCCACACCTCGCGTTGTTACAAAGACAAAAGATCTTAAATATAAATGTAGTACATTCGTAATTAAACTTTACTACCTTATTTTTAAGGTTTATTTTGAAATATTTTTATAATAATCATTATTGGTTTTTTTTTCTTAAATTAGAAAAAAAAATTGAATATTCGAAATTTTTAAATATTCGTTTTCACTTCTATCGCCAGTCCCTATGACTGCCAATTTTTTTTAAACGATTTGTATTCAGCATTTAAAATTCGTAAAAACAGATTAAATTAAAATAAATAAATTGGTGTCGTTACCAAGAAAATGCACATCCGAGAACACAGTTCAATGTAGTCAAACGTAACACAGAAGCCTTTGATACTGTTTCGTGAGTCAAACTCATGACTCATCTAATAGGGTGCACTGTCTGTCCATTGTTCCAAAGCGAATACCAGACCGTCGTTTAGCAAAAGGGAAAATTCGGTTTAATCAAATTGCCGGCAATAGAAAATCTCAAAGAGCCTGGGCTCTAGATCTAGACTATCATAAGCTATTACGTTTCCACTAAGTGCGTGCATTTTTATTGATGGCTTCTTTTAAATAATGCATTTAAACTAGCTTAGAATTTATTTTTTGTTTTTAGTTGTAGTAGTTTTTAGTGTAGTAGTTAAGGTTATTTACGCGTTAGTTAAAATTGATGATACGCAAGACTTCGTACACGTGGTTTCAACTCATTAAATTTCCGGATTAAAAAGAAGCCTATGTCCAGCCTGTTGTGGAAACTCATTTTAACAATTAGCCTATGTTACTCTCCAGCCATCCAGTAAAAAGTATATGACTACAAAACAAGTTGAAAAAAACAGCATTCGATTTTTTAAATTTTTCCATCAAAACTCCAATTTTTCCATTTGTGAAAAATCACGTTCATTGTACTACAGAACAGCTATTGCCCAACAGAAAACACGACAGAAATAGTTTTAAAAATAGAAATCAAACGCCGTCCATGGCAATGGCAGACAGATGGCAATTATTGTAAAAGGGAGCGTTCCTCTATCGTTTGCTATAAAAAAACAATTAAATAAATGAACTAGCTGACCGCGATTGGCTTGATGCTGTTAATTTCGCCCTCGATTGCTGACAATATTCCTCAGATAACCCGAAATAAAACAAAAATACTTCAAAAGTTTGTCGTTACATGTGTTAGTGATTTGTTACACTGCTGTTGCTTCTTTGTATCATAAACCTGATATATATTCCTAGTGCAGCGTCATTTTTTCCCCGCCAAATTTGTAACTTCAAGCAGAGTTTCTACGAAAGGATATAAGTATGAAGCTAAATTATTATATATAGAACAATTATCAAAGCCTTTAATAAAGTTCAAAGTTATTTCCAAGATAATAATATATAGGGTGACCCAACTATTGAAAATATTAGAACCTATCAGAAAATACCGATTTAGCGATTTTTGGTAGTTTTCGAGTTCTAATTTTATAAAGTTTTTTCATGAGATTTCTGAGGGTGTTAAACTTTTTTCCTTTTATTTAATGTTTTTTTACGACCATATTTTTTTGTGAATATGCTTGCTATGAAGTGTGATACTTTGCATAAAATAATTACCATCATAACATTAGCCTGAGTCGGAAAATTTTTGGTTGGAAGTGAAAAGGTCAACAGAAGTAGAGACGAATTTTTAACTTAAGATTAAAAAAACATAAACCTGTCTGTCACTTCCGACTGATTTCAAAAACTTTGCGGTTCCTAAGCTTCCCTTACTAGTTAACAAATTTGGTACTTTAGGGGGCATTATTGTGAGAAATCGGACTTCAAATGTGGTATGGCGGTTATTTTTGAACTTATTCTTAAAATTGAGTTTTGCCTATTTTTGTCAATTTTATGGTTAATTGCATTAGGAAATTGTTGAATTTAAGTATTTTCTACAAAAATAATCGATATTTTTCGATTAAGTGACATCAGGTTTACGTAAAAGTTATTTGGATTTCGTTGCCGAAATTCGGCAGCATTTTAAAGTATTGCTGGCAAAAACAGGTACAAAAAACTTGTAGGTGTGGAAAAGTTATACTTTATTGACAGAAGAATATTAAGATAGAGCTACTTTAGTACCTAACCGAGTGAAATTCGGTTTTTTTTACCCTACTGACTGTAAAAAAACTACAAAAATCCAAATGACTTTTACGTAACCTTGATGTCACTTATTTTTTTTTTATTTAAGTTTAAAAGTTTAATTTTAACTAATAAGGGAAGCTTAGGAACCCCAAACTCGTCTGAACAGATTCTCATTATTTTATTACGATGACATTAGATAGTAGGTAGGTATATGTGGTGGTTGTTTGGCTATGAAACTCTAAAAAGCTATATAATTATTGGATGAACATACAGCAATTGGCTGAAAGAAAACAGAACGGAAATAATACCTATTGCAAACTGAAATCAAAGGATTTATACCGTTCAAAGCGAAGGCAGCCAGTTAGCAATTATCTTGAAAGGGAGCTTGAGGAAATGGCTTTTCTATTATTACATAATTCGACATTTTTAGTAAATTTAAGATTTAAAAATAACATTTCGCCTAACCAATTTTTAAAACGTAAGTTTTTTTAAACCAACGCCCCTAATCGGTTTCTACATGGTATCGTACCGGAACGCTAAATCTTGGCCAGCTACAAGCCACGGCTGAAGTCTCCCATCAGACTAGACCAGAGAAAATACAGACATTTAAAATACCGACCGAGGATCGAACCCGGACCTGCAACTATAAGACCACAGCACTCTCTACTGCGCCAAGGAGGTCGCCACGGTCCGTCCCGCGTCCTTCTGTCAAGTGGGAGAACTACCAACGCTGCGTTTTCCAGTGCGGGGTCAGTATTCCAGCACTTTGGGATCCCAATGCCTATCAGTTCTTTGAACTGAGCACTTAGCTTCGTTACACGGCAAGCTTTGTCGGTTACCCACACCGTAGGACACAAGTCCTTCCATGGATATCCTAATTTCTAATTATATCACGTGTAGAAAATAATTATAACATTATTTTCTATCCGTGAGTATAGTTTAATTTCCAATATTATACTGTTATTCAAGCAGGAAATGTGTATAAAATTTGAAAACTAGTATAATCCCTAATCTGTGCTAGTAGGTAGTGAATATAACCGGGTAATAACGTTGTCGATAGCTGGAAATTACTTTGCTAATTGAAATGACCTCTTCATCACTGATTGCTGTAATTGATTTAGTTAGTTAATCGGGTCAATAGCAGTGTCTGAATATTTACATAGTAATATTAATAGAATAGTTGATATTATGGTTAACTATAGCTCCTAAGACTGGGTTTCAACTTTATATCAAAATATATTTTATCACGGTAAAAGTAGCAGCAAATGCTCCTTTAAACCAGTGAAAGTATCATAATAAGAATCAAATAAGTACTTTCGAAGATCGGTGTGTACGTCAAACATATCATGTGACATATTAGAACAAACTATTACACGAATGAATTGAATAGCAAGAACGTAAAGTGCTTTAACCATTATCACGTTTCTGTAAGTGGTGATGTAAGTAAGCACATTTGCGTTAAATGTGCTTAGGTACCCATCTACTTGTAGTTTGTAAAATATATTGTCTTGCAAACTTCTAGAGGATACTTGAAGAAGAAAGACCAAAAAGCTCTCCTGGTGCATTTAATTATACCATAGGAAAAGATGTAACAAGAACAATAAAATCACACAAGCACGACACGCGACGACGGACAGCGCACGCTTTCATAACCTCGTCTTCGACGTTCGACATTGACATCATTATTCTTCTTAAACGCAGGGAACTCATTCCATAATTGAATTTCTCCTAAAATGAGTATTTTCTTCAACAATTGTTAATTTATATTTAAGACTAAACTTATACTGTTTATCTTGATGAAACGCAAAAGAACCAAACTCACAGCCTACTGTTGAAGAAATTGCCTGAAACGTAAGGCATTTATTATATATTCTTGCAAATTTCTAGAGGATACTTGAAGAAGAAAGACGTAAAAGCTCTCCTGACTCATTTATTAACATGAACAATAAAAATATTACAGCGAGAAAATAAAATCACACAAGAACGACACGCAACGACGGGTGACAATGTAGTCCGCAGCAGATGCGCACGCATCCTTTTATAACCTCGTCTCTGACACCATCGTTATTTTTCTTAATCGCAGGGAATGTATTCCATTCTTAAATTTCATTTCTTTATCCTGAAACAAGTATCTTATGTTAGTAAATATCTTCAATACGGCCAGATTGACCCGAGACCGCCCCGGGCTCCTTCATTTCAGCTCCTCTAGTCCAGCAGTGGCATTGCTTAGACTCCGTTGGACACAGACAGAATCTTGAAGTTCTTAAATGGCAGGCGCAACAGAAGCACCTGCAAGCCTCGGCACCACAGAACGTTGTTGGTTGCTGGCAACCCGGAAGATCATCTCATGTCCTTGTCTGCACCTGCGACATAAAACAACAAACTTCACATATCTTTTTACGGCCATAACCGAATACAACGCTTCAAATTTCAGAAGACACGTTAGGCGTATAAATAAAATTCGAAACGTTACGGCCACTGGTTAAGTCATTAAGCGCGACGTTAGCATGCCCTAGCACGACAAGACAGTGGCACAACGTTTTACCCTAACTGGTAAGCAGTGTTAGAACAACTTGGACCTAAGTCATTAAGCACGACGTTAGCATGACTTAGCCCGGCAAGACAGTCGCACGACGTTAGCTTGTCTGCCCGACACGATGAAGAGTACACATCTAAGTCATAGGCACGACTTTCGCATTAACTTAGTACGGCAAGATAGAGGCCCGACGTTAGCTTTTCTGCCCAGAGTGTACAGACAGCACAGGCCTAAGTCATTAAGCCCGACGTTAGCATGACTTAGCCTGGTTAGACAGAGGCGCGACGTTAGCTTGTCTTGTTGCGGCATCGTTGAGAAAAGTATAAAGAGCAACTTCATGGCATAAGACATAGGCGCGACGTTAGCATAACTTAGCCCAAAAAAATAGTGCGCTCGGCCAAACCTGAAACCAATCAGTCACCGCATCCCTGCACGCAGTTAGTCGCGTAGCGTCACACCTCCCAGTGTGACTAGCGAACACGCAGTGTCACGCCTCGCAGCGCGGCAGGCGAGCGTGAAGTGTCGCGCACTAGGCAAGCGCGCAACCCTGCGCAACCAGCAGACGCGCAGCAGCAGGCAAGCGCGCAGCCCTGCGCGACCAGCAGACGCGCAGCAGCAGGCAAGCGCGCAGCCCTGCGCGACCAGTAGACGCGCAGCAGCAGGCTAGCGCGCAGCCCTGCGCGACCAGTAGACGCGCAGCAGCAGGCTAGCGCGCAGCCCTGCGCAACATGTAGACGCGCGGCTTGGCTCAGCAGGCGAGCACGCAGCCCTGCGCGACCAGCAGACGCGCAGCAGCAGGCAAGCGCGCAGCCCTGCGCGACCAGCAGACGCGCAGCAGCAGGCAAGCGCGCAACCCTGCGCAACCAGCAGACGCGCAGCAGCAGGCAAGCGCGCAGCCCTGCGCGACCAGCAGACGCGCATCAGCAGGCAAGCGCGCAGCCCTGCGCGACCAGCAGACGCGCAGCAGCAGGCAAGCGCGCAGCCCTGCGCGACCAGCAGACGCGCAGCAGCAGGCAAGCGCGCAGCCCTGCGCGACCACCAGACGCGCAGCAGCAGGCAAGCGCGCAGCCCTGCGCGACCACCAGACGCGCAGCAGCAGGCAAGCGCGCAACCCTGCGCAACCAGCAGACGCGCAGCAGCAGGCAAGCGCGCAACCCTGCGCGACCAGCAGACGCGCAGCAGCAGGCAAGCGCGCAGCCCTGCGCGACCAGTAGACGCGCAGCAGCAGGCTAGCGCGCAGCCCTGCGCGACCAGCAGACGCGCAGCAGCAGGCAAGCGCGCAACCCTGCGCGACCAGCAGACGCGCAGCAGCAGGCAAGCGCGCAGCCCTGCGCGACCAGTAGACGCGCAGCAGCAGGCTAGCGCGCAGCCCTGCGCGACCAGCAGACGCGCAGTAGCAGGCAAGCGCGCAGCCCTGCGCAACCAGCAGACGCGCAGCAGCTGGCAAGCGCGCAGCCCTGCGCGACCAGCAGACGCGCAGCAGCAGGCAAGCGCGCAGCCCTGCGCAACCAGTAGACGCGCAGCAGCAGGCAAGCGCGCAGCCCTGCGCGACCAGCAGACGCGCAGCAGCAGGCAAGCGCGCAGCCCTGCGCGACCAGTAGACGCGCAGCAGCAGGCTAGCGCGCAGCCCTGCGCGACATGTAGACGCGCGGCTCGGCTCAGCAGGCGAGCGCGCTGCCTGGCGCGTCCAGAACGCCTCACACCGTGTTGAGCGCCGAATATGAAAGAGACATACAACAGATAATGACCACACCACACACGTTTGCCACAGGTTCTGAATACCTTTACAAGCCATATCACTTGAACCACATTTCGAGTAATAACTTCGTAACATATCCATCGAACGAAACTAACTTGAACAACATTCTCTAAATGTGAACAAGTAGAAATGTTCCTTTTTGGTGCTCTCTATAAATGTGAGCATACCAGCGGTCCTTTATCTGTGAAAGAAATACGAACAAACAAACCAGACTTTATTCGACGTACACAACTTTAACAAGATCACAAAACGACCAAAAATTAACAGGTCAAACTTCAAATAATTTTACACGAAAGTAAATAAACACAAGTAGACAAATAATTGACATGACATGACAATATGTCATGGCTGATATGCGCAGAACTGAATAAGAACCTGAACACCCAATGTTTACATCTTCTGTTTACACGGCAACCAGGCAACGATGACAATTAGACTGCAATCCAGTTTTTCAAAACATCAATTACCCAACACTGAGCCCTCTCACTATTCGCAAACGAAGAAGTGAACGACAAGCATAGTCAACATATGTGCTGTAACTATCTGAACTCTTACTCGTTACTTCAAACAAAATGATTGCATATCCGCATTCACGTCACTTACAACACATTCCGATTCAACACCCACCATTTGACCCCTGTATGGTGCACCCAGCGGCTGCAACATGACCGCCGGCTCATAGAACATGACGGAGGTTTTTCCAACAACGCACGCCTATCAGGCGATGGTGATATTAGGCGTAGCTGTCTGACTTTTCAAAGCACCTGACGCGAACTAGTATCGCGTCCACCTCATGCTTCAAACAACCATTATGACCAGTTCTACGACATTCACGCGATCACAATCAGGCATTATCTTGCCTTCCTTCCTCAAGTATAGAATTATAGAATCAGAATAGCCGGTAGGATTAGGCATCACGTTGATACCGAATCCCACTTCTGATCTTGCAAATTTCTAGAGGATACTTGAAGAAGAAAGACGTAAAAGCTCTCCTGACTCATTTATTAACATGAACAATAAAAATATTACAGCGAGAAAATAAAATCACACAATAACGACACGCAACGACGGGTGACAATGTAGTCCGCAGCAGATGCGCACGCATCCTTTTATAACCTCGTCTCTGACACCATCGTTATTTTTCTTAATCGCAGGGAATGTATTCCATTCTTAAATTTCATTTCTTTATCCTGAAACAAGTATCTTATGTTAGTAAATATCTTCAATAATATATTCACAATAGCTATGTATTTATGTTTAAAAAAAATATATACATTCATGAATATTAATAGGTTAGTCGACTTTAAAAACTTCCGGCCACTATCTGAATTATAAATCAAGGTTACTCTTTTTACACGACTGTCTGAAAGCATATTGTTTTCAGGGTTCATGTATATTTGTATGTATGTGAGCTTGTATATTCCACCATTACTTCTATACGCCTGAACCGATTTTCATTAATGAGATATCGTTAGAATTCCTAGCTTATTCCGGGTGACATAGGCTAGTAAAATTTAAAAAAAAATGATGAGTAGATTCCAAAAATATATAACACTATAGTTCAATATCCAGTGATTCACAAAAAATATCATTTAACTAAAAATTTGAATAAGATTCCAAAGGTTATAATTATATGCAACTCGCTTCTTATGGAGGTAAACTTCAAAAATAATATGGCAGGGCAGTCGTATTTTTTAAATCGTTAAATTAAGTTCACTTGTCTTATCATTCAATATTCTAGATCTTTGGAAGTTATCCTTCGTTTATATTTAATGACGTTTAAATACTTTAACAAATACTTATTCGCATTTAATTACGAAATATTATAGGAATATTTCCAAGAGAGTTCAACGTTTCGATCCAACCTTAACAAACAAAACTTTTCCTTGTAATTAATTTCCTAAAGTTTTAAAGGTAAGATTTCTCTGTAACCTTTGTTTTTACCTCACATTACAGAAAATTACCTCAAACCCGTATATGTTAATAACATGTTGGGGTTTTAACTTATTTTCTATAACATAATGTTATAATAAAATTAAGATGTTATGATAACATTAATTGCCCTGTATAATCAAATTAAGATACGAGTATTTTATACTGACGCTGTGACTGTATAGTCCGTGCGCCAGCTCTAAGGAATCGGGGGCTGAGGTAGCGGGCGGGTACGCCCCGCGCCCGACCGTCGCTTCATACCCCGCACACTCCCATACTAGTGCTGCCTTTGACGTGAGTGTACGTTTTATTTATGTCCTGTTTTTAATTTTGCAATAGCAGGGATATATTCTACTATAAATAGTAAAATACTTAAAAGTTTCTTTGTCTGTGCAAATAACTGTTTATTTTTTAAATTCCAAGTACTGTATATTCTTATTGCGACAGATTAATAAGATTTTACGGTCGTTTTGTACAGTTCATTATTAATTAATTTTGTGATACAATTTGTTTATTCTTCTTTAATGCACTTAATTCACATTCCTCATAGAATTATTATTCCACATTCCTCATAGAATTATGATTTCATAATTAATTCAATGCATGCGCACAGATACTAAAGATGTGTTAGTATCGATAACGTAATATCGACTAAATCACATCTCGTTACGTCAACATTCCATAACATTCCTCGGATCTCGCGCGCGAACTGTAGTACGTCATTTGCCAGTCTGTCACTTTCTCGTCATATAGTAGGTATAGTAAACGCAGAGATTTTGTATGTGCCACCATACATTAGTTCTGCGTTCAACTTGCGCGCGAGCTGTTCATAGAAATAACTCTAACATCACATTATTATTATTATTATTGGAAAAACGTTAAGATTACCTCAATGATCTGTTGCCTTTCCTATAGACACGGAAAAGAATAATCAAAATCGAGAATTTGTATATTCTCGATTTTGATTTATCGACAGTCGCCTCTGAGCTATTTTAGCTTTGTTAATGGAAGGGGCAAACTCGGTGTCAGATCCTCTCACTTCATGAAATGGCGTCACTTAATGGTATGAAAATGTTTTAAGAATTCACTGAGAGACCTCCGGTCCTTTCCCGATTTTTATCTAGCTAGTCGACTACAGCTGCCTACTAAAAACACGCCAGTAGAAAAGCGTCTAGACTCCAGTGTACAGTGAAAAGTAAAAAACTGTATTATCGTGAACTTATGAGGTAAGTATAAGTATTTTTAAATTAACCTTTTATAGTATAGCATTTACCTGAAGTCAATATATGCAGCCTATTAAACATTATGCACGTGATCTAAGGCAACCGGGAGGTCAGTCTGGTTCGTTATCCAATCCAAATAGAATATGCGCCTAAGAACAAAAATTTTCGCGGTCTACGTTAGTTTGAATATAAATCCCACAAATTTACATTGCTCTTCGTCCTCTTTTGTTTGATGTGAATTTTGCTTAATATGGCAACCTGAAGAATGAATACTTACGACATCAAATACACTCGAAGTCGAGAACAAGTTCGTAATAAGAGGCGCAAGGCGGAACATCAAAGCGAAATGTGAGAGAAACTCTTCAGTCAAGTTTTGCAGATCATTATAATACGCGCTGGTGACCTCTTAAGAAGTATGACCTAGTGGAGGTAAACCGAAAACCATTAAGTATTATTTTCGGTCACGTAATAATATGTAGGTGTAGCGTGTAGCAATGATAGCCTAGTGGTCTAGACGTTCATCCTCCTGTTGAGGTATAGTCAAGGGCTTGATCCTCGGTCATGAACAAAAAAAAATAACAGATTTCCCAAATAAGTGGATACGAACTTTTCCGAGTTCCTATGTGCGTTTTAAGCATTAATTACTATCACTTGCTATTAGTTGTGATGGTGAAGGAAAACCTCGTGAGGATACCTCTATACCAAGAGTTCTTCATACCTAATGTTTTCAAGAGTAAATACGGTGATAGACTCAAAACATGACGTAACATAGGAGACACTTATATGTACTGCATGGATTAAATAAATTGAATATTGAGTAAGTTTAACCTAATATTTTTAAAATGTACGGAAGCTAACTCCTATGTTCTTACCCCAACCAAAATTATTTCGGATAACATTGAATGATTTGGGTATGTATTGAAAGACCCTTTCCCTTATAATTCCAGTTTAGGTTATTTTTCATTGGCTGAGATTAAATCGTGATTTCCTTTTTTTCTTGTACAGCAGATGAATATTAAATAATATGTTATTTCTAATCTAGGGTGTCTAACTATCCTCGGGAAGGTGTATTTATACGTCATGTGTTGAAATTTACTAGTGACTTTAAACCTAATATTGCTCAGAACTTTTTGACATACAAGGATATTGCCAAACTCGAAAGTCGAAACATTATAATAACATCGGGTTTTTTCAGACAGGTCAAAAACATTTTTTTTTCGTGGGCTTAGTTAAAGACAAATAATATTTTTGACAGAGTTTAGTTCGACTTATCATAAACATTAAATAATAAATTACTAGACTTCGACGACTTCGTCTGCGAGGTTTTTTGGTTCCCGCGGGAACTCCTTAATTTTCCGGGATAAAAAGTAGTCTATGTGCTATTCCAGACTATAATCTATCTCTGTGCCAAATTTCAGCCAGATCCGTTCAGCCATTGGGGCTTGATTGAGCAACAAATATCCATACATCCATACATCCATCCAAACTTTAGCAATTATAATATAATAAATATAAATAATTAATAGTTTTAAATTATCTTAGCCTCCAAATGGCTGAATGGTGTACTTACAAGAACGAATTAGCAACTTGGTAACTACTTCAACGGTTTGACAATTTTATTTCGAAAGTATATAGGTACCCATTAGTTAATGTACCCAGCTTTGCTAAACTCAAAGCCAATCAGACACAGCGAATCAGACCGCCCGATATGAAATTGATCGTATATACAGAGTGGATTGACAGTCAATCTACTTTGTACCCGACTAGCGATCCACCCCGGCTTCGCACGGATAGCACTATTAATCCTTATTGTCTATACCCAATGTAGCCAGTAGGCAGTGGGCAGGTTTTACATTTTAATATAATATTGTAAGAGTACGCCCCGTCCTCACCATACCTGCCACAGCCGCCAGCCATTATTATAGGTATTCAATTTGAGCGCAGCGCCGGCAGAGTCGCCATTTTCCCTTGCACGTTACATTAATTGTATGATATCTCGTCAGATATTAATCTAAATTAAATGGTGTAAGGGATAATTTTTATCTTAATTAAATACTTAAGATGACTAATATATTTATTTTGATAAGATCTATATCTATCTATCTAAATACTATGTCGGTAAAAACACCTTCGCAAGTAAAGCATTGGTTTAGACCAAATTTGAAAATAATAAAAATGGTTGTGAGTCAACCTTAATAGATAGATATATACTATTGCGGGTATTTTTGAGAACTTTTTTAGAGGAACAATTTCACCATACATTGCTTTTGTGTACTTTAGGCAGCGCACGCCGAATAAACTCTCAGAAGAGACGATTTTTTCCGACTTCGTTGACATTATTGCAATTTTTGTAAGGATCTCTAATGTTTTCAAAATAAAATATATCCTATGTTACTCGCTGATAATGTAGCTTTCTAAAGGTGAAAGAATTTAAATCAGTTGAGTAGTTTTTGAGTTTATCAATTACAAACCAACAAGCAAACAAATCTTTCCTCTTCTTTATTATACGACTGCCAAAAAAAAGGAGTATATTGTTTTCAGGGTTCATGTATGTATGTATGTCTGTATGTATGTATGTGAGTTTGTACCATAACTTCTATATCGTTAGAATCCCTAACTTATTCCGGGTAACATAGGCTAGTAAAATTTTTAAAAAAATTGATGGGGTGACCATGGTCCCGCATTAAAGACCAAAATTGAAAAAAAAAATTCGAAAACAAGATTAACTATATAATCATCATCTAGAAAATGATGAGTAGATTCCAAAAATACATATGTTGGAGAACAATCCAGAAGTAGGTATTAATAAAACACTTTTAATATATTTGTACTCTAACCACGAGAGATTTAATGTAATTAGTTAATTTATAAAACTCAGTTAAACAATACTATAGTATCAAATCATTTGACCAGGCTGCAGTTACTACCGCAGCTCGTAAACAAGGTAACGATCTAAACACCGAAGGTATTCATTAATCGTTTGAGTCTCGGTGGAGACTGCCTACCGATGGTAAAACATTCGTATTTATACAAGTTATTCCAATATGGCGTCGGGAACGAACTGACGAGTGAAATACATCGAAAGAGTCAAATATCAGTACAATCGAACCTTCATCAATAAATAAATTAACAATCTTAACTTTTGTAACAATTAATTTCAACTGTAAACGCAAAGCTGACAGTTCGGCCGTCCTGAGAACAACACGTCCTCGTGTTTATGTCATATCACGGGCGTTTATGCCCCAAATCATATAAATCATGATCAGACGTTTTTGCCTGGGGCGTTCTTGCCCATAATTACTAATAATAATTACTTGTAACACACTAATCAAACTGCTGAACTTCCAGTCTTATCAAACATATGTACATAAACTATTCTCAAGGAATTTTAAATTGATACAACTAACCTCATTCGTTGTACTTTTCAAAATCTGACACAATTTATGAACTTTTAGCACAAACATATTTAAAACATCTAAGGTTACAGCCACTAATCTCAAAAACTTATCATCACATATAATATGAATACTTTCACAACTGCGAATATACCACTGGTTCGGAATGCCACGTCCTAGCGAGAAGAACCAGCAAGAAACTCGGTGGCGTCTAACATCGAAAATAATTTTGACACAGCTAGTGTTGACGCCGCAACCGTTAAACAACGAAGGTACCGTTGCTCGGAAAAATACAAAATGGCGGTCGTCAACATCGTTGTTCAATCAAATAATAAATATGACAATTCGTTAATAAAGTAATTTGTGTTAGGCACGTAATAATTATCAGATATCCGCTAACAGATTCGGCCATCCGTTATTAAATGTGTCCTCACATCCATGTAACGATTTAAGTTATTTTTCATAAAAACAAAAAATATGTGATGACAATTACAACAACAACAAGGACACCTTTGTCCCATAAATGTAACGATAATAATAATAATCTTATATTAATAATTAGCTTTAAATAGCAATATTTTGCTGACGCCTTTGTCTTGCACACAATAAGAAGGAACACCTTTGTCCACAGGAATAAATAAAACTATTAGTTTTATTTACTTCTGTACTTTTGAGACACTTTTGTCATCTAAGCTAGGACACTTTTGTCCAACAGAAATAAACAAAACCAATAATTCAGGACACTTTTGTCCAACACACAAATAAATCTACTCTTTTGAAACGCATGGAAATATATAACACTGTACTTGAGTACCTTTATTATGAAATTATGACATTTTTATTATGAAGTTACGGCACTGTAATTTGTAAATAACATTAAATTTTGTATGACTAGGTACCTGGATAACTTTTTTTTTTTTAATTTTAATGACATCAATGTAAAGGACATTGTTCCGTCCCCATACGAAGTTTGCCTAAGAACCAACAGTCTTTAATATTGATTACTGGGTTCAAATAAATACCTTTTTATACTTGAGAGCAGATTAAAACAACGGACGCTTGCTAAAAAATGACTTATCTTGAGGTTATTTCAATTTTCACAATCAATCTGCTTGGACAAATAAATACCATCTTTATCCAATTGTAATAGAGCTGTAAACAGTATGTAAATAAGAAAAGATTCGCCGTAGTTCATCAAAAACATTACAGATGGCGTTAGATATATAAAATTATTGTACTTTCAATAGATGGCGTTGCGAGATTCAGAATACTAGCGTATTTAGCACTTTAAGCTGCTTTTATCTTGTTTCTTACGATACGGATCTAGCGCTCAAGCGGTGGTATTGCATATTATTTTAACCTGTAAGTTATTGATCTGTGGTTAATAATCGAGAAACGGAAACGTATAGTATCAATTTAATACCCATTTATTTATTTTGTAATTAATTTGAAGTGTCCGTTGAATTATAATATTTGAAATAAAGGTTATAAAATAAGCTAAGAAGTACTGTATATTTCAAACACGTGTTGATTCTTAGGCGAACTTCGTCAATGACCTTTATATTAATATTGTTTTGTACAATATTGATCTGACTTTCGTAAGCGCTTTTGTAATTCTCACTTCTGTGCTTTGGTGACACTTTTGTCGTCCAAGCAAGGACACCTTTGCCCAACAAAAATAAATAAAACCAATAACGCTTTTGTGACACCTTTGTCATCTAAGCAATAATTCAGGACACCTTTGCCCAACAGAAATAAATAAAATTAATAACGCTTTTCCGACACCTTTGTCCTGAAACATAATTTAAAAAACACAGTCTTCACATGACACCTTTTTCATGTTAAGATAAATTAGGTTAATATATTATAACAGTCCGATTCCTCCTCACTCAGTCTGTCCTGATAGTGTCGTGAAAAATGTAACCATGTCTTGTGTATAATCAAGCTGAACGTTTGAATATTTTAACAGAAACACAGCACGGTTTAGGAGAAATAGGTCAGCTACTATTGCTATATTTCAGTTAATAACCAATGACCAGTTAATACCGAGAAAACAAAGATTATTGCGTGTAAAACTTCACAAGAAAAACATCTATAAAAATTCAATACAATAATGTTATAATTAAGGAAGTCAACACTATTAAATAGACTTCCACTGTAATTGGAAATACCACATTAATAACCTATGCAATTGATTAGAAAACATATGATGGATATGTGTCGTCTGTACTCAATAGCTTCCAAAAAAAGAACATACATGTTATATGTAGGGAACATTTCCTGGATATTTGTAAACCCATGTTTAAGGCACTTAAGATATTTATTTATCCTGTATTTACATTAAGGAAATTTGCATCTTTGTCAAAAAAAACTACTTCGAATATTGTGAAACTCATGGCCAGGCTCTACAAAGGCTTAGAAATAGGTTACTTGTACCTAGCATAAAGCTAGTTATGTATAAAGTAAATGCATCTTGTAGGGCGATTTCAATATAAACTTCAAAATAAACAGCTAATATTTATTGTGTTAAAATAATAATTTATAATATTATATAGTATAATATATATATAATATAAACTAGATTTCTTTATAATTGATTATTAAAGCTAGTTATTATCAGGCATAGACTTAAAATACGGAATATATAATAAGAATGCATTTGAAGTGAGTTAATAATATTGCATGCCATTCGATGTCAGATTGTTTTACACCGTATTATTATATAACATTATATAAAGCAAATAAATGAATAGAATTCAATTGACCAAGCTAGTTACAGAATCCATTGACAAAGATCAAGGTATTACTGTAGATAGATTGCACACATGAAAATACAAGGTAAAGTTAGCTGTAAACTAGTTATGCAAAGGCGGCCTTATTGCTTACTGAGCAATCTCTACCAGGCAACCTTTGGTGAGACGTTCGAATAAGATACGTAGGGTAGTGTGGCAGAATACAATACAAGTTATAATAAGTAAGAACATAATATAAAAAATATAATAGACGTATTGCATATTTACATTACATGTAAATAAAATACAGACAACAATAATAATATTACACATAAACATACACAAATTACACATATATAAATAAAATTAAAAACGCATCGTAACGAATTACGATAGAAGTATAATTTATGTATTATGGCACGACTTGGTTAAGGAAATATTCTTTGAGACAATTTTTAAAAAATAGGCAAAGATTTGGAGTTTCTAATATTTTGAGAAGGAGTATTACTGTAGGTATTATATCAGACTATACAATCTGATAATGTAATAATTTATCAGTAATTTTTTTTGGGAATAAAATTAGACCAACATTGTGATTGGACATCATAATAGTGGCATTTGTACTAGATCAAATAGATTCATATGTCCGCTATGACAAATTGTATCCATGGTGCTGCGTACCATGGTTAATATTGTTTGAGGTCCTAATTTAATAATAAATTCGATCAAAATAGAAAAATAAATACTTTTATTTTTTTATAATCGACGAATCCTATTTAATCAGATAATTTCATTGATTCTTGATTATTGTCATCATGCCTACTCGTTTACTTTATGCAACCGCATAGTCGTTATTTTGTGCGAGTCAGGAGTAATGGATTTTAATGCTTGGACTAAAAATTTAAGTAAATCAAGACCATCTCTACCCTCATTATTGAGTGTAAGGATGTCACCTCTGGAATTCCGGATGTCGACCTCGTCGGTAGCACGGCACAGGGGCATACGTAACCGGTGGCTGCTCTGGCAACACCTGTCGTCACGCGGCTGGCCGTGCTGGTGATGCCCAGAGCGCCCTCCGAGCGCTGCCCGGAGCGCCCGCAAGATGCGCAGATCGAAGGGCCGCCGAAGCGCCCGCGAGGTCCGCAGGCGAAGCGCCCGCGAGGTCCGCAGGCGAAGCGCCCGCGAGGTCCGCCGGTGAAGCGCCCGCGAGGTCCGCAGGCGAAGCGCCCGCGAGGTCCGCAGGCGAAGCGCCCGCGAGGTCCGCAGGCGAAGCGCCCCTCGAGGCGCTGCTCGGAGCGAGAGAACGGGCTGTGCAGAGCCCGCCTTGGCGCAGCGTACGTCACATGAAACAAAATAAGAAACCATGAACATTTCCGTTCGGTCTTTCTAATTATTGATGGGTCTGATTACTTAGCAATTAATCCGTATTCCTGTATTACAGCCAGCGGTAAAAATAATATTTTTAAATTACCCACTATTAATATTATTTAAAAAAAATAACAAAACGGATGTGCAGAAGGCAAAGGAAAATCAAGGCAACGTGAATCATATCCCACTTCTGAACTGTTGGAGAACAATCCAGAAGTAGGTATTAATAAAACACTTTTAATATATTTGTACTCTAACCACGAGAGATTTAATGTAATTAGTTAATTTATAAAACTCAGTTAAACAATACTATAGTATCAAATCATTTGACCAGGCTGCAGTTACTACCGCAGCTCGTAAACAAGGTAACGATCTAAACACCGAAGGTATTCATTAATCGTTTGAGTCTCGGTGGAGACTGCCTACCGATGGTAAAACATTCGTATTTATACAAGTTATTCCAATATGGCGTCGGGAACGAACTGACGAGTGAAATACATCGAAAGAGTCAAATATCAGTACAATCGAACCTTCATCAATAAATAAATTAACAATCTTAACTTTTGTAACAATTAATTTCAACTGTAAACGCAAAGCTGACACATAACACTATAGTTCAATATTTAGTTATTCACAAAAAAATATCATTTAATAAAAAATGTGAATAAGATTCCAAAGGTTATATGCAAATCGCTTCTTTAAGGAGGTAAACTCCAAAAATAATATGGCAGGGCAGTCGTATTTTTTAATTCGTTAAATTAATTTCACTTGTAATATTATAGAATCCGATAAATCAGATTGACTGTGTACCGGGTGCCATACGCAAGCGATTACCAATTGTTTTATGTTTTATTTGCGTCATTTGAAATCGCTTGGCGTTACGGAATTTTGTTCCAGTAGTCAGGAAAACGTAGGTACATAAAAAAGCGTCGGTCTGTCACGTTCAACTTGTAACTTGTTGCGGTTTGCCGCGCGGCTAAATATCAATGACAGCGGGAAAGATTTATTATGCCCCACAAGAAACAGTGAAGCAACCGTGGAAGCAAGTTTCACTGCAGTTGGCTCACCGATAACTTCGCCCAAGTTGTTTAAGAGCTTTTAATCTGTCCGGTGTCAGTGCAAACGTTTTCAAATGTAAATTATATTTATGCAGTGGGATTTATGGCAAAACTTTCGCGGAACTTCCAGTGATTGTACTGACGCTGCTGCATTTTATGATTTGATGATTCTAGCATTTTCGAGATAAATTCTATACAACTTATCGTTATCGAATCTTACCTTAGACTTTTGAATCAATAAGTTATCAAGGTAACATAAACACAAAATAAAAATAACGATTTCAGCACAGCTTGGTGGACTATGGCCTTAAAATATATCTAGGAACCTACTCAGAAGCTATACATTTTATCAAAAAACCGCATTATAATTGGTTAAATTTTTTATCAGGAAAATGTTAACAAAAAGGTGCACAAACATACGCACAACCTCTTAAGGCAAACACATATATCGTCTCCGTTCTGTCGTGGGTCATAATCAGCTTACAAAATAATTTTTGATATGCAATATACATGCCAACAAGTCAAGTTAGCTGTAGGTTGATCTGCATTGTAAAAAGCTTGTTCGCTCGATAACGAATACCGGCGCATAGACGATTGCTACGAAAAGAGAGAACGCGATTAAATTAAATTTCCGCCCGTACAAAATCTCAAAGGGACCAATAGCCGCGATATCTTAAGCCGGCTTTATGAGAGCGATCGCCGGCTTTCTTCGAGTACTCTAGCCGTTCCAAACAGCACTGATTATTATTAAATGGGTTTTTTTTTGTTTTTTTTTTATAGTTTATAATTTGGAGTCCCAAGTCGCTAATGTTTTATTTAAGAAAACTTGGAATTCGATTTGACATCTTATCTTGCTTGTATGTTTATGTTTTTTTACAATCAAGACCAGAACCGACCAGAATCAGTATGTCTTAGTTCTACATATTAAAATATTTTTTACTATACCACTACACTTAATACTTATTAAACTCGCAGTTCATTCGCTCAAATTACACTTAAACAATTCTATAATAGCCATTCTAATCCAGCGATCCAATTCTAAGTATGCGGCGTGATTGAAGGATTAAACTAATATATAAACATACGTGACGTATTTATAAGTTTCATAGATAGCTGCAAAAATGTTTTGTAAGTTAAACCTGATAAGTCATCAGTGTTAAGTTTGCAAATAAGACGACGTAGACATTTAGGGAAGTACTTTATTTACCTTCTTTTCTCAGTCATAATTTATATCTACTTAAAATATTATACGGCCCAACATAAAGCATAGTCGTAAACTCAGGCGTAAAACTCGGGACAGTTTCATCAAGTTTTCCCACCTGCACCCATTTTTCTCGAGATTTCTTTGAAGGCCTTACATTACATAACTTATGAATTATCTAATCAATGAAATATATATTATATCATTTGAAATGTGTCATCAATATACTCGTAGTAATATATGAATATTCACATTTTGCAGTGGAGTTAAAATAACGATAGTAATCTAATAATATTCGTTTTGGCAGCTGATTAAATCTATACTAATATTATGAAGAGGTAAAGTTTGTGAGCTTGTGACGTTGTAGGGGGTAAACTGAACTGATTTTGAAAATTCTGGTACTAATAGAATGCCTCATTATTTGTGAGTGTCCTAGGCTATATATTATCCCGAAAAATAAGAGAGTTCCCGTGGGAATTTTAAAAACTTATTTCACGCGAACGAAGTCGCGGGAAAGTCAGCTAGTGTATTATAAATTCGGACAAAATATTTTATACCAAAGTTAAACCTTATTTTTTTAGCAATGGAAAAATCAACCCTAAAATAAGTAACTGTGAATAGATAGAATATAAAAATAAATACAAAATTATTTTCTAAATAAGTGCCCGAATATTTTCCGGACTTAATCAATACTTATCTTTAGTGGAAGTAACTACAATATTCATTATATACCATAAAATAAGACCCATTCGTAGTACGGACGTAAAACCCGAAAGAGTTTTCGTAAAATTTTCTTACCTGCTCAACTTTTTCTCAAGATTCATTTTCAAGTCACGTCCGTGGACACTTGCAGTATGTTCGACGAATCGACGATGCTCGGAATGGGAATATATTAAAGAACGACTACCTTGAAAAGATTAAAATACATTACTTGCAGTTTACTACTTCTAGGTTTAGACACCCGACCGGCGTCTTCGTATACAGGTTCGCGGGTTTGATCCTCGGGCAAACAAAAACAAAAAAATATTTTGTGGAATCCTACCCACCTATCCAAGGGCTTTAATGAAGGCGTATGAAGTCTGTGGACTATGGTTGTGAGCCGGCGAAGAGTCGAAATGATGAGGTGAATTGTCATTCATAGTGTGACATTCATAGTGTGACGTTGAAAACTGCTGGACTCAAAAGGAACCGTGACATGTGGATTCTTTGTCTATCGGTTGTATAATTTTAAAAACTAATCACTACAAAGTATAAAACAAAGTCGCTTCCCGCTGTCTGTGCCATGCTATGCTACGATGCGATGGATCGAAGTGATTTTGGCAGAGTATACCTATGTATCCTATGCTACCAAAAGTAGCCTATGCTACTTTGTAGCCCGGAAAATTACGATTATACCAGATTCCTATTTAGGTATACCTATGCTATGCCATGCTATGCTATACTATGCTATGCTATGCTGTGCTAAGCTAAGCTATGCTACGCTGTGCTACGATATGCTATGCTATGCCTGTTATGCTATGCTATTCTGTGGTATGCTAAGCTATGCTATGCTATGCTATGCTATGTTATGATATGCCATGCTATGCTACGCTGTGTTAAGTTGCACTATGCTATGCTATACTATGCTACGCTATTCTATGAAATGCTATGCTATGGTTTGCTACGCTAGTGCCGGAGTCGGAGTTTTTTTTTTATTATTCACTACAAGTTAACCCTTGACTGCGATCTCACCTGATGGTAAGTGATGATGCAGTCTAAGATGGTAGCGGGCTAAAAGTGAAACGTACGTTGAGAGTGATTTGGAGGATTTGTGTGGTGTGGTGCTGTGCCTGTGCGAATTGCTGGGTGGTGGGTGTCGCCTGCTGCAGGTGAAAGACACGCACTGTGCCACACAGATTTGTTTACTGTAAGGTGATTATAACGAATTAAACTTCTAGTTCATTCATTATAATGGACTTCCGCAAAGTAACGCCTGCTTCTATTCAAGATTTAAAAAGAGCAGGAGCAGGAGCAGGAGCAAGACATAGGGGTTGCGTTAAAGACATATATATTTAGTATCAGCATTGCACTCGTGCGAACCCGGGGCGGGTCGCTAGTTTTGATATAAATTGCATTGTTTTACCGAGAGCAAAAATACAAGGGACAAACAAAAATATCTAGCAGAGAAAAAGTCCGCGTCATTACTTTTATATGGAACGTGTACACTAGCATGACATTACAAAGCGTCGTTCCTTTTTGACGAGGAAATTTTTCTTGGACGTTTTTAATTCATACATTTCATGATACGATTACTTTCCAGTTTAAAATCCTGAAGTCCTGACTAGTTTATAGTTTTGTGCTATATAAATAATAATAAATATAATCCAAGATTATTTTTAGTGTTTGATGGTTTTATCCCGTGCCTGGAAATTCCAATAGCTGTGTAGGTACAAGAATACAGACAAAATATACAATGTTGACGTTATTACAGAAGGTAGACCTTTTCCGAAACATAATGATTTATTTCATCATAACACTTTTGGTAATGAAGCGTAGCAAATCACTCCATAATGTGCATAACTTCTCGAGAAACACGTATAGTAACTTAGGTCGTAAAACTTGAACATGATATTAATTTATGACCTGAATTATTGAATGCTACTTAGATACTTCATGTATGTACTGTACTCGCTGTATGATATATTATACAGTGAGTACAGTATGTGTGTGCGCATACATAGGTGCACTCTCTGTCCCTTTACTCTCATAGCCCGATGGGACGGAAAATCCACCACGACCGGTGAGAGATCAGGCGCAGGACCGACGGCTTTACGTGCTCTCCGATACACGTGGGTATACCGCCAAAACTCCGGGCTAGTACTGAGAATTTCTTGTCAGAAAAACCCAGCCCGACCCGGGACTTGAACCCGGGACCTCGTTGGCCTTAGTCGAACATGCCAATCACTAGACCAACGAGGAAGTCAATATATATTAATAGACACTAGATGATGCCCGCGTTTGTGTGACTTTCTTTGATTACGAACTCTTTGATTTTTTGGAATAAAAAGCCCCCGCCCATTCTACACATTCTTGTATCGAATTTCATCAAAATCGGTTGAACAAAATATGGGTCGGGAAAAATTAGCAGACATGGTATATTTCTCGTAAATATACCTATTTTTACTGAAAAGCAATCGTTTTGGTGACCTCCATTAAGGTCTACGAGTGGAATAAGATTCCTAATATTAAAACTAAATCCGATCAAACGATTTCTTGTAAAAAAATAACGGACCATTTAAATTACTTCTACAAAAGAATTTCATGAAAAAGATCTAGCTTTTTATTAGCATTTCATATAATTCAATCAAAAATTCTCGTTTAATTGTCCCGTAGCACTTTAGTTCTCTGAATAAAAAATATTCAAAGGATTTATTTCGTAACAAGGCGCTCAATTAAAATAGTTTCATCTGAATGCCGCAATACATCAAATTAATCAACAGATAAAACTGGCCGAAGTCCAAATTGCTGGCAGCGAGGATTCCCAATCGTCTTAAAACTCTTGCCAAGTTATGTGCGAAATAAACTTATAGCAGTTATTTTTTTAAACCTTAAAATATGGTAGAATAGAAACTTTTTAAAATTATAAATAAGTTTTTTATAATTTGTACGCCTCTAACGGCATGAAATAGTTACTCAAGAATTAAAAATGTACTAACTATTTCAACAAATAAACTGATTTTGATTTTCGATTTTGAACCATTACCATGCCGGAATAGCTTAAACTATCTTTGGGTGTATTCCGAACTATACTCTCCTGAAAATATTTTCAAAGCAAAATCGTTAAATTTTCAATCTCTCTCTAGTTTTCACGTTCCTATTACGAACTAAATATTTCAGCGAGGTGGCGCTGATATTTTTCATTCAATTAAAGCGTACGCCGTAATTACCCAAATTAATTTAAGCGGTATGGTCGATCCGATAAAAGCTACACTTTTATAAAAGATAGCTTTTTTATAAGTCTAGCTAAATTTATACCATACTATTTCATCAATTTTTGAATAATAGGCATAGAATTTCACAAATTAAAAAGTCACGTGTATAATTAAAAATCCATCGTCGTCGTCTCAACCTATAGACGTCCACAGCTGGACGAAGGTCTCCTGCATGGATCGCCACAGAGCACGGTCTTGTGCTGCTTGTTTCCAGCGGCTCCCAGCAACACGCTTGAGATCATCCATCTAACTAGTGGGGGTCGTCCAACGCTGCGATTCCCGGTGCGAGGCCGCCATTCAAGCACTTTGGGACCGCAACACCTATCGGTTCTACGAACTATGTGCCCCGCCTATTGCCACTTTTAAACTTGGCGACTCTTCGAGCTATGTCGTTTACTCTGGTGCGCCTATGGATCTCCTCATTTGTGATTTGATCACGCCTGGATATTCCAAGTATAGCTCTCTCCTTCGCCCGCTGAGTGACCCTGAGCCTTCTTATCAGGCCATCACGTAAGCTATAAATCCAAACTAATATTAATCATATGGCGATTCAAAAGCGTGCCTGTCTGTCTCCTACGCTTTCAAGGCCTGATATTTTTCTCGTAAATAATTGTTCCTTCTTTACCTAATTTTAGATGTAGACGTATAAATCAAAAGTCAGCTAAATAATCTGGCACTAGTCCGCCCGCAGCTTCGCTCTCGTTTGAATATCGAAAATAGGTACGATCGCGTGAGCGAGTCAGGATTTTTTTAATGTATGAGATAAATCAAGACAAATAATTATGGCATATTATGGCAACGAAGACAAATAATTATGGCATAATATCATGTCATAATTGTTTGTCTTCATTCATTTCACACAGTAAAAAATTCAAACTATGCATATAAAACAAAACACTCAGCTTTGAATAATTTACAAAAGACGACCCAATTAGCATGTTTGTTCAAACTTGTTGGTAACGTTGCGTTGGTAGAGCGTACAGCTGGCAGAACTATGTTGTTGGCTTGTACCTAATGCTTGCGGTTTAATGTAGTTAATAATAATCCTTCCTTTAATCCATTTCCAATGCTAAGGACAGCGGTTACTTTTGTATACATTGATATCATAATTGTAAATGAAATATTTATTTAAAAAGAGCAACCACCGAATTTCTTGCTGGTTGTCCTCGGTAGGAATGACATTCCGAACCAGTGGTAGATTCACTTGACGATTCAAAAGTAATTGTGAAAGTTTATATGCATAAAAAACATTTGAATTTGAATTTAAATTAATTTGCCGTATATTTTTTTTACTATTTTCTGCGTAAAGCAGTACTGTCACAAGAAAGTCCCACCATATGGTTAATAGAACGGTCACGACCCTCAGTATATTATGAAAAACGACGCTAAGAGAAAGCATTAGGTTTTGAAAAATTCTGCACTTAGCTAATAAAAATACTCATATATTAAAAGTAACGTTCAGTTACTTTTAATATATGAGTATTCATTTCTTTCATTCAATTCGGTTGATCAGTGCCAAAATCGTCTGCGTTTTCCGACACAAAAGCCGTCTATTAAAAGAACAGTCGCGGTGATCATTTGCGTGTTTGCTAATACGTCAAATCCGGTATCATGCACTAAACATTCATACCCACGTGCCTCCTCCATTCTCTCTTGTTCACTGACAGATTCTCATTCCTTGTCCATCAATCCATCCATTTATGTTACCATCTCAACCCCGACAGGTAAGGAGAAAGGCTTAAACGCCGGTCCATATTTCATGAGAAATATGGGAATACCGCGAGATAGCATACAATTCGACAATTCAATAACGAGTTCTCAAAGTGCTGACAGAAGTCAGACAAATGCTAATAAGCAAATCACAAGCCAACAAAATATCATTTAAAAATTTAAGATCGTACTAATTTTTATGCTTGTTATTTTTTGTTTTTATTAAATTTTAACTAGCTGATGCCCTCATCTTTGTCCACGTGGATTGAGGGTTTTTGGTTCCCACGAGAACTCTTTAATTTTCCGGGATAAAAAGTAGCCTATGTGCATGGGCTACTTTTTCTCTGTACCAAATTTCATCAAGATCCGTTCAGCCGTTCTGGCATGATTGAGTAACAAACACCCACCCATACATATATCCATATAAATTTTCGCATTTATAATATTACTAATATTACTATAGCTATATAATAGCGACGCTGTCACCGAGTCAGATAAGTTTGTGGGAATTAAGAATACTTCTGGTATTTATAAGAGGTAACTTAACCCGTTAACCTAATATACCAGACACGTCAAACCAAAAAAAACCAAAAATCTTCTTCAGAAAACAATAGAAGATTATATGCTCCGCTGAATACATTATGTAGGGAAGACAGTAATTCCCTTTACTAATGTAATACCACTTTGCTGACTGAATAAATAGCTATAATATTATGTGGAGCCAGACACAAATTAATCCTATATACCGAGCGTGTTTGTCTTATTTGAATATTCATCAGACCTCAATAACATTCTTCGGTAGATAGTCTGGCAAGTTTAAAATGAATTTATACACCGACAGACTGTTTGTTCCTGCCATACAATGTACTATCTTACTAATTCTTACTAATATTATAAATGTGAAAGTTTGGATGGATGTTTGTTACTCAATCACGCCCCAACGGCTGAACAGATGTGACAGAAATTTGGCACAGAGATAGATTATAGTCTGGAATAGCACATAGGCTACTTTTTATTCCGGAAAATTAAAGAGTTCCTGCGGGAACCAAAAAACCTCAAACCACGCAGACGAAGTTGCGGGCATCCGCTAGTTTATTTATAAATAGAAGCTTGTTTATTGGAATATTCATGTTAAATATTTTTCTATTTTTATTTCAAGGATGATTGGCATATGTTATCTTTGGTCCTGGCATTTTCGCAGTAGTTCTCAGAATTGCTTATTATTCTAACAAGTTTGACAGACTTTCCACGAAACATCTGCTATATTCTTAGCTCGTGCCTGAAATGTATTACATGTGCGTTCTAAGTAATTTTAAGAGAAGGAATGGAAATAAATTTCTTAAGCGGTCAAGTATAAAACCTGATACCTGCAAAACTATGCAAACCCGAGAGCTTTTTAGCTTTTTCTACGAAGAGATCCGCGAGCTCTATGGTGGGACGACGTTCGCGGCTCTATGGCGGTTTTTGTTGACGATAAACCGTCCGGTTTACGCCAACTCAGAAATGAACGTTGTGTAATCAGAGCATGAGTTAACTTATAATATTACATTAGAACCACCAATCCATACAAAGTTCATACATACGTAGCTCGGATAATGTATAGTAATAATATATCAATCTATGCTGTTATTAATAAAGAAATTACTGCCAATGTATCAAAGTTCACTAGACTGTGAATATCTTCAATTAATATGATCGATGATGTACATAACTAGATTATGTTAAAGGTCAAACATAATCTAAGAAGTTTGTAGGGATATATTAATGTTTGCAACTTGATATTAGTGACATCCATATTATACCCATTTAAAGGGGCCTTGGGCTCAGGGAATTAATTGACAAAGTTGCCGCTTTCTACCTGAGAGTACGTGAACTAATCTTTGAAAGTTTCATTATAATATACACTAGATTGTTCCCATAACCAAAGACAGGTGTTGGAATTAATAAATCAGTAGATTTTGATGCCTGACAGTTAAGTAATTAGTACACTGACACCTACCTGATACCTACTCTTCACAAAGAACACACGCTCCAAATTTCATGTCTCTAAGACCACCGGTTTAGGCTGTGCGTTGATATATAAGTCAGTCAGTCACTCAGGATTTTGAATTTTATATATATAGATAATTATTATTTTCCCTCATTTATTTATGTAAAATAGTTTGTTTTTCTGCCATTAAGCTTTCATGGCTGGCATGATTATACGAAAAATGAATGTAGGTAATGTTTCAGGGTTCACGTTTGGATGTATGTATGTGAGATTCATTATTCCACCATAACTACTAAATGCCTGAACAGATTTGCATGTTTGGTGTATCGTTAGAATCCTTACATTTAACACATACACGGAGTGACACTGGGAAAAAAGAAAATGGTAGGGCAGTCGTGCTTAGTATTTTTTTTAATTACGCTTACTTGTTTATTTTTTGTTAATCTCGTTCTATTCCGTTTTGTTTTATAAAATAATTAATCGTATTTTGTCGTCATCTAATAATATGACAAACAGATGACGATCTAGACAAAATATTTTATAGTAATTTTCTTTGATGAAAATATTGTAACAAAATCAATTGGCTACATTTAGTAAAATTCCTCAAGGTACAATCCAAAAAAGCGTAATAAATTACCACTCTACCCAAAAAAAAGTTTAATAAACCTGAAATAATTCCACGAAGTCGAAATTTCAAATAAAATAGAAGCTAAAGAGAACCCGCAAACATTTTTGTAATAATAATTCCTTAATTAGGAACACGAGTCAGGGCGTTCTTTAACCTACTCGGATGTAATAGTGAAAGCCCTTGGGAGATTTTTAATCCAACCCTGAACTTTTAAGCACTTAAATGAGAAAATACCATCGAACACCTTGCATACCCTTTTTTCACAACTTGTTACCTTGTAGTGAATCTTAAGGAATGTTGACGTAATGATAGAGTTGTGATTTAGTCGATATTACGTTATCGATACTAGCACATCTTAAGTATCTCTGCGCGTGCATTGCATTAATTATGAAATAATAATTCTATGAGGATATTAAGTGCAATATGTAAGATAATACCAATTGTATCATAAAATTTAAGTTTAAATAAACTGTACAAAATGAACGTCAAACCTAATTAATCTACCGCAATGAGAATTATCAGTACTTTAAGGAATTTAAAAATTAAACAGCTATTTGCACAGGCAAAGAAACTTTTAAAGCAGGGTTATAGTGTATTATTTGTAGTACAATATAACCCTACTATTGCAAAATTAAAAACAGGACGGTAGGTGCTCGCAGGTCGGCACTAATAAGGGAGTGTGCGGGGAATGAAGCGCCGGTCGGGTGCGGGGCGCACCCGCCCGCTACCTCAGCCCCCGATTCCTCAGAGCTGGCGCGCGGACTATAGTCTGTTTGTACATTCTAGGGCAGGTGGTATGTCATTCATAGGGCCATTTAATTCGAAAAATGTCTTTGTATCATTTTATTTATCATCTTCGACTATTTAAGAAAAATATAGGATGCAGGATAAAAAAATTGAAGGACAACTTAAATGTATAAAAGTTTTTTGGAAAGCTAAATATATATAAATTGAGTTATCAGCAAAACGAATCGGTAATTTTTCACCTAGCCCTAGAAATTTTACAAGGCTATTGAAGAAGTAAAAGTAAGAGATTTTTAACAGTAATCTGGTATTGATACATGGAAAACCAAATTAGTCAAGCCACTCTAATAAACTCCATTCCAACTTGTTTAACTAATAATAAGGTGCATAAAGAGGTCACATTTTACGTATTCCTACAAACACGGCTGATTGGTCGAACGCGCTGGAAGTGTCTCCGGACGTGACCTGGAAAAGAATCTTCAGCAAATCGGTAACATGTACATAAACTTGATAAAGCTTTAGTTCCTGCGCTTTCTTTTACGATGTTTAGACTTTTTGTAGCTTTTTTGTCTTCTTCCACATATTTTTTCTGACACTGAAATTTCACAAACTTCATTTCTATCCTAATCTATATATGTAGTAGTAAAATAGATGATGCCTGCGACTTCTTCCGCGTGGATTGGTTTTATATTCCCCCGGGAACTCAATTTTCCGGAATAAAAAGTAGCCTATGTCCTTTCCCGAGATGTAACCTGTCTCTGTACCAAATTTCATCAAAATCGGTTGAACAGGTTGGCCGTAAAAGCGTAGCAGACAGACAAAAACACTTTCGCATTTATAATATTAGTATGGATACTACGTAAGGATATGGATTGTAAGAAAAACCTCTGTGCAGAAAGTTTGGATGGATGTTTGTTACTCAATCACGCCCCAACGACTGAACGGATCTGGCTGAAATTTGGCACGGAGATAGATTATTGTCTGGAATAGCACATAGGCTACTTTTTATTCCGGAAAATTAAAGAGTTCCTGCGGGAACCAAAAAACCTCAAACCACGCAGACGAAGTTGCGGGCATCCGCTAGTTTATTTATAAATAGAAGCTTGTTTATTGGAATATTCATGTTAAATATTTTTCTATTTTTATTTCAAGGATGATTGGCATATGTTATCTTTGGTCCTGGCATTTTCGCAGTAGTTCTCAGAATTGCTTATTATTCTAACAAGTTTGACAGACTTTCCACGAAACATCTGCTATATTCTTAGCTCGTGCCTGAAATGTATTACATGTGCGTTCTAAGTAATTTTAAGAGAAGGAATGGAAATAAATTTCTTAAGCGGTCAAGTATAAAACCTGATACCTGCAAAACTATGCAAACCCGAGAGCTTTTTAGCTTTTTCTACGAAGAGATCCGCGAGCTCTATGGTGGGACGACGTTCGCGGCTCTATGGCGGAGAATTAAAGAGTTCCGGTGGAATCCAAAAAACCTCAAACCACGCAGACGAAGTCGCGGGCGTTCGTTAGTGGTTTATTTAAGGACATTTTGCTTAACGTTTTTACATCATTAAATTTTACGTTTGTAAACCGTTTCTAATTTTAATTTCAGTGGCTTAAAAATTTTATCCCAGATTACATTTGCATTCGCGAATTTCGTGTGCAAAAAATCTAGATCGGGGAAACAGATACAATTTTCGCAATCTGCATTTTGCTCAGTAATGCTTTGGTACAATTTTTTATCACAGAGTGGTTAGTTCATAAGCTTTCACTATCTACATATTTACGTTAACTGCCTTGGTCTAGTGGTTAGCATGTTCGACTGCGACCGACGAGGTCCCGGGTTCGAGTCCCGGGTCGGGTCATAACACGTATTGGGTTTTTCTGGCAAGAAATTCTCAGTACTAGCCCGGAGTTAGGAAGTTGGCGGTGTTTCACCCCCGTGCCTCGGAGAGCACGTAAAGCCGTCGGTCCTGCGCCTGAACTCTCTCCGGTCGTGTCGGATTTCCATCCCATCGGGCTATGAGACTAAAGGAACAGAGAGTGAACAACACTACACAATTATTGTACACAAATCTCCAAACGAAAATGCTGGTTTCTTACAAAGTTCACTTAGAACTGCTTTAATTTAAAATATAAACTAAGTGTTGTTATATTTTTTTTTTCTGTTTGGCAGATTTGCGAAAATAGCCAAAATCCGAAACATTTTCTAGTCGTAAATAAAAGGTCATTTTAACATTAAAAGCTTCATTAAATTCGTCGTATTTGTACCTATTGCGAAATGTTATACAAAATAAGGCACTTTTTGACCGGATTTCTTCAGCCTTCCGTTTTATAATGAGCCATACGACCACTTCCTCATAAAAACTGGGATTTACATAAGTTGCAAATAACATTATGCATACAAACTCGACACATTTAACATCTTTGCATGTTCACTTTTGTTATTCTGCGGCAAACCGTTGTGGGCATCGCACGTAGTATTATAACATCCCTATTGTACACTTTATGTCCAAAAAGCCAGGAGGAAGTTATGCATAAACTGTCCCGAGCTATCGCACCCAGGTGACCTGCCCCGTAAACGTAGCAGTTAATGAAAATGGGACTCTATGTCGAAAATAATAAGATCTTTTTTTTGTGTAACTTAGCCACGGTAACTCTTATTAACTTTGCCTGATAAGCTCCTTATCAAGGTGTACGGAAAAGATAAAACAGACCACGCATCAACGGACCCATTTGGTAGAATGCACATGGCACAATCGTGCTCAAAAATTTTAACAACGCTACATTAAGATCGGGCTTTATAGAATATTATTATGTATTATGTATAGTCCGACAAACTTGACTGAACGGGATACAGCGTCGCTAGTATGTATGAAAAAAAAAATAAAAACTAAACCGGCATAAAAATTACTTCCAATTTTGCCCAGCCAGAGCCAGACAAGTTTGACTGACTATCTATAACTATACTAAATATTATAAATGCGTAAATTTGGATGAATGTATGGATGTTTGTTACTCAATCACGCCACGGCTGAACGGATCTGGATGAAATTTGGCACAGACATAAATTATAGTCTGGAATAGCACATAGGCTAACCTATGCCCCACATAGGCGGCAACCAAGAAACCTCAATCCAGGCGTACGAAGTCGCGGGCATCAGCTAGTAATAAATATTATTAAGTCAACAGTAAATCACACATATGCCGAATACAATTCAATATAGAATTGACAGAACATCTTAGATGTTTGATCATGAAAGTTTAAAAATATACGTCAATACATTTACTTCAACACAACTTGGCAACAATTTTAAGATAAGTTGAATTCTTCGGTGTTTGCGACTTGGAATTGAGCCAGCTTTATCTGTTGATTAATTTTATGTATTGTAGCATTCAGGTGGAAGTGGAAAGATTTTAATTGTATGCCTTGTTATGGAATGAATCCTTTATAATATTTATACTCCAATTGAAGTGTTGCTCGCTGCAAATAAACGAGATAGCCACTTCTTATAAAACATTGGTGTTGATATTTTCTTTCTCAATTCCCAATCTGTAATTTATCTTCAAAAATCTTTTTGTACCTACTTTACCGGAATGAAATTTTCTGTATAAATATCAAAAGAGCTATCACATAATCTTACATAAATTATAAATGCGAAAGTTTGGATGGATGTATGGATGTGTGGATGTATGGATGTATGGACGTTTGTTACTCAACGGCTGAATGGATCTGGCTGAAATTTGGCACAGAGGGAGATTATAGTCTGGAATAGCACATAGGCTTTTTATTACGGAAGATTAAAGAGTTCCTGCGGGAACCAAAAAACCTTAAACCACACAGACGAAGTCATTCATTCGGGCATTCGCTAGTATACCTACATATAAAATATGTATATTTAATCAAATAATCAATGGAATAATTTATTATTAATGCCACGACGCATAAATATAATCAGCTTCGTAATAATAATCATACTAGATGATGCCCGCGACTTCGTTCCCGTGGACTAAGTTTTTTCTATTCCCGTAAGAACACCTTAATTTTCCGGGATAAAAAGTAGCCTATGTCCTACCCCGGGATACTATCTATCTCTGTACCAAATTTCATAAAAAACTGGTTGAACAGGTGGGCCGTGAAAGCGTAGCAGACAGACACACTTTCGCATTTATAATATTAGTATGGAAGTATGGAAGTATGGATTAAGCCAAATCTTTTCTACTTTCAGTCCCTAAATTTTGTTGTTTTGGCTTTCGTTCTAGAAGGTAGGTACACATTTAATAAAACCATTTTTCACAAAAGATTGTGAAGCTAACAAGACGACCCAAATAGGGGATTAGGGAGGAATAAAACTTTCCTATTCTCGTAAGTATAAAATTCTGGATAACCATAAAGTTTGAAGCTGGAAGGAAACATTCCGAATCAGTACAAAGGAGACTTCATAAAAACGCCACAACTCCATTCGCTGTGCTGTAATCATCTCGAAATCCCAATTCTGAAACTTTTTTCATTTTCGTTCGCATCTGCGTGGTTTTACGTCCGCTTTAGTTCGTCTTTCAATTACAATTAATCTTAATACCTACAATCTATTCTAAAGGTTCCGTACAAACAAGATAAAAAGGGGTTACATATTCTTTAGTAACCCCGTTCACTTAGAAACTTGATTTTTTACAGCTCCAAGGGACCTTATTATTTACTAGATGATGCCCGCGACTTTGTCCGCGTGGATTTAGTTTTCTTAATATCCCGCGGGAACTCCTGTACCAATTTCAATCAAAATCGGTTGATTAGTTGAGCTGTGAAAGCGTAGCAGACAGACAGACGGACAGACACTTACGCATTTTTAATATAGTATGGATTTGATATTAATTTCAACTTGAACTCTCCTCCACGCGTTCCTGAAAAAAAGGCAGACACACAGACTGACAACGAAGCGATCTTATTAGGGTTCCTTTTTTCATCTTAGGGTACGGAACCCTATTAAACCAGAAAGTTTTGTTCAAAAAAAAAAGAACCCTAATGGTTCCTTTTTTTATCTTAGGGTACGGAACCCTATTAAACCAGAAATTTTTGTTCAAAAGTTTTACAGAGTGAAATAACAACAATGTAACCAATGTAATACCTATGTGCTTGAGAGTTGAAGAGTATACTGTATGTATATTCCGCGCACGAGCTCCGAGGAATCGGGGTCTGAAGAAGCGACTTCAAATAAATTAAATTAAATTAAAATAAAATTAAGCGAAGGCTGTATGCCACCCCCGATCGTCGCTCCATATCCAGCTCGCTCCCAGCACTAGTTTCGAGCTTGACGCGTGTAATTTTTTGATAGGAGTATTATTTTGCACTTTAAACAACTCTAGGTCATTACTTTAACATTCCATAGGATTCCTCAGAGCTCACGCGCGGACTATATAAGGTGAAATTAATCCCATCAAAAACATAAATGTAAAATGAGAGCCAAGTTCAAAATTGTGATATATATGCCTTGGTTGTTGACTTCAGCGACAAAAGAAGTGAGATCTAAATGGATGCCAAGTTCAATGGTCAGTCCTGCAATTTATGTATCCCATCAAAAACATAAATGTGAAATGAGAGCCAAATTCAAAATTGTGATATATATATGCCTTGGTTGTTGACTTCAGCGACAAAAGAAGTGAGATCTAAATGGGTGCCAAGTTCAATGGTCAGTCCTGAAATTTATTTATAACAACATATAATATTTTATAACAACTTAAAATATCATTTCTTCTTATAACTTAGTATAAAATGTTGAAGACTAAGGCTTTGGCTTGGCTAGTTTTCATATACGAATTATAGCCTTCACAAGTTGTAAAGCTGTAAGTTCTTATTTTATTCTTCCGAAAATTTGGCTTGCTGGTAGAAACTGTACTTTTAGGTACCTACTTAATAATAATTCGTATATGGAAACTAGCCAAGCCAAAGCCGTAGTACTGTAATAGGACTTTTCTATTAGTTTAGTTTACGTTTTACATTACTAGGTAGGTACTTATTATTCGGTGTAAGGTCAGTGTGTCACCCACCAGTAATTCTATTGTACGACTCATTGTACAAGATAATTAAAGACGAGAATTCTCAAGAAAAATATATAGTATACCTAGAGTTACACTGACTTTGACAGATTACATCTATGGTCAGACTACCTCTACAGCACATTTCTACATCTCATCAATTTTGATTGCAAAAGTTCAAAATCAAAAGTTTTTTGTGAAACATTGAAAACAAGCACGGTAAACAGTCGATATCACTAAAACCACTTTAAACAAGAATACAAATCACAATGACTGACAGCTTGAACTGACGACTTCAAATATGTTTCTTCTTCTTTTCTGTCAATGACGTTTCGTTGCACAAAATGTATGAATACGAAGGTAAGGTTTTAATGCAACTATATTATTATTCATTATTATTTATATTAAAATAATAATTATGTGTCATTTTCAATAGTTAAGGAGTTACTACCACCGCTTAAAGCAGTATTGTTTCAAAATAACGGTTGAATGTCACGTACTTTGACGTCGTTAAAATAATGATTATAACACTACAACATAAACGTCAACAATATTAAAATAATACGGCTTTAAGCAATAGTAGTATGCCCCGTGTCAGAGTTTCGATCTATACCTAGGTAGATCATAAAAATGACGATTTTTGTACGTTTATATCTAAATAACCATTTGAGGTGTGCTTATGAAATTTGGAGCACATATGTATCTCACGGGTCTCAAAATATGCGCCAAATTTGACATGTTTATGTGAAATAGTTTTTGAGTTATGGGGGGGTCAAAAGTGGCTCCAAATGGTTCGTGTAATATTACACACGGTGCTGCTCGCCAGTTTTTTTGAACTTTGGCTGGACACGCTTCCGCGTGTCTTGAAACAAAAGAAATCTAACAATAGAACATTCATCCTACTGTACTAACCTACATTAAATTGTTATTGGAAAACTTTGAAAAATACTTCTCGTGTATAGGTTTAGATATTTTTGAGTGTAATAGTGTCATATCTAGAATAATGTACGAAATTCTACCCTTCCTTACCTCACATATAGCGCTAAATCGTGGACACAATTCTTCATGCCTTATGCACTTGAATTCTAAGTCACCGAGCGAGCTATCGAGTGGACAGTTTTTCTGAGGAATAAAAGCCACATAAAAACATTTAGTATTATTATACTGTTCGACTCAACTGCCTCGATGGTCTAGTGGTTAACATGGTCGACTGTGGCCGACGAGGTCCTGGGTTCGAGTCTTGGGTCGGGCTATAATTAAGTATTAGGTTTTCTTGACTACAAATTCTCTGTACTAGCCCGGAGTTAGGAAGTTGGCGGTGTTTCACCTCCGTGCCTCGGAGACCACGTTAAGCCGTCGGTCCCGGATATTATAACTAACATAATAGGTAATAGTCGTTAAAGCCGCCAACCCGCATTGGAGCAGCGTGGTGGGTCTAAGCTCTAATTCCCTCTCTCCTATGAGAGTGGAGGCCTGTGCCCAGCAGTGGGACATTAATGGGCTGTAGTGGTACGACTGGAGCGCACTCGGCAGGCAATACTTGCTGCAAAGGCAATAATTTGTTTAATAATTTCAGAACTGAGCTTGAAATTGTCAAAGTTCACTTGAATAAAAAGATTTGAGTTTGAGTTAGAAATTTTTTGCAGCAGGCTTGTACACGCATGGGTGTGACTCCGGTATCCAAGGTAACATTTAAGTTTTCCATAACTATCGTAGAGAAACCTTCTACTTTTGAGGTTTGATGCTACTACGTTTACTACGATACAAGTATGTATAGCGAACATTAGCTAAGAACCAAATGGCCCGCTAAAAGCGTCTTCATTCCTCAAAAAAATCATATAAACTTGATCTCAGTTTAGCTGGTTCACGTCTAGTTTATTTCACGCCAAAGTGATTTTTTACCCACGATATCGGTGGTTTTCCCTTACACTTCCCTTACGCAGCGTATCTGAATTCTTGCGCGCGCAAGATACGATTTGAAAACTATCACGCAAGTGTGCCGATACAAATTGGTTTTTCTCGGGAACATTTAGCAAATAACCAGCATTCCGCTCACGCAATCTGGTCCTAATGGTGCGTTAAGATGCGAGTTAAACAACTTGATGACTTACATTTCCCCCTCGACTTGGTTGACCTTGATAAGTGTTTTGTAGTTTGATGGTACTTTTACATAGCTAAGGAACTTTTTGTAGCAGTCTTATTTTGATAAATATTATTTTAAACAAAAAGTTCGGTTCCTTGTAAATTTCCTTGAAGTTCCGGTAATTAATTTACGACTAAAATAACTACGGTTGGGACTTGAATGCTAGCAGAAAAATGCGAATATAAATAGTATATATACTCTGTAATAATAAGAACAGTAATATAAATGACACAAATATTAAAGAATATTATAATAGGATGTGGAGTTTGTTAATGTAAGAAATAATTATTATTGTCTGTTTTAAACGAAAACCATTGCTTGTAATCTGTATGGTTGGAGCTTCAAAACATCAAATAAATTGTCTATTCTGCATTTTCAAAGGACTTAGAAGAAGTCAACTGCGAAAAAGTCTTCTGTCATAGAATGTCTCCAACCAGGCAACCACGTATGTCAGTTCAACGAGATCCAGTCTATCTATAGATAAGAATTCTTTATTAAATCGAGCTCTCCAAGGCAGTCTTCTGAGGCGGAATTAATAGAAAGCTTGTTTAGTCGGGAGGACTCTTGAACTGTGGTAATTTAATGAAACGTAGTCCTTTTCTGCAGTTCCATTGAATAAAGATAAAATAAATTGGCTTCGTTGAACTTCTAATTAAATAGATTTATAAGAAAACAAGACCTACAGTTGTTTTGAATAAAATAACGGTGTATTATTTATTTTATATTCTCTGAAAAAGTTAAGCTGGAAGTTAGGAATTGAATAAAATTAGGCAACGTTGTAACCAGACAATAAAAGTATCGATTTAATTCGGTATACAAATACCAATAAATATTGTATGAAAGGTCACTAGCATTATCTAACAAAAGTACACAATTTTCGTTCACAAGAACAACCTCGTAGTCTGTAGTTTTTTTTTTAGAAACTCGGAAAACAGAGTGTCAATGGAAATAAATAATTGAACGAATTATGGGGTTAGAGACTAGATACTCGTACTTTAACTTGACAAGTACCTGAGTTTAAGCCAAAAACAAAACCGGCTGACATTCAGCTCAAAATGTGGACCCAGGTCTAGAATCTTAATATGCAGTTTTCTGTGAAACGTAGATCATGACTAAGAAAGGGGTTTCGGTAAATTCATTAGGTGACTTCAAGAATGGAGCACAATTTAGATGAAATCTTACATGTATCTCAATGGGAATAGAAGACCTCACTGCTATGCAGGAGCTTATAAAGCACAAAATGTTGTTTATAAAACGGGGAGGTTTTATTAATAAGCAATACCAAAGCTGATTAGGACTGATGCAAAATTTATGTGGGTTTTAACTGCGGCTAATTGAACGGAATAAGCTGGTAATGGTAACAGATGAGTTGGGTGGTCGCCATCATTATTGATTTGTTTTGGTGTCATACGTTCGTTACACACACAATTTAAGTATAAAATTATCACGACATTTAGGTATTAATACCAATAATATTTATTTTTATTCCATTATAAGTAAGCCCTTGACCGCGATCTCACTTGATGGTAAAAAATGATGCCCTCTAAGATTGTAGTGGGCTAACCTGTTAAGGTTATGGCAGTTTTATTAAACCCATAATATAAGTCTGTCTGATGAGGTATCAATAGATTCGTTATTATGATCCGGGTGACATTATCTACATTTAATTTATGCAAAAAATCATTTAAATCATGTTAAATCATGTTGAAGTAGTCTGAAGTTTATTGATTTTGAAGATTTTGAAACGAAAACACTAAGTAGAGATGTGGCCAAAACATCCAATATTAGAATTAGAGATTGAGTTGAAACTACAAAAAATCCTTAGTATAGAAGGCCGCAGAGACTCGTTGTTAACCGATTCAGTAGAATCGTAGCAAGGAACCGTATGTATTATGTTCATTGAATACCCATCTGATAAGGCAGTAAAGAGCCGTTACAATAAGTGATTCAATTTCCTCTACGCAAGTATCGGATCCACTTAAGTATTATTAAAGTAGTAGAGGAGAGGGAATAGTTTTCTTGCTGACGTTCCTTTTACGATAATCACGGAAAATGCGGTCCAATATCTATAAAATATTACAACCGAGTTTTTCGAAGACCAAGGACTGGTGTAACCACAGTTTAACAATCATACAGTTACCGCAATGACTTAAATTTGAAAAACCTTACGTCAATACTATTTGCAGCAACTCTGTATTATGTAATGGGTGTTACACTAAGGGGGCATCAATGTGTAACACCCCCTTAAGAGTACATTAACTTTCAACACGTAGTTTGCATTAAATTTCTCGCTTTCTCGGTAAGTCAGCGGCATACTCGTATTTTCTACGCGCACACGTCCATAAATTCATATGGATCCAATCGCCAAGAAACGTCGATAGCGATGCTGTGGAGCACGTCCCTATCGGCCTTCTTGGCGGGTTTGACCCATTAAGGTATAAAATAAAGAATATTAATTGGCCATGAAACGTTAAAACGCGCGTATAACGCGATTCAAACACGCTTTGCAAGCAGATTTCGAGCAGATTTCGCGATTTCATGAAAGATGCGCGTATAAAATAGGCTCTTAGCTCTAGTAGTCGGCAGTGTGACACAGATTTATTCTAAGTAATAATTTCAATATTTACTAAGTAGTAAATATCAAAGAAGCTTCCGATTTGCAGCTAAGAGCACAGCACAGTCAGCTAAATATTATTAAGTCATTATATATGTGTTACTGTGGAACATGCATCTTCTAGTCGAGTCTACAATATTAACAAAACATTTGTCAAACAAAACAGACGTGAGTCTGTTTACAATGGTAACAAAATGTACATAACAATAATTTACTTCAAGAAATCATTTATTTTTTTATTTTTTGGTTAATTTGAAATCAAGCCGGGCCAGATAGCATTTCAGAACGTTGATCTACTATACTATAGCTATACAGGGGAAAGTAACCAGCCAAGACCGTATTAAATTCTGAATGTTATTGTTCAAATTAGTATTGAGCTGGCGGAACGAATTTCGTGGAGGATCATCTTATAAAGGCATGGAGACTTTGAAATATAAAGTATTTTACCTTGTATGAGCAATACAACAGTATTTCTTTCAGTATTTTTAGCCAGCTTACCCTTAAACTCATTGCACCAAAACAAAAATCCTGAATGAATGTTGAACTTATTCACGCCTAATTTACACAATCATACATTTATCTCTTCCGACCCATTATCTTGAGCTACATACCAAGAGCCTACCTTCTCGGGCACCATTATTGAGCCATATCGTTCAGCTGAATTTATACATTTAAAAAAACGGTTTTACATACAAAAATTCAACAAGTACGTACAAGGTAGATAATAGGTATTTAGGTATAAAGTCTCTACATTCTCCGAATCTATTTCGAATGTGAGCTGGCTAGTATAATCTATATTACATAAAGTTGCCTTAACCTATTTATTGTTGGTGCTGGGAGTAGGCAAGCTCTAGGATTAGGAAGAAAAAGTGCTTGGAGCTAAGCTAAAACTGAGCAAACTAGATTACCGGCGAGATCGGGCCATTAGTAAGCGATACACCTGATTAGAACCACCGCTGTATTGATGCGGGCTTCAGCTTCGACTAATTGAATGGAATAATCTATTGAGAGGAGGTTGGGGTAATTGGGGAGTGGGGTTCGGGTTATAGGCGTTATTGATTCGTTTTGGCACTTCGTGCTGCCGATAATCAGTGTGCCTAGTGGGAGATTTTCTTTCTATTCGATCGTGACAACGTGTAACTACGATTTTTATGGAATCATCAAGCGCTTGACAGTCAGCGCTCGAGCAAATGATACCTATTTAACGCGATCGAATATATAAAAAAACTCCACTCAATCTAAAGCTGAATCTAATTCGCATCGTGCCAAATAGTCTAGGTAATAAAGCTAGTTGACCCCAACAATCATTCCTCAGTTGACGAAACTTTACAGTATGATAAAGTATCATGAGTTAAACGTATATTATAAATATCCAACAAAAAATCAGACAGGAAGTAAGGTTTTTTATGCTATACCCAATTGTTAAAGCGGTAAGGTACATTATTGCGTAAACGCAGTTTAGATTTAATAATAAAATCGGTTTAAATATCGATGTTCTGCATGATTATACGTTTGATATTTTGGTTTTGAGCTTAAATATACTACCTACTATTATTTTAAAAAGAAATCGAGAAAATATTCATTAATAAATATTAAGTTTTAGGTATAAATACCTAACTTCCACATGTTTTTTTTGTTGGATATTTTTGTGTAAGTTTTGAATCATTCAATAGCCAAATTTCATCGACTGACGATTTAATGCGGGGGTCTCCATACAACGGATCGCCCCGTTGCGACTAAAAGTAGACTAAACGTTCCAGTTCGCTCTGAGTCACTGCAACTAATGCAAATTCGGTGAAGTTCACTATTATACCTAGCTTTTTCACTCTTTAAAAAGAAAAGTCAAAAATTTTATTTATTTAAACCTTTCCAAGTTCTTTTGCGTCTTTGATTGATATGGTTCGATGTAATTAAACTCTGTCTTTACATAACCTACCTCTAATAAACATTAAGCGAGATCCAAATTCTTTGATAGGACTGATTTGACTGAACTAACATTTAACATTATAATCATAAAATTGATTATGAGCGACAGCTTACAAAATTATATTATAAGTACCTATAGTGGTTACGAGAACTAAAGTACTAAAGCATAAGTTACTAGTACTAGCATCAATAAATATTATAAATGCGAAAGTATGTCCGTCTGTCTGTCCGTCTGTTTGTCTGTCTGTCTGCTACGCTTTCAAGGTCCATCTTTTCAAACGATTTCGTCGAAATTTGGTAGGGAGTTAAGTTGCATCCCAGGGATGGATAGGGCACCTTTTATACCAAAAAATTAAAGTCGAAATAATATTACCTATGGTAATTTATTTAATGAATAATTCTTGGTCGTTTGCAAGCCAGGCAATGCAGATTTATATGACCGCAAAGCAATAAAAGAGCAAGAAATAATTTCCACTTATGTCGAACGAAGAAGCAGAACATTTCGCTAATAAAAGGGCCAAATCGGGCCCAAGCAGCTACATTAAGCGAATTGCACAAAACAAACATATCCATAATTATGCCCCGGGCACAGAAACTCCTTTTGTAGAATTATACGTCCGCCATAACTTTTTCAATCTCAACTTAGACAATTTAATTTGCTTCATAATTTGGACGTCACATTTGAATAGGCGACACGGATCAGTGGAGTTTCATTCAGTTGTTTTTTTTTAATAATTTCAACTCAAAAATCTAAATATTATTACGTTTGTAAACCTGATATAGCATAATCCGACAGTGAAAATGAAGATACAGTTTAGTTAACAAAGTTAGACATATGGCAGTAGTTATATTTAATACTTTTCTGAACTGTACTGTTACATTTTTAATAAACTTCTAAAGATGTAGGTTCCCAATCATGTTTAGTAAAAATATATTTTGATCGATGTTCTATTAATGGGCTCTGTTATTTAATCGACATTTCATATCAAATATAAATGGCAGGCAAACATTTTGTTACGAAATTGAGCCAAAATAATGTGAAAAAAAAACATGAGAGAATTAAATCTGACAGCATTTTATTATTGACTTCGAGCCGGAGTTAACTCTTAATATATTCCCAACGAAATTAGATATATTTACAATTTTCAATGGTTCAGATATTAAAGGGCCCTTTTCCCATATAATTCCGTTTCAGGTTCTTTTCAGGCTGAGATTAAAAGTAATATCCCTTTCATAATAACATGCTACGAGAGAAAAATAATTTTGGATCGCAACATGATAATATTAGGATGATGAAATGAAAAAAATATACTCTTATATGTCTGTTATACAAATCTAATCTAACAACCTATAATCCGGATATTAAGGCAGCATATGAAAAAAAATTAAATTGCGTTTGTAAATATGCCACCAGGAAATAAATATTATAAAATGATAGTATTTTATTTCCAAAAAGGTTGGTAATAATAATTATTATTTTATTCTTTTTTATATTAGATACGAAAAAATCTCCGGCCGAAATATACATGCAAACGATAGCGCCATAGATAGAATTTAAATTAAAGCAGTATAAAAAATCCGTTGCGAATTTTAAACCCAAATTTTCTATGCAAAAAATATAGATTAAGAAAGAATAAAACGTAATTTGCGCAACCCGCATGCTGCTTAGTAGGTACCTAGACTACATTCTGCACCAATTTTCGTTTGAAAGTGCAGGTCGCTGTACAGAAATATACGACTCGTACGTGTCTTTTTAGTATGCTTGCAATTATTTTCGTGCAGGTTACGGCTAATGCTTTCCAATCTAGTAGGTGAGCTACTTTTGTTTAGTTAGTTTCAGTTCTCAGCTGACCCAAGCACTCAGTGGCTCATTTGTTTGCAATAGGGAAAGCGCCTAGCGAAAATTGCAACTTCTGTGGAGAGGAGGACATGGACCCTAGACATGCGATTTTTAAACGTCCGGGTTGCACGGACCTAAGACTAGCAGCAGAAGGAACAAGCAAGAGTGTGGATGTCCAAACTCTAATCAGTCGCATGTTGGCAAGTGAGGAAAAGTGGCATAGATACAGCCAGATGTTGAGGGCCTTAATGTTGAGTAGAGAGGAGAGGGAAAAACAAGAAAAAAGGCAGAGAACAGCTAGAGGGTCAGCAGGATAAAATGTAAATCGGTTCCGTGCTGATCTCGCAGACAAGGGGAGTTTATTTTAGTCCGTGCAAGCCGGACATACCCTGCCAGCAGGCAGAAGTCCGTAGGGATGTTTTCCTCCTCACCCAGAAAAAAAAATTTAAGTTCTCAGTGTCGAAGATAATATACAAATTTGATATTTTTATTTCGAATATATTGATGTATAAATATTAAATTATAGTATGTATTTCGATAATAAATTTTTTTTTTTTAATTACATAGTAAACATTGTGTAATTATGATTATAGTAGGCAAAGACTTTTATGCAACGTTATTGGCTTAATTTGAATGCACACACTAAACCGTGTATGCTAAATCAATACCAGTTCCGTGTCAATTTTTTTTTTAATAACTTAAGTCCAATTACAAGTCTTACAACAGTCTGAACGACACATGGTAGTGCTATTGGATAGAAGCAGGCGTTATTTTTGTATATTAACTTGAGATTAATATACAAAAATACGATTTCAAAAAAGCTTTTGATTAAAAGTGAATCATGATCTATTATTTATTAGTAAAGCTAAATCAGATGTGAATACACGGTTCTCTGTTAAGATGATGTGAATCGTATTTAAGAAATCGTTCTCAATAAGTGTCTCTTTTCGGTTTTAAATATCACATTAAGTCCATCCCTTCCGGTGTTCCTCAGGGATCTCACCTGGGTTCTCTGCTATTCTTTATTTTTATTAATGACCTCAGTATAGCTCTTCTTCTTCTTCATGTTGATGCGGCTTTGCAGAGCTCTGTAGCGAGGCCCAGTATCACTTTGACCATTGTCGATCTATTGTGATCGCCACTATCTAAAGTTCCTGGCCAATACTGCTTGCTGCTAGGAACAGCAGCAGCTTTTTCGCCGGGATGTTGTTTGCCTCCTCAGGGTCTACGGAGTGTTTCCCTAAGAGAAGGTAACGTTTGTGCATTAAAGCGGGGCAGTAGCAGGTAAGGTGCAAAGGCGTTTCCTCAGCCCCAGAGCAGAGCCTGCACACATCTGTTACTCGGAGCTTTAGGTTGAACATGTGTCTGTTCAGCCCACAATGCCCCGTCAGTGCCCGCGCTAGTATGCACAAGATTTTCCTACTAAGCGCTAGTGCCGCTGCGGCGGCCTTCTTATTGAAGGATTTCACTAGCGCTTTGGAGTGTTTCATTCCTGGAAGATCTCGCCAGCGAATCAGTGTTTCATAATAGCAGTAGGTCAACAGGGTGAGGTTGGCTAGGCTCCAGTATAGCTCTTACATCGAATTAAAAAATTTACGCGATTGATCTTAAGATTTATTGTACCATTTTAAATGAAAGTGATTTAGTTTTACTTCAGCGTGATATTAATAATTTTATTGATTGATGCAAAAACAATGAAATGGCTTTAAATTTGGATAAATGCATACTTATAAAATTCACTAGAAAAAAGTCTAAAATCGATTGTCTTTATTATGCTCATAACGCTCTGTTGAGGGAAGTTGATATTGTCCGAGATTTGGGCATCCTCATAGACTTCTCACTTTCCTTTCGCCATTTTTTGACGTTATCGCAAAAAAGTCATCTAAATTATCTGGTTTTATATCGCGTCAGATGAAACTGTTCCGCGACCAGAATCTGTCCGTTACTATTTATGTATAACTCTCTCGTGCGGAGTATCCTAGAATGATGTAGACCAGTCTAGAGCCCATCGTATAATATTCATTATGACAGATTGGAACGTATATAGAAGCGTTCCATTTATCATATATTAAGGTACTAGTTCTTTGACCTCATTTAAAAAACAGCCAAAACATAGTGTCAAGTAATCTGTAGTTTGTTATCTTTTTATCAATGTATTTTAAAATTTAAATCTACCTTTCCTACTGGAGTTACTATTAAGCGAGTTATATATATGTATATTATTTTATTAGTTTGTTAGTATAGCGACAGGCTAAATTTGCATGTTGTGGACATATCAAGAAGGTGCAATCTCATGCTTATTACCTGAACCTAATTATAAGTTAAGATTACATGATTACAAAAAAAAGAAAAAAGTTTAATTTGCTATAATCCGCCAAATCAAACAAATATATATGGTACAACGTGTAGCTTGCGATATTCAAAGCCCAGTAAGATTATAATTCGCACCGGCCTAACCCCACACATACAATTAATCTTCCATATTATTCTTATATGTACAATCTTGCATATACTATACGCTTTGTTTTTAAACGCGCAAGAGCAACATAAAAAAACATGCAGCACTCCAATAATAAAAATTCACAGATTTCACAGTCCCCGCAAGAATCGAAGCATTGAAAATTAATACAAAAATTTACGAAAAAGCACTTCTCGCGTACATCTGCATCTTTTATCATCATTATCATGACGATCGGTCAATAATCATAGAAGCTACATCTCTTTTTATATACGGAAATACCCGTTTTTCTAAATTTCCACATCTAAAGGTTACGGTTAAGGCTACCACATACAGGTTACAATTATTAAACGATTTTCAAAATTTTCGGAAGTCGGTTTTTTCCGAAATATATACAATTTAGTGAACAAACACCCCCCAAAAACCCCGTAATTTTTTACATCTATCAAAATTCCAAAATAAGTTACGAGCCGATTTCCAAAACTCCAACGCCCACACGTGTCTCGATAAATTCCTCAACTCTTGGTACTATTCCTATCTCGATCCTCGACGTATTTTTGGCCATAGCTCCGAGGATTTTCCTCGGAGCTATGGCCAAAAATACGTCTCAGGCGATTTACATGTGATAACCATTTTCAATGATAATAATCAAACAGATGAATTTGTGACCCATATTTTAGCAGGTACAAGCCGCAAGCTCTTAATTGTCAATTTACACGCAGTCAGGTATTCAGCGTACCTACAATGTGAGCTTTTTCCAATAGCAGCCAATTGTTTGCCAAATAAAATGTTTTTGGTATATATTGTGATTGATTTCGCCGTAAAACATTTTTTTTGTTGCTACTGCTACACAATTTCGAGCGGAGTGGTTGTGGTTACTAAAATAGAGCAATATGTTATGTATAACGCTTTTTTTATTCGATGAAAAGTTGGTTTTCGGCTATAATTTCACAGGTGGTAATAATAGTGAATCAATCCATACTTCAATACTAATATTATAAATGCTAAAGTGTGTCTGTCTGCTACACTCTCACAGCCCATCTTTTAACCGATTTTGACGGGTACAGAAATAGGTCGGATCCCGCGAAATGAAATAGTTCCCGCGTGAATCAAAAATCTTAACCCACGGCAAGCATCATGCAGTCTATAACAATAGAAGCAGGCTAGCATATGAGAGGTTTGTTATATGAATTAACTAGCTGATGCCCGCGACTGCGTCCGCGTGGATTCAGGTTTTATGGTTCCCGCGTATAAGCGACAATCCAGAATTAGGTATTAATGAAACATTACATATTTTGTCCTCTCATTTGAAACTTGCACTAGTACATGGTTATACGTGTAAAGGTTCCACGAGAGATTTAATGTAATTAGATAAAACTTAGATACCTAAAAACAATATTCATTTGATCCAGCCACGACTAAGCTCTAAACCAAATTGTGATCTAAACACAAAACTACTACCGTCATAACACTCGTATTTTAAGTGCGGAAAAGCCCAGTGAAAGAAGAAGAACACTCGTATTTATACTACTAATTTCAATATGGCGTCCGTACTCGCCGATCAAATCGAATGACATAAATCGAGTCAAATTTACAGATATTAAACTTCTGTTTCATGAGATATAATAGCAAACAATAATAATGCTAACACGCGGGAACTCCTTAATTTTTCGGGATAAAAATTTCATGCAGATCCGTTCAGCCGTTCTGGTGTAATTGAGTAACAAACATCCATCCAAACTTTCGCATTTATAATATCAAGTATAGTTTTCTGTGACCTACACTATCTTAATTCGTAACCTTTCATTCAATCTAACTTTGGAAGTAAGACAACTCACGTAATTTGATGTTATTTCCTCATTAGCGTAAGTCCGAAAGTTTAGGGTTGGATTAAAAACTCCCTTGGGGTTCTGCGTCCGCACAATTACCTGAGTAGGATATAGAGCGGGTTCGTATTGCTAATCGAGAATTTAGTTAAACCTATCTTTTTTGATTAAAATGAATAAACTAATCAGAAACTGTTCAGATTTTGTAACTTTCTATACCATACCATTTTTTTAACCACTGTAAGTTAGGCCTTGACTGCGATCTCACCTGATGGTAAGTGATGATGCGATGAAGTCTAAGATGGTAGCGGTCTAACCTGTTAGGGGCATAGTAGTTATATTAAACCCATACCCTTATTCGGATTCTACACGGCATCGTACCGGAACGCTAAATAGCTTGGCAGCACGTCTTTGCCGGTAGGGAGGTAACTAGCCACGGCCGAAGGCTCCCACTAGTCCAGACCAGGGAAAATTCAGAAATTATAAATTCCCAATTGACCCTGACGAGGATCGAACCTAGGACCTCCGCACGTTAAGATAACAGCACTCAAAACTGCGCCACGGAGGTCGTCGCATGACGTATGACTAAAATATAATACTTTTAGTGTCATATCCAGATGCTATTAGGATGAATTTTAGCATTCTATCTTTTTGTCATATAGGGCAATCCTATAAGCCTTAAGCCTTAAGCCTTATTAGGCTATTAGGATAAGAGGAAAAGAGATAAACCTATTTAATAAACATAATAACATATTATGGATGGATAGTACCATTCATCATTTCACTCACTTTGCAATATAATAAAAAATACAGTAAATTAAATTCTCCTAATTTTACTTTTAGTTTCGTTAAATATCCCAAGACATACCCACTAAAACTTCAAGCATTAAACCAGAGGTTAAAGCACCCACCTAGAGTAGGGCAACTTAGAAACGCTCTTTACCTAAAATGACGTACATTACTCGCACAATACCCTATTAATATCTATCGCCGAATAATACGGTGAAGTTAAAAAGTCATTAGTGAACAAAGAAGCAAAGTTTTAATCGAAGATAGTATTACTCTTACCCACAGGAATATCTCATCTGAGACGACTCAACTCTCTGGAGATTCTAAAACTGTTTCACACACCTCAAATCTTACTTCTACACTTTATCGAAGTCTTTTGTTAACTATTTCAGGAAAAAATCAATACAAATATACGCTGTCACGGCCCATCTGATGAACAGATTTTGGTGAAATTTGGTACAGAAATAGGCTTCATCCCAGGATAGGACACATTTTTTGCTGAAAAATCAGAGAGCGCCCACAAGATTTTTCAAAATCCACACTGAAGTCGCGGGCATCTTTTATTCTAGTCTGAAATAAATCTTCTCTATTTATTATAATGTGGAAACGTTTCAGGATTATTGGAAATTTTCAAAAGCGTATCTTTTATAGGAAATCTTTCCTAAAAATGCGAGTCCTGAAAATAGCATTATTCACGCAGATTATTCATAGACAGTCACTTTTTTCCAAACACTGGCAAGTGGGGAACCAACCTCGTTTGTCAGAGGTCATCCTTATATTATAAATGCGAAAGTGTGTATGTAGGTATATCCTTCAATAACGCCGTAACAGAGCAACAGCCGAACTTGTAGAGTACCTAACAAAGGTTATTTTTTGTCCCGGAAAGTATTCGCGTGGGATTATAAAGCCTTCACACATGCATATTACAGATCTTGGCTGGTATGCATTATGCGTTGTGGCTGTGCTGGTTCCTTTATAGTCTCAAACGCCACTCCACACGGACTAAAACCTAGCTCGTAATTTGTCTCTAGTCACGACCTACTAATATAAAATTGCATTTCTAGTTGATAGCAAAAACAAACCTTTAAAATATAACTCAACCGTAAATGTTACATAATGATTTATCTGTAAGCCATATAAACAGAACTAGGTCGATAAAACTTAAAACTAATAGCAGTAAAGGATGCGTGTAGCTAAAAGCATTCCTTCCCTACATTTTGCAGAGCCTGCGAGCCGCATTAATTTTCTTTAAAGGCTGAGACAAACAGAACGTTTGACTTATGCGCTGCCCGAAGACAGTGCAAGATTTGTCCAACGCAGCTCCCAAGTTGTAACTTGTAATCTACATAATATTATTAACATTGGGATTGTAAATACGTTTAAACTGACAAGCGGCCGATATTTATAGCACTGTAGCCCCCCGATTGTGTAAGGAAATGGTAATTGCATTCGTTTGGCAAATGGATAATTCGACCTGCTTATGGAGGTCATAGATGCCTGCACGTAAAAAAGCATATATGAACTCCTTCAACAGTTCGAGTAATACGTTTTAAGCTGTCAAATGATTACAATTTTCTTAGACAATTGGGCCTCTGATGTCATCATACCGCGCTGCTAAAGGACGTGTTTCATTCATATTCCTTGTATCGTAAGCGCGTAAGTAACATAATATTAAACCAAAATAAAATGTAACATCGGATTTTAACGGAATTTTCGGAAAAGCGTTCACATCAAAAAGCGGCCGTTACATTGGACTCTATTTTTGTTTGTGTTGGATGTCGTCATAGCGCGCTGCTTGATGACGCGTATTTCAAACAATTTCTTGAGTAGTTAGTTAGTAGCTGTACAACGTGCTTTCGCCTCGCTTTATGTGTGTTTAAAGCCTTACGCCGTTCACTGCATACATTGAATCTTGATAAAGACTGTAATGCAACATTTTTATAAGTACACGCTTCCTTATAATGGATTTTTAATGCTCCGTCTTCAATGAAAACCTCCATGATATTATTATAAATCTCAAAAGGCTAGATAAATATTATGCAGTTTATATTTTGTCTTTTTTTATTTTGAATTGTACAGATATTATAAGATTGTATGGAGCCAAAATGATTGAATGATCATATAACAATTCTTTAAAAAAAGTAAAAACCGGCTTCTAAATCCACCGTTAATTAAAAATAATTTTTAATATCTACTCTAGTAGTATTATAAAGTTGAAAATGGCTTTTTACTTTATAGTGATTTTAGAAGTCGGTTTTCACTTTGAATACTCGGATGATCTACAAATTATAAGTTTAATACTAGTTACACATGGATTACAATCATTTTTGTGATAGATTTGACATACATGCGGGATCTTTCGAAATTCAAATCACATTACACCCCATGGGTAATGGATTATAGTACAACATTACAACCCCGCTAAGCCTAAAGAATGTAATGACGTACTTTACCTTTAGATAACAGGTCTTGCAATAAGACATTGACGAGCGAGTGGTGTGAAAATTAAGAGTATTCAACGTAGGGGTAATGCTGTCTTTGTCTTGGGCGCCCCTAAACCCCGCGCTTCGCTCAGGATTCTAGATGCCTTGCTACGCTCGGGAGTTACTCTAAAATTCTTCGTTGCGCTTGGTGTTTATCCCGGCGCCCGTGACTTAAGACATTGCATTACCCCCATGTTTAATAATCTACTATATAGCAAGAAATTTAAATAAGAAGTTAAGTTATATAATAAAAAAATATCATATCCACTACAAGTTAGTCCTTAACTGCGATCTCACCTGATGGTAAGTACTAATGCAGTCTGAGATGGTAGCGTGCTAACCTGTTAGGGGCATGGCAGTTATATTAAAACCCATACCCCTAAATTTCGGCATTGTACCGAAACACTAAATCGCTTCGCGGCACATCTTTACCGGTAGGGTGGTAATTAGCCACGGCCGAAGCCTTCCACTAGGTCAGGCCTATAATTAAGAATGCAATATAACGTAGTAGACAATATACTTATTCAGTGATACGTAACAAATCATAAAGAACCAAGAACTGATCTTAAAAATAAACACAAATACCAATAGTACCTACTTACTCGTAGCATCACTGACGAAGCAGTCCCGGAAACGGCAAGATCTTGTGTGCTTTCTTACTTCTATGTAACACATGAAAGTAATCGATTTTCTTTTCATACGGAAAGAGCAATTTAAAAACTATCCGATCAGCGGCGAATCGCGCAAATAGCACTACGGATACAAATTGGTTTTTCTCGGGAACATTAAGCAAATAACCAGTATTCCGCCCACGTAATCTGCTGCTAAATGATGCGTTAAGATGAGACTTAGATAACACGATGACTTACAATTTTTCCTTCTACTACCTTGGCCTTGATATATTTTGTATGTTATAGTATCTTTTTTTATGGTTCCGTACCCAAAGGTACTTATTACTAAACTTACTACTATTAAAATTCTTGGTACATAAAGTGTTATTTACAAGACTTATTTATTAAATCGTATGTACGTGAGCACATAAATAACTCTTGGCAACTTTATACGGAAACAATAAATTGGCAACAAATAATTCCCACTTACGTACCTGCACGGAACGAGGAAACAGATTTTTCTCGGCAAAGTAGACTGAAGTTATATTAAGCAAATTGCTCATAACAAGCACATTCTAAATTGAGTCTGAAAGGGAAACTCGTTTTGTACAATTATGAGTTCTTCCATAACTCTTTTAATCTGAACTTCGACGATAAAATTTACTAAGTTTGAACTTTGAACACAACATTTCAGTAAGCGCCGTCGATCAAGGTTTAGTTTTTAAGTCCGTAGAATCCTAAATTAATGTTTTCAATTCTCATTTCAGTAATCATATTATTACTAAAGATTGTCTCACTTAATTAATTTTTCAGTATTCTGAAATGAGACTAGACAGTACGACTTAATAGATCCGCATGCATAGCACAAGTACACTGTCTTGTTAACACGCCATTTATATCATTAATATAAACCTTACAAATACGTTCGGTAGGTACTTACCCGATTACGCTGAATTATAAATGAAGTGTCACCCAAACGCTCACAAAAAGTCTGAAGGGCGGAAACCCCTGAATGAAGGGACGGTTGCGTCAGTTTTGAGCTCGCAGAAAATAGGACTCGCTTTAAGGATTAATCGAGATAATTCCTCGGTTACGCCAATTTAGACACCAATGCCTTTTGAAAATCATATAAATTATCTTTTAACTTATATCTAAATCATAATTTATCTTTGTGAACAATTCTCAAAGTATCGCCCATATGCAAAGGATAGTAAAACGTGTACTGCAAATAACAAGATGATTTCGATTCAGATCCAGCTAACGAAGCAGCCGTAATAAAAATAAAAGAGTTGAACTGCAAAAGCTGTCTGAACTACGCAACCAGCCTTTGATTCATTACAGTTTTCGATTAGCCCCGAGCTCGATGTTTTTGTAAAATGTTTGCTATTCCATACCTAAACATGGAGTTTCAATATTTCATTTTAGATCGTTTAAATTAAAATTGACGACCTTTATGACGTAGTAAAATGAAAGTCTATTTTTGTTAGCAAACAGATATTATAACCGTTTACGCGTTTTATCTAATTTAGGCGTAGACGCCAGCACAGCATGATTTAATTTTGCTGAAGTTAAGCAATAAATTGTAAAAATCAGCATCGTCATATTCTTCGAATCAAAGTTTGGCGGTCATCACGCGAATAGGTATTTAAAGACGCAACTTTAAAATTTTAACTAATTAAATAAGTCGTTGAACTAAGCCCTGTCCACCTATATCGTCGCCAATTGTGTTTTTGGCGACTTGGAGGTCTCTCACCTGTATTTCTTCCTTTCAACACTATAGTCTTGGGAAGTTGGGAATGAGTATTGGGCCCCTGTAGGTGTCCAACGCCGAAAGGCGTTGTTTAATGCCAAGTTCTTAGAGTACAGATATAACGATGGTGATAGTCATGGTAACTGAAGTTATTAAGTAGAAACCCATTCTTCTCTCGCAGGCCTGGTTTTATCGTTCTTCGAATGATAATGCCAGCGATACGGACGTAAGCAATTCGCTTTTTATTTCTTACCAACAAACCGATCTTCCCGATTCCTCAACCGAGAATTTCTAAATAGAAACGAGTGCACAAGCAGTTGACAACTCAGTCAGGCCCTTTTCCAATTTGTGTTCGAATAAATGGAAACTCTCGAATCACATAAATGAATACGGTGGAACAAATTGATTTCTCACTCAAACAGAACCGCTTGTGGGACGTGCTCTGTTTGATATGTTATTTTTCTTTCTTGATGAATAGAAAATATTAACCTTGGTATATGAAAGAATTGATGAATACCAAAAGAAATGGTCGATAGGTATAATTTTGATCTGTTGTCACACAGTAAGTAGTTACTGATTATTTGGGAATTAAGGTTATTTATTATTAAAAAAACCAATGATTGTTGTAATGTGATAATTTTCAAGATTGTCCGACTGCGAAATGGGCCGCATTCGGTTTTCCATTAAAAAAAAAAACACAACATTGAATATATAAGTTCCTATAAGAGTACCCAAGTTAATTGAAAGAAAGTACCGCTCGTCAAGGACTTCGTGTCGAGTAAGAGAGCAAATAAGCTTGATACCGCTTAGTGTACCACGTACCGAGCGTTCAAACAGTGAGATTAGAGGAACGTTTGTGAGAAAGGAACAGTTCGTACATTCGCAGCGTAGCGCTCGTATGAGCATTTCTAAGGATATTTACTGTGTTGAAGTAAATATAATTTACTTTACGTCTATCCATCCAATAAGATCGGTTAAACCTTTACACGAAGAGCTCTTAATATATTACTGGAGAAGGAAATTTCAAATACATTGCTATTGGCAAACAAAGTATCTCTGCCTTAAAATTGCCAAGAAGACTAAGAATACAAGTAGTAAAGTCTGACAATATTTTTCAAGTGATTTCTGACTTACCTTTACTTTCATAAGCAATTAAATAAATAATTAGAAAAAAAACTTTGTTTTTTTTTTGTTTAAAAACAAAAAAAATAAATAGGTTAATCACTTTTAAAAAATAAATTAATTTAAAGAGTTATGGTATTTAATTATCTAGCTTTTCTCTTTTTTATTTCCAACCGCTCCAATAAATTAAACATTGAGTTAAGTCATTTTAATTAAAGTCTTTTTATGTAGGTTCAATCAGGTTTAAATTCGCTTCACGTTTTTAATTAAAACTTCCTAGTTCTTCTAAGATTTATTGCAAATGTCGGCGTCTAGATTATTTTCTTTTATAGTTCATGAGACTGATTTTTTAGGGTCAGTTGCATCCATCACATAAAGTTACCGCAAACGTTAAACTTGCCCATCAAAAAACTAGCAAAGTTAATAGCATAAGCATGGTACAAGTTTGTATTCTTACATCAAAGTAAGGTGATAAGTCAAAGAATAATAGCGACTCTCCTACCATGCTTGAACTATAAAAAACGATGAATCCATACTTCCATACTAATATTATAAATGAGGAAGTGTGTCTGTCTGTCTATCTGCTACGCTTTCCTGGCCCAACCGATTTTTCTGAAATTTAGTATAGAGGTAGGCTATATCCCGGGGAAGGATATAGGCTACTTTTTATCCTGGAAAATTAAAGAGTTCCCGCAGGAATCAAAACCTTAATCCACGCGGACAAAGTCGCTTGCATCATCTAGTATAAAATAATGTCTTTTAATTTGCCTATTTAAAGGAGGATGGCGAAAATGCATGTATTTTGGGACCCACTGAAAAGGGTAGCGTTCATCATGGAAACTTATTAATAATAATGTAGAACGTAACAAAACTAAGAAAAAAGCAAACAGTAAGTAAGTCTAAAAATGTGGGAGAAAAAAGATACACCTAAAAGTAGAATATAACCTAAAAATTATTAATCAAAAACTATTGGGCTATTGTTCAATCAATAATTTGTATCAGTATTAGTATGAATGAGTAGGTAGGTACTTATGCCTAGTTATAATTAGGTAGGTACTTACGTCTGCGAGAATTCCGCAATAATTCTACTCACACCATAGTTCTAAATAACTCTTTATCTGCTTAGATCTTTCTTATCTTTTAACAAATTGAGTAACAATAATATCAAAATAGATCTCTTTGCACCACTGGTACCTCTATGCGGATTCTGGCCAGTGAATTCTTCGACACCTATGGCCCAACTTGACGTGATTCGCTGACCAATAATTCAGATTGTTTTCCCATTCTATAGCCTCATCTTCCTTACATTAAGCGTTTTATTCCTCTATATACTTTGATTTACACTTGCATTAAGTACTTATTTACTTTTCCTATGAGAGCTTTTTTCTTTCTCCTATAACCAAATCCATGATGGAGTATCAACGTCAAACAAATGCAACGGTCAACACAAATGCAAGTGTCTTCAGATCCTAGATAATCTAGGTTACGAGGCCAGAGTGTAGAATGCCTGACATAAATGAAATGTACCTAAAACCTTATGCGACTAAATGTATCATAATGAAATTGACCATAGAGATCATATTAAATTTATTTATTTACACTATAAACACTATTATATTTACAATATCGATTTCGTCTGTTGAAATGGATTAAAAATTAATTCTCTGGGTAGTAATAAATAATTAAAATCTTTGACGATACCTACCAAATAAAATCAACTATAAACATTCCGGCAATGCCTATCGGTAACAGCTATTATGTAACTGACGATAAAAAGCTAATAAAAGAAAAAAGATAATACACATAAAATGTAATATGTATATCTAATGTGTTTTAAGTGTGTAGTATTAAGAATACTGTATAATATTTATACATGTATAATAATAGCAATTTATCAAGTGATCGCACAGGATTAAATATAAAAGTCAGCGATTTATTAAAAGCTTTATGAAGTAAACAGAATGCTCTTGGAGAGCAAAAGAGATTTTGATTAGTCGCAATATTATAAGTGGTATGGTATTCTTAAAAAAAATGCGAGAAATATTTCATATTTTATCAGAAAATACAAGAATAAGGTCGAAGATAATAATATTAACCTACCAATCATATTCTTATAAAGCCTGTGATATTATTATCCTAGCCAAAGCAATAATATTTAGATACGTCCGATCCCAACATAGAACGTAGCGATCATTGATTTCAAATAATACTGTCCTAAACAAAGAAAATAAAATATCCTAGTTCTGTAATATCCGGCTGTACGAATGATATTTTTTCACGTCAGATATCGTTTGTTGCTACCGTGATTCTTCAATCGAAATATTCAAGGATCTCCCACCTATTATCCCTTCTTTTCTTATTCTTTGAAAATTACAACTCCAAACAGAATGTTAACCGTTTTCTGTGCTTCCAGGTTAATATTATTCAGTCCCTTCTCCTTTTAGAGATTGCATTAATACAATTGGTATTCCATTACTTTATTAGGTACGTATTTTAGTCAGCTTCGATATAACTTGGTATGACAAGTGACAACTGTACTATGGCTGATGTAATTGGAAATAATGATGTCTATTATTTATCACTAAATAAAGGAGGTGTCTACAGTTGTTCAAGTTTAAAATTTTATACGTAAGAAGAGAATTTGAAGAAAGACAAACGATGAAGATCAACTGATCCACACTTATTGAAATGTTACGTTCAAAGTCGGCAGTAAATTTAATTGCCGAAGTTCAGATTGAAAAAGTTATAGCGTTTGTATAATTCTACAAACGGGGTATTTCAGCAGGGAGCAGATTAGTAGATACGTTTGTTCTTCTTCTGTTTTGGTACCGACCTTCACAGTTCATTAAAAGCTGTTGGTGCGCTCGATTCTACCAAGGAACAAGGTTTAAACAGTAAGTTTTTCATTCAAAAATTTTTTTTATAAAATTCTGCCTACTTCGGGCTAACTAAGCCCTTGACTGCGATCTCACCTGATGTTAAGTTATGGTGCAGTTTAAGATGATAGCAGGGTATGGCAGTTATATTAAACCTATACTCCAATCGGTTTCTTCACGGCATCGTACTGCAACGAAGAGTGATCGAGCAAAAAGTCACATTTCCATCTTTGACGTGGTTTTAAATTTTTCTTACTTGCAACATTGCATCTCCAAATAAACTTGCTTTTTGCATAAGTGCCCAGTGCGTACAAAAAGTGACAATCCCAATATTTCATTTTGAAGCTTTTAAAGTTTTTTTTTTAAAAACTGCAAAATGAAAAATGATTTCCCTTATGTTTTCTAACTTAATTGGAAATGTAAAGTTTGTTCGCCCACTCCTCAAATCGCTTGGCAGCACGTCTTATCGGTAGGGTGGTAACAAGCCACGGCCGAAGCCTCCCACCAAACCAGACCAGAGAAAAATCTGAAATTAGAAATTAACAAATTGAGTCTGCCGGGGATCGAACACGCTTTTAGGCTAACAATTAACCAATGTGGCAGAGAGGTCATCATTCTCCTTTATGTAAGTTCATGTACTTACAATAACATACTACGAATAATACAACTTCATAAGTTATGTTAATTCTATTCATGAATTCCACTAAAACAACATTTATAAAACCCAGTTTTCAATATTTACTTACGATTTTATTTAAAAAAAACAGTTTGAACCATTATAAGCATGTTGGGGTAATCTTCCGTAAATTCGTATAAATCTTTTCGGCACCGCCATAATATCGAGGCTGAAAATTCAATTAAGCATTTGTCGAACGGTTGAGTAACCGAGATACGGTTCGTGCGTGATCCGCTCCAGGCGGCACGTACAAAGACGGTTAAGATTATATCCCATGTCGAATTTTAGCGGCGATACCAAAGATATTTTAAGAGCCCCACCACACAAGGGGAATATATCGTTGCAATCCGTTGTCCGACGTTAAAGCTGTTTTACACAAGGACAGTGCAGGACAGAGAGACAGAATAGTCAGAAGAACAGTACTGCTACTATTTGACGTATTTCTGTTTCAGGTGTACAAGTTGACACAGCTTCTGCTTGGGGTCTACCCTCTAGTCTGCACTGCAGAGGTTATCATATGGGAGGATGTACATACACGATGCCTGGCGCCGTCAGCATCGCGACTATATGCGGCATATTTTGACTAAGTATAATATTATAGCTACAATAAATCGACGTAGGGCCTAGTTTAAGGGCTTTATACAATTAAATCAGAATTCTACGTACTCAAGTTGGTCATATATTTGTCCACGGGATTTTTTTAAAGCCAGGTGGCCCTGTTTCTTAAGCTAAAGATTTCATGGATTCCAGTGATTTGGTATTGCGACTTCAAACACGTCATCTGAAAGCACTGCAGGGCGACCGCGTATCTTCTGCATCAATCATTGTTACAGTATTAATTGTAGTGATTGGCTGAATTTATGGTATTCTTGCTGCGTCAATGGATTTTGTCCAATTTTGTGGAAAAGTTTTATTCAATCAGAGGTGATTGCGATCGTTACACTGTAGCTGTCAGAGATACGCGGTCGCCCTCCCGATAGTGCCTCAGATGACAGAATAATCGGAATCTCTGGCAATCGTTTCGCTCTTCCACAGAAATATAATAATAATAATGATAATAATAAAGCCTTTATTACTGAAAAAATAATACAATACTTATAAACTATTTTACATACAAAAACTTATTAAAATTGTTAAATAACTTATCCTACTTATTTTATTTATCTCTCTATTTATTAATTTTACATTATATTTACAATTTTTCCCTCATTTTCAGTACGCCCTTTGGACGAAGGCCTCCTCCAGTCGTTTCCATATTTCTCTATCCTGTGTCAGCCGTTGCCATGTTGCTCCCATTATTTTAACAAAATCGTCACTCCACCTAGTTCTTTGCCTGCCTCTTGATCTTTTACCATCTCTCGGGTACCACTCTGTGACTCTTTTAGCCCATCTATCTTGGTTTTGTCTGCCAACATGTCCAGCCCACTTCCATTTAAGTTTCCTTATTTTTCCTTTCACATCTACTATGTTAGTTTCTTTTCTTAATGAATCATTTGCTATTATATCTATTCGTCTAACATGTAACATGCTGCGTTCCATTGCACGCTGGCAAATTGCTAGTTTATTCTCTAATTTTTGTGTTAGGGCCCAGGTTTGAGCACAATATGTTAAGATAGGGAGTATGCAGCTATCGAATACCTTTTGTTTGCATTTTATTGGCATTTCTTTTGACTTCATTACTTCTTTTAGCATCCAATATCTGTTCCATGCCTTTGTAGTTCGACGTTCTATCTTCTTTGTAATCGAATCTCTCATCGATACGATTTCACCTAGGTATATTCATCGACATATTCTATTTCCCTATTGTTTGCTTTAATGGGTTCCTGTTTTCCGTTCGTCATTGCCTTTGTTTTTTCTATATTCATCTCAAGGCCAACTTTCTTACTCTCCTCCAACAGTTCGTTTAGCATTTTTTCTAATGTGATAGGGTTTTCAGATAATAATTCTAGGTCATCCGCGAATCTCAAGTTATTTAGGTATTTGCCATCTATTTTAATTCCTTGATCATTCCAGTTTAATTTTCGGAACACGCTCTCCAGTACAGCGTTGAGTATTTTTGGCGACAAGGGATCTCCCTGTTTTACTCCTTTCGATAAATTGAACCGCTTCCCTTCGCTCTCTAGTTTAATTTTTGCTGTACTATTTGCATATATTTTTTTTAGTATATTGATATATTTCATAGATACGCCTTGCGCAACTAGCGCCTTCCATATTTCATTATGTTCTAAACTATCAAAAGCTTTTGAATAGTCAATAAATATGATGTAAATGTTCTTATTATATTCGTTATATTTCTCGATTATTTGGTTGAGTGTATGTATCTGATCAATGGTTGAAAAACCGGCTCGAAAACCTGCTTGCTCTGAAGGTTGATGTTCATATAAGGTTTTTTCTATTCTTTTAAGAATTATTTTTGAAAATATTTTATATGTTTGAAGTTAAGCTAATAGGACGATAGTTATTTATGTCACTAGGATCACCTTTTTTATGTAGGAGTTTAATTATTGATCGAGTCCATTGCGTGGGTATCTTTTCACTTTGTAAAATCGCGTTAAAAATTTTACACAGGATATCACTAATAACAGGTTCAGCTGATTTTAGAAATTCGTTTGAGAAGCCATCCTCGCCTGGAGATTTGTTACGTTTCTGTGTTGACAAGGCATATTCTACTTCTCGAGGCAAAATGTTTGGTATCGTTTCCTCCTCTCTATTTATGTTTATGTCTTCAGTCGGATCTTTGCTACAGTTATATAAATTTTCGTAAAAAGTTGTGGCTATTAATATTATCTTTTCTCTATTACCGACTTGTTTCTTTTCTTTATTTTGAATTTTGGGTATCCATTGAATTTTTCTGTCCAATTCTCTGTACGCTTTTTTAACAGCACCTGTGGATTGTATATATTTTTGAATAAGAATTGATCTTTTTTCTCGTTTCTTTTGCCTGGATAGCCTATTGATTTTCTTACTAAATTCACTTATTTCTTTTCTGTTTTTCTTTCTGTCCTGTATTAAATTTTTCCTTCTTTCCATGAGGTTACTAATACTTTTTGGTATTACTTTTCCATTAGTTGATTTTTGGGTAACACATTTTTGTATGAATTTAAGTTTTTCCTCAAAATTATTATAGGTTTCTTGTATGTCTATTTTACCAGCTGTTATTAATATATCTAAATTACTTTCCTTTTTATTCCATTTTTGTAGTTCTTGGTTAATTCGTATACTTTCTTGTTTTCCATACGTTGCGGTGCTGTTTAAATAGTTCCGTCTAGTTTTTCTTTGATGCTTAAAACTTATTTCGGCCCTTATCAATCTATGATCTGAATTAAAGTTAAAGCTGTTGACTATTTTGAAGTTTTTAATTAGTTGTTTATTATTGTTCAAGAAATAGTTTATCTCGTTCGTTGTTTTGCCATCCGGCGAAATCCAAGTCCATTTCCGTTGCGTTTTTCTATTGTAAAATGAGTTTATTATGGACAAATTATTACTTCGTGCTAGCTGAATTACTCTTTCACCGTTGTCATTGCAAACACCATAACTATATGGGCCTAATATCCTTTCATCCTTTTGCAGAGCTACTCCAATTTTTGCGTTAAAATCCCCCATTACGAAGATGTTTTTCTCTGATAAGTTATCTATCGTCTCTTGTAGCATTGTGTAAAAATTGTCTTTTTTATATTTCTCTGTATCCTCAGTGGGTGCATGTACTTGGATTATTGTAGATGTTCCCAATGTTGGAAGGTCTACTTTTAATGCAGCTATGCGTTCTGATACTCCTACAAATTCTTTAATGTTTTTCTTGAGATATTTTTTAATCAAGAAACCTATTCCATATTGTCCCTTAGTTTCACCTATATGATAAAATATATATCCATCTTTTTCTTCAATACTTTCTCCCATTATGCGATCTTCACATATACCTAGGACCATACCATTTTATTTTTTGTAGAGCTTGTTCTAGTTCCATTAATCGTTCATCATTTCCTAATGTCCTTACGTTCATACTCAAGATATGGAACTCCCGATCCTTTTTTGATACTTTTTGTTCCTTATTATTATTTTTAATTGTATTTTGCACTCGAACGACTGGTGGGTGGTGGTCTAGCGCTCCCGCGGTGACCAACCGTATTGGGAGGCTGTTTTTGAAGATGTTTTCTTTATCCTTGTTTGATTTATTTTGTGTTGAGTCGGTAGAAGAGCTATTTATATGCTGGAGGGGCCTTGTTGATTGCTATTCGTCAGATTTCTCGTGGAATGTGGCAGGATTAGATGTTTTTTGCACTACATTATCACTACGTTTTTGTAAAAAGCTATTCATCGAACTTTGACCGTTACTCGGGGTATATGTTTTATGCTTATTCTTCTTTGCCGTATGGTAATGAGCTGAATGTTGACTTCGCTGTATATTTGTGTTGCTAAACTGATTTGAAGGGGTAGATTCCAACTCTCTTTTCCGAGAGATTTGGGTGTCTGTACTTTCCGTTCGAGTTTTATTAGGTTCGTGTACTATTAACCTATCTTGACGTAGATATGCGATCTTTCCTTCATTTCGTGCTTGTAGTAATTGGTCTTGAAGCTGTTTTCTTTTTTCCAGTACTTGTTGTGGGTAGTCTTCCTTCAGGTAAATAGATTTATTTTTAAGTAGTTGTTTATTTTTAAGAATAGCTACCTTCTTCCCATACGTAGTAAGAGTCACCACAATAGGTCTTATTTTATTCTGTTTTTCTCCCCATTCGTTTTGTTATTTTTATTTCATTTCTATTGCAATCCACTTTCATTTCCATTTTTACTATGTTAATTATTTTACTTTCTAGTTCTTCATAAGAGTTTTCCCCTTCTTCAACCCCAAAAAATATATTTCTACATCTAATCTGTTTTTCTATTGTAAGAATCCGTTCGTTTTGCTCGCTATTGTTTTTCTTTATTATTTCTATCTGCGACTGAATATCTTCGAATTTTTTATCTATGTTTTCATTTATATTTTTTGTGATTCGCTCTTCCACAATTCTGAGTAAATTTTCCGAATCTTTTTTGATATCACACCTGAGTTCGCGTAACAGTTGTTCCAAGTTCGACATTTCCACAGAAATATACAGTAACTTAAATTCATCCAATAAAAATCCAGTTTGCAGTTAACTATAAAATTCACTCGTCTGAGCTACATTTGTAACGAAATAAACACATTTTTTAAACCCCCGTACTAGAAGCTAATCGAAAACTGCAATAAATCAAAGGCCAGTTGCATAGTTCAGACACCTCGTACTACTCTTTTATTTTGATTCCCAACTGCTTCGTCAGCTGGATCCAAATCGATATAAAATGAGTTTTATGAATCCTGTGTAATATCACAGAATAGTACAATGTAATATGTAGGTACTCAGTTCAGCATAAAGATGCAACTTCTGAATAAATCGATGTAGGTTGTATACTCATCGATTTGGAAGAAAGGTTCATTAAAAATGTAAGTAGGTTAGATTAGGAAATAATATTATAACAATATAAGCGGACACAAGATATAAAATTAATGAGGATGCTTGGAGAATAAGAATATTCCACATAGATTCTCTTCATTTCCATATTCTATTTCATTCGTTTCTATTCATATTCTACGAGAGAAATTATCTTAAAATGAAGCAATTCATATTATATTGAAAATCACTTTATCTCGTTTAAAGTAGGTACATAATTCCTTATTTTGAAATATACTAGAAATTATAATCGAAACTCCTTAAAACAATATAGATACTTTGGTAATATATCAGAAACAAAAGCAATACATTTTGAAATATTCGGAAACACGAAGCATTGCCATTTACATCTTCGTTTGCGAATTACCCGAACCGATATCGGGTACCTATTGTGGATCTACAGATCCATGCTTATGTATAGAAAATTCTAAGTGTTAGACGAGTCATCATCGACAACGGTCGTTTAGTGGTTACACGTTCACAACTGGACATAGAATATCTTGTAGGGATACGCCGCGGTCTTGCACTGCCTGGATCCAGCCACTCGCTTTAGTCGTTCGTCCACCTGATTAAAAGCCTGTGCAAAACTGCGCTTCCCAGACCTCAACATCTATCGATTCTTCAAATATTCTGACAAAAATGCAAAATATCACTACATAAAAATATGTATTTGAGATAGTGCAATCGATCAGTCAAGGTACAGACCTCAGCGTATCTTTTTGCCTAACAAAATAAATAATATTACAGAACCGCATCGCACCTAGGTATAACGCACATGATAGGTAGACTACGACGAGTAGAGTATTATACGGAGTCTGATTATATATCGGATTACCGCGATTTTTATACAACGCTGAGGACGTAAACACTAGTGACCTCACAGAACAAAAATTTGCGCCTAAGAGGGGAAACACGTTTTGTCTTGTCGTGCTAGTCTGAGCAGCTCCATATAAAATTGAGTTATGCGAACTTTTAGTCCTTAGTGTGTTTTTGCTCTGAAGATAAAATACACCTTTAAAAGTAAATAAATACACAATATTAAAGTGTTAATTCCCAGCTCGAACCTATTTCTCCCAGTTAAAAACTGACGCACCCCAAGTCTTATTCAAAGGCAGGCTTGTTTTCGCACTTTTTATAAGCGTTCGTGTGACACCTCATTTATAATTCTGCTTAATACACTCGAGTTCGTACCGAATGAATTTGTAATGCTAAGATTAATGATACACTCTGCCTTGCAAAGACAATAAGAAGTTCTTTTAACTTCGTTTATTGGTTCCGTGTTCTTTTGTGGCAAAGTTTAAAAAATTTCGATTAGCAAGGAAGAACTTTAATCGGCACGGAAGCCGCTTACTCTATGTAGTAGAGAGTGTGTCGTTTTTTCCGTCTGTAGTGACGTTTCTTTTTGTTGACAGCAAGTTAGTAGAACAGGGGCTAATTATTTCAATTTCTTTATCGAAATAACAGAATATTTTTTAACCTCACACCCTGGATGAATACTTGACTTGTTATACTTAGCAACACTATAGAGAAGAGCTGTGACATACTTTAATTTACTCAGCTACCAACATCTTCGAGGTTACTTGTAAAGTCAAATATTTTGCCAAGCTCGACGTTTTCTGCAGATATGTCATAGCTACAAGGCTATACTTATTGGGCTTACTGAACTGAAATAACCTTTTCAATTTTTAATAATACAAATATAAGTTTTATCTCTTTAACCAAGAAAGGCTTTCACTAGACAACAAGCATACCTCAAAGAAGCAATGATGATTGACATCTAGTTCAGAGCACGCTTATTTCAGAGACGCTTATTCACCTTTACCTTGAAGGTACTCATTCTAAACTTAGCAGGCTGACACGGACGCCGGAAGGACGTTTTATGCTGAATACTCGAAGGTTCTACATGTTCGCGGTTCGTAGGTTCGTAACGTTGAGCGAAGAATTATCGTGAGAACATAGCCTGGGGGTTAATAAGAAGCCAACCAAACCATAATTAGAATGGCAAAGTTTAAGGTTTAAAGTTGCATCGTTTCCGACAGTTCTTGCAGAAGGAAAAGATTCTTTGGGGTACGAATCAATTTTTATGTTGAAACCGTAACAATTTCAGAGCCTTCTTTTCAATAAAATCAGTCGAAAATGGATTCGAAACTTTGTATAAAATTTCCATCTTTCGAGTTACGAAAGTTATTAGGTTGAATGGGAAATTTTTATCCTGAGACAAACAAAAGAGCAACAACTGATACCGCAACGCTTATTGATGGTAAGTTAAAATAAATTTATTTGTCTGAGTTCAGATTGAAAAAGTTATGGCGGTCTCATAATTCCACAAAACAAGCTTCCGTGCCCGAAGCGTAATTGTTAGATATGTTTGTGCAATTTGCTTAATGTAGCTTTATACTGCTTTTATAGGCTAAATTTTCTCCTCCCCTATATAAATAGCTGGAAAATATTTATTGTTTTACTAACTTTTGATCGTATAACTTACCTTTTCGGATTTTATTACGGAAATGAGTGGTACATGCAAATATTTTTTTATTGTGATGTTAATAATATGTTTAGTAACCATTCTTCTGGTGTTTTCGCAATCGATTTTGATTCTTAATTGGATCCTTCTAGTAATAAACTGCTGATTTTCCTGCAAAGCTGTAATTAACTGTTTACTGTAACTGTGAATACCGATATTATAACTCATGGCTACATTGCTCATAACATGTTCCCATCTTTATTTCAGGGGGTTTTTATTAGGCTATCCACACATTTTGCCCCTGACAGCAGTATAAGCACAATCAAGCCCGGACTCCACCAGAGCGAAGATGTGCTGAGATGTCTGAAGTAGAGACGGGAAGAGATGTTTTTCAGCTAGGGTGTATCCACCGAAGCTGTGCTGAGTGCGGCTGTGCGTACTGGCTAGACTGGAGCGGAGATGTGTCAGAGAGCGGAGATGTATGCTGGGTAGGGCGGAACTGAACTGCGTGCGGCGAGCGTTGAATGTTAAGATGAACGCACAGTTTTTTATCCTACGACAAGTTAGCCCTTGACTGCAATCTCACCTGATGTTAAGTGATAATGCAGTCTAAGATAGTAGCGGGCTAACTTGTTAAGGGTACGGCATCGAACCGGAACGCTAAATCGCTTGGCGGCACGTCTTTGCCTATAAGGTGGTAACTAGCCACAGGCGCAACCACAGCGACACTCCCACCAGGCCAGACCAGGGAAAATTCAGAAATTATAAATTCCCAAATCGATCTCGGGTCTACCCGGGACCTGCGCACGTTAAGACAACAGCGCTCAGGGAGGTCGTAAAAGTTTAGCACGATCTGACACGAAACGCAGAAGAATCAGCCATTTCGCTATTACAGAAACTGTATCTTCTTTTACTTGAAGAACTAGAGACTGAGGAAGCCGAATCGATGGCTCTATTACACCACCTAAACAAAAGAACTAGCGACGCCGCTCACTGCACGCCGCTCACATCTCTTCTCGTCTCCGCTGCGCGCCGTCGTCAGCTTGCGAGCCACAGCTCACATCTCCGCATCGGTTGCGCCATACAAATATGATATATCTCCGCTCAGCAATACCCACTGAAGCAGAGCGGAGACGAGATGTGGGATAACGAAATTCTATTTTTTGTTTCAATCACATCTCCTCTCCTCTCGTCTCGTCTCCGCTCTGGTGGAGTCCGGGCCTCAGTACGCCACGTCAAAACAAACGAGAAATAATATTACTCTGTCACATGACATGAAAACCAAGAGACTAAGAGATAGCTGCACTTTTGGTAACTATCACCAGAAAAGCTGGTTCAGTATAAGGTGGGTGTAGGGCTCTCCACATCAGTGGACGATAGTGAAAGTCTGCCCGCATGCGGATGGGCCTTTCACTAGATATGACCGCTTAAAGACGGTTTATGGTTATCTTTATTGATACACACATACTGTAAAAAATATTAGCAATTATTATGTCGTCACGTTGATTGCTGTTAAATAAATTCTTACGCCTTCATAATTTTTAATAGCAATTAACGTGACGACATAATAATTGCTAATATTTTTTTAGTGTTTTCATAGGCACTGCGCATACTTTAATACTGTACAAGAATTAGCCTTGCTAATTATGGTTCATTTTTGGTAACCATAAACCATCTTTGAGCAGCCATATCTAGCGAAAGGCCCATCCGTATGCGGGCAGACTTTCACTTTTGTCATCAGTGGAGAACCCTACACCCACCTAATACTGAATCAGCCTTTCTGGCGATAGTTACCAAAAATGAAGCTATCTCCTATAATATAACGACAAAGCTTTGTCAAGGGGCGCAGTATTTTTTCCGTTGCCGTAATGGTACCCCTGCACCTGTTCCGTTATGTATTCAAAACTACACTGTCATTTTATCAGCTAATTCCAACTAAAACCTTGTTAGTTATATAGCCACAACAAATCTGTAGCTATTCCACGGTTATTTATAAAGCGTATATGCTGTGCAGTACCCGCAGTCCAGCTGCGGCAAATTTTAATCCGTTTTATGGCACGCGCGTAGTTGTTTCGCAGCGAATGTGGGGGGAATCAGCTCAGTTTAATGAGTACATAATAACGTTACACCCCTATTTGCGAACATGTATGGTCTGCCCTATTTGTGAACAAACTTTTGACTTTGGGTTTGAACTTGCCAGTCGCTAATGGCGGATACGTGTTAATGTAGTTTTACAAAATATTACAATGTATCTTCTAAAGTAACGTTTTTATACGTGTTTTATATGTAAAGAAGTGTGCACTCAGTTGTAAGTTGTAGATAGATGCTTGAATAGACAGACAACCACAAAAAATATTGACAAGCTACGACTAAGTTTGATGGTCTACAAACGATAAATAGGCAGACATTCAAATTTTATTTAAAGTGCGTTTAGTTTCTGGTTTGTAGCTACTTAATTGACGATAAAACCATAAAGAATATGACTAAATTGAGCGATACTTGTATTAGAAGTTCAAAAGGGAAGGGCCCCGCTGCTACACCTAAAATATGAGCCATCCTTATGTTGTGTGAAAGTGTGTTTGTTTGACCTTCACACCGGAGGATAGATACGTTTTTTTGAACGGGGAGCTATATCAAGACCTGGAGAGTGACATAGGCTTCTTTATATCGAGGAAAAGGGTTCTCTCAACATGTTAAAACCCGAATTCCTCAATAAAGTCAATAAGACTCAAAATAGTCATCAACGACATTAATTTCATTTCATACGATTTCGTATTTAATAAAACCAAGACAGTGTAAACAAAATGCAGTTTAACACTTAAATCCTTTTAAGTGTAAAGTTCAATTCGTTTGTGAAAATAATAAAATGTTAATTTCAATGTGGCTTAATTGAAATCGCTTTGCATTCGTCAATAAAGATACCAATCGACAATCTCGTTACATTTTAATCACTTAGCACCTATAAATAGATTAAAACGTGTATGAATAATTTTAAATCAAAAGCCTGAACCAATTTTGATTACTTAATTAAAACTCGTACGACGTGCGACGTGTTTATTTATCTATTTTAAGGTTGACTAAGTTGAACCTGCCTCACTCCATTTTATTTTACTTTGTTTATATTAAAAATTTAACTGAACTGGGACTAATTTCAATAATAATTAACTGTAGGCTAAGTTTTTACATTACAAACTCGAATATTCAAATTGAGCGTCCTTACGAGTCTGTGGGCACCGTAGGCTTAATAGTATCTATATAAATTAGTTTCAAAATATATTAAGAGAGGATGACAACAACAAAATAAACAATTAAAAAAAAACACCAGGCTAAGTTTGTAGGCTTAGACAAGGGCGCGTTTGGGCGCCTCGTACCTTTAGTTTTGAGATACCAAGATTTTTAATACCTACATGTGTTGTTATAAACATAGTTTTTTTTTTGATTTTCTAAAAGTGTACTGAGTGTTACCAACTTTTAATAATTATGGCTCTTAATTTTACTTTGATTTTAATATTAGGATTTACAAAAATATTAAGATTCGCGTTGAATTGTGAGCAGATAATATGACCAAATTATACAATATTATAATACGATTTAATAAATAATAAAAAAGTTAAATAAATAAAACCAGACAAAGATCAAAACAAACAGTAGGTAGGTATTTTCGAACAAGCAGCGCAAATACTTTAATGTAGCGATGCAATCTCCAAAGTTACAGTTGTCATAGACAAAGAAATCGAACAATGTAGACAGTTTACTTGTTAGTCTTGCAGCCGGTCGTAAGTACAAATTAAAATTTACGCCGCATTAAACGCAGACTCTCTTAGCAAGATTAAATATAACTTTTAAATGAGACAAGCTATCAAACTTCGTGATTTCAAAATATTGTGAGCAAAGTCTGATATAGTGTTTTCCAATACACGATTAATTAATTTTCGCCCGACTACACAGGGCACCTAATGTTTTTGAATCACAAGTCTGTCGTCTGTATCAATGTGTTCGTTTGTGTGTTTTTCTCAAACATTCCATAATCCAGTTGCAAAGATCATGGTTATGATGGGAGGTCATGTTGAAGCTGTCACGGACCCGCGTTTTGTTTTTGAAGTGAAAAATTCTTTAGCCGCGTTGAACATTTTTTGGTAGGAGAAAATCTTATTCGTTCGCGTCACCGACATGCTCGCTTTAGACGCTTTTTGGATGGGTGAAATATTGTGAGTTCGCGTCACCGACATGCGTAATAGCTATACAAGTATCTGTAGCTATACAAGTGACGTATTATGCGACATTAGTGCTGTGCATATCTTTACAAGTAAAATTGAATGGATTTAGTCTCACTTCTATAATATTTTTTAAATTAATTTTAACCCCACTTTCAATGCCCTTTTTAAATCGGTAAATGTCCTAATCCCAAGCACGGAGGCCTTATGTAGAAGATTAATTATTAAAAGCCGTACTCCCAATGACTTGAAGCAGTAGCAGTCCACCATTTTGCTTAACATATTTGATTAATGTGTTTTTTGCTAACGCAATTCGTAAGTAATACCACAGTTAATACTTAATCGTAAATAGGCCACGCAATCGAATTATCGCTAATAAATCTTTGATATATTTTACTACGCTAGCGCCGAAACTGTTGTTTTGCCCAACGGGACTATTTGATTGACCTAGATAATATTCTCGCAGTACAAATAATATTAACAGGCATTGATTATGTAGGAGGTAACACGTGCTATGTATCAGTTTTCCTAAGCGGATGAATAAAGTATTCCTTTCCTAAAGCCGATGTCGCCAAAAACTTAGTGAAATAATTAATAATCTTTATCATTAGCTTGTGTGCGTCTACTGCTTGCACCAATACACTATTTCCTATCCTTCTCTTCCATTCCTACATCAATCCTCATTCAACAACTTCGCACGACACTATTTTTATCGATGGTTCACCGCGGCTGAAATCCTCCAATTCATAGTCGCTCCTTATGGAAGCATAATATTCTCATTGCCATTTCACCTTGCTGGTGGTTAAATGTCAATGACCTTGGTCCTTTTAGTTATTCATTGAAGCCTTTTTTTCATTTTCAGCGGCGTTTTTTCAGTGTAGATCAAACCAGTATCTATATTTCAACTCTATAATTAGGGTTGAAAAGAAGTAAAGTAAGTAATTGAAGAGTTTTATCATCATGATTCAATATAGATCCATATCCACACTTGACACACAGAATCCACACTTGGCCAGCGTGGTAGATTAATGCCTAACCCTTCTCATTTTGAGAGAAAATTTGCGCTCAATAATGCCAGCCAGCAATTTGCTGAAGTGATGATAGACCCTACATTTTACATCTATGTAAAAACTAAAAGCAATTTTTTTCTTAAAATGGTTTTTCAATCAATCAAAATATTTTTCAAAGCATAATAAGTAAAGCATACACATTTATTCCACAAAGCAAGCCATATTGTTATAATCATAACATTAACAATAACGAAGTCCAGACAGGCGTAGCGTAATAGCTGAAGGGAACTCGCAACTAGACTGGAAAGTTACTTTTATTTGTTTTGTTTTGTGGTTTTCCTGTACTTTGGACTTATTCTAACTGGCAAAGGCAGTCCATGTTCGGCTATAAAAATTTAATGGAACAGCTTTTGACTTCGACAAAAGTTTTGCCTATTTATTGTTATGTAATAAATGTCATTTGAAAGCATTATATTATTCCAACATAATAAAGTACAAATTATAGTTTTTTAAGTTACAGCGTTAAATAATTAGTTAAATAATAATTATAGAGTTACAGAGTACCTATTGTTTAAGAACATAATCCACACATCCATACTAATATTATAAATGTGAAAGTGTGTCTGTCTGTCTGCCTGTCTGCTACGTTTTCACGGCCCACCTGTGCATCCGATTTTGATGAAATTTGGTACAGGGATAGGTTGTATCCCGGAGAAGGACATAGGCTACTTTTAATCCCGGAAAATTAAAGAGTTCCCGCGGGATTCAAAAAACCTTAATCCACGCGGACGAAGTCGTCGGCATCATCTAGTATAGTATAATTATGGCTAGCATTTATTCATGAATTTGCCTGTAATATCAATATTCGCTAACTAAGTATTTAAGAAGTTACCTAGAAACAATGGGTTTCAAAGTCACGGGATCAAAGACTTATAATCACGTAAGTCGCATATATGAGTATCTTACGAGATGTAATCAGTCTTGTAACTCACGTATCGTGTGCAAATGTTAGTTATGTATGTTACTCATACACGATTTACTTACGTAAAAACTTACAAGTGTAATCGTGGCATAGAGCTTAAGCTCGTGATAACAATATTGATTCCACCAGCTGAAAGCTAATTTGAACAATAATATCTTGAGTTTTATATGTGGCCATATCCCCCGTTCCTGTATTCGGTAGCGCCAGTGGTAATATTTTATAGATATTGGACCACGATCTGTGATTACCGTAAAAGGAATGTCAGCAAGAAACTATTCTCTATCGTCTATTACATAAGTGGATTCCGATACTTATGAGTAAATTGAATCAGTTATTGATACGCTCATACATTTTAAGGGATAGGTAAAAAAAGCTGAACGTTTTAGTTTTTAATTTTTGAAGTGAAACTTTTTTAGAATCGTTGTGATTTGAAAATTCAATGAAACAAAAAAGCAACACTAAAAAGAGACAAACATATTCATAATAGCATTTATAGGCCTATTACACTACACTTTTCACAGGGACCCTTACATTTGATTCAGTGTAGTGTAATATGATTTAGGGAGAAAGGGAGCCTAATTTGATCTATAATGCTGTGTAAATAGCGGCCACGCCCACCCTTTCCGTAGGGCCCTGTGGAAAGTGCAGTGTAATAGGCCTATTAGCCTGCGAGATAATGAGATAGAATACTAGTTATATTTGTCTCATTCTATCATAGGCTTTAGCCTGCTAGAGAATGAGGTAGAACATAAGTTACGCCCTGCCAAAAACGAACTAAAAAGTTAAAAATCTAAATTAATCTAGTTAAATTAGAATCTTATTCACATTTTTATTAAATGATATATTTTTGTGGATCACTGAATATTGAACTATAGTGTTATATATTTTTGTAATCTACTCATCATTTTTTAGATGATGATTATTTAGTTTATCTTATTTTCGATTTTTTTTTCAACTTTAGTCTTTAATGCGGGACCATGGTCACCCCATCAATTTTTTTTTAATTTTACTAGCCTATGTCACCCGGAATAAGCGCGGGATTCTAACGATACCTCATTTATAAAAATCGGTTAAGGCTTGTAGAAGTTATGGTGGAATATACAAACTCAGATACATACATACATGGACCCTGAAATCAATATACTCCTTTTTTCAGGCAGTCGTATAATAAAGCAGAGGTCGCAGGCTTGCAGAACGTCACGTGCATATTGCACTCGCAATCTGTGAAATCCACGCCGCGTCCGACAGACTAAAGCTTTGCCAAAGCTACTTTGAGTTTGTAGTGAATGGATTAAACGTAAAAGTTGGTAGAACTCATTTCGTGATGAGTAAAGTAAACATACTGTATGAGAAATTCGGATGCGAGATATCTTTGCATGTGCACACACAAATCTGTCAAATTATACAGTTATCTACAGCCAAGTTATTTTTTAGGATTCCGTAGTCAACAGGGAAGCTTTATAGTTTCGTTATGTCCGTCTGTCCACGGCCTAGGTCAAAGACTCTTAGTGCTAGAATGCTGTAATTTAGGTTTATCTTTATTTCGATCTCTTTTGAAAAAGACGATTAGTACTAAATGATAGAAAAAGCGGTGCTAGCCTAGAAGTTAAATCCTCGCCCTCCTTTCAGGGGACCAGGGTTCAATTCCTGGACTCTATCACTCTGCGTGCTATATATCAAACGCTGCGTAGTTATGTGCGTTTTAAGCAATTAAATATTACTTAATTTAACGGTACAGGAAAACATCGTGGGAAAAACCTGCAAGCCTGAAAGTTTTCCATAGTGTTCTCAAAGGTGAGTTATGTCTGCTGTTCCCCACTTTGCTAGTTCCTCTTAACCAAGACAGACTCTACTTTCGGAATATAGTCACGATTATTGGCACGGCGATGGTTCGAATTGATGATGAAAAGTCAAAGACCATGGTACAGCTTATGAGCATAATCAGTTAATTAATAAGATTTCTTCCTTACTTAAGGTCGAATAGGACTTACATCTTCTATAAATATATAAAAGGGACTGATCTATCAACGCACAGCTCAAACTACTGGATGGATTGGGCTGAAATTTAGCATATATACATAGCTATTATGACGTAGTCATCCACAAGAAAAGATTTTTGAAAATTCATCTCCTAGGTAGGGGGGTAATATAGGGCTAAGAAATTTCTATGAAACGAAATGATTTATTTATTTCACGTAGGACAACTTGTGCCATGCATGAAAGTTCACCGATAGCGCTAAAGAGAAGCCAACATGAAAATACATAAAAATAATAGGTTCAGAACAGAATTGACACGAAAATGGAAAGGATTTTTTTAACAAAAAAGTTTTTTATCCGCCTCAATACAAATGGGTATCAAAAACGCTTCCGGAGGCATCTTTTTCATTTTTCCCTTTTCGGATTCTCCCATTCAGAAACGTTCTTTTGTAATAAAAATATAGACGTCTATTTTCACATTTCAAACAAACATTTTGCTGGCGCTTTTTGTAATAAATTTAATTTTATTGATAATAGATTTGCATAGGCTAGAATATCCATCGAATATAAAACACTAAAAGGAGGATGTAATGATACCACAACAATTCCACGTAAATTATTTTATATGGAGCTGCACATATTAGCGTGACAGGAATCAGGACATAATGTCCTTGTCCTCCGATATTGACACGTTGCGAAGACGGTTTGTCCCGTCTGTTTGTAGTTTTTCGGAGCTCTACACGAATCACATAAGACCCCTACCCCCTATTGTATACCCCGGACAGATTGACCTACTCCTACCTTTACAAGCTTGCAATGTTTGAGTACTATGTTTAGGTCAAATCTTGCAACTGAATTTTAAAACAGATAACACCAATCGATTGAATTGCATACATGTTTAGTTTGCATGTATGTATTGACATCCTTAGTTATCTAATTGACGTCATTCTACATCCAATATGGCGGACTCTCTTCACTTAGATAATCGTCACACCTTAATATTAGGTGAAATCGCAATCAAGGGTTTGATATCGAATAAAAAAAATACTTTAGCACGTTATTTATTGCACGAATAGTTATAATTAATTTATCATAAAATACAAAAGAATCATATATTCAAGGTAAGTAAAAGCAACACAGACACAGAGTCAAAAAATCAAGACCTATACAATATTAAAAATTTAAGAAAAACATAGCCAATTAAAAAGAGCACCTTAATAAAAGTAGTTATAAAAAGAAATATCGAAGAAGGTAAGTAGTCAAATCTCGATGGCATAATAAACAGGGTCCTAATTAAAAGGACAACTACTGACGTCCCGATGAGATGAATAAATTTACCATTAATTGCAAACAAACTTTAGTTTATGCGATACTTACTAGGAATATTAACTATGGAAAAAATACAGACAGAGAACTACGATACTTCACTGACACAATTTAGTATACCGGTTTCATTTAATTAAATAATTATAAATAATTTAAAGTTTGTTGATGAAAGGGGCAATCGAAGCAAAGTCTTCACAATCAGGAATCAGCTTTCCCCTGTACTTAATGCAAGATTCCGCGCAAAGGGGGCCGTCGAACCACGTACCAAGCATCTTCTTGCATTGGGCGCAATTTTCTATACACATTTCAAATGGATTGAATGCATTGGCGATGGCAGGATTTGCACTAGTATAGTGGTTCAGCAGGCAGACTACCACGATGAACAAGACGAAGGTAATTTTTCCGGCCATTATAATAGAACTGTATTAAAACCTGATGTGTCCGAAAGGGAGTTGATATCGAAAGAAAGGATGTCTTCCTTCGTGGTTAGCACTGGAATGTAATGATCGTGTGCTTCTTGGGCATTTTATACTAAACCCCAACCATTTCTTCAAATGAACCATGTCTAACAGCCCCAGGAGGCGAGGCTTTTCCATTATTTATATGCGTTTTATTAATTAGATTTTGAAAGCTCTGAGTGCTGAGAGTAGTAATTCGTTAGGGTTCGAGAATATCAACTGTCTACCTTATAGGTAGACTGTAGATATTAGATAGAAGATAGAGTATCTTTGAAGTATATTTTCGTCTTTTTAAAATTTTAGACTATATGATTGAGAAGGTTTTTCTTGTTAGTGAAGGTATAATAATTGTCATAGCGTCATTTCAGTAACTCCAAGCATAGAATATCACTTTAAAAACTTATCATTCGAACCCTCTCTAACTTCGCTTATTCTCGTAAGTATCTCTTCAAAGTTACCACGTAGCGCTTTACACAAATGTGTACCTTAGTTCCCTAGAAATGAAATCGACTGGAAGCGCTTTTTTATCAATCTCGACCTCCGAAAAAATAGTAGATCTATCGAAGGACCAATTGTAAGTAAACACACGTAAAATATTCCTATTGGGTATACACGTGACTGGTATAACATATATTTTATGGATTCCAATTTTCGAACTGCGTCCTTGGAGGATCCCATCAAACATACTATATGATAACGTCTTAAGATAAGGATATAATTTTATGAAATATCATCCCTATTCTTTATATTGTCGAAACAAAATGGCAGCTAATATAAGTTACTAACTGACGCCCGCGTCTTCGTCCGCGTGTACTTTTGCATTTATATAGTCATCATCATCAAAATCAACCGATAGACGCCCACTGCTGAACATAGGTCTCCTGATTTCCACACGCCGCGGCGCCACCTGGATCCAGCAAATCGGAAATGAGGAGATCTACAGAAGGACTAAAGTAACCGTAAGTAAGACATTGCTTTTTTTTTTAATTCTTACTACAAAAAATTACGTTTTGGTGGGCTACCAAATTTGCTTTTCGTAGACCAATTTTGTACCGGGTGCTATCTCAAAATCTACTTTACGTCAAAAGCTGTAACTTACGTATAATTACTGGTATATCCTGTAGTTAAACGCTAAATACTAGTATCAGTCAATTATTATCAAACAGAAATGAAATTAACATAGTTTTTTCTACAACAATTTATTCTTTGGCCAATATTTTTTGTGGACACAGGTAGATGAGGTTAAAAAAATAGCCAATATAGGTTTTTTTTTAAATGTTGAAGCAATTTCCTAACAAGTACTCAGGGGAAAAGTTTAGTCTGCACGCGCCCACTAGGCGACAGGACAAATCTTCGTTCCATTAAAAATGGTAGTTTTGGTTGGTCGTTTTATCCTATCTAGTCCCTAGAAACCTTCAGCCCTAACTAGACCTCTGCGATACAACTTAGGCCAGTATTAAAAAACCGACATTAACCAAGCAGCATTACTCAAGTATCGGTCAATATACACTCAAGACCGATCTTGATTCGTTTGAGCATAGATTGACTGAAACTTTAAAACGTGTTCTTAACATTAATAATACGGGCCTTAGTAAGCTCAGCTGGAAGATAAAGAACCGATACCGCCTTTCTTTACCGATAGCATTTATAAGGAGTTACTTCCTTTAACTAAGTTAATTCCAGTAACTCTATGTCTTAACTCCGTATCCACAATTCGAATCGCGAAGTTGGAAGCACGTTGTAATTCCGATGCACTCCAAGATAACTTTCTAGATCGTGCGAGCCAAACGAGCTGACAAAGTTGGCTTACCTCATCCTCAGGACTGTTACAATGTAATAAGTATTTTGCGAATAGTCTGAGTGTCGCCGATTTCCTTGATATCTGCTAAAAATTGAATAAATTTTCAGTTTTGCAATAAACTGAATCCATACACTAATATTATAAATGTGAAAGTTTGGATGGATGGATGTTTGTTACTCAATGACGTCAGAACGTCTGAACGGATCTGCACGCTGAACTGGATCAAATTTGGCACAGGTTTAGCACATAGGCTACTTTTTATCCCGGAAAATTAAGGAATTCCCGCGGGAATAAAAGAAACTTAAACCACGAACGACGAAGTCGTGGGTATCAGCTAGTTGATAATAAAGGGAAAAGAAATCACTAAAGAGAAAATATGACTGCATTGATCTAAACGGATCAAATTAATTTTCCGGGCCTACTGTAGATGCATTAAGGTCGTAGATCAATGCTACTATAAAATAAAGCTTTTTCAGAATACACTTTGCAGTAATAAGTCAAATTTTAGATTACGCCAATACAATGGCAACCTAGCTGAAAGAGAAAACTAAGATTAATGACTGAAAACGAGATCGAGTGTAACTCAATCCGTCTCAATCACCCCTTTCAGAATAAAAAACTCGTACATCTATTACAATATGTTTGTTACTGTACTTTTATTAATATTATAAATGCGAAAGTTTGGATGGATAGATGTTTGCTACTCAATCACGCCAGAACGGCTGAACGGATCTAGATGAAATTTGGCACAGAGATAGCTACTTTTATCTCGGAAAATGAAAGAGTTCCCGCGGTATCCGAAAAACCTCAATCCACGCGGAGGAAGTCGCGGGCATCAGCTAGTGCAATTTATTACTCAAGACAATATTTATCGCACAAGATAAAAAAAGTTCAAAGTAAAGTGAAACTTTTCTAAAATCTTCCCAAATAAACTAAACTTCTAATTAAAAAATACACTAAAGAGATATGAAAAAACAAGCATAAAGATACTTTTTAAGACACCTGTGATATTATACTAAATAATTTTGCTTCACAATTACGGTTATTTAAAGATTTTTGCAAAAGATTCGCTAATTTGATTCATCTCTCCAAATATTATTGGAGTGTCGGATCAACGCATCGAGTTAATATATTTACCAACCCTATATTTGAAACGTTTGTTAATTGTAAAACTGAATCCTATTATAAGATCCACCACCACGCACCAAAGCGGACGCACCAAATAACTCTTCCAGAACAAAAACCGATAAGAAACATATTTCGCAGTATAAATGTTGAGAGCTTCAGATAATTCCAGCCAATCGTGACCTGCACAATGGAAAGATTAAGATTAACGAGCAAACCCCCGACCTGGACGATATGCTCCTTTGTACCATCTGATTGAATGACTTTCCGTAAACAATGATACCGCGCTTCCTTTCAGCACTATGTTCGACGAGCCATGAAGATAATGGAGAATTAGTTTGTTTAGCGTTTTCTCTTTAACGTTCCATTAATATTTTATAAAGATTTTTTTGCCGATTTCCTTGGCGCGGTGATGAGCGCAGTTGTCTTAACGCGGGAGGTCCCGGGTTCGATTCCCGGCAGGGTCAATTTGGGAATTTATAATTTCTGAATTTTCTCTCGTGGGAGACTCTGGCCGTGCTAGTTACCACCCTACCGGCAAAGACGTACCACCAATCGATTTAGCGTTCCGGTACGATGCCGCGTAGAACCCGAGTAGGTGTAAAGGTTCAATATAACTGCCATACCCCTAACAGGTTAGCCTGCTATCTTCTTAGACTGCATCATCAATTGTACTACCATAATAACAAAAAATAGATAAAAGAAAAAAACACAGACATGATACAAAAGGCGGCCTTATCGCTTACTAGCGATCTCTACCAGGCAACCTAAGGAATACGTTCATCGGTTGAAGCAATGAAAACGAACTTAAATCATTCAAATTCAAAGTATATAGATTCAAAATTAGCACCTACACAGTACACTTTTTGAACATCTATTTTACCAATTATAAGATATAATGATGTACGAGAGTTCCAAACGCGCTTCCTATGGTCTGCGAAGAGCCCACAAAGAACTCAGTCGGGATTTTATCACTATCACCATCTCCCAAAATATACGAAAGTGTTCCTGTCTCTCTGTCCATCTGCACGTGGTCACAGCCCCTATAGTGTTCAACAGACTTCATCGTTCATACTGGAATCTAGGCTCTAGCTAACTTTATAAATAAAAAAAATCGTAGTGGAAGTTTTCACGAGAATTCCGTACAACCAAATTTCATTAGAAATATATTTTTGTTCGAAAACTTCACTAATTAAATTTTATTTATGAAAGCAGCTTTGTAACACACTTTCAATTTAATTAAAATAATATTATGTTATGAATAATAATATGTATTCCATTCAAAATTAACGTGCAAATTATATTTATATTTTGCATGCATATTGCAGACCATCTACATGCGTCGGTGGCATTAAAACAACATGCCCAATAAACTACAACTTGTCTGTCATTTGCACACAATTTCGACGTGTGTGAGAATAGCTGTACAATATCGCTGCTATTTTTCTGTTACTTTCTCATGGTTCAAAGAACAGCAGCCCTATTATATATTTCAGTGGCTATCAAAAATTAAGCTCAAAAACTCAAACTGGAAACATATTTATTCAAAATAGGTACCTACAAAGTACACCTTCTGAACGTCATGCTTACAAAGTATAAGACGTGATGGTTATAAAAAACTACGGTATCTTAAAACTAAAGCTTCAAGGGTTCAAAACGTGCCCTGGTCTGGGAAGAGCCCACAAAAATCTTAGCCGGGTTTTTTTTAATATCACCATCTCACAAATATCGAAAATCACTTAATTAGATTTATGATTATAACAATTACATGATCGTTGATGATTAGCCGCTGAAACAATTCATTCCTATCATTCAAATAATCCTTTACACTGTAATAAGACTTTTAAATTAGTTTACGTTTTAAAACTTTGAACTTGTTGATAGACATCTCCCATATGTCTTCTGGGAGTTTATTATAAAAACGTATACTGTTACCTATTACCTATTCTGTGCTGTTAGTGACACATGAATTACTAATTAAATCCAAGCATTGAAGGTTTACTATGAAATAAAAATAACATTTTCATATCAAACCTTCAAATGGACACCACAACAGAAACGACCCAAAGGAATACCACGAATAATATGATGGTTGCATTGTATGGAAGAAGAGCTGCACGGTGGAGAATTATAGAAGCTGCCAAAAGCCAAAATATTATAAGCCACACTTTTTAAGTATGTATATATACAAAACTGCTAATAGGTAATAAAAATCTATACTGATATTATAAATGCGAAAGTTTGGATGAATGGATGGATGTTTGTTACTCAATCACGCCAGAATGGCTGAACGTATCTGCATGAAATTTGGCATAGGGATACATTATAGGCTGGAATAGCACATAGGCTAATTGCCACTTAGGCACGGAAAATTGAGGTGTTCCCGCGGGAACCCTAAAAAACCTCAATCCACGCGGACAAAATCGCGGGCATCAGCTAGTAGCTAATGTTACTGAAAAGAGAGTAGAGTTTTGAGCAATCTAGAATTTTCTCGTATTCCCAGAAAATTTTATTCAATTTTCATTAGGCTTGTAACAATATCTCTAATGAAAAATTATTCGAGCAATATAAGATGGACGTTTTAATTACGCGGTAAAGATTTATAAGGCCCGCTTTTCTTCATAAATAACGCTTTTGTACATTTTTTATTTAATATCAGGACGAAATTAGAACACAATTTATTTACATTTGAAAATTTTCCCTAAGTTAGTTATATTTCAAATGTTTAGTTATATTTTAGGTCTTCTCTTAGAATGAGAAGGTTCAGGTCATATTCCACCACGCTGGACCACTAACCACCGCCTTACCCATCTTTATGGACATATGGAGAACTCTCAGACATGCAGGTTTCCTCACGATGTTTTCCAGATTTAGTCATCATTCATTTTTTAACTTTTCACAAAACAAATTTATATCAATACTCTATATTATTATACGAAATGCGAATTAATATATTATTTATTTTGTTAGATAATAATATTATAAATGCGAAAGTATGGATGTATGGATGTTTGTTACTTAATCAGGCCAGAACGGCTGAACGGATCTGGATGAAATTTGGCACAGAGATAGTTATATATTATAGTCTGGGATAACACATAGGCTACTTTTTATCCTAGAAATTTGAGAGTTCCCGTGGGAACCAAAAAAACCTCAATAACCCGGACGAATTCGCGGGCATCAGGTACAAGCTAATGTACAATAAAAGTATATTCATTCATTCATTTTTAAATTAAAACATCATGAATTTCCAAATTACCCCTGCCACCTGCCTTGATTTTAGATTACAGACCTCACCACTGCGCCGTTCATGGTTCGAAGGTCGTTCAGTTACAAAAATTACTGTACACACCCTCTCTACCTAACCTAGAAACGACATATTGGATTTTCCTTCATGAAAGGCAGCCGTACTGGATGCCAATTACATAACACAATGTCATAGATAAAAATCTTTTTATTGTTCGTGGGATGGATGTGAGATTTTTAAAAGAACCTTATTTCGCCATACAAAGGGCCCGTGGTTGGGAATAATGAGGTTCTCGCCGGAGAGCTCTCGAGAGCTCCTTCTTTCAAACTTGACATTAGAGCTACGTCGTAGTACATTCGTAGTACGTAGCGGAGTTGAAAGGTCTTGGCATAAGAATAATTATAAAGAATGTTTCTACAGGTATTGATAAAAAAGGTAAATAAATCTATATTTCCATACTACAAAACTTATAAAAAACCCATACTAATATTGTAAATGCGAAAGTATGTCTGTATGCTACGTTTTCATGACTCATATTATAAAAATTTAAAAAAAAATTGGCACTGAGATAGGTTGGATCCCGGGGATGGGCATAGGCTCTAAAATCATGGGATTTAAAAGATCAAAATCGACGCATACGAAGTCATGGCCACAATTTACTAATAAATAATTGATAGATACTGAAACAAGAATTTGGCATAAAATGATCCAGACTGAAACCAATTCATAACTTTTTATAATAATAATGTCATTACATATATTATATTTGCTCTTAAAATGTTATACAGTTAATAAATGCATACTAGTTTTTCTTCACTAAATGGAATTCAATTCATGTATGTTTAAAAATAAAGTATTTAAGGTAGATAGAAGTTCATCAAATTCAAATAATGGGCGTCATTAACTCGAGATCTAACGTCAAACATTCGCAGAAAACTAACGGTTCCATATACGAAAAGCCTTTGTTAAATTGTTTCAAGCAGAACTTTCGTTTGCTGTGCTCTTTTAAAAGAGGTATCTTGATTAAAAAGTTTCAGTCTGGCGGAAGCTACATCTAACTTTAAATACAGAGAACGTTTTATAATAGAACAGATCTAATAAAGCTACGCTTTGGGAATAACGTTTATTAAAATTAGCTTATTTCTAGCGGAACACTAAACTATCATTCATTTAGGACTCTATTAAACCAAGAGCTAAAAAAATGTTTTTTTTTTTGTACTAAAGGGTTTTATCATAATCGACTCATTGCTGGCCCACTGCTGAGCCAAGTCTCCTTACAGAATTTGAATTGAAATCAATGGCTCCATAAAAGAGGTGTGACTGGGCATCAATTCCCGGGTCCTCCGAATAGACTATCAGCGCTTTCCAAATCGTTCGTTTTTATAAAATTGGTATTTAGGTAATTATATTTTCTAAGAAGACGCGCTCCACCTAAGCAATCATGCTGCATCATCACCTACTAAGTGATTTTTAAAAAATCGACAAGACGACTTATTGCTACCCCGTGCCTACAACACTTACCCTTTTAATATTTTTTTCATCATACCTATTCGAAAAACGAATATTGGCTTCAGAGGATAGCGGGATTCTGATTGGTCTGTTCTGATTGGTCCGCGTTCGTGCCTTAGTATACTGCGTTCGTCGCAGAAACCTGTCGATCGCTCGTTCCGTTCGAAATCCAAAAATGTTTTAGTGGCTGTTGTCTTCGACTTACGTGATCAATTTGTTGATCGGATATACGTCTTTACATTTTTTGAATTTCGAACGGAATTATGGCTGCTAGCCCAAAGAGGGAAAAAATACTAGTTTACCAAAGAGGTCGAACGCATAATGTATGAAGTTACCTATAACTGGCCGGTTACGTTTTGGAGGCATTGCGCGCTGAAAAAAAAGTCATCTTCTTTTTTTGGACAAGTATCTTCTGGTTGGTCCGCATTCGTGCTTCTGATTGGTGCTTAAACGTATAGGTAATGTCCATACATAGTACGTTGATACTCCTAGCTTTTTCTCATACGTAATGATGAAAAATAGTGTGTGTCACTCGGGGCCAAATTTTTTGTTCTCGGGCGGCGTATATTGAATTCCTCGCTACGCTCAGGATTCTACTTTAGAATCCTTCACTTTGCTCTGAATTCAAAATAGCGCCCTCGAGGAACAAAACTTTTCTTTGGCCCCATATAACACAAATAACTATTAATGCTGTCTAGCTAGAGAAAGCATGGGGAAGTAGACCGTTGGCTGACACAGACATTTAGCGGCCACGGGGTGTTTAACATCTACCTGTTTGCGTTAGGGAAAGCGCCAAGCGAAAATTGCAACTTCTGTGGAGAGGAAGACACCACTAGACATGCGATTTTTGAATGTCCGGGATGCACGGACCTAAAACTAGCAGCACAAGGAACAAGCGAGTGTGTGGATGTCCAAACCCTAATCAGTCGCATGTTGGCAAGTGAGGAAGAGTGGCATAGATACAGCCATATGTTGAGCGCCATAATGTTGAGAAGAGAGAGAAAAACAAGAAAAAGGAAGAGAGAACTTGAGGGTCAGCATGAAGAAATATTAATCGGTTCCATGCTGATCCCTTAGGTAACAGGAGGTTATTTTAGTCCGTGCGAGCTGGACACACCCTTCCAGCAGGCAGTCCGTAAGGATTTTTTCCTCCTCATCCACAAAAAAAAATGCTGTGGAGCAATGGAATATCCTGAACAAAATTCCAGCTAGTAAGATACAACACCTTGTGAAGGTCGTAAAACACAACATGCGATATTTTACGGCAGTATAGGGAAGGAACTGTAATATATGTAACACCGCAGTCTCAGTCTGCATAGTGCATCGCGTATTAAAAATTCAATCAAACAATCAATCAATATTATTATTTACTACCTGACTTCGCGCGACTTCGTCCGCGCGGATTGAGGTTTTCTGGTTCCTGCGGAACTCTTTAATTTTCCGAGATAAAAGGTAGTAAATGGCTATGTGTAATTCAAGATTATAATCTATCTCTGTGCCAAATTTCATCCAGATCCGTTCAGCCGTTCTGTCGTGATTGAGTAACAAACATCCATCCTTCCATACATCCATCCAAACTTCATATTTATAAAATTAGTATAGATTCAAATTAGGTAACACTGCACACTTATTGACGTCCAATTACTTATAAAACATGATGGTGATATTTAGTTACGGTATCTTAAAACTAAACCATTGCATCCTAAATGATTAATAAAATCGAATAATAAATTAAATTTACCGCTAAAATCCAATGAAGGCGTAGACATATTAAACATAACGAAGTTTCCCTCTACCTATAACAATAAGTTACTGTACCTACTTGTTAACTCTGAGCGACCGCATTACCCAACTATCTAAGTTTAACTCCTACTTGTTTATAGTTTTCAAGTTACCCACTGTATTAGGAAAATTGATGGTATCTTTTCCTCTTGTGGGTATTCTTTCACCCGAACAAAATAGCATGAGCATATTATACTTTTTTATAGTCGATTGCACTGTCGAATCGAATCAAAAAAAATTGCAAAAGGCAGAGTTGCAATACACCCTTAGTGTTTTGTATCAACAGTGCGCCATTTTTGGGAAAATCATCACCAATAAGTCGGCAATCCATCCATCTTCAGCGCGAAAGCGTGAATTTGTAAACGAACGCGAACTAGAAATCGCCATATGCCCACGTGCACAAGGACTTTTAAATTGATTTAGTTAAATATTTTAATGCTGTCACTTTACACACATTACTTTGCATTATTATGACCGTGAGAATGATATAATATTAAGCTACATTATTGCCTGAAAAATTGGAATATCAGAAAGAAATTTGAAAAATCTTAAACCACGCGGACGAAGTAGCAGGCATTTTTAGGTAATACTTAAAATACTTCTATATTTGATCAAACGTATTTACCCTACCTTTTTCCTTTTAATATACAGAACCATAATGGTAATACATGCATTCTGTAATAAAGGAACCCACATCAAAAGGGCTAGACGCCATTACGACGTCAGTCAACTGTCCAGCATTACAAATAAGAAAGAGTAACAGCGAACAAAATAAACACGAATGAAACAGTTACATACTGTTTGACAGTGAAATAACTTTTGTTTTGTATTTCCTTTTCTTTTTAGTTTGAGTTTTTTTTTATTTGGGAATAATTTTATTTTCTCTTTTGGTATTGCTTAGGGTTGCATGAATAATTTTTCTTTCAAGAAAGCTAGATAAAATTACTAACATATTTAGAAAACTTATATAATATGAAATAAGTTTTCGCCCAATTAAACATTGGAGGTGAAGTAAAATTTTTCAAATGAAAAACGTGAAACTTCAATTACTTTACCGTGTTAAATATAAAATTAACAAATCTCGGTTCACACATACTCTAATGACATAATATTATTGAAGATATTTACTAACATATGATACTTGTTTCAGGATAAAGAAATGAAATTCAAGAATGGAATACATTCCCTGCGATTAAGAAAAATAACGATGGTGTCAGAGACGAGGTTATAAAAGGATGCGTGCGCATCTGCTGCGGGCTACATTGTCACCCGTCGTTGCGTATCGTTCTTGTGTGATTTTATTTTCTCGATGTAATATTTTTATTGTTCATATTAATAAATGAGTCAGCAGAGCTTTTACGTCTTTCTTCTTCAAGTATCCTCTAGAAATTTGCAAGATCAGAAGTGGGGTTCGGTATCAACGTGATGCCTAATCCTACCGGCTATTCTGATTCTATAATTCTACTATACTTGAGGAAGGAAGGCAAGAATGCCTGATTGTGATCGCGTGAGTGTCGTAGAACTCGTCATAATGGTTGTTTGAAGCATGAGGTGGACGCGATACAAGTTCGCGTCAGGTGCTTTGAAAAGTCAGACTATCTACGCGTAATATCACCATCGCCTGATAGGCCTGCGTTGTTGGAAAAACCTCCGTCATATTCTATGAACCGGTGGTCATGTTGCAGCCGCTGGGTGCACCATACAGGGGTCAAATGTTGGGTGTTGAATCGGAATGTGTTGTAAGTGACGCGAATGCGCTGTCCCCAGTAACGGGTTGTTGATGTTATTCATTCGATTAACACGGCAGGGAGGTCTAGGGAACATTTCTATGTTTTGAGCTTAGATCCCAGTTTGCATAATATTGAAAATTGGTGTGAGAATAGATCGCGCTAAAGCATGATTTTGGGTGCCTTTTGGGTGTATGAAGCTGTTTACAGGGAGATGCAAAGACGTGGTTAAATGAATGGGTGACGACAGAGCGTAGTTGCAATCATTGTGTTCTAAGATGCCGGATATGCAATCACTTTGTTTGAGGTAACGAGTAAGAGTTCAGATAGTAACAGCACATATGTTGACTATGCTTGTCGTTCACTTCTTCATTTGCGTATAGTGAGAGGGCTCAGTGTTGGGTAATGTTTTGAAAAACTGGATTGCGGTCTAATTGTCATCGTTGCCGTGTAACCTGAAGATGTAAATATTAGGAGTTCGGGGTCTTATTCTGTTCTGCGCATATCAGCCATGACATATTGTCGTGTCATGTCAGTTATTTGTCTCCTTGTGTTTATTTACTTTCGTGTAAAATTATTTGAAGTTTGACCTGTTAATTTTTGGTCGTTTTGTGATCTTGTTAAGTTGTGTACGTAGAATAAAGTCTGGCTTGTTTGTTCGTATTTCTTTCACAGATAAAGGACCGCTGATACTGCTAACATTTATAAAGAGCACCAAAAAGGAACATTTCTACTTTTTCACATTTAGAGAATGTTGTTCAAGTTAGTTTCGTTCGATGAATATGTTACGAAGTAATTACTCAAAATGTGGTTCATGTGATATGGCTTGTAAAAGTATTCAGAACCTGTGACTGACGTGTGGTCATTATCTGTTCTATGTCTCTCTCGTATTCGGTGCTCAATACGGCATGAGGCGTTCTGGACGCTCTTCACGCAGGGCTGCGCGCTCGCCTGCTGAGCCGAGCTGCGCCTCTGCATGTCGCGCAGGGCTGCGCGCTCGCCTGCTGCTGCGCGTCTGCTGGTCGCGCAGGGCTGCGCGCTAACCTGCTGCTGCGCGTCTGCTGGTCGCGCAGGGCTGCGCGCTTGCCTGCTGCTGCGCGTCTACATGACAAATTTTATACTGTGTGGTAATAATGTTATGTAGGTATAAATAAAGAGCTAATAAAACCTGTTCACTCAATACTGTTCCAATTCAAATAAACTCAATATTCCAATATAAAAAATTATATAATATAATGAATTATCTAAACCAAACGTGCAATTACTTAATTGCAATTTCATGAATTAAAAACTCATTCATATTAAAGTGACCTATTTAGTTTTGTAAAAAATACATTTAAATTATTTCATATCCTATGCACACTAGCCAGGTTTCTTTTGAAATAATCTAATGCAGTTTACCACAGAGTTTTCATGACCTAGAAATTACAAAAAAAATCAAAACTATATTACTGAAATTAATATGAAATTTGAATAGCCCAATGAAGAAAGAAAAGAAAATTGTAGAATTTAAAAGCACTTCTATATTTTGAAAAAATGTGTTATATACCGTAGGTCTACAGTACCTATAAATACAATAATAGCGTTGTTTGTGGTCTTCTGAGTGGAGGTCTCGGATTCGATCTGGAAATTCATAATTTCTAAATGGTCTCTAATTTGACCTGGTTTGAGGCTTTGGCCGTGGCTAGGAACTACCGCCTGGAAAATTCCTTCAAGCGTCGCGTATAGAATATCGGTACCTATAAGGTTCAATATAACTGACATGCTAGGGGTATGTCAGTTATATTGAACCTTATAGTTTAGCCAGCTACAATCTTAACATCTCACCACCTAGGTGAGATTATAATCAAGAGGTTTAAGCTATTGTAGTAGCAACCCTAAAAACACAGGTTTACACCCTAAAATTGTTCCTTTCCGTGGGTTTGACACACAACCGTAAATTAGAAATGCATCGTTATGTAATTTTTTTTGATTTCATGGTTTGTTTGAGAGGTTTTAACCTTATTATTGACCCTATCGATTGGTTCAATAAAATAGTGTCTTGATTATGTTTGCAGTTTTTGTTGGTTCCATTCCCGGCTAAAGTCACCTTTTAAAAACTCTTTGAATATTCTTATTTTTAAAATTAAAGAAACTTTCCTTTGAGTGAAATTTTATATCTTCAAATATATAAAGTACTTTTTCTATATAGCTCGTTATAAAAAGCTTCTGTATAAAATTATATACTTTTGAATCTATATACCTAATTAACCCTTGCAAATTTAGCTACAATCGAATAACAGCATTCTGCATGGTAACATTTTTTTAAGAAAAATTAATTATTCATACTAACACTAGTGTAGCTGACAAACTCACTGAATTTAGACATTTTATAAAAGGCTTAAATAAAAATTACATCAACGAATTTGCATTCCTTGTTTCGTAGCATCAACGCGATTTTCTACTAAATTAACAGAATTCCGGCACAATGCTGCCCCGTACAAAAAACATTCACACAATTGTTGCAACGACACGGCAAATCCGCTTTATCCGAAACGTAAACCAGGTGTGATGTGGACGAATTTATTCCATAATAAATTTGTGGAGTAGAAATACTACTCTCTTTTTTAAATAATCCATGCAAATATCATAAACGCGTAAGTGTATCTGACTATCTGATCTGACTTTCACGCCATCTGATCAATCGATGTATCTGCATCCCCGGAAAAGACACGCTATTGGATAGAAGCAGGCGTTATTTTGCGGAAGTCTATGATAATGAAGGAACTAGATGTTTAATTCGCTATAATCTTCGTCAATAGGTAAATCTATTTGGTGCAGTGTGTATCTTGCACTTATAGGCCCGCGATATTCGCCACACCACAGAAATCTTCCAAATTATTCGCAACGTACGTTTCACTCCGATACCGGAGCATCTTCAGGAGATGTTGACTCGACAATACACGATTGTAAAAGCAATTGTGTATATATATGTGTAACTTCTAGTTCCTAATTTTTATTCTAGAAAATCAAAGAGTTCCAACGGGATTTTCAAAAATTTAAATCCACACGTACGAAGTCGCGGGAAGATAAAAGAAGGGCTACGTCTGCAGTACGTCGGACGACGATCTAACATTTCAGTTTGAAAGGTAAGTTTACTACTAATAATAAGACTTTCGACTAAAACTTTAATCTTACTAATTTCCAACGCGTTGCAATACTTGTTTTTCATTGGTTGTTTTTTTCTCTCCAATTATTTCTGTACTTCATAAAATGATGATGATATCGACCGGGTCCCCTTTTACATACAGATTTTTTATTTCATTAGTTATCCTCTTTTATTTGTTCAAAGTTATGTAAATGCACTACTTATAACAAAAAACAATCGTTTTGCCATGGGCGTGAACAAATATAATGGCGCGATATAAATTTTAAAAGCACATATTTCTCCGTGCGAGGCTTACATTTCTAATTTTAACGTGCAGGACTAAATTTATGCCCTGTACATATGTTACCGTATAGAGTGCCGTAATAACGTTCGGCTTTCGGTATACACAAACACGGATATACATTTTAACCGGAAGCAGTTCGGAACAAGTTAAAATAGACCATAATAAGAATCCCGGTAGTCTTCCACACGTGAATTTTGCTTTTATAGTTGAAATTGAGTGGATATCGACAGCCGAATGAAATAGTAAAATTAGTAATCAAGCGTGCTATTTGCTTTTTAATTGTTTTTTTAATACCTTATGAGTATAAAGTCAATAGTCTACAGTTAGGCAACCTTATACCTTTGCAAGGATGCATAGCGAGAGTGTAACTATAAATATGTACACGTGTAAGATCTCTTCATATTTTTTTTGCTCGGGCAAAAAATGTTTGATGTGTTATATGAAATAAAGACCGTTGTATTAGTTTAACAACACCAATACATCTCTTCTCGAAAGTATGCCAAAAGCTCAACCTATGACTGCTAAGAAAAAAAAAATCTGTCATTAATATTTTATGAACAGAGGTGCAAACTAACAACATTTGAAATGTTGACTCCCTGGATTTATTGCACGAACGCCGTTGTATAGACACAATGGCAAACGAACGCATAATTTATACCATTGTAATAAAATGGGTCTAACCGAAAATATGACCCGTCTCCGTTGAGTCGGATTTGGATTGTTCAAAGCATTAATAACCATGAAAAACCTACGTATAAAAATTACGCACAAAATTAAATAATAATTATCCAGATGATGCCCATGACTTCGTCCGCGTAAATTAAGATTTTTTTAATTCCTGCAGTATATTCTTATTTTTCTGAGATAAACAGTAGCCTGTGTCCTTTGCTGGGATACAACATTATGTCTATACCAAATTTCATCAAAATTGGTTGAAATGTGAGCCGTTAAAACATAGCTGCTTTAATCATACTATTCTATCTCTCTCTGTCTCGTATTCCTCATTACTGAGCGTCGTGACCCCTTTCCATTAATCTAATAATGGTAGGAGTTTTCTTGGGATAATAATGCGGTGGGTACCCACGTCGTTACGCATATACTATATACATAATATACTGTTCTATAGATGGGCACTTTTTCTATACTAATATTTTAAAGAGGTAAAGTTGGTGAGGTTATAGGGGTTAGTCTCTGGATCTACTGAACTGATTTTGAAAATTCTGGTACCAATAGAATTCCACATTATTTGTGAGTGTTATATGCTATATATTAACCCGAAAAATTTGGCAGTTCCGTGGTAATTTAAAAAACTTATTTCACGCGGACGAAGTCGCGGGCATCTGCTAGTAATTAATAAATATCTTCGTCATCGTCAAATTTTCGTTAGGCCCCATATAATTAACTACTATAATATAATTAACTAGATGCCGTCCGAGACTTCCTCCGTGTTGATTGAGTTTTCGCATGTGCCAGGAAATGAACATGGTCAACTCCCCCCAGGGAACTCCTTTATTTTGCGGGATCAAAAGTAGCCTATGTCCTTCCCCGAGTTTTAACCTATCTCTATAGCGTACCTTTCATCAAAATCGGTTTAAAATATCAGTCATGAAAGCATAGTAGACAGACAGACAGACACACTTTCGCATTTATAACATTAGTATGGATTTAATTTAGCATGCAAAGAAAATCAATCCACACCTTTTATCGAGCGAACCACCAGGTGTCCCCGCACTGAATAATTAACAGAGCCGCAGACAGCTTCGCTTTATGTCGCTGCAGGGCGGAACCTTTCATACGGTAGGTATTGTTCGAATTTTTGGAACCCGATCTAATATTTATATTGCATTTGGAGATTCGCACCGAAAAATTGCCTATTGTAATTGTTTTTTGATTGCCAGTGAATCTCTTTGATTTTTCGTGATAAAGAGTAGTACGGGCCTTAGGCCACGTTCACATGGCGACTATTTAATTCATACGAGAGACAAGTTTGTTCATGTGAACATTACAGTATGAACATAATGCACTGCATGTCGAATTCGATAAAATAGTGTCGAGACGCGGCCTGTGCACGACGCGGTGTCAACTTCGAACTCATTTAAATTCTGCTGTCCCGTAATAAACATCAATATGTTGTACTGATGGGCCGTGAAAGCGTACCAAATAGACAGACAGAGAGACGGACAGATAGACATACACTTTAGCATTTATAATATTGGTATGGATGGGTATTATATGATATTATGATAAAATTAAAGTTTTGCTTAAGGTCGCTATACCTATAAGGTAATGAAATAGTCCAGTTCGCAGGCATAGCTGTGTATATCAACCAGTCCGTATTTATGCGATACGACACAAAATTTCCGCTTTTTTCACATGAATATTATACAACCTTATTTCAGGATTACGGATTTAAAAGACTTAAGGGAAGCCCCTCAAAATCTCGGTCATTACCATATTTTTTACTTCGTTACATTTTTAGTGTCTCTGTGAAATTACATTTTATTACGTTGCATAATGTTGTTGTGAAAGTCTTTATTTAGTATAGGTAATGTCAATTTTTAGCTTGTTAAGTGCGTACTACTTAGCCTGACCATTTGAATAATATAAAAGTGGGTATATAACTTCACACTACCTATAAATATCCACCAAATCAATACCATTTAGGATATACAGTTATAGGTAAGCATCCCAGTCTAGTATAACTTCTTTATTTTTGCGAAAGCTGTAAACATCATTAAACAAAGGTTGCAGGTTAAATCCCATACGGTGATGTATTATTAAGCGTAGGTACTCCTGAAAAATATGCCTCCAATTTATCGTAAATCCATACTAATATTATAAATGCGAAATTGTGTCTGGCTGTCAATCTCCTACGCTTTAACGGCCCTTTCTTTTCAACCGATTTTGATAAAATTTTTCACGGAGGTAGATTGCATACCGGGGAAGGACAAATTTTTATCCCGGAAAATTAAGAAGTTCCCCCGGGATTGAAAAAAAATAATACACGCGAACGAAGTCGCGGGCATTATCTTGTAAATAATAAATCAAATAAGGTAAATAAATAAATGCACTCTGCCTTTAATGAGGGGAGAAAGATAAATTGGGACAAGACATCGGGTTGTATTACGACATCGTAAAAACGCGTGAGTGACGGACAAGTGCCCCCGCGGTGACTTTTATATGTAGACTTGTAGAGCCCTTGTCTACTTGTGAGCTGGCTTAGTTTTTCCTTACTCGACTTGAATTTAGAATACTACTGAAATATGAAATGTTTTAGTTTTAACCCCTAATATTATGCCCTGTTAGCTGACACTGATACTTCGTCCAAAGAAACAAAGTCAAAGGTACAAACTAGAGCACTGAGCTCGAGCTAATAATAAAAAACACCTTTTATATCAACACAAGTTAAATAAGAACATATTTACAAGCTCTTCTGAAAAAGTTTTAAGAAAGAGCAAAATTATTTATAACATTTCTCGCTCGTTGCCTGTGCAACATTTACGAAAACAATTTCTACTTCTCTCCGTTCCACCGCTCACCTTAATTAGCTAACCAAAATATCTTCAGCGTTTTGAATTTATTTCCGTATTTTCTTTCCATTTACGGAGGTCGGAAAGTCAGTACTTATGTATTCCGGATTGAACGATACATCTCGTCCACCTTAAGATCAAACTAGATCTACTATTCTTCTGAAAAATCAAATGGAGATGGAAGTCCTTAAATCACGCAGTAGCAAAATATCAATTGCGATCCGGGAATAGCTCTACAAAAACTGGATTTTAACCGTACCTTCAGTAGTTAATAGTATATTGTGTGCCCAGGCATGAAACAAGACGATTTCATCACCCGAAGTCTGAAATCATCTTGTTTCTGTTTTATCCCGCGTCACACACTATATCCATACTAATATTATAAATGCGAAAGTCTGTATATCTGTCTGTCTGTCTGCTACGCTTTCACGGCCCATCTGTTCAACCGATTTTGATGAAATTTGATACAGGGATACTACAACTAGGAATAGGCTACTTTTTATCCCGGAAAATTCAGGAGTTCCCGCGAGAATAAAAAGATGGCAGTCATAGGGAGCACCGATAGAAGTTAAAACGATTATAGAATTTTTTTTGTGTTAAAAATATATATAAATAATAAAATAATAAAAAAAATATTTCAAAAATAAACCTTAAAACTAAGGCATTGAAGTTTAATTACGGAAGTACTATATACTTATACTTAAGACCATTTTTCTTAAGAAGAATAGAGTCGATCACGTGTATTCACATCTTTACCCCCTACCAAAAAGTGCTCAATGCGCCTAAAGGAGTTTTCAATCAAACACAAATTTTTATCCCGGAAAATTAAGAAGTTCCCCCGGGATTGAAAAAAAATAATACACGCGGACGAAGTCGCGGGAATCATCTAGTTTTTCATATAACCTGCATTGAAAGAGCGAGTTTTATTAAAATTGTATTTCTTCTTTATTTTAGTTGCTAGTTTGTTGTTTATAAAAATTCTATCTGTCAGTTTAGTTGATGGTTAAAATGACAATTTTAAGGTTTGAAACAAAAGATACTCTGACGGGATGGACAGGAGGGCTGCTACGTCATTCAACGTTTTCTGCCCTAGGGAAGGGTCTTTTTTAGTAGTTGTAGCTTAGGTAAAAATTATATATAATGGGTTTCTTTCGTTTATTGACCGTTATAAGATTTCACGGCATCACGTTTTACTCCCATTCAGCTCAGCAGGAACGTGCGCCTCTACATTATTTGCATTCGCTCCCCGCCACGCTAATTCTCTAACGATTTTCTACATCCGTGATCAGAAATTTTGACAAAGCGCTTACCTACGTGCCTTGCAAAACTCACTCATAATATTACTAGCTGAACCCCGCGATTTCGTTCACGTGGTATAAGTTTTTTTAATTCCCAATTCACTGGTGCCAAATCTAATAATTATTATAAACAAGATACATTTTCTCCAGAAACATTTTTGCTGAATATCTAATTTAATTTGAATATACGTTTTTATACCTACTAGGTAATGTAAAGGTGAATCAAGGTGAAGGGCTCGGCGATGATGACACAGTGTAAAAGCTTTTATTGTTTCTAGTTCCTTACAAATTCTACGCTGCAATCGCGAACATCAACTGGTTATAGCAAGTTTTATCTATAACCAGTTGATTGCGACAGTACAATACATGTATCAGCAGCCCACAGGCCTTGTAATGCATGGCAGGATAAAATTGATCAACGCCGAAATTATTTTCGACATATTATCAACAATTTATAGAACAATCTGACGACCTCCTTAGCGCAGTGGTGAGCGCTATGGTCTCATAAGTGGGTTCGATTGGAGGCAAGGCATCATCAGTCATCGCTTGCCATACAGGTGAGATCCGCAAGCAAGGGTTAAGTTATAGAATAAAAAAAATAAGCAACAACCTTCTGGCGTCTGCCAATTTTTGAATATTTCGTTTTAAAAGTAGCGAATTCCCGTATTCCATTCTTTCACGTTTGGACGAAAGTACCAAGCTACTGAGCGTTTCTACCGTTAAATTAATAGTCGCATTGCTCGACTGGCTTTTATACAAAAATCTTTTAAATAAAGCGGCTACGTGATCCCTTGCAACGAGGGGATTGCCAAATGGCGGTACAACAGATTTTTGTAATGTTCTGTATTGGTAAGCGAGTGTCTGGACCTGCGCCAATTCGGCCATCGATTCACAAGTTTACTTTATGTACGCTGATATTTTACGAAGCACGCAAAAACTAGGCGTATCCGTTTGTTTGTATAGCATCGGATGCTGGCTAGACGTTGGCGGGGCTTATTCATAAAAGAAATGTATGGAATACTAGTCGTTTTCGTGCTTCTTCAACTTAGCATTCTACACACCCTTGATACAGGATTATTTTACCCAAGCTTATTTTTGATGGCAGGCTAGCTTAAGCTAAAACAACCATTAATGTTAGGTTTCATCACCAACACAATTTGAACTCATCGCTGGCCCACTAAGGAGCTCAAGTCTCTTCTCAAAATGAGAAGCGTTTGGCAATAGTCCACAATGCTTGCCTAGTGATTGGCAGACTTCACACTCCTTTAAAAACAATAAGAATAAGTCTCGGGCTTGCAGGTTTCCTCACAATATTTGGGCATATAAAAAGTAGGTTTTTAAGTAGGTATGAATCTCATTTAAACTTTAAATTTTGTGCTAAAATTACAAAGTAAAATTACATGTTTATATTGTCACTATTCTTAATAATATGTAAAAAAGTGAAAAAATGACTTAATACCTACCTAATTAAATATCAACCATATTGTATCGATAACCTGTCTATTTTTCAGGAACTAAAAGCTTTTAAGTAAAAAGAATATTTCTCTTCCTCTTCGCTGCTCAACATTAATAGAAATAATGCTTATAGATCAATATAAGGCAATTAATGAAATTTTCAAAGGTACGTAAATCGTTGTTCAGGACAATCGCTCTAAATAGCACTAGATTAATCACAGAACGATGGTTGACAGTAAAATATTTAGGGCCATTAATAGAATCGCAATATTGCTTTAACAAACAAAGAGCACTGCTGATGACAATTTTGTTTTATCCTGTAGGTATCAGTAAGCCTTGCTATTTGCATCTTTTGGGAGTTTCGCCTATGACTGCTATTTAACCTGAAACCGTACCTTTTTAGGTCGTGTTTGTGTTATTTTCCCTCTATTGTGCGTCCAAAATACATTTTACTGCTGTAAACTGTAGGGTATCATAAGAAGATAGCAACAAAAGCCACGAAGTGTTCGATATCAAAACACGCCACCGATTGGTGATGTAACACATACGAGTACATTATGTCCGCTCCACACTGGCACCGCGTAAGCCCGCGAACGCTGCATCCAACTAAAATAGTGTCGAAGGTTTGCGGTCTCCTGACAATACCCGCGGCCCTATTGGTAGATTATTTACCAATTCGATCGCGTTCGCATAGAATTTAAAAATCACCGTCTGTCATCAAGTGCTTGGCCATTCTAGTAAGCCTGAGAGAGAGAGAGAGAGAGAGAGAGAGAGGGAGATTTTTTCGATCGAGCTCCAGATATCATCGGTCATACTACTCGGCCTAGAAGAAGATTTTTGTTAGTTATTAGTTAACTAACAAAAATCCTCTTCTTTCTAGGCCCGCTATTTTAATGTATCCGTAAACTAAACTGACTAAATACTAGACTGCGAAGAAAGTTGCTAAACTTAGCGAGTGTACACGGACATATTTGGGGCAGAGATCTCGAGTGAATCGCCGTACAATATTCACGGCCGCAATTCGCCTCGCTAGAGCTCAGAAGGCCCCTCATATTATACTTATATCTATGAAAAACACAGAATATGTCTAGAAAAAGGCCTAGCCGAAATAAAATAAATTCTGAATGGAGTTAAGTGTACGGTATTATTATTAAAACCCGTAGCTTATTCTAGACATTTTCATGAAAAGCAACGAAAAGCTTTCAGTGAGCTGATATTAAAGTCTAGTGAATTACTATACCTAATATAGGCTTCTTTAAGTTAACAATACACTACTTAATTTAATATAATACTAGCCCGCGACTACGTCATCGTGGTTTAAGTTTTTTGATTCCCGCGGCAGCTCCTCAATCTTCCGGGAAAAAAGTAGCCTATGTCACTCTCCTCCGCTATACCCATGCAAAAAAACACGTCGATCCGTTCCTCCGTTGCGGCGTGATTGAAGGACAAACAAACATACTTTCGCATTTATAATATTAGTATGATAATCTCTCACTCAATTTGATAAATGCGAAAGAATTTCTCTCTGTCACGGGTCAGCCAATAAGTTGATTTTAGCAAATGTTGTTACATACATCGACAGCTGTACCCTGAAGGCGGTCATAGGATACTTTTAACTCCGGAAAATCTAAGAGTTCAAAAGGGATTATAAAATGCAGATCTCAAGCATATAAATTGTGTCGAAATGGTTGTAACTATCTAATAAAGCAAACAATTTTAGCGTCACATATAGACTTACCTACTTCCTACAGATAAAAATTGACAGCGTACCTACTCTACTTCCAAGTAATTTAAATTTTAATACAAGCGCCAAATTTACACTGCAGCAATAACAATGCTGCTCTCCATTTATTTGCTCAGCATTGTTAAAAAATTCTGAGCATAATTCTGCTGTACTAAAATAGATAAATAGTCTGCGTACTTTAGCTGCTTACACAATGAAGCGTGTTATGCAGGAGCGACGTAAAAGGCATATAGGACAGACCATCGAACTAATAATTTATCTAGGTTTGTAGTTAGATTAAGTCCATGGGTCATCATACTTAATATTATAAATGCGAAAGTGTGTTTGTTTGTTAGTTTGTTGGTTTATTGGTTTGTCCTTCAATCACACCGCAACGGAGCAACGGATCGACGTGATTTTTGGCATGGGTATAGTTGAGGACCTGGAGAGTGACATAGCTTTTTACTTTTTATCCCGGAAATATCAGGAGTTCCTGCAGAAATAACAAGAAACTTAAACCACACGGACGAAGTCGCGAGCATCAGCTAGTACAGAATATATGACAGACAATATGGAGACGCCACTGCGCGCCTAATGTACGAATGTGCGATGAAAATTGTCTGCCAAATTTGTCCTGCCACCTCACATATTACATGCATACCTGTTATAAATGCGAAAATGGATGTTTATTTGTCTGACTGACTGCTAAGGCTGATAGGCGCCGTATTGAGAACCTTAAGCAGGTTTAAAACCCGTCTATTTTCAGGCACTAAAGCTTAAGTAACAAAAATATTTCTCTTCCCTTTAGCTGCCGAGACATCAATAGAAATAAAGCTTAAAGATTAATATGTCTATTTGTCTGTCTGTCTGTCTGCTAAGGCCCCTTCTGTTCATCCAATTGTGTTGGTTACAGAGAATATAGGTAGCATCCCGGTCCCAGGGACATAGGCTTCTTTTTATAATAGGAGGACTGGATAAGTCCACGCGGACGAGTTTGCGGGTATCATCTAAATCATCATCGGTTCATTATACGCAGTAACAGAATATAATGTTGCGTCACTACGACGGTATACATACCAAAATTTTGCAACACATCATCAATTTATGCTTGGAACACGATTACACTTTGCATAATCTTACTCGCTTCAACAAAATACCAGCTGACTACTGAGCACGATTCTCCTCTGAGGATGAGAAGGGTTTGAGTATAGTACACCACACTTACTAAGTGCGGATTGGCAGACTTTAGACAACTTCGAAAACATAATAAAAAGCCCTTAGGCATGCAGGTTTTCTCGCGATGTTTTCCTTCACAGTTGAAGCAAAGTAATATTTTATTTCTTTAGACGCAAATTTTAAGAAGTTATGTACCCCGGGAACGAAACTCAGACCATCCGAAAAGAAAGTCGAGAGTCTGAACCACTGGGCTCCCACCGCTAATCGTATATCGCCAGCCTAACTTCTTCTGTTCTTCTTTAGCTGTAGATGCTTCTATTGCTGAAGTACCTACAGCTGTTATCTATTAAAAAAAATCATAGATTTCGCAGTCCCAGCAAGAGTTTTCGGAGTGTTGAAAATGAATACAAAAAAATTCCTCATCTTTAACACCATTACCATGACGATCGGTCAATAATCATAGAAGCTACATCACTTTTTATATACGGAAATACCCGTTTTTCTACAATTCCAAAACTAAAGGGACCATGTACAATTATTTTTTCGCCATTTTGTAGCTAAACTAATATCCTAAGACCGTTTTTTAATTTTTTCTTAAGTCGGTTTTTATTCTGAAATATTTACAATTTAGTAAGCATACATCTGGGGGGTGTATGCTTACTTTTTTATTGTTAAACCCCAACTTTTTTAAATTTTTCAAAATTACAAAAAGTTACCAGCCGATTTTCAAACTTCAAACGCTCACACGTGTCTCGATAAATTCCTCAACTATTGGTACTATTCCCATCTCGATCCTCCCAAAATCCTCGGAGCTATACCCAAAAATACGTCTCAGGCGATTTGCATCTGATAACCATTTTCAATGGTAAAATTCACCTTCAACTAAAAAAGGGATAAAAAAGTCCAAAACCCGGGTGCATGCAATCAAGTGACCCTGCAATTAGCTTGCCTGAGCCGATGACACGACCTCGTTACAATAATGCCTATATGTATATAATGCATTGGAGCAGCTTGTTA